>VZDJ01000782.1:30770589-30980606 GCA_008694505.1 Cyanoderma ruficeps
ATTCCATTCCTGAACAGTCTGTTCATTTTAACTGTGATACTTTTCAGAGTAAGTTTGTATTATTCTTGATATACAGTAGATCATACTGACTGAAGACACACTGACACAACCCATCCCTGACTTCTAATTAAACCTGACATCTGTGTTGCTGATTAAAGATGTATTAGAATTGAATATTTGTTGAAATTTTTATTAAATAGCAGAGTGGTTATTGTCTCAGTTGCTGAGAATCATCTCTTCCCAACTTTTTGGAGGATTGTATATCTGAAATAGATACAGATTTCCAAAGGAGGGGAGCAGGAATGAGAGGAGCATCTGCAGATGCCTAAATCATCATCTGGAAAAGACAGAGCTTAACTAGTGTGCAAGGAAAACACAGTGAAATGTGAAAAACTGAAATGATGGGCAGGACTGTATTATTTGTCTCATGAGTGAATAAGACCAGGCATTGTAATTCATCAGAAATAGAACTGGCTGTGAAGGACTTGTCTCATGACTACTTTGGAAGAAATTGAGGCTTCCTCAAGAGGCACAAGCCTCAGGAGATGGGGGCTGAAGTGTTGTGAAATGCTTTTGTCTCTGGCATTCCAAACCCTTGGAACACTCATGTGAGCAGGTCTGGCTCTGGGAAAGGCAAAGGGGATAGTTGTCTGTTGGAGCAAACTCCTGCGAGCAACAAGCTGCTGCTGTTCACTGAAGCAGAGATCGGCTGCTTCTAGGTAAGGCAGCAAACCTCTGGTTTTCCCAGGCCCTTCCACTTAGCTTGGCTCACAGGCTTTGCCTGATCTGTTGGTGTTTCCCACCATGCTGACATACCATACGCCTGTTTGATTATGGATTACCCACTTTAATTTTACACCAAACCCTGTGCTGCTTCCTGAGGAATATTCACTGAGCACTCCTACACCTCAGAATGCTCTAGGAACAGCCCTCCAGCTGACTGTAGGCCTTCTATAAATTAAAAAATAAATACATTTTTAAAAATTAAAATAAAAAAAAGTCACCAGCTCCTGTATCCAGCAGAGAGAAAATAAAGGCAAGAGCGTTTATGGCCATATGTTGGATAGATGGGTAGAGACTAATAAGAAATCTAAAAATGTGGTGGGGTTTTTCCCCCAGGATAGAAGAAATTTATGGGTCTGCTGAGTGTGGAATTGTGGAATAATGTCCATAGATAAAAGCCAGGCTATCTCTGTAATGCAAGGCTCAAGGACACAAGGACTACTCTGTTTCTCTTGTAATTCTTGTACACTGAAAAGGTATATGGGAGTGTCCTGGTTAGTCAGCCCAGGACAGGGAGATATGGACTGGGAAAATATATTGAGATCACTTATTGATAAAGGGAGCATGGCCATCAAACAGAGTACAGAAATACTCTGCCACAAAAACCAAGGTGATAGCAGTTTCTGCTTTCAGCTGAAAAAATTATGCAAATAAAGACTTTAATTGCAATGTGTTCTCCAGAGCACAATGAATGTACTTTTGTGGAGAAACCCTGAAAATGAGAGGCAAGCTCATTACATGTATCTTTATGGTGCTGTGATTTTATGAAGCTTGAGAAAATGAAGATACAAATGAATGGGTTTGACCTGGGAAAAACAGTCAAGCCCGTAAGTGGATCACATCCTTGCAGAGAGAGATGCTTAGGAAGCCCTGCATTTAGCCTGGTTGAAGGGACATTATTTCAGCATGAGAGTGACTCAAACTAGTCCCAGAAGTTAATCTATCCAAATGTGCACTGAATTTGTCTGCCTCTGCTTCAGACTGGCCTCGCACATGCCAGCCTGCTTTTGAGATGTGCTCACTTTGTGTTGAAGGACTTCAGTACCTCCATCAGGCACAGTGTTCACAGGAGTTCACACACGCAATTCCTATTAAAACAAAGGAATCAGGCTAATGAACACTAGAGAAATGTTCACTGTAGGAAACTGAAACTCTTCAAAAGTTAGGCTTAACTATGCATGCATGCATATGCATGTGGATACACACAAGCTATTAAAAATGGAAATCCAGTAGGACCAAGACAGAAGTTGTAAAATTTAAGCATGCTTTTCTTGGATTTCCTTTCCATGAAAAGCATTTGTTTATGTGTTTGCAATGCCACCATGAAAAATTGTTCTTTTTCATTCTTTCTGTACATATTGTAAAATGAATTGTAGTTATATATCAACACATAAATACATACATGTAGGCATAAAACTGTATCTGTGCACAGTAGGCAAGTGTGTGTATATATATATATATATATATATATATATATAAAAACATAAAAGAAAAGTATTAACTAAGTAAAAGAANTACAAGAAAAGTATTAACTGAGTAAAAGACTTTTATTCTTTGTTTAGTTTAAAATCTCTGGAGTTGGTATAATTCTTTGAGAATTACTATACTGTGTAAAGGCACACAAATACCACACATTCAGCAAAAACAGCTTGACAAAACAAAAGCACATTGGTACAATCTAACAGCTCATGTTCTTACTTTTCAGTCACTAAGGTGTACTTGAGAATAATAACATTAGAGGCTAAGCATGGCTGTGACTGGAGTCCAGGCTAGCAAACCCTGCTGGGATAATTAGTATGACCTCCCTGCTATTGCCATTAAGTGATATTAAAGTGAGGGAATGTACAAGGAGTAAAACAGAAGTGGAAAGGACCAGAAAAAGATGAAGTCTAGGGACCGGGAAACTGGAGAAGGTGGTTGCAGGGAGTTATAGCTACAAAAATGTTGGGAACAATGGTTTCGTATTCCATAATATGATCTAATGGTCCCAGCTGGTCTTAACCCTGATGGAAAGGCTTTGTTTAAGAACTATAAAAAACTTAATTTTTCATAAACTCTGAGTAATCTGGGAAAAGAGAGACTTTGTCTGATCTGAATTATGTGGTCTTTGTTCACACTATATTCCTGACTGAATCTAGGGAACAATATGACAGCCCTCATGTGGCCAGCAGAACACCTGTAAATTCCCTTGATCGCAGTCAAAGACAAGACAGCCCACTAGATCATTACCTCTTATTCAGTAGGAGTAAGTTGTTATTATCACACTATTTATTGTGTGCATGGCATTTTCAGCAATAAATTAAGGGTGAGTGTCCTCAAACACTGATATTAAAGCATCTAAGTTTGAGTATAGACAGAGTGAAGTGAAACAGAGGTAACACCAGTACAGAACATAATGACTTTTTATCTACTGCTCTAAGTCAGCATAACTCCACCAACACAGACAAAAGATGATAAGTAGCCATACGGAACACTTTAACAAAAGGCAGTGGACTTGAAATGGAAAGGATGGCTCTGAGCATCAGTGTGTCTTCATTCACAATGCACTGACATTTACACCAAGATGGAAAAGATGTGAAATCCTGTGCTCTGACTGGGTGTTTTTGATATATCCCTTTGCAGAATGTAGATACTGCACAAGCTACCCAGCAGGATTCTTGTTAATAGTCTCCCACTTCTAGACAGCTTGGACTCCCCTGGGCTAATCCTCATTCACATCAACTTGGTTTGCAGAAGTATCAGAACAAAAGAACTCAATAGCATAAGAAAGGCTGAGAGATAACATTTTCAATATCCATAACTTTTCCAGTAAAAAAAAAAATCCTTTTGCTAAAGAGGCAGAAAAAGATTCTATGCAGCCTCTTCAAAAAAAGTGAAAAAAGTGAGTAGCTGGTCTAAGTACATAGAGACCTTGAAAGGTTAGGAAAATAGCTTATATTATAAATAATATGAGCCAAAATAATCCCTTTAAAGCTAATAAATTTGATACAAATTTATCCCTTTCATAACTACAAAAATGAAATAATCTTTGTTTTATACAGTCAAATTCAACAGGACATACAGAGAAGTGACAGCTTAACTCCTCTGAACAAATATGTTGGAAGCTTAGCCTGAAGAACCAAGAGTGTGCCCTATGCAATGCAAAGTTATTTAGAGAGCTCATTACTGAGCTCTCTAAATGGACACAGGCAGCTGAATACCTTGGGAGACTTGTCAAAGATAATTTACACAATATTGGTGACGATTTTCATTAGCAGAAGTGCAGGAAGAAAAATCAGTTGATCCTTTCAGTGCAACATGAATCAGTGTTGCCTACCATCAGGTTACCAGTTTTACATGTTTTTCAAATCAAAGCAAAATGCTGTTCAAATAATCTATATTTGCAATGCTGTTCAAATAATCTATATTTGCAGTTTTTCCAGCAGCAGATCAGCATTACCCAAAACCCCTAAACAGTTGCTCCCTGATATTTTTGAGTTTCATGATCCTTCTAGACTTCTAGATTTAGCTGTCTTTGCTCTCCTTGTCAGGCATGTGCAACATGCGACTAACTGCCTCAGTACAAGAATTTTAACTTGTGAATTTAAATCTGCAAATCCTAATCGGTCCAGGTGGGGGCCTTTCTCTCTTGGTAGTACAACCAATTGATCAGTAGATGGTGGTGGTGCACTGTCACCTGATGCAGTTGGGCAACGACAGTAACCAGCTGTTAAACCATTTTTATTACAGAGCAGTAACAGTCTTGCATGTGACTGAGTTTTTAATATATCAGAACATTAGAACATTAGGAAACTAGAAATACTAAATATATGTATCTTATAAATGAGGAAAAGTTGTGTTTTCTTTTTTGTTTTTTTTTTTTTTCCCTAGAGTTTCAGAAAACTTCTAAACTTCCTTTTCCTCATCCTGTACTTTAATTCAATGAGAACAGAGTCCTTTAGCTTTTGCTGTTTTCATATACTAAAAATCATAGAAGCAAGGAGAAATAAAATAAAGAGTGGGAAGGTGCCTAATAAAAATGCCAAACTCCAGAAATCCTTTCAACATGGTTATTTGCCAGTTTCCCTCCCACACTGACTTTGTCACAGCAGCAGCTCTCTGGAAGTAAAGAAGGCACGGAAGGAGCTGGTTTTAATCTCCTTTTTCCAGGCAGGTAAGAAGGAGAGGACAAGCACTGGGGACATCCTTCACCTGTTCAAGTACAGGATTCTGGCATGGCTTTATCTCTGAGTCTTGGTCTGTTTGCACTGCTGTGGGTATTTTAAAGCTTCTTTCTAGGGATATGTATGCCATTATGCACCTCAAGCCAAGGTGCTTGTCATGGAGATGGACTGTATTGATCTTGCAGCTTCTACTTAGGAAGGAAGAAATAAAGTCTTCGAGCAGGACCACAAATGAGTGAATTAGAGCTGCCTTTCTGAGCAGTTCAAGTGCTGAAGCTTTACAGCAGGACCTCTGATGGGAGTGATATGCTGAAAGCAGTTAGGAAATATTGTAGGCTAGGAGCCACAGAGCAGAGGCAGATCAGATTTCCAGTTAAACACGTTTGCCACCCGCTGGCCAGGCTGCAGATTTGCCTGCTGCTGCAGTGGGAATTAGCAGTTTGTAGTTAGAAGTATTTACATGTGATGGATGATTAGGATGTAGAAAGTATAGTTTAACAGTAGAGTATCTTTGAATATTTATAGGCTTTTGTTTACAATTTTAAGTGTAATGACTCCAGAACTGGGCAGTGACAGGTCCATATTAACACTTTTTATTTGCAACTCACTTCTGCCATCAAAAGCAATACTTTCTCAGTTCCGAGGTCATATTTCCTAGGCTGACTGACAGATAATGTGCATGAACAATCACAGCTAAAGGAGCAATTTCATTTGGGCTGTTCATAAAACCTTAGTTCAGACATTAATTCAGAAATTAGTTCGAAATTGAATTAGTACTTGACAAGAGGTAAGAAAGCTGATCCAAATTGTTCCTTTTCCTCAACCATCTGGTGCCAGAAGAATCTGGTGTCAGAAAAGAGAATTGAAGGGGAAGTCCAGAAGACTTGGCTGAAAGTGTCTTCCAGCAGTATTGGTTCCTATTCAGTTTTGGTTTCGGTCCTATCTTCACTCAAAACCAGAACAGCTTTGTGGGAGTGTAGAAGTCTTTGCTTCATCTCAAAAGCACCAGTACAAGTTGGGCAGAGAAACAAAGAAAAATGTGCTCCAAGGCTAGCAGGCCAGAAACAAGAAATGACCTTTTCAGATTTACCCAACATTAGTCAGATTATTTTTCTCCTTTCCTTCCTCTCCACTGTAATTTTTCTATCACCTAGAAGGCAAAGCATGTTTAAAGATGTAATATAAAGAGTAATTCCCATGCTTCCCCTTTTGGATTTGAAAGCTGGTAAGAATTTATTGCTCAGTAAGTTAAACTTGATACTGTGACATTTCTAAGGGCAATGGTTATGTAAATACATCCTTATACTATCTCTGGGGTGTCACTGCAAACAAAAAATACAGTCCCCACAGGGTAGTGATATCACCTTTACATGACTGAATATAGAAAATGGAAGACCATAATCTTTTATGAACAGTTTCTCTTTTATTAGGTCTTGGAAAAATATGTATTGTTTTAAAAGGAAAAATAGTAGTGAAGGAATAAGAAATTTAAATAATTGTTCATGTTACTTCAAATATTAAAAAGGGAATACAATAAAATAAAAAGAAATTAATAAATTCTGATTGCCCAGACACAGGTAATTTTGCACTATGAAGGTGTCAGTACAGAAACATTATCCATGTCAGAAAAAAAATCAAGACTCAGGATAAAATTAATATCTTAAAGAAAAATCATACCACAGCTTGTACTGTAAGGCTTAGTCATTAATGAAGTTATTTAATATTGCTGTTTCATACAGTATAATTAAAATGATAAGTTAACCATAGTCATGACAGTTCTTTCTTGATTAGTGTGTATTATTCTTATATCAATCTTAGAGTCATGAACTTTTGTTAAATTGGGTCTAGGACCTCCATATGGATTCATGAGGTTTTGCACGCAACTAGAACTTCTTACCCTACAAAGACTGAAGAAAATTTACCTAAATTTAAGTAGCTCCAGTAACCAGATGGAGGAAATAGTCCTTTAAGGCATATGAAAGTCATGAGTCTCTCTCTCCCTCCCCCCACATATATATATATATANATATATATATATATATTTGATGTAGTGTTAATGTTAGCTATCACACCTATCTTTTTAATGTGAAATCTCTATTTTTCTTGCCTAGATGCATGGCAAAAGATTCAGGGACTAGGTAATACCCAAAGGAAAATATCACTGCCAACACTGCAATAAAAAAATACCCAGGTCCCTCTGTTCCTTACCACACTATAGGGCACAGTACTGCACTCCCTGATTCTGTAGATGATGCCTATGTGTAAAGAAAGGCAGACAATAGAAGTCAAAATTTGGTCTTTGACTTGAATGCAATAATTTATTTTGTGCTCACTATTACCTCACTGAAACTGTTTCCAAGAAAGCAACATTTAGTATTAAAGTTGAATTTCATGCTTTCCAAAGCATGCTGTGGGAACTTTCCTGTGGCTTGAAGAGCTAATTAATTTTTCAAGATGATACTTTAAAAAATTGCCACTCGGCTGATTGCCTCTTTCTACGGCTGTTGATAGACTTACGAGCAGTACTGGAAAGACTTCCAGTACTGGGAAGAACTCTGCAAGGTTGCTCTTGCCATTCTTCTGCCTTAGGCTACACTCAGTCTGCAGTTCAGCCCAGTTTTCCAGACCGCATGTCCCAAGTCACGCCCCAGGGAAGATGATTCTTATGCTTCAATGCTCTGCCTGTTCAGAAACACTTTCTAACATCTAACCTAAACCTCCCTCAGTGATACATAAAACTTTTAGGTTTTTATCATATACAACATGAACATGGCAAATGGATTACTTCCTTTCTTTTGTAGCAGCAACTTTTTCCATGTCGGAAGCTTATGTCTGTCTCCCGCCTCATTCTTCCCTTCTTTTGGCTGTCAATCTTTGCAGACAGTTAATCATTCTTACTGCCCTCCTTTGGACCCCATCCAGATCATTCACATATTTTTAAAAATAACTAGAGTTGCCAAACATCCCCTATAATGTGGGATTTCCCATGTTTAAGCCTCAAATCTCACAAGTCATATTAAAAACATGTGAAATATTGCCTGCTTGAACATTTCCTCTTTATTTGAGTAGGTGACATGGGTTCTGAGGTTGAAACATAGAAACTCACAGCTGCTTTCCTGCCCATTCTTCAGAGCTGCCTTTGGCAGCACAGAGCTGTGACTTGGATGTGACTGTGACAGAAGTAAAAACCAAAGTGTCCCTAAAGGAGCTGGGGAGGTCTGAAGAACAATGCACACCCTGAAGCTCCAGGAAGGTGTATCAGTGTTTTTAAATTCAGAACTCACCAATTCTGAGATGCTGCCCTGCATCAGATGTAATTTTTCACCCAAAGACTCACCAATGTAATAAGAAAATAAATACTCCTGTGTTTTGTAGACAATGCTTTTGTTTATACAGCTCAGGAGATGACATTTTAGGTCCCTGATTTCTGTTTTTCTTTGGATTCTCCATGCTCTCTTCTCGGCAAAATGTTATCCAGCAGGTCATGCTCCATCCTGCATTTGCTCAGTTGCTTATACCTGATTACCTAAGGACCTTGTCTCCACTGTACTTCCTCTTTTTCTTATCAGAACACTTTTTTAATTTGCCAAGATCATTCTGAGTTTTGGTCCTGTCCTCCATTACTCTTGCTGTTTCTCCCTGCCTGTTGTCATCTGTGAATTTTATGCCTGCTCTCCTTTCAATTACACAAATTATTTAAAAAAACACCCTAACCAAAACTATAACCAGACCTTGAACAGACCTTTGAAATTTGTCTGATATATCTTTAATTTCAACAAAGAATCATCTGCTGTGTTATTTGGAGCAAGTCAGAAGCAGAACAGACTCTACCCTTCAGACACCATTTCCTTGGATGCGATGTAACACAGAGGTATGAGTTTTCTTCTGCTTCCAGATGAGTGGAAATACTGTGTTGCTTGTAGAAGCCAGTATCAACTCTTGTCTCTGGAAGGAAAGACTGGAGAGTCATCTGGAGTGTCCTTAGCCCTGTCCGCTGTGGGAGAAGAGCTGTTTCAGCGCACATTTAGCTGGGGCAGAACAGGAGATCAACCCAAAGGAATAAATACCTCCTCTCAGAGCTAAGAGTACTCCAGCACTAAGAATGTCCTCTGCAAAATATCTACTTCAGCAAATAGGAATGCTTTTTCTTGGAGTCCCTAGGTAACTGATAATAACAAGAAAGAAATTACAGCCTTTTTCAGACTCTAAGACCTGTGACATTCAACTGCAGCAGTGTTCATCACCTCTAAAAATATAAACTGTAGCAGACCCCTACTGCATGAGAAGATCATCAAAAGGTCTGGGATCTCTCACTTCATGAAGAGTTTTAGAGGAATCTGTTAATAATTTTCTATGAATATGTATGAATCTTTCCAGTCTAGGCCTATCAGAGGAGTGAAGCTTGGCATTTAGGAAATACTTGAACCTAAGTCACTTCATCTTTTCCCCCAGCACTCTGACTGATGACATTTCAGTGTAAAAGAAGGCTTTGCAGCTGACCTTTCTATTCCTGCCAGAGAGAACTTGCAGGCAGTGGCAAATTCTGTCATTACCCAAGGTGAAAAAGATACTATTCATCCATATCCAGTCTGGACATCTTGGAAGGATCAGAAATATATTTCTAGTTAATTTGATCCCAGTGCAAAGCTTTCAGTGACCAAAGTGGGTGAAAGGGAGTGAAGAAAAGCAATTTGAACTATGTTTGAAAGTTAATTTCACTCACTTATACTATTTTCAACTGAATTTTTAATTTTGAAACCAATTTTATTATTTTCCAGACCATTAGAAAATAAATTCCCGTTGAAAAGTGAGATGGTGGTTTATACCATCCACTTGCCAACAGTGAGAGTAGAGGTGGCTGGAAAGATATGAAATGTATAGCCTGTGCTGATAGAACATGGTCTCACAGGATTTGCATGCACTCAGGGATCACTTACAGGACTATTTTGTGCCTGTGTGGCCAGACGTGAATCTCACGAGCTAGTTTTTCCTTGCAATGATGCAAGGAGGTAATAATTCCCACATTTTTCTCTCAGTGACAGGGGGAAGGTAGCTGTAAGAGCTGGAAGGCTGAGGATTGGGACGTCTAGTTTCTCTAAGGTGATTTAAAAAGATTCTTTAACTCCAGACACTTCGTATTACTAAGCTTCTTAAAGATTTATGATGTTTATGACAATCATTTTTCCCTGTGAAATTTCCTTTCTGTTCAAGTATTTACAGGAAGAAAAAGTTTTCTTTTTTCCCCCATCAAGTCAGCAAAGCTTATCCTGTGAGGATTTCTGAATGAAAGGGAGAGATTAGTGTTTCAGGAACATACCTTAACTCACTTTAGAAGCATTTACTGGACTTCCTGCCATGCCTCCTGTCCAGCTGGCTGGGCAGTACTGACCTGCCTCCCTCTGGGCTTCAGCTTTATTTTATTGGAAGGAATTGGGGAAAAAAAATCCACAAACAAGCTTTGAGATGCTTTATATCATAAGATCCCACTTGGGATGTGATTGTTTTTGACTAAAGCAGGGAGTTTCGCTTAATGGGATTAAGGAAATTTCCAGCTGCTTAGAGATCCTCCTTTTCTCTGCCTCTCATTGACAGGGGAAAAAAGTTCAATCGTAATTGTATTGCAGGATAATACATCCAGTGGCTTTTGACTCAGTGCCCACAGCTATCACTGCCTCAGCTGTACAGAAGGGAGCCAAGTGCCCTCAGGGGTTTTACCAAGACCTATTTCTCACCAAGATAGAGAATATTTATGTTGGTCCTTAGATGCACTTTGACATCTACAGAATCATAAAATTGTAGAATATACTGAGTTAGAAGGGACCCATCAGGATCATCAAATTCCACTCCTGGCCCTGCACAGGATCCCCCAAGAACCACACAATCTGCCTGAAATTAACAGCTCCTTTTTTATGTCCGACTCAAAATGTTTGGGAAAAAATGCAAAACATCTTTTTTTTTTTTTTTTTTTTTTTTTTTTTTTTTTTTTTTTTTTTTTTTTTTTTTNAGAAAATCACTTCAAGCTAATTTCCTTTCCTACATCTTTCAGTTTTGGAGTATGTTTCACTGTGATTGTGATGGAGCTGCATAGTAGGATCACACAACTTTTGTTAGGACAAAGAAAGATGTTGAAAGACAGTGAAATACAGCAACCCATCTTAAAAATAGTAACTCCCACACCACCGCACAAATTAGTTACATTATGTTTTTGAGATTAGCACAGTATGTTTCAGAAAGTCAGTTGCCCTTTCACCCTACTCTACAAATTTTTCTACCTTCACTGAACTTTGTTTCCCCAAAATATTTAGAGAGGGTATTAAAAAGAGGCTTTTTTGAGATTGAGAACTACATGATCAATATGCTGTTACTGGGCTTTTTCTTTTACAGCATAAGTAATCCTTAGTTGTACTTTTGACATGTATGTTTTGTTAGTATAATTGTATTTGGCAATAAGTTCATAGTTAGAAAAATAGCCCTATCCATAATGGTTTCTAAAATCAGACTAGTCTTAGAGGAGGGTGTAATTTTAAAAAGCAGATCAGTACTCAATTATCTGCCCAAACATGTGTCCTTATTTAAGGTTACCTGGTATTTAACTCTATCAGTGACTTTTTATCTGGGGAAATCAAAATTCTGTGTCCTAAGGAGCTTGTGAAAGGTTCCATCAAAAGAAAAAGGTGTGAATGTTCATAAGTATGTATGCCTTGTTCCAGTTTGAGGCAGAGAAAATATATGTGACACTCTATGTACTTAGAAGTTTTCTACTTTATCTTCTACTGTCCAAAATCTGTTTTATCTTTTCATTTCTCTGTCAAAGTCTGTTATGCAGGCCTATGTCAATGGCAATCTTTCCTCATGGAGGAGTAGAACCAGCAATGCTGACCATGCACCAGGATGCCAAACGCAGCTGGTGCAGGGTGTGTGGGTGTGTGGGCATTGGAGTCCTCATGGAGCAACCCACTCTGCATCTGAACCACCCCCACCATGCAGTGCTCTGAGCCCTGCCCTCTCTCCTTCATCTAGGGGCCTCTATACAAATATGCATGATTTCTGTAGGTGTGTTTAGTCTTTGATATTTAATTCAATGTATGAAACTATTAAACAAGTACTGTTGTTTTGATGAGTACACCAGCATTTTTTTCTAGATGGATTCAAAGAGAATGGATAAATTTTGCTTTTACTTTAAAGATTTTCAATGGAAACTTGTATTTTCAAAGGAGCTATAAAGCTTGCAGAAACTCTTCAACAAGGTGAGGCATTATCTTCTAAGTAAGTTTTTATTTTTTCCTAAGGAATCCAAAATATTTGGAAAGTTGAAATTACTATTCTTTGATTTTGCTGCAAGACTTGCAGGAAGCCTTGAGGATTTTTATTAGGAGCTCTGTCACCTTAACTTTAACATTTCTTTATGTAAATGAAACTCCTGTTAAATGCTAAGTAAGGTTAAATCAGCTCTGCAGAGATTGCTAAGAAGTTTGACTTAAATTTGTGCCCTCCTCTAGATTACCTGATTTTCTTAGGAATTCATAATTTCACTACTTCTCCAATTGCCATGGAATCTAAACAACTTATTGAAATGAGCCAGAATTTCAAAAACTGCAGAAAAATGGAACAGTAGCAGGAAGGGAGAAGGTTCTGACTGGTAGGTAGGAACAAAAATTTAGTAGTGTATTCTTCAGAGTGTATCCCACTTGCACATCATTCTTCTAATTAATCAATGCTGTAAGAGTACCAAGAAAAAATAGCCCAGCTCCATATAGAAATACATAATATTACATTACTTTTCATTAATATCTTATTTTCAGCGCTGTCTCTTCACCATTTTTTCTACCATGTTCTCCAGCTTTCACCCACAAGCCAGCTAGAGGGGCTTAGGGCTCCAATATACAGCTTGAATGACACATTAATCACTGTTGGAAACTTAGAGACTTCATGCTCACCTGGTTCCTTGGTGCCTACATCACTTAAGCACATTTTTAATAAAAGCATTTCCCAAATGAAGCCCTCCACAGATTACACGCTTCCCAGAGGAGTTTGATATATAGTTCTTGCTAAGGACTGTTCAACAGGAAAATGTATATCTGAAAAGCTTGGGTTATGTCCATATGGACAGGTTGAAAATTTGATTAAATGTTGGACTATAACCTATTCAAAGTGTTCAATTTCCATAATGCAGCAGGCTCATGCCCAGTCTCTCCAAAACACCAAGAGAGGAGAGATGCAACAGTAAAGTCTTTTATGTAGAAAAATACTTAGCAAATATACAAACCTGCTGAAACATCCCCTGAGAGGCTAAACAAATTTCTACTTGTAATTCTTTTATAGCTCCTTTAAGATGGTATTCTCTCCCCTAAATACAATGTTGGAATTCTACTTTTAGCATGTTTAAAAAGTGAAAATGACATTTTCAAAACTGAAAAAGAAGTCTCTGTGAATAACTAAATCTCAATAACTATAGCTACAGAGCTATAGATACAGGCATTACACCACTCAAAAGTTTCAAAAAACAGTGTTTGAGCTTAAGAAAGCCCAGCATCACCTGCAAGCCAGATTAGTAAAAGGGTATGTCTCTTGCCAAACTTCAGGGAAAGCTCATATTTTCAAGAGTTCATAACTCAGTTGTAAAATATTAACAACTGTTTTCCAGACTTCTCTTTGGTACACAAATTTCAGTCCAGAAATCCTTCCATTTAATCAAATATAGTTCACCTTAAGAGACAAAGAAACCAACTTTGAATCTATTTACACTGTTTTGTTTATAACACTGAAATTTTACCATTGGGAATCAATGTAAGGCACTGAATTCAAACTGTTATGTTTATTTGTACAAATTGAAGAAGCAATGTTAATTATCTAAGTACCTAGCTTTGCATACTACTTTTCACCAGTAGGTTTCATGAAGTCAGATGTCGTACTCCATGTTAATTAGATGAGCACCTACTTCTGGGCAGTACTTTTTACCAGCAGTTGCCAAGAAGTCAGGTTTGAGGCCTCTGATCTACAAAGAAACAAAATTGAGTGATGTATAAGCTGATCTACCATACTGGGAACTGAGTCAGGAAAAACATCTGGAGACCTTTACTCCTAACTCGGCCTGCTCACCACAAAGCAAGTTACACGTGCAGTAAGAAGTAAAATGCACTATCTTCACACACACATGTGCATTACAAAGTCAGGGCTGGAACAGCCTGTTCACCCCACACAGCTCCAATCCTGGAACAGCCTGTTCACCCCACACAGCTCCAATCATGGGTGTAGCCACGGCTTGCTCTGGCCAAGAGAGATCAGTAGCCCTACAGGACTCCAGGGAGGGTTTCAGGGGGTGCCTCTCAGGGGCACCGGGAGTCTGTCATCCATGAGCTTTGGAGCATGCCATGCTGTTATGTTCCTTTAACAGTAACAGGAGATGTTATAATTATACTAACATTGTAATTATTATACTGTTATAGTATTCTAAGAAACAGGTTTTAGATAGAGATTCTGCAATTGTCCTGAACACCTAGATGTCTAGATATTAAACCTACAGGTTTTAGTGGTACAGAAATTCAGTTCCCACTCATGCCCCTGCAAAACAAAGCAGGGAACAAAGTCACCCAGTATTATCCTTCGGCTGAACACCTCTAATAGCAATAGTTTTGTAAAGCTTTCTTTTACAGTACACACACACACACACACACATATATATATATATAATATAAGCATTGTACACTTCATACAGAAATATGTCATGTGTGAAATTGTCTTCCATTAAAATTTGTGTTCCTCAGTCTATGGAAACCTTACAAAAATTATAAAATTTCTAAAAAAATTTAATAAAAATTAATGGTATGATTCCTTGCTGCAATACAAAGCTTAATCTTCAGCCTTCAGTCACCTCTGTGAGCTTATTTCTATCCCAGGCCAAGCATGCCTGTGACAGTACAGAAGGAACATCTGTTTATGCAGAGCAAACAATTATTACCCATTATGAGGACAGCACTGGAACAGAGATATAATTAATTACAGTAAATTTAGCACCATGAATTGAAGGACTCGACTCCCATTAGCAAACAGGGGAGGGAAACTCAGCAGGCAGATAATATCTTTTATAGACAGGGATCATATAAATGCCCATTTCACACTTATTTAATCTTGCAAAAACACTATTAGGGAAAAAAAAAATTGCTCCTGAAAAGCAAATGAGCTAAGGCATTCAGACACCCCATACAGAGTTTGTGTTCAAGAGAGCCCTGAGCAGTCAGGACAGCCCATGATCCAAGCTGGAAAACCCACTGGGACATGATGGAGCCCTGAGTGCCCCCATGGACAGATGCAGAGCAGTGCTGCCAAGGCACCTGCCACACCCCTTTGGAGGCGTGCCAAGGTAGGGATGCACCAGAATCCATGCTCTGCACCACAACCCACATGTGGCAGACACAAGAGGCTGCCTGGGGTAAAGGATGCCAGGTGAGGCAAGGAAAAGGGTGCAGGGCCATGCAGGTAACCTGCCCAGGGTTTAAAATCTTCAGTAAGGTTCTGCAGTGAAAAACAGTGTGTGATTGTTGGCATACTGCCATTCTCTGGAGGTAAGAGCAGCCACCAGAGTGGGTATGTTCTTGTGAAGATTCCTGAAAATTACACCACCATATATGGGACCAAAGTGTTGTAAGACCTTTCTCTTTATTTCCTAAGTATGCAGCAAGACAAAGCAGAAAACAAGTTATTAGGAAAACATCAGTGGCTTTGAGATGGGAATGTAATAAAATCCCAGGAAAGAAAGTTTATATCTACTAGCTGTAGATATGAACAGCTCTACCATATCTAAAAACCCAACCAGGCAAAATTTCACCTGTGGAAAGATGTAAGAATTAATATATGGACTGACCATGAAGTGGGTTTGGCTAGGTTGGAGGCTAGATGTTGAAGTTTCTAGAGGACTCTCTCTGAACCACAGGCTGTATCAGAGAAAGTAGAGCAGGAAATACTTCCAGAGATGGAAAGGTCTGTTAAATTCCTTAATATATTGGCATCTGGTGCTGGAACCTTTTTCCCCTTATGAGGTACAGATGATGAGAACAGCACAACAATGAGGAAGGTCCCTTGCACTCTGTCTGTAACACTGTTGTCAGGGAAGAACTAAGAAAAGTGTAACTGCTTTGGTAGTTTTATAGTCTTTGGACCATGACTGAGTAATTGGTGCTGAGGATTCTGGAGTGGGCAGTAGTACCCCGGTTTTGTATAGTCACCTTTTTCATAGCTTGCAGGCAGGAAAACTTTATTTTAAGTCTTACTGATAACATACAATAAAAATAGCTATTGACTTTACTGATATTTTAGTATGCAAGATATTTTTAGAAATTATTTGGAACCTCTTCTTTATCTTCACAGATAGGTATTTTTCTATGTTGCTTGTGAAAGAATATAATTTAGGTGCAAAGTGTTTGAGTTAGTTCCTCTCTGATACTACAAAGTTTTTCTTACTTCTATCCGTAGCTTGATGATAAACACCATCAGTTGCAGAATTCTGTAATCTAATCTTTAGGTACACAAAACACACCAACATGTCTCCAAATTATTGCAAGTCATGTAAAGTGTCCAAGTTAGCTGCTAACCCTGTGTGAAACTGAAACTTGGGCACCAGGGATTTTGTCACATGGTCTAAGTGTTCATTAAAATTGACAGAAGGAAAAAAGACATGAAAAAAAAGTAAATTCAGGAAACTAAAATTCTAAACCCAACACTTGGCTGTGACTTGAAAAGAACTTTCATTTGTAGTTTTCTCAGGATATCAGTTAAAAGTCAGCATGAGTGTGTACAAACAAAGCACAGATCTGGAAATACTGCTGTGTCAGATTCTCAGCTTTTACCACTGATAGTGCCAGAGTGTGTATATCAAATTGTTGTGGCTTTAGAGATTACACTGTCTTCCTCATCCTTCATCCCTGACCCCCTTGCACAACTAGAAGGAACACCAGCAACATCAGTTCCTGGCCTGGCAAGTGCATTGTCCAGACCAAAACACCTAAAAAGTAATGTTAGTGATTAGAGGGAAACAACTATCCCATGGCAGCACCCACAAAACTGTCTTTCATGTTTTTCTATCATCAAAGGGCTAAACAGTGATCAGTGTATGACTTTACAACTGTTTTCATGGACATTTTATAATTCAGACACCATGCCTCCCAAAATTTGTCGTATGTCAATGACAAGATGCATTTAAAAGCCTGCTTCTTTATGAAGCACTTTAAATCATGCCCTGTGCCCTACAGCTGTGTTCAGATACTTCCAGGTCAAGTAAAATGTGTAGCAAAATCAAACTGGGTATACACAATCACCTGTAGTTTCTTTTAGCAAGGCCACCTCAGAGAAGCAAGAATAATAGTCTAGGAAGTGTTGAGGAGCCTTTTTTTCCCAGCCAACATACACAAATCTACAGCTACTTTGTTCCCAAAGGCCAATTTTCCTGTATCACATCATGAAAATTGTTCCTTCATTTGGGCTGAATTTTGGTATATGTTTAACAGTGAGTGCTTCCCTAATATCACTGTCCATCTGCTATTATAAAACAATACTTACAGCTTGTTTACACTTCTAGCTGATTACATTCATATATTCTTCATAGAACAGTTTTCTACAACAATTCAGGAGCCACCACCCCAATAAACCAGAAAGATAATCCAGTACAATCCTTCCCATCCTAATAGTCGTAAATTATTTCTATGTAATTTCTGGATCAGTTGCAGCCCTTGCAAATCTTATCTAACACTGTCTCATCTAGGGAATGTTCTAAAATCAGAGTCATGCACATATGCTTGAGCTTTTTGTTTGGTTTTGCTGCAATTTCTATTCTGTAGCAAAGATAGCATTTATAGTTCCGACAACTCTCAGAGTTTGTACCTTATTTGAAAGTCATGTATTTGCAGGTGGGTAAAAAGTATCTCTGTATTTTAGTTACATATTTGCAATTCTTGTCCCTTGTGGTGACGGCAACAGTCAATTTCATCTAAGGATACTTTCTATAAGGACGTTACATTTTTATATCTATAGACCAACCTCTACTTTTTTGAGTTAATTTCTGATAGCACCTTTGGCATGCTTTTGGCATACCTTTGGATACTCTAAGTATCCAGTTTTCATGCTAGTGCTGCAGGAGATCTGCATTAATGCATTTTATTGAAGTCTAATTTAGACAATCTGGGTTTTCCCCTACCACTGCTGGTGAATCCCAACAATTTTGTCAAAGACCAGTTGCAGATTTTCCAGTTACAGTGACCTTGCCCCTTCATATCATTCTGCTTGTTTTCAGGGACCCACGTTTGAGTTTAAATCTCTTATTCATTGGAAAAGCTCTTCTTGCCTACAGGAACTCTTATTAGGATGTATTAGGATGTAAATGGTTCAACTAATCAGGCAGCTAACACCAAGCAAGTCTTGAGATAAGGCTGAATAGATGGGAGCCCAAGGGGAGAGGAAAGACTACATCAGAGACCCCAGTGGGCTGGAGAATGAGCTTCTGGTTGCAGCTTTTCATGCATGTGAAGAATTGCAGCTGCTGATATTGTCAATATGCCAGAAAAAGGAGCAGCTGCAAGAGAGGGAGGACTGTGTAGGACCTCCTGACTTGACCCCACACTTCTGTAGTGTAAATTTTTCCTCCCTCTCCCCTCCCATACTCCACCCATAAAAATTTGATTACTATGATTTCATGCAGGTGAAGTGAATTTCACTTTTGAGGTTTGAAAGTTGTTTCATTTTCAAACCCTAAGGGTTTCCAGTAAGAGAGTGGGAAACGAGCTGTGAGAGATCATGGGTGTGATTTTACATGTGGGGTTTTTGGGCACTCAGTTTCAGGAGCTGGCTTTTTAATACTGCTGAAAGAACTCCACACTGAGGATTGCAAGCTATCAAGTGAATGCCATAAAATGAAATACCATCTCTGCAGGAAGGGGTTTGTCTCTATTAAATTTCACATCTGCCAGTCATAATAGCATCCTTGTAAACCTAAAAAATTCAATGTTAATGTTATTCTGTATTTAAATAAAAACATTAATTAAAAACCTATTTTAAAGCTGTCATTTCTTGATTCATGTCTTACAGAATAAACTATGACTTTTCAGCATATAGGCTGACTATAAAAGAGAAACTGTAATTTCCTATGTAGCTAATTTTTTTCCTGAGTCCTTATTGCTCATCTAATATATTTTGGTCATGTAATTATTACATGTCCAAGGGAATGCATTTTTTCCATAACTGAGATCTTTATTAGATATTTCTCTTGCAAAAAAATTCAAAATTTTCCATTCTATTTCTTTCCCTACAACGCACAACTGCAGAGATCGCACATTTAGTTGGACATATTCATGTTGTAGCAGATTTCAGGATTTTTCTTCAAAAACCAGTGATTCTTTTTATTACTTAAAATATATTAATATTTTGTAGACGACTTTACAGCTGATTTAGACAGGTCTGTAAAAAGAACCATTGCCCTTCGTGACAGCATTATCACCTGTGGGAAGCTGGGGAACAAGACCATGGGTTACTGGGAGCACAAGGCTTCTCAGACAGACCTTGCTCCTACCTGGGCTAAAGCAGTGCCAGGTTTGTGAAAGGTTCTTTGACATAAGAAGCCTATGGGCTGTATGAGAGGAGCTTGGGTTTGGTACCTGCAGTAGGATCCAAAGATAGACCAAGAGAGATGGATGTGTGTAGGATATTGATCCTGACCGTGGAATTGGCTGGGTGCTCCAATATAGATTTCAGTTTACCTTCCTGTAAAAAACATTCTGTGTGGTAGGAAGAAGAGGGCTGGTAGGACATACATCCACAGCTCACACTGATAAAAGACTTACCAGTCTGGGTGCAGGGACTTTTTCAAATCTGACTGTTCATATGTTACCTATGGACTATAGAACCCTGCTCTTTCTTCCAAATTACTCATTTTCCCTTGTATCAACAGATTTTAGTCCTTGAAAATATTTGGTGGGGTCTTTCACCCCAAGCCCTCCTTCCTGCAGCTCACAAGGGATGGCCACTGCTCTCTGGTTGACTAATTCCTTATCTAAAGGGAAGCTGTCCTGCAAGTGCTGCTAAATAAGAACACGTCATCTATCACACTTAATAAAAATGAAACACAGGGACGTCAGACAGCAAGTATAAACACTCCCACAGACCTCCTGCCACCATAGAATAATTCAAGGGGTTGGAGCTGGAGTGGCATTCTGTCCCTGATAATGTTCCCAGCTGGGTTACCAGCAACTGTAGTTTCCCTGGCTGTTTGCAGAACAATCCCAGCTCTAGTTTGAGTTCAATAACTTACTTTATTTGTGATCTGCTGTTAAGGAAGTCTCAGATGTGGTGAGGTCTCACTCAATGAGCGGAAAATTGTGTCAGGTATATCAGAACAGCCATCATTGAGCTCACTCTAAGCACAGTGTTTTTTTATAGAATAGTCTCAAAAGAAAATGTCTAATTGCCACCAACTCATTTTTTCTTTCTAAAATGTCTCTCACAAGTCACTACAAAAGGTATAGGGAACAAAAACCTTTCTTAGACAAATAAGCCCAAAAAGAGCAAAAAAAAATAGTCTATGGACAACATTTAACATAAAATCCAATACTCTTCCACCTTCAAACCTGTCATTTTGTGAGATCATGTGGGAAACTACCAAAATTTCCAGCTTTTTTCCTACAGGTGCTATGTAATAGCACAGTTTTCAGTAGAGCCCACATTTTTCTCGCTTTATGATATTTTAATAATCTCATTTTAATAATCTAATTTCTTATCACTGTCCCATTCACAAGAATCTCTTTTTAAGAATGCTAATAATTGGTCTCTTTCAAAGTCGAGTCTGTAGGAGAAAACCTGAATGGAAAGTGCAAAACAAGGGTTTTCATTACTGTAAAAGCCTTTTCTGAGAAACAGCTCCAAGCCCAAATGGGAAAGAATCAGGCAATAAGTGAAGTAATGAGTTTGCATATACTAACTCCTCTAAAAGATACAGCTAGATGTGGTGCCAAAGAAATGTGTATTATTTTCTGCTAGGCATGGAAAAATCAATGACAAAGAATAAAAAAGAGAATGATATAGAAAGAATGTGCCAGTGGCAACCTGGGGCTCCAGCAGAACACTGCTCTTGCAGTCAGGGATTCAGAGGCACACAGTAGCATAACAACATTAACTCAAATGTTCCTGTCAAATTTCTTCTCTTCTGTTTTTTGACAGCATCATTGCAATAGCCCTTCTACTCCCATATGGACAAAAAAATCCATCAAAATGTGAGAACAACAGGTGAACTGACAACATTTCTACACTTGAGTGATATGTGCCTTGTGCTAAGACCCAACTGAAAAGGTAGTTCTCATAGGTAACATAAGACTGGGGTTTTATGAACATAAATCTATGGATACACAATGCAAAATTCATTCATTCATATCACTGACATAACATGAACAAGCTGCTTTTAATTGAATGCGCTTTCCTTTATCCCCTTATTCCTGTATTAAAGCCTGCGGCTGCTCTGAGAATCTATACTGCTGAGGGTATATGACACTCACTCCTGTATCATTGTACATTTTTCCAGCACTAACAAAAGAACTAGAATAAAAGTCTGAAAAGAATTTTGTTCCATTATAAACTCAGAAACTCAGAAGCTTGATTAGTTTTTCATTCATTGAACTCCACTGCAAAAATAGTGCTGGATCCAGTGTACTTTGGATAGAGTGGAAATGCATTGGCAACACATCATGGTAGAGAGTGTTCGCTGCACCAGAACAGCCTGAACTGAGAGGTGAAAGCTACACTAGGAAAAGGATTTAGGGAAAGGGAAGTATTTTATAGAAGTCATGGAAGTTGTGATCAACAATCTGGATCCAAATCATAAAGGAGCTATCTTCTCTGTAAAACTTCCTGTAATTAAAATAGCCTAAGTTCAAAAGGGAAAAACAACATCTTACTGCATTCTTAGCCAGGACATTGGAGTCTCATTACCTGAAAAAAGTAGGCTGAAATTTTGAAAGTCTCTGATGATAAATATAAAAGTCAGCTTGAAGTGAGCCAAGACTAGACTTTCTTGCTGATAATAAAGTTTAACAAAGTAATAGTTGTTTCATTAAGTGTGGCTGGGATTGTTTTCTGTTTTAATCTCTTGAGTAACATAAAAATACGCTGTAAGTTAAAATTCAGCATAATTACAGTAATGGCTATATTTATAAACACCGCTACTTCTTTTGCCAGGTCATTTGGAGAGTTCTGCTGCAAAATAAACAGATGTTGAAAATACTAACACACAAATATGAAAACAGCCTCTTAACATTTAAACAAGGACTGTTTGAGAAAAACACAAAAAATAAAATAAACAATCAGGAGGAGGAAAAAGAGTGGATAGAGGCAAAAAATATCAATCATGGATAAAAGGTGACATAACTGAATTCCCTCTGGTGCAGAATGCAAGGACAGCCAGAAATGCCCCCTAAAATGCTGTCTTCTGATAATGTGTAGGAGAGGGGTAAAGCCCTGGCACCAATACAGACACCATCCAGTGCTAAAACTCGTCAGAAGCACCACGGACACGTTCAAGGGGTGTTCCCACTCTGCCACTGCAAAAAGAAGGAAATGAGAAAAGATGAACATCTTCTCCCTTGCAAAGTAATCATTGGCACACTGTTCTCCAGGAATGTGTTGCCAAAGCTCACGGGGAAGCAAACTTCACAGGACAAACCAGTCCCATCCCTGCCCTATCTCCGAAGGGAAAAGACACCTCAAGAGGGGTGTCACTGCCTGGAGGGATCTGTCTGTGCCTTAGCCCACTCTGTCCCTTTCCCTGCCTCAACCAGTAAGCTGCAAAGCTGGAACAGGGATAGTCTGATCCAGAAAATGTATGTTCAGAATTCAGGACTACAACGGATTTGGAGCAGGTGGCAACAGATCCAAATTTTTATAGTATCGTTGGCACACGGATGGAGGAATCTCCACGGGAGGAAATCTCCACAATTCCTAAGGCTGCTGAGGCTCCTAAGACCAGGTGAGCTACCAACTTGCATTGTAAACAGCTCCAGAAAAACTCCTCAGATGGAGAGAACTCCCAGCATCATGGGTCTGTCACCAGCCATGACAGCACAGGGGTGACCTCTGAACCCCTCCACAAACCACTTGACATTTCCAGCTTCAGATGTTGGGCTTAAGAACAGAAAAAAACCCCAACTCAAATCCAAACTAAACATGTACTTTCTGCACTTACAAAAGTCTTTGCTTTTTTCTCCTTAACTTTAAGTCTTCAAAACTGACCACAGAAATTTCCTGTCCAAGAGTAAATAATCCCTAAGCAATTTCATGGCACTAAACACCCTCAGCATCACCCATTCACCTTTCTTTAAAAGAGAAACAACCCTTATATGTCTCTTCAATAGTTCTGTGAGGCCTGAGGCTCCCACCTCACAAAATATTTAAGCAATTGCCTAACTTTAGGCACTTAAACTCACACAGAGCCCAGAGCAGTAATACAAAAATGAGAGTGCAGAATGTAGCACAGCACTTTGTACAACAGATAAAAACAATGTATTGTTATGGTACAAATTCTGGCAAATAATAATTTTTTCTTTTTAAAGGAAAGACCAATATTTTGAAATTAAATTAAATCCAAATCTGAGCTTGGTTCTTTGTTCTGATACACACACAAAACTCTTATGAAGTGAATAAATGTCATTAATGTGAGTGTAACACTGACATTAAAAGACTGCGTGGAGACATTTAACTGCCTCAGAAGAGAAATTGAGGAAATGCTTTCTGGTTTTGCTGCTCAGTGTGAGCATTGACTAACTATAAAGTTATTCTCATCACTGGTAACACCTAAGTACAATAGAGTGTTGAAAAGCATGTCTGAGTTATGGGTAGAAAAACTTGATCAGTGGTATTTTTATAGAAGCCATTCAAACTTTCATTAGGAGGAATGCTGGGTATGGAGTGTACTGAGCCCGTACTAAGTGCAGACTTTCTGGCTTCAGAAATTTAACTCTTCATAAAAAGTTAATAACACTTTTCGTTGGCAAGTACCTGAACAAAAGCTTGGGTAGCCTGGGGATACTCAGAGTAGCATGCAGTGACAGAGACATCACTGTACTTGTAAAAAGTCTTGCTAGTCTGGGCACACAAATCAGGTTTCCTTCCATTTATACAATGCCTGAAAGATATGCTATTAAAATTTAACAGAGTAAATTATCAATAAGGAGAGTTCTGTGAACATTTAGTGCTCCATATTCTTGACTGCCTTCATGACAGTTGTTCTTTCTAAGTCTTAATCCATCTTCCTGCTTTAGGAAGATCTATTTGATCCCTCTACCCCTAGAACAGCTATGGTAACCACATCTGAAGTGGCTGAAGTGAATTTTCACACCATGTGCCTGTGCTTTAGCCATGCTTTAGTCCTGGGGGAACACAGTACGGGGCTGCTCATCCTTCTCTCAGTTACATGCCTCCTTCTGTCCCTGGCTCATGCTGTACCAGAAAAACCAGTCTCAGCTGTAGAGCTCCTGGTCTGGAGAGGTACCTGACCTAGAGTTGTTTAATTCTAAATAGTCTTTTCTGAAGAACAGCTAGGGAAGAACTGATAGGCCAAGATATTTGCCTTCTTATGGTTTGGCACAGGAACATGGACTGGAGTCCCACACAGAGATCCTAAAATCATGGGGCCAAATTTATTCTCAATGTGGCTGTATTGGCACTAAGGAAGTTACATCTGGGGTGAATTTAGCCCTTAGCTTGACAAAATGGAAACCTTATGAAAATCTATTGCTGAGTTAATGACAATGCTGAGCAGTAAGCAAATTTCCAGTAGGTTCCAATACACGATAATGAATTGTTTTCTTTCTTTTTTGGCAGCCAGCCATGTTTAATCAGGTTGCTAGAAGGTGGGCAGTGTCCAGAAATCCTATTTGCTCTTTGCTTCTTGAATGCAGTATCTTTTGGGGCTGACTCTATGTGCACCTGTGATGCACCAGCACAGCAGCTTCTCCTGCCAGGTCTGCTTTGCCCAGCAGCATCCAGACACAACCTCCACTGTGTCCAACGGGCTGGGGTTGGTGGAGAAAGCAAAACTGATGTCCTGCCAGAATGGTGGAATGGGACAGCTCCCTAATGCACTAACTTGAATGAGATACAGCTGGAGATCAACTCTCAGGAGAGATGGGGGAATGTCTGTAAGAATAGAGTCCCGCTGAAACATGGCCTCTGCCTGAGACAGTAAAGTCTGGAAGAAAACCTCACCTCAGCAAGCAGAATAGGTGAAGAAATGCCTGTTCCCAGGGCAGCTCTTTTACCCTGCACTCTTGAGAGCGATACCAAATGTACAACTGGCTTTGCAGAAGGCTTGCATGGGGCACAGCAGTGTTCACTGTGAATTTATCTCCTTGCCCCAAATTCCCAGTTCTGGTTGGAAGGGGATGTGTTGCCATCTAAGCAGGCTTTGCTACTGAAATCAATTTTGCTCTGTTTGCAAGATACTAGGATGCATTGTGTTGCTGTAAAAAATACTGGAGAAGAGTAAAATACTTATTTTTTAAAAAAATCATTATAATGCTCCCAAATGTTCACAAAAATGGAATTTTAAAAAGAGAATATTAAAAAAAAATCATAGAAAGGTTTTCTAACAGTCTTGGGTTTTCAACCTCTTTCCTACCACTGAAAACAGTAGCCTCTGTCTAGCATTTAATTTTTCCTGCAGCTTCATAGAAACTTCAGCTGGAACATCAAAACCCCATAGTATGTGCTGTTGCTCCAAACTAACCATGCTCTCATTTATCACAATACAAATGAATGTGTCTTTCACAGCAGTCATTATACCTATAAAAAACTCAATGGCCATAGTAGCTCTAAAGACCTCAAACAACTTAATGAATGATAAACTATTCTATCTTGCCTTATCAGAGTGAACCTTTCCAGGTGTTCTTTAGCCAAATCACTTAAGCAGTGTCCAGGTTTATATATAAACATTGTTCCATTTGCTAGTTTATAGTTTCCTGTCCTTTGCCCTCTTTAGAACGTGAGATTCAAATCTATTACTTCTTAATCTCCAGGAATCTCTTCTTGACTCTTGTGATCTTCTGGAAAATGCCAGTGAAAGGATTACAGATGTGCCTTTCCTAAAAACTTACATTATCTGGACTTCAGGCTCTGTTTGATTTTAGTGTATCTAGAGTTTTTATAGCTGATACTGCTGTTACCTCTAACACATGGTAGACCCTCACCCTCCCTTTCCTTTCTGCAGACAGCTACAAATGAGCTGCTCAACAAAAGTTCTGTTTGCTATCATCCAATATCTATTCCTCACTATAATTTTTCTTTGACCCTATGATTATCCTTTGTCTGGTGTGTGTATATATACAGGATCATATAACATTTATCACACTAACCACATACAAATTCCAGACCTGGACCGTTGTAAGACATTATTTTATGTGTAACCAAAGTCACTTATCTGAACAATTTGCAGATGTGCTCTCAGAGCTGCCTCCAAGTGCAGAGGGAGGAATGGTTACCGTGACCAAGAGCCTCCCACTCATGCTGGAGTGGGACCTCTCTTTGCAGGGTCCGAGTCAGCCTCAGCCCCAGCTCCTAAGCAGTAGGATAATCAAATTATGTGAAGTGGGCAAAACCCCTTTTGATGACATAAACAGGAATGCTTATTTTCAATTCCTTCAGGAAAGCCAAATGAATTAATGCTTCTTCTTGGATGACTATACTCAGAAGTACATGGTGGATTTGAAATGGTTCCAGTGATGATGACTCTGTCACTTTACATTGGGGTTCTCTGCATGATTTCTAGAGCATGTCAGAAGAGCTGACAGTGCCCTCTTGTCAGTAGCAAAGGGGTTATTCTTTATTTGCTTTTGAAATTATCTGTTATATTTTATTTTCCTCAGTAGTTTCCCAGAATTCCTCAGCCTGTGTTTCTACGTAAAATGTAGTGTGTTTTTTATTTATGAGCACCTTTTCTTCTCTACTCTCAATCTTTTGCCTGTTCCATAATTGTAACGTGTGATGTACAATGAGGATTGAGAATGCAGAAAGTGATTAGTAGCCTACCGCCGCTTAAAGTATTATTTATGTTGCTTAACAATTCACTCTCTAAAATTGTATCTATTTTTTAAGCTATCTTGAGGTATAGCAGATACATTTAGTATGCATTATAGGAACTAAATTAAAAACCATGACCAACAAGAAAAAAAAATTTCTACTCACTGTGACATCCTTCATAGTAGCCAGCCCAAAAACATCCCCTGTAATTGAAAAAAAATTGAGTTTAGTTTCCAGGTATGAATAAACACCAAAAGCCAACTTCATTTATTTAAATGCATGCAGTGAATATATTTATTACTGTACCTTCAGCTATGGATGTTTATTTGTGCAGTAATTAATTAGTCATTGGCAGTAAGAAAAGGACCAGTTGATGTAGCTCGTGCGCAGCACCCAGCCGACACTAAGTAAATCACAGGGGTAATGCGATTCTCCTGAAAAGACTGACATTTACAAGAAGAATTTAGCCTTTAAATGTTCAGTAGGTGCATGGTGGGATGTCATCACATCTTTTCATTTTCCCCATTTTGTTCTGCATGGTTCCCTTTGAGCTCCCCGATACTGAGTTTGAATAATAATTGGAGTTACCATCTGATAAGCTATGTGGTTTATAGATTAAGGGAAAGTTTATTTTATAGAGATTAAAACATGGTAAAGTCAACAGATTTTAAAAGAAGTTATCCTGCAGTCTTGTTATTTGATTTTCTGCAGTACATCAAATTTTATATTCCCGTTGTAAGCCATGGCTTTTCCATAGCAAAAGAGAGACGAAACTGGTCATAGCCTGTCAGATAAATGTATTCTCCCCCGGCAACACACACCAGTGATTTTGCTTAAAGGTGTCTGCTTCTCCCTGACAAGAGTCACGTTGTTTTCACCCTCTCAGTAACCCTCAGTTTATCTATAATGACTAATACAAACTGTGCTTTACGGCTAATATTTAAATACGAATATTTGACGTTGTCTCCCTAGTCCGCGCTAGCTGCGGTGAAGAGACCGCACACGATTATTTTCATTGTTTGAAGCTCCCCGAGGCCCTCTCGGCCCCAAGAGACAGCGGGGCAGACGCACCGGCCGTGGGCGGGCCCGCTCCCCTCACGCGCGGGGCGGGGCGGCCGCCGGGGGGCGCTGCGCCACCGGCCACGGGGCGGCCCCGAGCGCTGAGGGCGGGCAGCGGCCGCGCGGCCGGGCCGGGGCGGGGGCAGGTGCCCGGGGGCAGCGCGGCGTCCTCCTGTCGCCTTGTACTCGGCGGACGCAGCCGTGTGACCTCCGGGCTTCCCCGGTGCGGTTCAGACTCTCGCCTTCCCGAGAGGAGACCTCTGCCCGGCCACCCCCGGGGTGGGCACAACCCGAGCCCGTTGACAAAATTCTGCCTGCAGAAGCCTGCAGAGAATCAAGGACAGCTCTTGGCCTCAGGGCAGGCACCCTGGTTTAAAGATAAAAGCAAATTCTTTCATGTTATTTAGGCCATTTAAAAAATATTTTTTAACTTATCGTAGAACGTTCATAAAATCATAAAATTGCCAAGGTTGGGAGAGGCGTTTAAGATCATCAACTCCAAGTGTCAGTCTGGCACTAACACTGGAACTCCTAAACTAAACCACAGTATCCAATGCCAGATCGAGCCACCCCTAAACACTTCCAGGCGTGGTGATTCCACTCCCTTACTAAAAGCGGGGAGTCAACTGTTAGGGTGTTGAAAGGGACCTTAAAGATCTTCTAGTCCCAATCTCCCTGCTATGGGCAGGGACACTTCTCACCAGACCAGGTTGCTCAAGGCCTTATCCGACCTAGTTTTGAACACTGTGAGGGATGGGGCACTCACAACCTCCCTGGGAAACGTATTCCAATATCTCACCACCCTCACAGTAAAGAATATCTAAAAGACTATCCTAATATCTAACCTAAATTTTCCCTCTTTCAGTTTTCCCTTGTCCTATCACTATAGTTCCTGATGAAAAGTCCCTCTCAGCTTCCCTGTAGGGCCCCTTCATATATTGGAAGGTTGCTATGAGGTCTCCACTCAAACCTTCTTTTCTCCAGACTGAACAGCTCCAACTTCCTCAACCTGTCTTCTTTTCAACTTCATGGTCCTCATCTGGACTTGTACCAACTTGTTTCATGTCCATCTTATGCTGGGGACACACTTCTCTGGCTTTTTTTTTCTGTCTTCACTTTTATATCTCGCTCCAACATTTTTGCAGTTTTATTTCTATTCTCAAAACAAACAGAAAAAGTGCTTTCTTCTGGTTTGTTTGCAGCCTCAGGATACCATTCTAAATATTTTCATTTACTTTTTTTTTTAATCTGCATATTTATCTGTGTCTTATTCAGAGTGAAAACAAATACTTGAATATTATGTCAGTTCCTCTCAATTCTGCTGCTTGACTGTGATTACACAGCACTATCTGAAACACCCTTGAGACAGTGAAGTGGTTCAGAAGTGCTGTTTACAGCCCCTGACAGAGGCCCTGTTCCTCTTCCAGCTCTGTCGACAGAGCGGATTAAAGCAAGCACAGTATAAAATAAGGTTGGGGTCATTTGTGCTGCCATCCTGGTCAAATTCTGCTTGGTCCAGAATTAGAGAAATCTGGCTTTCTGGAGATTGTATTCACCTCTGAGAGTGAGCTGGGAGACGCAGCAGTCCTGGGCAGCTGGCTACAGCTGTCAGCTTGATTTGTGGACAAAGATGATGTATTCTATTTTAAACATGGTATTTAAATTAAATAATTAATCTTTTTTTCCCCTTGAGACTTTATAAAATATCATAAACAGGTAGAAATTAGACCACATATTCCTTGATATTTCTAATCTTTAGGGAGTTCTGCAGTCTTTACTTTCAGCTGTGCCAAGAAAGCACTGGCTGGCACATTCTGCCTAAAGCCATCCCAATCTTAGTGGAAGGTGGTGTCGCCTGAAGGGGAGAACTGCAAACTTTCTGTAACTGAGATTGATTTTGTGTGAAAAAAAATTGTTCATATTATCTCCTGCCATGAATTATACTGTCAAGTAATGACATATTAAATCAGAGAAAACATTTAGAAATATCAAGATCTGGTGGTTCAATTTTGGGTTTTTTTTCTCTTTTTCACAACAGTCATGGTATCAAACAGGGAATCATAAGAGCCCTTCCTTGAAAGAAATCTGAGTTTCTTACAACAATGGGAAGGTTTATTTCCTGCTTACATTTTACATTGTAACACCAAGTTATATTTGCTCTCTTTTTGTTGGAACACTGTACAGGTTGCTGGAGAGCAAGTAGGACTAAGCCTTGAGAGGCAAGTTGAGAGCAGATGAGTCAAAAGAATTGCCTAGAAGGGAGAGAATTTTTCTTTAAAAAATGCATGTCTTTTGTTTTTCTAATTTAATATTGGGCATATGATTAACCCAGCAATGTGTGATGCTCATTTATTTGATGACCTTGCAAAGAAATTGTATCCGTTTCCCATGTATGGGTGGAATTAGGGGACCTTACAGTGAACAGTAAGGGACTGTGACACAGACCAAGTGCTGAGAGGCAGTATACATTAGGTTTGTCACAGTGCCACACCACTGTGATGACACACGTTCCACACAGGAGCTGGCTCCTCTCCTGCCGGCTCAGAGCTCAGGCAGAATGAACACGTCTGTCTGTCTGCACCCATCTGCCCAAAGTCTCTCAGATTTCCCTGAAGGTAAGAAAATGCATTATCGTGCAGAACATACAGATTGATCTGTGAGTCCTGATTCACATTTGTGCAAATGTTACTGATTTCCATATATTCCTGATTCATCTTTAAAACATCAGATCTTCAGAGTTTACTAGCTGAAGCTCTGCTTCTAAAATACTGTCCTCCTGCTGATTTTTTAGAATTCATGTGCAGCTTCCTTCTCCTGTAGAGTCTGGGGAACTGATACTTCTTGATTTAAAGAGGCTATTTAGGAACTGAGTAACAATTCTATGAAGCCATTTATGTCTTTCCTGCTGTTTGCTTGGCAGTGAGCACGTGGGTTATGCCATCTTGTGCAATGCACAACCATGTATTAATATACAGAGAAACAATCTGAACTGTAATTCCAGTTCCCCACACTCCCTTCTGAGAAAAATAAATGAATCCCAACAGAACAGGATTTTGCCCTCCTGACTATACCAATAACCATCCCACATCCTCCAGAATGTTCTTTTAATGGTGTGTTTATGGGATAAAGTTTTCCCACTAAAAATCACTGCAAGAACATTCTCTGTTCATCCAAACATGAAACCAAGTGGCTGCTGCTTCTTGAAAAGCATGAAGGTATTGTTGTGAACATTGCTCTAGTATTTACAGGGAAAAGCAAAAAATAGCAGCCTTTTAGGGAGGTTTAACTCAAATCCCCATGTGCAGCAGTGTTGCCTCCAGCCTAAAGCCAATGTAGTTTTTGATCCTAAGCCTTGCAATCTGAAGTTATCCTGTGGTTCTACAGTTGTGTTTATTTTGGAAGATACACAACAAATAACAAGAGGAAGGATATACGAGATAACACAGAGAGCTGTAGGGAAAGGGGTTGCAGCTCCAAGGAGGGGGGAACTTTTTGCATGTGGCCTCTGAAAACCAAAAAAATGTCTGTAGATAATGTTTGCTTTTTCTATGCTCCCTTGGGCAAACAAAAATAAAGGGCAGAGGGAAATGATGTTTTTTCTAAATTATAGCCCTGGGTTACTAAGGATCAGATAATGTTTTAATCAGTTGATCTACTGAGGAGGGAAGCAGAAAGTTTTAGCCTCAAACTCCTGGAGAAGGTTGTAGAGCAGACAGGAAATCCATACACTGTAAATGGGAATCTGCTGTGAGTTGGGTGAAATGCTGAAGTTCTCTTCTGGGGGAAAAAATACCCACCATCCGAATTTGCTTCCATCTCAGTTGGAGTGAAAAGGTAGAGTTCATGCTCCCCCATTTACTAAGAATTCCCCAAAGCTGAATGCAAAAATGGCCTTATCAGAACATTTAATTTGAGTGAAGACATAGTATTTTGTCTTGATAAAGTCAACAGACTTTGTTTCAGCTTTTGATCTGGAAGCTCTTTGACAGAAAAAATGATGGAAACCTGTTCTCTGAAGGATGTACTGCTCCCTCAGGAATCTTGTGGATTGTTTTTCCAAGAGCGCTGGGGCAGAAGAAGTTAATTGGAATATAACTCTGCAATGATGGCCAGCTTGATAGTAATCCAAAAGCCACTAAAGCATTCTAGCAAAGGGCAGCATTAAGAGTCACAGCAGCTTGAAACTCCTTAGTGCTGGCAAGGATACTACATTTTATAGATACGTACACACATATATATTTGTGCTACAGTATAAAGAAATCTATTGAAAAACTGTCATATTTTCAGTGACATTTTAAATGGGTGTAATTAACTATATAAGGTAAAGAAAAGGTTTGTTAGTACCTGAGCAGTTAATTGTGACTGGTCGTTTGTTTTTAGTCGTAACTAGCATTTGTTCTCCTAATGTCAGCTCCTCTAGAAGATGCTAGGATAGCCTTGCTAAGAAGCCAACAACCAGGAGTGAAAAAATAAGGATGGAAGCATTAAAAGTAGATTAAATGTTCATCAGTGAGAACAAGGAGCAAGCAAGAGAAAATGTTATTGTCCTCAAGGGAATTATAAAGGCAGCAAGCTAAGGAATCTGCAAGCAAGGAAGAACAGGATTCTGACTAAGAACAAGTGAAAATGCATCATCTCAGCCCCAAAGGTCCACCACTGCTAATTTTCTTGAAAATTAAATCAGATGTAGATCCAAATATCACTAATAATTAAAGAAATTATTAAAAAAATGTTGTGTGACTAAATGAAAGAAAAAAATTCACAGGTGAGCAGGTAAAGAAGAGGGGACTATTGGGCAAAGCTGATAGAAGCAAGGTGCACAGAAAAAGCAAGAAAGAAGAGTGATGAAAACAGTGATTAACTGCAATTGAGCTCTTAATGGAAACAGATTAATATCAGGTTCTACAGGAGAAAGACATGAAATATTTACTCTATTATCTGGTCTGATACCAAGGAGGAAGGCAGTTATTTTAAAGGAGATTCATATGGCTGATAGGGAGGAAGGAAGTAAGTAAGAACAAGTTTAAATTAAGACGTGGGAAAGCAGGGAAGAACAAAACAACAAACACTGTCAAGGAGATGGACTGGGTGACCTTGCAGGTCTTCTCTATCAGATGCTTCCTTGACTATTTATGAAGAGAGTAGCAGAGAGGGTCTTAGTAACAGATATTTAGGATATCATGTTAATGGCCAACTTGAGCAGACTTGTCCTGCTAGAAAGAAATAGTCTACTTCTCTACAATCTCTTTAGAATAATGAAGACACTAAAATGCAGCTCAGAGATCATCAAATCAACTCTTTAAAATATTGTCAATAGGCAGAGCTTTTCTCCTCTTACTATCTAAGTGCAGTGGTATCTGAATTGAGAATTATTTTTGCATTTTTTCCAGCTGCTTTGTACTCTGCTGAGAATAACCAGGATAATTGTCTGGGCTGATCTGCAGCCACTTCACACAAAAGCCACCCTGTCCATCTAGGGGCTTGCATCCAGTTCATATTTGTGGGTCACACTCCAGTAGTTTGCTACAGCCTTACACTAAGAGATAGCACAACCCACCATTTTATGGAATCCTAGAACAGTTTGGTTGGAAGGAACCTTAAAGATCATCTAGTTCTAACTGCCCTGCCATAGACAGGGACACCTTCTGCTAGATCAGGTTGCTTAAGGGCCCATCCAACATGGCCTTGAACACCTCCAGGGTTGGAGCATCTGCAACTTCTCTGGACAACCAGTTCCCACCACCCTCAGAGTAAAGAATTTCCTCCTAATATATATAAAAAAATCCCCTCAACCTATCATTGCACTCCTTGATTCAGAGTCAGTCCCCATCTTCCTCAGGGTCCCCTTTAAGTACTGGAAGGTCACTATAAAGTCTCCCTGGAGCTTGGCTAAAAACCCCAACTCTCTCAGCTTGTCTTCATAACAGACATGCGCCAGCACTCTGACCAGCTTTGCGGCCCTTCTCTGGACCCATTCCAGCAAATCCATGTCTCTCCTATGTTGGGGGACCCAGAGCAGAGTTAGAAGGGAAGAATCAGCTCTCTCAACCTGCTGGGCATGCTTCTATTGAGTCTGCCTGAGTATGTTGCCAGCTCATATTCAGTTTTTCACCCACAGATACCCCTAAGATCTTCTGTGCAGGGCTGGTATCAATGCAGCCATTGCCCAGCCTGTGTCCATGTTTGGGATTGCCCCGACCTGACCTTGTTGATCTTCACGAGGCTCACACAGGCCCGGATCTAAAGCCTGTCAAGGTCTGCCTGGATGTCATCCCTTCCAGTCAGATTATCAACTGCATCACCAGGCAGCTTGGTGTCATCCACAAATTTGCTGTGGGTGCACTCAATGTCACTGTTCATGTCCCCAGTGAAAATATTAAATAATATTGGTCCCATATGATCCCCTAGGGGATACCACTCATCACTGGTCTCCACCCAAACATTAAGCAACTATTTGAGTGCAACTCTCTGAGTGCAACCATCCAAGCAATTCCTTATCCACTGAGTGGTCCACTCATCAATTCCACATCTCTCCATTTTAGAGACAAGGATGTTGTATGGGACAGTATCAAATGCTTTGCAGTAGTCCAGGTAGGTTTGAACTGGGCTGTTCTGGAAGTCCCAACGTTGTAGGGAAAAAGAATGAGAAAATACCGGTCTTTGCACCCAAACCTGCGGAATTGTTGAAGAGAATTGCTAAGGGAATAGCCAGACAATCAGAGGAATACTCTGCACTGTTGAAATCAAAGATGGTAGACCAGTGAGGCCCCCATATTGTCTGCATGTAGGTGAGTTGGATGGGATTTTTGTGCTGGATACCAATGTCTTGGATTTGATTCTTGCAAAAGAAGTAACTGAGTACTGTCTGGTGCTGTTCTGTATGTGGGAATCCAGCTGAGAGCTAGTAATGCTGGCTCTAGGCAGCCTGGTTGGGTGCTCCACATCCCCAGGTGCTCCATCCACATCTCTCCGAGAACATGCCTGTTGAAAAAAGCCCTGCGTTAGAGTTAAACCTCTCATCACCAATCACAGAATTGCAGGTTATGATACATGTCTGGGAGCCTTATAAGTCCTTAGTTTCAGGCACATGCAATGTAGTTGCTTTCTGAATTCTCCTCAGCTAACAAGAATTACTATAACTGTGGAGATGATAGTAAGGTACTTTCTAGTAGTCCATCCACCAGTTACTTCCTTCCTAAGCCCTTATTTTTTTCCCTTCTTGCCTGCATTCCTCTTTATGTGCAGTCATGCCCTGACTGTTAAAAAAAGATAGCTACAGTGTGACACAACAGGCATGAGTGCTGGAAAACAGCTTCTCCAGAGCTGCACTTCACCTCCTATTTTCCTTCTTTGTTGGGCAGCTCTCTCACTTACACTTAACCCTTAGCCCCTGCACAAGAAGCATTTTAGAATCCCCCTTCAGGGAGGATATATGCCCAGAATGACCCTTAGGCAAGATTTCTGTCTTTTCAGGCAAAGAGTGAGGTGTTTCAGTACAATGGGAAATAGTCTTATTAAAATTCATGTCCAGTTCTGCCTGATCGGATTTATCAATAGTAAAGCAAAGGCATGTCCTCTCACATTTGCATTAGCACCAGCAAGAGCACAAGGTGATTTCATCTCATGGGACATGGTCTCCCTCTATTTAGAGGGGAGATCAACAGTTGCAAATCAAGAGGTTGTGTTAGAGCCTTTCAATAGCCCCCATAGCCCAATGGAAGTGGCAGCTCCCAGACTGTCCAAAATTCACTCAGATATAAAAGGTTGCAAAGCAAACCATGCACTTCTAGGAGTGTGTACTCTGCCAGCCGTGCTTTGTGGTGTAAGGTCTGTGCCAGCACTGTGATGTCTTGCACAGGGAAAGCAAATGGAGAACATCAGTTGACATTAGCATCGCAGTGTTTTTTTAATGACCGGAACCTGTGATTACTGAAACCATCCACTGCAATTTTCTCTAGTTCTACTATCATCATCATCATCATCATCATCCTCGTCATCAACATCATCACATAAATGAGTATATGCATGTCTTTTAATGAAGGAAATACAGTGAGTGGTTTACCGATGAAGGACAGCATATTTGTAGTGCCAGTTTGCTGAAGGATCCTGTCCTCTATTTTGGTTTGAACAACAGACCTTAATGATCTGGAAGTTGTTTTTTCAGAATCCTATGGAGGGAGACGAGGCTCTGTACTAACAAACTACAGACACGAACTCCAGGCAATGTTTACTAGTCTTGAGAAAACTGACCTTTCATTAATATTAGTGGCTTCTTTGTGGTGCATCAGCTTGCTGCTCAGTGTTTGTAAACTTCTCAGTCAGTTCCCCCAGGATCTCTGAAAAGCATGGAGCTTCCACAGCTCCACAGTGGTGCCGCTGAAACCCAGCTTTTCCAGTCTGTCTCTTGCTTGGACAAATCTCAGTAGCAAACTAATTTGAAACACCAGGATCCACTACCAGAAAATTTGTGAGCAAGGTGGAGGCTCAGGCTAATCAGACTATCTGTGGCAGATTATTTGTCCAGCTTTAGCTTTATAAACAGTATGCAATCTGCCTGGGAGTGTGGGAGACAGTGTGTACAAATGCAATTGGAAAAGCCCCTGATACATACTGCCTTGTAATCGACTATGTCCTAGAGAGGGAAAGAATAAACATTAGCAAACAATTCTGAACTTTCCCCTAACCTTTGCAATGAAATCATCCTATAATTTATGGATTGATTTTTTAAATTACTTTTTATTGGATGAAAAAGCTCACGAGTGCATAAAGGTTCATCAGTCAAGAACATGTATATACACACAGCTCCTAAAGACTAGGAAGACCAGGGTCCTCTTTTTAATTTTTTTTCCCCCACAAAAAAAGAGAGAATCATGAAGAATGTTTTGTGTATGAGTTGGAATCCAGATAAAAGTGAAAAAAAAACTTACTCTTTTTGTGTTTTATGGCATTCTACTATCTTTTTAAAGTTACATTTTTTGTGTCAGCACTCAGGAGATTTTAGGTGAGATAAAGTGTCCATTCTTTTCTTTTTACCTCCTTTTTTCTACCATAGCATCTGAGATCTTAAAACTTAAGAAAACTCTTAGTGATTTATCAGCCCTAATTGTCTTGCAGTGGGGTTTCAGAGAGATCATTAGCTCACTCAGACATAAAGCAGATGTTCCAGTGATGACATGTCAGCAGACGGGAGTGTGTTTTTCTTTTACCTCCTCCCTCTTTCTTATTCCTTATCAAATCTCATTCGCCCACATTTGTCATCTACATGGGTGTGATGTTTGTTGGTGGGAGCAGAGGGGCAGGAGCAGCTCTTGCAGCACGTGCACTGTGAAGCCACCTGTGTTCTCTGCTGTGTCTGCCCATGGTGCACCAGCACACAGGTACTGTGGGTCAGGACAGTAGGCAGCACACAAGGATTTGCAGCACTGCCATGTATACGCAGGCGAGTGGCTGTGTTTATGTGTCACACCTGAGAAAACCATCCCACCAGTTACCTGAGTAAAACCCCTCAGCTGCTGTCCTGGCTCCATGTCCCAGAAATGAGACCCTTTCCATGAGGCTGTTCATTCACCAGCTGCCTGGGTGGAAAAGGCTCGTAACAATTCAGCTTCTGAAGCACATTTATTTAAGAAAAGTATTATTTATGAAAATTTTCCTTTAAAATATAGATGTCCTCTGGCCTGTGGAAAAGCAATAAATGCTCTAAATTATGTTCTCAATCAAGAATTAATCTGGATGACTGGACAAGGGAGTAAAGAAAGGAAGAAACAAGAGCTTCAATTTATAAAGAAACATTTTCCCCCAGCTACCTGTCAATCTGTGTTGGGAAGCACAGAACCTAGGGCATATCTGAGTCTGAAAAGGCAAAGAAAAAATAGTGATTATATATACAATTTAAAAACATTTTCTCTAAGAAAAAACTTCAAGGAACAGAAAAAAAATGAGAAAGATCCCAGATAGCCATCTTGATAAGAAACATTTCCCAAAGAAAAACCAATGGAAACCCTGCCAAATCAGGATCCTTGGTGCATGGCTATATATCAAATCCTTCTCCTTTTCCCCTTAAAACTATGCTGCATGCAAGATTTATTTTGTTCTTGTCATGGTAAATAAATCCATGGCTGCTTTCCATTTTAGGAGTGAACACCAAACTTTAAGTACAGTTGCATTCATTTTAAGTTTCAGTATATCTGCACACATAATTGTAATAACACATTTACAACAGAAATGTCACACAGAGGCATCATATTTCCTACTATATTTTGTTTCTTATATGAGAAAGCCAGAAATGGGCTAAGCTAGAATGCTTGTCAACTTCTAGCTTCCAATTTCCCTTTCCAGTTAAGAAAGCTGTGGAAGACTTTGAGAAGAGCTGAAGAGCTCACAGCTGCTGTTCTCCCATGCCAGAGTCAAAATATCCACAAAGACACAATCATCCTCTTTTTTCCCACCTCCCATCACTCTTTGTATGGAAAGAAGGGAGGTTTTGGTAGCAGCTCTGACTTTGTGATGGCAGTGGGATGGTCTTCAGTGCTCCTGAGTCTTTTATACATGAGAATTACCATTAAAATCAGAAACACTTCAATCTAGAGTAAGTCCTGTAGTTTTGTGACTAACCCTGTGTTCTATATGGCTAATGTTCTTGTCTATCTTTATCTTAAAAATGAGATGATAAATGTAGTTGGTAAAAGCTGCAGCACTGGCAGAAGGCTGAGTTCTTTAAAACATTCAATTTTGGAGGGTTCTTTGACTGCAAAGTAATTTCAGTGTGAATCAGAATCAGTGCGGCTCACATTGAGTGGATTACCAACTAAGCAGACAAGAAGTGACAAATTTTAATTTGGAATCAGGAGAACACTGGCAATGGAGTCTCATCACTGAGCAGGTGTTTCTAAAGTATCCAGTTCTGCTCCCATGTTATCTAATGTTTTTTATCAATAATCCCATAAACCCCACAAACATTCCTGTAATATTTAGATACAATACATATTGATATAACAATGATAGCAAACTCCCTGTTCAAAGGCAAAATGTCAGAAGATGAAGCAACTGGTGCAATTGAACCACAAATTTTCAAGAGTGAGGAGGGCTAAATAGCTGGCAAATCAAAATATATCTCAGATGAATTTAACACAGTGTGTAACTAATTCCTGCATAATTGGATGCTCAGGAGAGGCAAATAAGCACTCAAGCACGAAGAATGGCAAAATCCAAGGCACAGTATAGTCTTTGGGTTCATCATGATGGACTCTCAGCCCAGTGCTTCCCTAACTGTCATGTTGGGACCACTGGATTTGTTTCATGAGTGAGCAAGGAGATGTCCAAAATGTTTTTCACCATTTTCCAACATAGCTTCTCCTCCACATCCATTCTGGTGACACATATAGCTATCAGGAATAGTTGCTGGAGGTGGTGCAGGAACAAGTCAAACACACATGGGAATGTTTGAAAAGCCAGTTGCTAGATGCACTGCAGATGTTGCTTGTTTGGAACACTGGTAGCTGTTCTGCTCACAATTGTTTCCAAAAATACACTAAAAACTGTATATGAATAGCATATTCTTTTTTTAATCAATACTTTCACTTTGCCATAGTTTTGTTCTATATTAGACATTTCAAAAAGGAAAGAAAAAAGTGACTGCAAAGAGAAGCTAGAATATCTCAGGAAAAAAAGAGGAAGATTCACAATGGGGAAGGCTAGCTTTTGTCTTCTGCTGAATGGCATTTTTAAAAACAAGTAGAATTCATTATTTCTTGCAGAACCTTGTCCTTAGTCTGGCATGCTTATGAGAGAAGAAAATGAGAACAGTATGCACGAAATTGTACACTGCAAATACTCTATGCCTTACAAATGGAAAAAACAAAAACTATCAGTGTAGATGTTATTGTCTCAGAGTTTGTTTTTTTTCTCTTCCCTGAATGTCATTATTCCAAAATTAGTTTGTTTATGAACAAACAAACATATAAAACATGTGTAAAAAATTAGGAGATAATGGTTTTACAGATAACACATTAATTTAAAATAAATTTGTACGTTTTGCTTAAATAAAAATTAAATGTTTCAAACATTGAGCCTTGTTTTCAGAAATGGGGTTGTTTTTAAGCAGTTAAGTTTAAAATCTTTTAAAAAATACAGACATAACTTCAATTTTAGAATCCAAAATTAAGTTCTTGTTTAAAAAAAATTTAATGACAAACTTTTGCATTTACTTGCAAATTGAACGGGGAGTGGTTTTGAAGTGCATACCACTCACCTGCATGAACAAAAAAAGTCAACCCTAACCTTTAAGAGCTGTAGTCTGAGGGAAATCCTACACATGCAAGAGAAGTCGGTTGGACTCTCTGTATTTCCCCATCAATAACTTACACCAAAGAAAAGTATTTTCTTTACTGTCTCTTCATTCCACATGCTCCTCAAAATTCAGAGTTGAGCCTGAAGGTGGAAGGTGTCACCCTCCAACATACTATCTGTCACAGGTTAATGAAGCTGTGAGGCTGTGGCAGACTTGGCGCTGCTGATCTCAGAGTCACCACCTACTCGGAGTCTTTACCTCTGCCAAACACCCCCAATGCCAGTGACTTCAGTGGTGTCTACAAGCACTTGGCTTGTCAGAAATTCATACCAAAATGTATCAGAATTGGCCAATTATAAAATTTGCTGCCACTGCTATGGCTGTGGCTTTTATAATTAGTTTCAAGACAGGCAGTTTCTGATGCCGTGTTGCTCCTGGCAGTGTGCATGAGGCTGAGAGGGTAGCACCAAGGCAAATCATAGACCCTGCTCTCAGAAGGGATGGTGTTGGCATTCCTCACTGGAATGTGCACTGGGGCTGTGCTCTGTGAGCAGCAGCAGCCTGTATCTGTACTTCTCAAGAAGAGGAAAGAAATGGCTTTGTGGAAGAAACTTCCGCATTACCGACATTCCAGTTGTTTCTTTGAGCCACAGCCATAACTCTCTCCAGATGTAACCCTTCACTTCTCCCTCTTTACAAGTTTATTTTCCTTGTAAGGAAGAAAAACATGGAAAAGATTTTTGGTGGGTGTAAACCAAACTGAGAAGTACTGAATGTAAAGAATGAAGAGGGCTTTATACAACATTTGGCAACAGCCAGTGAGCTGAGTCACAGACACAAAGCCATGGAAGAGCTAAACCCCATCAGATGCTTCTGTCTAGGTGAAATTCATCTTCTTGCCTAACGTTGCATGGAAGAGGAGTATGTGTGCTGGTGCAAACACAGGAAGGGAAATCTTTGCCTAAATTTATGGCGTGACCAAGGAACTCTGGCCTCTATAGTTCCTGCTACAAATTTTGGGCCAGACTGAAATCTGGAGGTTCTGTACACATCCTGCCTGTGAGGGTTCTACCAGAGCAAACACGTATGTACAAGGCTATGGCAGGTCTATAGCTCTTATGTTTGTACATGTTCTCTAGAGCAGGAAGAAGGCACACAGTGAAAGCACTCGATTTTCATGTTTTTAAAGTGTTCTCCTGGTAAGAGTATGGTGATAATTCTGGATTTCAGTTTAAATTTTGGGCATAGGTATGTACCCTTCCAGTTTTTGTATGAATAATACTTCCTGGTTTTCAAGGCTGGAGGGTCCCTGGAGCTAAACCTATGTCCAGGCAGAATAAAAGATTAAGACACCTTTAGTTTCCCCACCTGGGAACCCTATCTCACACTGTGACTAAGGGCAGGGGTAAGGGGACCACAAGCATGTGTGCTATTTTGACCTTTTGGTGAGTAACAGCATTGTGGTAAAAGCTGAAGTGCTGATTGAGATATGCTGCTTTTTACCAGAAATTCCTGAACTCTGCTCTTCTCACTGAGGAGCTGTGGATGGACCTGCCCAAGCATGTTCACACCTATGCTGTTCTCCAGAGAACCAATTGACCAGAGAGAGGAGTTGCAAGAACAAAGTGTAGACCCCAGGAGAACTTCAGGGTTTTTTTGGACTTTAGTCTACTGGATGGAGAAATCATAGCAGCAGTCTCAAAATAGTCATTGTATTGACTCTGCTGCTGTATTGTTGTTCTGTCTGGCTACATTAAGGAATGAAAAATGTTGGTTTATTTTCCTTGAACAAACATAAAGCACAGCTTGTAAAGGGACCATCAAGCAGATATTTTGCTTTTCCTGAAGTTGCAGGTAGGATGGTTAGCCTATTATTTTTTTACCTTTAAAGACCAGCCCCATTGACAAATTGTAAATTTAAAAACAGATCAAGTAATTTCTGATCCCAGCAGCCCTAAGCATCTCCTAGATACTACCAATGTGGCCTCATACCATTAACTTTTTCTTCAGCCAGAAGCCCTCCTGAGGCTGTCAGTTTGCAGAGTGGGCTTGATGTCCAGTGCTGCAGCCTGAGGGCAGAGGTCAGCTATGACAGTAGCATAAGAACAGAAAACATGAAAAACTTTACTCATCAGTGACACTAAAATTCATTTTTGAGAAGGCCAAGGAAATTACCTGGGAGAAAATGAAGACCTTGTGCTGAGGCATGGTGGGCACCTGAATGCCACTTCAAAACATCTCAGTGTGGAGCCTGCTGTCTCAGTATGTGTGAGATACAGTAGTTCTCTTCCTAGGACACGCTGAACTACTGATTAAATAATTCACATTTGAAAGAAAACTCTGCACACACACATGCAGTAGGCCAGGATTATTCCATATTTTATGTCAACACATAGATATCCTACAGAGCATTGTTTTTATTTCTTCCCCCCACTTCTATGTTTTTTGGTCTGGTTTGTGTTTAGATTCTTATTGAAAACATGTGAGAGTGTCACAAGCATGAACTTGGCTGCCAAGACTTAGGTCCCTAAAGCCATATGTAGGTATCTAGAATGGCTGATTTTCAGATATCAGAGTTCAAAGCTCAAACCATGGCAGAGCAAAGCATTGATTTAGGTGACTACATAAAAATCCAGTTGTTTGTTTTGAATGATCAAGTTAGAAAAAAAATTCCCAGTATATTCAGGAAACCGAACATGAAAATAATGAACCTTTGAGCATTTGACAAGTTAAATGTTTAAATGATTAGCAGAACATGGCAAAGCTTTAAACTTTCCAAGACATTCATTGGGGATCTCAAACAACATAGCTGGAATTCCAGGCTTCTTCAAGTTCATTTATTGGCAAGGGATCACATTTAGACTGATTGTTAGGAGACCTAGGGCTGATTTAAGAGAAATTAAGGAGCCTTAGTTCAACAGAGTAATTTGGACCACATACTAGCTGGGGAAGCCAGCCCACAGAGGTATCCAGCCTTAACACTGCTGCTTCTGCTGCTGCTGTCTGTAGATGCTCGTGTGATTGCACAAGCTCAGAAGTGAATCAGCATGAGCACTTCATTGCCGGAGTTTTTGCAACTGGTGCAGAATAACTCAAATGGTGTGGGAGGCTCAAGCTATTGAGCCTGTTTAGATGGTGCCACACATGGACAGGCTCAAGAAAGGATCAGAAGAGAAAGGGTCATTCACTACACATACAACAGCCTCTTGGCTACTGTACTCAGCCAAAAAAGCAGAGCAAGTGAATGATAGAGTTAATTCAACCTGTCAAGATGTGAACCACCATTTACCTCTCAAGAGAGGACCATAACTGGGTGATAGGCATGTCTGGGGAGACATATATGCATCATCTTTCCCACAGCACTAGTGCCACTGGTGCAGAAAAGGACACTGGACACCTGGGAACAACAGGACAGCAAGCATTGGCACTCTGAGAGATGATATCTTCTTGAGGTTCTAAATGCCCATGCTTTGAGCATTTTGTAATACAGAAGATGCAACCCACTCACTCTGTGAGTACAGAAGATACAACCCACTCACTCCTATGAGCACAGCTTTCCAGTCCCAGGAGATAACTTTACTCAGTTGACTGCAGCCAGACCCTTTTTCTCTCTCTGTAGTCCCTCTGCATGGTGGGCTGCTGTGAACCACAGCACAGCCAGAGCATGTAACATGGGGCTGAGGTGAGCTCCTGGACACGATCTCTGCCTGCTGTCTCCCCTACCTTGCGCACCAGTGCTCTTCTGAAAAGTGGCCTTGGCACAGTACATCCCAGTGGCACCCAGTGCCTCAACCCCCAGCAAGGCAGGGAAAATAGCCCAAGTTGATACCTGCTGTTTCCTCCTTGGCACCAGACTTGAATGTTACCAGATGGGCTCAAGGGAGTTGCTGGAGAGTAAACCCACAGCTATCATTTCCATTGACTGTGTAAGGCATTGGAGTTAACTAGGAGAGATGCCCTGGGTTGCCTTGATGGGCCAGATGACTTCTATTTAGGTATTACAATGCCCAATTTAGGAATCCAGGATAGGAAGTCTGCTTATGGCCCTGGCATGCTATGACCATTGCTTATTATGCTGTTCATAATTGTGTCATTGTTTCCATATGCAACATTTTATTACATCCATCTGCTGCTCCATATTTTATATTTGAAGTGCAAACCTTTGGTGCCACAGATTTGCTCTGTGCCTAGCACATAGTAAAGGCATGCCAACACCCAAATCCTGCACTTCTTCCACTAGTGCTGGTGGAAGCACCAAACAGTTGAACAAAATAGTTAAGACAGTAGATCATGTGGAAAAATGTTTCATTCCTCCTTAGAGCACCAGCATTTGAGGTGTTTGTCAGCTTGTGCCTGCTATCTAGTGAGGCAAAAAATTCAGGATTTGGAGGGCATAGTAAGAGTTTGACTCTATTCAGCATTTTAAGCTGTAGACCTCATTGCAGTACATGGAGAAGACAGTTTTTATAAAAGCTTTACATGCCATCTTTACATCTGTGACACAAGCCAGCCAAAACAAGGAACTGCATTGTTAACACACAGGCTCCACTGCCAGCCTCTTCCACTCATGGTGATTTTATGGCATATTTGGATGCTGATATGAAGTCATCCTGCTCTGTTTGACAAAAAGCCATGCCTAGGCCAAGACTGTCAAGTGTTTTAATCTTTCTGACTGCTCAGCTTCAGGCAGCTCTGATTTTTTGGAGGACACCCAGGGATTCAATGCCCCAGTCAGTTCATCTGTAACCACTCTTTATTTGAGTCAACACACCAGTTTGGCTGTTGCTCAGAGACACACATTTTCAATTCCTTGAAATCCTCTTCAATAATCTGATTCACAGTTGCTTGTGTATCTGTACTCCCATGGAGGACTGTGCACCTCTTCTGTTACAGAAACAAAAAATGCAATAGTCTGGTGTGCAATAGAAGACACTACACTAAAGACAAAGACAAGACACTACATTTCAATCCTGTTGCTGAAAATCTCCAGAGTAATCCTTGTGAAGCTCTAGATGTAACAGGTAATTCCTATAATTCTGTGTTCAAAAGAAATACAAGCATGATCCTTTTAGTGTTCATGGATCCAAAGTTGAAAAGACAATTATTTAATATTACTAGTTCTTCCCACCTAAATTGTTCTACACAGCAGCTTGGAAAACTATTATTTGTATGACAGTTCCTTAGCTTCATATATATTGGATTGATGAGAATGGAATCAGCAGACTTTTTTTCTGCAAGCCTGATATTAATAAATAGCTCAAATCACAGTATCCATTGCTACTTTTTTCATCAGCTTGGTTTTACTTTATTTCATCACTTGTAAATGATGGGCCAAATAATGCAAGCATAAGCAGCTAAAAAACAATCCTATTTGGTTTTGTGGGGAAAGAAAGGGAGCAGTCACATGCTTCTCCAATACAGGCACTTGAACTTGCAGCAGCTGGTCCATGGAGGCTGATGTTACTCAGCACTGATTTGGCTTTTTAAGCTTGCTTCAGTCTTAGAGAAATAGGAGAGTCCTGGTTTCCACCTAAGGAGTTTTTATTTGCCACACATACCCAGCACTGTTATTTGGTGGCCCTGCTGCAGATGAGGAAACGAGGGATGAAGTGCTTTCCCAAAGTAACATAAACTTTGTGGGCAATACCACTGCACACAAGGAGGAGCTGTGAGTGGGCTCGAGGGAGGCAAAACACCGACTGCAGGAGGGAGTGAGGGGAGGGAGCAAAGGGGCACAGACAAAGGAAGAGAGTGCTTCAGGGAAAAGGGACGCCAAGCAGAGAGTGCCTCAATCCAATGGCAGCTGAGGAAGCACCTCTTCATGCCAGCTCTGGACAATGCTTTATGTTGGAGCCAATCCATGTCTTTCCAGGCACTGCTCCTCCTTGGTGGTGCTCACACCCCATGCTGCCACTTCCCCTTCTCCTGCAGACCTACTCAGGAAGTCCCACTGAGGGGCTGGTAGTGAAAAGTTCCCCAGCTCTGAGTGTGCTTGCAAAAGACAATCCACATTTTTTCTTGCCCTTCATTCCCATTCTCCAGAGAAAGCATTTTTGAGATAATAAAGTCCGCTAACCGTGATCTACATAAAATTAGTATACACTTGACACAACATGACAACTGTAGTGATGACAATGAGGAGTCCACAATATGTTTTACAAGATTTCCTCTTAAAGACATTGCAGTGAGTCTGGTTTCACACAGATGTTTGCTTAAAATGGCTGGGGGGCCAAGTTCAGGGTTACTATGTTCTGCTAAATTACAGAACAAAGACTTGGCTGGTTGCTTAGTGAAATAATCTGTAATGGATACCGCAAGACTGACTTTTTGTGTATATATGGGCCTTAGAAAAGTGGGGTGGAGACTAGACACCCCTTTCCCCTCAAATCGACTTGAATATATTCTCATCAATCACATGGGAATTACTGAAAAGCTGCAGAGATGTTCATGAGACAGGAGACATCCTCAGCATTTTAAACAAGAAGCAGATGCAGAGGAGATGGCACTGATTCTCTACCATCCAAACCAGTTGCGTGTGGAAGAGCCAATGAAGCAAATAATATTAACGAGGCAGCACTCAACAGAGGGGAGCGACATGCTTCAGAAATCTTTGAGGCAAAGCAAATATGTCAAAAGGACTGAAAACTGTTATGGTACTAGCATTTTCTCCTCTTGGGAGAGTAACGGCTTTGTCTGATCTGTTAGTGAGTATCTTACACTAAACACAAATATCACTGTTAATAATGTGTAAGTGCTTCATCGGTACCATAATATATTAAATGTAGAATTAAAGAACTAGTAAACCTTGAAAATATCAAACATTCATTACAGCCAAAATTACATAGGTGTCATCTTCACTACATCAATTAATTTTTAAATTTCATTGCTGACTTAGTTGGGCATCCTTCATCTGTTTGCAAAGAATTGCTTCAGTTTAACTATTTGAAACTGAATTTAAAGACCAAAGATTTTATATGTATAGAGAAGTTTCTTAGTGCATGTAGCAACACTTGATAAATAAAACCATCCCACTTAGACACCACTTTGCTCCTTATGTTTCCTGGGTAAGCCACGCATAGAGAGAAAGTTTCCACAAAAGATTTAGTTTTTACTGGTTTGATAGAAAAGTCTTTCTGTTACCTTTGGATAGCACAGTCTGTACCACTACAGTGAAACATGTCATCACAGTGCCTCAGCAAATACTGAAGTCACTCTGAAACAGCAGTGAAGCCAGAAGCTGGAAAAACTTCAAATATCATGTCATTATCACCTCCTTCCTTCTCTCAGAGTCAATGAATACAGTCCTTCATTTAGGAATGGGAGAGATTCACAGTTAACAGAAGAAGCCTGTCACAGCTGCAGCTATTTTTCCTTTTGTTATCTAATTACTAGGGAAATAATCTTCCTCAAACTTTGCATGAACAATGAATCAGTTGGCCATTGTAAAAAAAAAATTTAAAAAAATCTAATCACTGTAGTGGATCATTAATCTCATTATATCCTGGGGGTCACAACTTCTCATCTCCTGTAGATGAGCCTTATTTCCAATCCATCTTTCAACCTTTTTGTTGCTTCCGATCTGTGATAACATCTGTGTGTTTAAAGGTTTGATTTCTCCTCTCCAGCCTCTTCTTCCTAAGTTGTTTATAGTTAATGTAGTATCCTGCAGCCTCCTTAACTGCTTGATAGCAAGTCCCTTGTGTGCAGCTACCTTGTGCTTATTCTTGTACCCATGGTGCTTGAAGGGCAGGGCTTCCATGGAGTCATGTTGTCGTCAAGAAAAACAAATCCTTCCTAATTTTAGGCAGCGGGAAAATTTTAGTCTTTGTCCTTCTCCACAAGAAAGTTTCTTCTTGATGTACTGAGTCTAATTGTGACTGTCTCCTACCCCTAGTTTAATGATGTCAGTTACCCATGCTGTGCCTGTTCTCATATGCAGGGCACATAGGAGAGGACAGACCTGGTTCTTTAAAACAAAATTTTTTGGATTTCACACTAGTTGACATGGGAGTATTTGTTACAACAAATCCAGAACCCTCCCCACCTGAGCTATGTCCTGATGCCTCTTCTAAGCCTAAAATGGAAAAAAAAAATTAACCCAGATATAAGCTAGAGTCTCCTGTTAGACATCACTGTTAGTTTAAATCTATTTTCTTCTTCAGGTCTTACTATGCTGACCTAACTTTTTTCAAGTGCTATTAAAATATTAAAAACCAACAAAAAATCAGTAAGGAAGGCTATCTGAAGAATCAAGAACTATCATATAAATTCATAATGTAAAATTTCTACGAAAAGAGTGAAATCTGTGGAAACTTTTTTGAAGCTTTTTGCAGCTTCAGAGATTGTTTTCTGGTGCTGCAGGTCTGTGAGAAATGGCAGAGTGCTTTAGCTGGGAAAATGTTAACCTTCATGACCAGGAGAACATCACAAGAGAGATGGTGTTTGTGCTTTTGCCATACACTTGGTTTGGCTGCTATACCTTTCTCTTGTCCAAGTTTAAAGCATGCCCTCCTCTCCCCAGCTTTGCTGTGAGAATTTCTCGGTGTTTGGCTTTTACAGCAATGATAAACAGGGTACACCCAGGCCCTCCTTGACAAGAGAAATGCAGAATCTAAGGTTGATGTTTTATTAATATGACTCTGAATATGAACTTGGGTAAACTCCTGAAACGTAAGCTAGCCCCTGACCATTTCACAGAGTGTCCTGAATTCTGCTCTGCTGCTGTTATCCTGAGTGGCTTCTGGAAAAGTAATACTGTCTGATGCAGTCCAGTTTTGAAAACAGTTCCTGAAGTCTGCCTTGAAAAAACCCTCACTGAAACAAAGAACAATATACAACCAAATGAAATGTAGTGCATTGGCTAAGTAGAATAATATGTTGGAAACAAATGAAACCATCTGAAAAGCAAGCTGAACAATTACTTCCATTCTTCTTTTCTAAAAGTCACTGTGTACAGTAAGGTAGCATCTTGAATAGCTAAGTGCCTCTCCAATACAACACACAGGGAAAACGAGAACAGTCCTTCAATATTAAAAGCATTCCTGCTTTGTCACATCATGGGGCCTGCATGAGCTGAATTCAAGACTTTTTATTGTTAAGAGGCACTGCCATTACACTACATTTTAATATGGATCTTTGCCAACAATCATAAACAAAACACTCATAAACAATTCCTAAAGGCAGTGTGTCAGATGGTATTTCATTAAAAAAGGGCTTGCAGCAAGGGAGTACCATAGGCCATGGCTGGCTGGGGCTTTCTTTCCCCTGCGTATCTCTAGGTGTTTTGTTGGTTCCCAAAAGGCTTTTTAGTTAATGTAAGCTATGCCCACTAGAAGATCCTTCATACTAATGGATGGAAAGTTCACAGCTAAAACAGAGAAAAATCAGTGTTGTTTTCCAGAGCTGTCTAATGTGAGAAACCTGTAAAAACTGTGAGAAGCAGGAAAAACTCAAAATTAGTTACAGGATGGTGACAAGAAAAAAATTAACCTGTGGTAAATTTAAAATTATATTTGCTAAATATCTTTAAAGATTAAATCCATAAGGGAAAATGTATTGAAATATACTGATCCCTGTTATGCAAATTCGGAAATTTTCATTAAACAAAAAATATGATACAGTCTACTGCATGGATAAAATAACTGGACAGCCTTTCTCAAATTCAGCAAGAAGCATGTGAAATAAAAGAGTAATGTCTCTCTGTTTACTAGGCTGCTGTGGTGGTCATAGCAATAAGGAGTTTTAAAAGGCTAATTTTTAAAGTAATCTTCTGGCTTTCCTGCTCTCTGGACTCCTCCCATGTTCTCTGCATTTAGCACTCACCACATACATTGGGAAGCATAAGGCTGAATTACCTTTACAGAAAGCTGCATTTAGTAACTCATTAAAAAGCTGACATCACTGCAACAAAAGTTCAGTCATGTAGGGATGTGGCAGAGGTTATCATGTAGCATAGTACTAATATACTGGGGGGAAAGATTATGTCAACTGCCTGCTAGTGTCCACATCCAGGATGCAATCTCCCCAGGGAATAAACACTCTTGGCAAGCACTGAAACCCAGAAATCTTCACAAAGCTGTTTGAAGTTTGCAGCCAAAACTATCCACAAATGCTGGGAATAGACTACAGTCCTTGACAATACAGAACTCTAGACATTTCCATGGGGGAAGTTTAATCTACAAGGATGTAGAAATATAAAACAAACTATTGCTCAAAGTAACTGTCAGATCATGTGCCTCTAATTTGGTTTCCAGTGACATTACACAGCTGCAGCCAATGGATTCCAGCCAGGCCTAACAGTCACTGAAGTTCCTTTTTTGTTTAAATTTAGTATCTGAACATGTTTTGCCCATCATTAAAATGGAGAGTAATTGCTCAAAAGTGAACTGTAGAAGTTACAACTGCAAAGAACTTATTAGGTCACCTAGTCCCATCCTTAGAGCAATGCAGGGTTGGAAACACATTGCAAGAAATACTGAACAGCACTGTATTTGTTTTCATTTTTTTTCCCCCATTCCATTTTTCCTTTATTGTAATTGTTATCAGTATATTCAAAAGTTTAAAAAACAACCACAAATGCCAGTGTAAACATGCTTCAGGTATATAAGTAATGTAAAGTATTGCACATATAGAAGTCCTATGTTCAGTATCTCCTTATGGTGTTATTTCATCAGAGTTGTGCAGATGATGTGATTACAATGAGCTGCTGGTATTTCTGAAGCTGCTACACACAATAATTAAATATTTACAAAAGCTGGAAGCTCACTTTTTTTTTGCTTCATGGAAGGATGATTTTGCTTGGAATGCATGGGATACAAAGGTGGGCAAATATGGGACAGGCTTGCTTTGTGATGGTATTTATCAGCTGATGTCTCTAATCTACAAGGGATCAGCTCAAAACCGTCTGGAGGAAGGAGTATTGTTAATGGTTTTCTGGGGACTGGGAAGTTGTCAGGCCTCCCCATCCCTAGGAAACAGAGGTGCTTGTTTGTGTTAAGCACACAGGTGCTTCACCTCCGTGTTCAGAGGCACGTGTCCTCTCTGTAAGTCTTGTGGGCACACTGCATCTGATAAGCTAAAGACTCCGTAAAGATCTTGCAAATTTGCCTCAGATATGAAGATGTAACACAGCTCCTGCTTGGGTTTCCCATGTCAGTCTGCATACAAGAAATGATAAAACTCTAAAATCTCATGTCAGACTGGTGGAACTGACAATGTCTCATGACTGCTCCTATCTTGAAGTATTAGGAAGCAGAGGGCAGTTGTTTAAAAGGAGCCAAAAAGTGGCAAAATGGATGAGGCCATTTACCAGTTGAGTAGCTGAGATGGATTGGAAAGAAAAGGAACTCAGAAGAAGGCAAGTGGTCTGTATGTTTCATAAAATGAATAATCCCTCCTGAAGTTTACACAATATTGCTAATTTCACACTCACAGGCAACACTGAAAGACTTAAGCATTCACAAAAATAATTTGCACAGATCAGGGCTTAGAACCCCTGCTGAGATAAAGACTATTTGCTTGCTGATAGAAGGGAAAGAATAAAACATACCTTCTTTGGAATCCTAAACCCAGAAAAAAAAAATACTAAGTGTATATTTTTAATCTTTACCTCAAAATCTCTTTCTTTCTTTTTGTTCATGCTTGGTTGGCTGGCATCCTATTTTTCTGAATAAAAACAAATCCTGTCACCCTTTCCTGCAAGACTTTACTTAAAAAAAATAATTTTATTAAGCCCTAAACTTTGCCAAAAGCATTACTTTAAGATGCTGCCAGCTTGTAGATTGAGAAATGAAAAAAGCAAAGATTTCTTTAGGTGAACAATTATGGCAGTAGCTGTTCCATTTTAAGAAGTGATTTCAACAAAGTAACAGGGAAAAGGCCAAGAAAATTTGCCCCAGCCTCAAACCCCCCAAGCCTTTTCAATATCACCAGTGTGGCTGTGATAATTTAAAGCAGTGTTTCAGAAATGACTGTATCCTGTTCAGTGTACAGCTGCCAGCCATCAGCAAAGCAAGGACAGGGTAACTCATCCCTGCTCTATACCGTGCATGGATTTAGTTATCTGGGTGTGATACTGCCAGCTCTGGGCTGAAAGAGATACAATGTGTACTTGCTTATCATATGTCTCATCTTGTAAAGTGTTCCATAAATCTTCTGCTTTGCAAAACAAATTCCTTGTAGCCAAGGAATTTGTGTTCTGCGTGTACAATGCATTTACTCTTCTATTTACATGCAAATTAAGTACGTGATTTCTATTTTTTTTTCCTTTCTTCTCTCAAAATCTATGTTGATGATTATATCAGATACTTATTCCAAAAAGGTGGAAAAATAAATAATTGTGCCCCATCTATAAAGTTATTTATAGACTACCTTTGTGTTTCAGAAGTACTTTCACAGTACTGATATATTGCCTGTCTCCCTGAGCCATAATTTCATAGAAGTTCTTAGGGAGGTTTCAAAGGTACTCTGCATGATACAGTAGCATTCAGAAGGTTGGTCTTGCTCCATCTTCTAGATGATACAGCAATGAAGTCATCCTCTCCTTGAGAGATTTGGGCTTGTTCTGGAAGCATCTCAGTATACCACACGTGCTCAGAAGCATCTGCTGAAACGTAGACTGGAATATGGGATAAACATTCTGTTCAGTGGCAAATATGTTTATCAGGCAATGATAAATTGCTTTCTTTGGCAAGGATGGCCATCATGTGGCACGTTCTCAGAACATTGCATAGATCAGATTGACACCATGTCACTTGCAGGTACAAAGGAAGACTGATTGGAAGGAATCTTTCATTTAATCCTCGTTGTGTTTCTAGTCTCTCAGGCAGGATTCTGACTTGAACTGTCACTCTCTTCCTTTATGCATCAGTAGTCTTGTTATTTGTCAGCTGTTGCCTGTCAGCCATGTCATCTTGAGGAGGTCTAGCTCTGTCAAAGAAGCCACACTGCAGAAAACAATCAACAGAAACAAAGATGTCATGGTAAGACAACCACAGGAAGACTCAGCTGCAGTTTAATTTTTCACTCAGGCAACCTGAAATGTTGGGCACAATGTATGGCAGGCTGAGAGACTGTGAAGACATTTTATTTCTATCCAAATTGTTCCCTATGAAAGTTTTAGATGCAAGGCATTGAGTTCCAAAGCACAGCTTTAAAAATCCACATTATATGAAAGATTTCTTTGCAGGAGTTGTAAAGTTGGCCTGAATGCTGGTATGGACTGATGCTAACAAGAAATCTGCTCCTCTCAGTTCAGCAATATACACATTCAGGAAAGAGATTTAGACTGACAAGCAGTAATAAATAAGAGAAGTGTAATATGTGTTGGGAAACATCCACAGGACAGTGTTGTGACCGAGTCTAAAGATCACTAAAGATGAGATTCCTCCCACCTTACTTAAACTACCTAAAAGTCACTCTTTTAGTTGAAAGGTTGAAAGTTCACAAGTGGTTAAAGGAAGGCACCACCAAAAGGTAATTTCTCTCTTCCTTGCATATTTAGACATAACTTTTTGCTCCTGATACCTGATCAGGTGAAGTTGGGAAGTTAGCATAGGCTGTGCACCTAACCATAACCTTTAGGCAGCTAAAGACAGGTGAACCATATGCTAATGTAAGGAATTATTTCAATCTTATTTTTAATGTGAACTGGGAGGATGGACAAAGGCTACCCTGGCTCTCTGTAATATAGCAGTTTCCAGTAATTTGTCTTAAAACTTGTGAAGGAGTATAACAACCAACACATAAATAGAAAACTTTAGAAAACAAATTATATGATCTATTAATATAAAAAGAAATCTTCTAAAAATTAATTCTCAAAACTGGGAGTGTTGTTCCATGCTGACAAAAACTGGAAGTTCCTGAATTATTCAAAGAAAACAAAGTTAGAGTAACTTCTTTTTGAACCTAAACATCCTGAAATAGAGGATCATAGGTCTTGGGAAATAGAGCCAAACTCTGTATGCCCATTTGTAACCAGGTTTCAATAATAAAGGAGGACTTTGAAAACAAGTTCCCTGCATAAAGGTCAATGACACTAGCATGTCAGAAATGCCAAAACAATAAAGACGTGTACTGTTGCTTTTGCTCCAAACTGTTAAAGACCACAAAAGTCTAGCCTCTCTTTTTATTTTTTAGAATCTTTAAGTGTTTTCAGGGGTTTTTTTTAAGGCAACAGTAACAAAAATAATGGAACATACCTTCCATAAAGCAAGGGTCAGCAGAGCTAGTACTAGTAGTCCAAGAAGTATGGCTAGTATTATAACCCATAAAGGGATCTCAAAGGAGACATTTGGGGTGGACCAAATGACAGATGTTCTGATCTGCAATGAAAGCAATACATTTAATGAACAAAAATGAAACAAGTAAAGCAAGTTTGACAGTAGAATACAGAGGTTAGAAGCATTGACTTCAACAGCATTTTGCATATTAGAAATACACATTGACCGAAATTTTCCCATGTTGGCTTCATTCATTGTAATTTCCCTTTCACTTGATCACGATAATTACTAGATATGGAATTCACACATATATAGAAGCCTTCTCATATGAGAACATGAATAATTTTCCCATAATACAGAGTGGCAAAAAAGCCCTTTTGTGCAGATGCTGCATGAACATTCAAGGAGCAAAGTTCTGCTCACATCCTGGTACAGCTTAGGCCAGTACACTGAATTGCACTGAATTACTCCCAAACAATGGTTGACTTTGGCCCAAAATCTTAACTCAAACCACAGTAGATACCAGCTACATTTTTCTTATTTTAATTTCTGCTGACATGCCAGTATACTTTTTTCCCGATGATTTGAATTTCAGCTAAGCAGTCCAAAAATGAAATTCAAGCAGCGTGTATTGTCCTTGTGATAAAGCCTAACACACAGTATGATGTTATCTTCTTTAAAAGAAGCCAAGCATACAGACTTACAGACTACTACCTAAATGGGAAACAACCGTGAAATGTGCTCTCTCATTGTCTGAGGTTGTACAAAGCAGCAGATGTTAACATCAGTTATCAAAGGTTTTAATTGACTTGGCAACTTTCTCTCTTTAGACCTTCATGTGGACAAAGAGTAGTAATAATAATCCTTTTGTATTTCTCCTTTTGGGGACATCCACACTCTCCTCCTTACCTTGTACAAAATTTATTATCTGCTCTCAGACTCTGCTTGGAAGGCTCCTCATCAGTCTCACTGAATATTTGCTCTGTCCCTGCTACTCCCAAGTGGGAAGGAATGAGTTTGGGCTTTCATTAGCTCTTCTGACACAATTATATCCCTTCAGTCTTAGTTTATTTTCTCTTTTTTGTTTGCCTAGGAAGTGATTTCTCTCTGGGGTTTTCTCTTGGACCTTTCTCATTTATTCCTTGTCTCCCTTAAAAAGATTAAGTATGTGACAGATGGAAGTTATTTGCTTTATGATATGATGGAATCAGTTTGCAAAGAAACTGATGACACAAACTCTCAAATGATATTCTCTTCTGTACTCAAGGTAGAGCTAGGAAATCTACTCTTTTTAATCAGTTTCTTGGCTATTGTCCAGTCCCTAAGCTGCACTCATTTTAAATTTTCTTTCTATTTTTTTTCTCTATTATCTTAGTGATTGATGCACTACAAATTTAACAAAATACTAATTTCTAACTTGTTTATTGAAGGAACAGCAGCCTAAATTTTAAGAATGGACACAACTCTGTAATTCAGCTCAAAACTGTTTCCATTCCTGTGCCTCTCACTTCTGTCCTTGAAGATAGCAAATTTAATCATTTAATCCTTTCTGCAACATCCAGTCCTTTCCACTCTCACTTTTTCTTGTGACAGCATTCTTTCATAGACTTTTCATTCTGAAAGCACCAGTAGATCTGTCCTCCAGCTACTGTCAGGCTTAACTGGAAGACACTTTCAAATAGTCCTTTCCACTTACTTCATCTGTGCAGCCAGCTGCTGCCTGCTCTGACACAGTGCTTATAGACATGGCAGTCTAGTGAGCTGTACTGATGAAAGTATTTTTTGTAGTATCCCGCACTGGGGAAAAAAATGTAGGGATAAACTTTCTATGTAGGAAATCACTTGCTTTCTACCAAAGCTTACACTGAGGGTTACTCAGAAAATTCCAAGACACTGCCCAGTTCTGGAGTTTGCACTTTAACATTAACTCTGAAGATGAAGTACTTGCAGTGCTGGCCATACCATCACTGATCTAACAAACACAGCTAATATACATCTTTGGAGCAGCACTCATAAGTCTATAATATTTCAAAAAGATAACATCTACAAAGAAAAAAATATGAGAGCTAATTAAAGCAAGAAAAAATATTTTAAGGCAAATAGCATTAATAAAACAATCCATGAAATGTCACCCTTATGTCCCAACAGATATCTTGACGGTCTGATCAAGTGATCAACCATGCCATTGCAGGAATACCATTCCCTTTGCCAGCCTCCTCTTTGGGTTGCTTCTTAACCACTGGAAGATTTCATAGGCTCTCTGCATCATTAAATTCAGCTAGAGCAGAGCTCATTTAGTAAGGATAAAATGTTCTTGAATGGCTCTGCTTGTGTCTCAGAGTGGCATTAAAATGCAAGGGCAGAGAAAATGACAGGAGGGTCATCTGAACTGTCTGCAGAAATTCTTCCTAAGAAAAGCCAATTAAGGAAAAAGATGAATTCAAGTAAAAGGTTAACTGACCAGGGAAAACAGAAAGGATGCAGTTACAAGGGGCTGCTTGAAGCCTGTAGAAAACAATGAGCTCAGCTGTCCGAGGAAGAAAGCATCTCCATTCTACTGCTTGAAAATCATGAACGCTGCCCTGAAGCAAGCCTGATCACATACAGCACAGGAGTTAGGAAATGATGATGAAAAATCATGGTCCCCAAGCAAAAATGGACTGATTCAAAACCTTCCAACTCATTCACAATGTGCCCTTCCTCTGTTGGCAAACTCTGAGGTACTACATACAGGAAGTTATAAATTTTAATTATTGTTTGGAAAAGACGGACACTGTCAACATACAGATTGCATATCTAAGACTTGAGCTTCACTACTGTATCTATCCGTAACACTATCACTTGCCTGAGCATGTTGCTGTGGATCTGGAGCACTAATGTGAAAGACTACATACCACAACCATCTTAAAACAGCAGAAAAAATAAAAGGCAAGCACTTCTTTCTGTTGTCTCAAGTTAATGAAAGACTGACTATTTTACAGCAAGACCAAACCAGAGGGAAGACCCTTTACATACACAGACTTTATTTTGCCATTTCTTCCATTGATAGCTTCAACCAAATTGCTAGGTGGCATAATGTGACTGAGATAAATACAAGAGGAAATGGGAGCCAGCACTGCTGCTTTAGGGTGAATTGTAGAACACCAGTAAAACAGAACAAAAACCATTCTGACAAGCTGCTGGCTAGGTATGAATGGCTTGATAGATGGACAGTCATCCTGGGTCTGACCAGGAAAGGGTTAATTTTTGGAGCAGTCTGGAGGGGGCATGGCCAGGACCTGGAGGTTACTCTGTAACAGCTCTCATTATTGACTGAGGCTGGGGAAGAGAATCTCTTCCAAAGTTCCTCCCAGTAAAGTAACCCTGGCAGAGGGGGCTGTTTATTGTTAGGGAACTTCCCTGTCAATCTTTCCTTTCTTGTACCCTCTGTCATTAGTGTTGTTGCTGTTACTGTTAATTTTCATATCTCACTGTTTTTTCCTGTAAATTGTTCTTATCTCAGCTCATGATCTTTATGTTTTGTACCTTCAATTCTTATTTCCATCCTGTTGCAGGGTGAGAGGGAGGGGAAAGCATGGAAATGACCAAGTGGTGCATGGTTTGGAGAGTCACAGTGGAAGAACTAAACTGGGGACTACCATTCCTAAACCATGACAGCAATCTACTGAAGGATTGTACATCCTGAATATGGAAATTACCTGAGTGGGCAAGTACTTCCTTCTTGGAGTATGAAGAAATTTTGGTTTACAGATTCTTTCAGATAGTATTTGACTGAACCGCATCTGGTTCCTTGGGCACCAAGTTCACTTTAACCCAATCTAAGGTCACTACTTCAGCACCACAGATGCTCTGAGGGGTGAGGTAAGCTGCTGTGTGGTGTTTAGGTCTGAATAGCTCATAGGGCAGCATATGATTGCACAGGAGCAGAGCAACAACTAGACTCTTAATGTGTGCCAGTTCACTCTTCAAAATTAGGTAGCGTCAATCAAGACTTCAAAGCATGTTTGAGATGCTCCTGAAATCAGTGGAAACAGACTATTTCATTAGGGATGGTAGATTTCATTAGGTTTTGGATAAAGCTGACAGTAGTGTATGCAGCTACAAGTACACATGTGGCCTTTCCATGCTTTCTTCACATGTTGCTTCTACATGTTAGCTGTGTTTGTGTGCTGTGTTTTCTTTCCTCTTAGGCCGGGAAAACAGTAAGACAAGCTAGCTCTTCTTCTGCTATCTACAGACCACCTCTCAGCATGGATCCAGACAAGGACGTGGATCTTCCTGAGGATACTAAACAATTATGAGTGGTGTAGCAGCACTCAGCCTTGTGCTGCCTATGTTCAGAATCATTTCTCCCTTCCTCCTTCTGTCATTCTCTGCCTTTACAGTCAAGTGCAGCTTGTGGTTTAATTTCAGTAGATCAGCTGGAGCTTGACAAATGTTGAAACATAAACAAGAAATTGTAATCTTACAGAAAAGCAGGGTATAATGTTCATAATCCTTAGATTACCAGCCATGAGCAAAACAGACAGCAGAAATTAGGTCTATCCTCTATGAAGCAGAACACTGCTGCAAAGCTGGCACATTCTCTTCTCTTTTAGCCAATGCTAATGAAATATTTGCCTGCTAAAATCTTGAAACCATCCTGTTGCACCCACACCCTTTTCCCACGAATCCTTAGGTTTTAAAAGCAAGAGGATGGTTGTGCTAAGTACTTGAGATTGATTTCCTGAGCAGGGGATTATATGTAGGTATCAGTCTCACTCCTGCCTGTGTGCATTACCAGTAGGTAGTGCCCCTGGGCTGCCACTCTTTATACTCTACACAAAGACTTGCAAGGCTACTAATGCAGCTGCTGGTGAACAGTTTGACACTGCAAGTTCTGAACACCCACAGAGTGGAGGCAGAAGCTGGGGGGGAAGAAAGAAACAAAACATTCCTTCAGTTTTGTCTGCCTTTTTTCACCATTTTTTTACGGAGGACTGTCACTTCTTCACCCCATGCTGTCCACAACAGTTTTACATATGATTTTAATTTAAAACAAGTTTGTATTCTCAGCTTGGATTTCTGTTCTTCTCTATGTGGTAGGTTTAGTACTCCAGGATCAGAGCCAGGGAATGTTTCCATCTAAGGTGGCCAATATGAAGTGGAATTTTTACACAAGTGTTGCATGTTGACACTGTATTTTAGATGTGTGTTGCCTTTTCTCTCTGTTCAGGACAAGACTTTATGCTGAACACTGAAAACAATGCTTACTTCTCTGTCATGAGATGAAAATCACATCACATAGACTTGAGAGGAGCCATCTGATTTATGACACTGCTGAACATCTCACACCTTTTGTATCCAAAGGGTGCCAAAGAATGCCATCTGCCTCAGGCACTGAGATGAGGGTGAAGTCAACCCAAGAGTTATGGCGAGAGCCTTTGTTTGCTATTGGAAATAAAATCCATGCTGATCTTAGCACAGATGCTGTCAAATAGTCCTAACTTCATAACCCCTCTTGTGGTTCAATGAAAGTCGTTTGTTGCTTATTAAAGTGTTTTTCTGGGGAAGCTTTAAAAATGTGCCTTTTTTAAAATGGGCCATAGTTAAGCTCACTGTGATAAAGTAAGTAGATAAAGTAGTAAAACAATTAAGTAGATAAAAAAATTATTAGGGTTTTTGCCACTGTATTTCATCCAGTTTGGATTTTGCTTCTGATTTTGGTGTTAGTCTGTCTTCAAAATAGTCTTTGATTCCTCTGGAAGGGAGCACAAAGCAGAGAGAAGCACACGTAATAATCTGCTGTTTCTCTGGCACTTTCCTTGTGTATAAATGGGAGTTTGGTTTGACTGGTGCAAACTTCCAGCATCTGTGGTCAGAATCCAGTGTATGCTAGTGGGATTTTACCAAAGTTATTTTTTTCCTCCCTGATTCTTTAAGATGCACACTTTTAAAAATAAAAATAACTTCTCCATAATTTATTCTGCTACTTTAGGAAACAGCAGCTAAATTAATTATTATTCCAGTGCTACTGCTTTTGCTGCCCATGATGACCTTCCTTTAGTCTTCAGAAATTTTCTTTACAGTGGCTGTGAAAAAGGTATTCTTTTTTACTCCTGCATGCCCCCATCCAACCATTACAGCATGATATTCTTATATGTTCTCAAAAGATACTCAAAATAGAATGTAAAAGGTCCCTCAATCTTGAAGTCACATTTGTGTTTACACATTACAAATGATTATGCAAATATATTTCATGAGGAATATAAGCTTGCTTAAAGTACTATCACCACGTAATAGCTAAAAAAAGTTATAGGCCTTAGTCTGAAACCAGTATTACTCACTGGTCAAACAGCTTAGACCAAAGGCATCCACAGTAAAAATCCTATCAAATGTTTAAGAAAAGCAACCATATTTTATTAAACTCCCAAACTGTCTCAAGAATCTTAAATTAAAATAGAGCAAATTTCTGCTTATTCTAACTTTGTACTTTTTGCAATAAAAAGTACTTTTCATGTTGCACATGAAAGTCACCAAGCAATACAGTATTATTTACCAAAATAATACTTGTAGCAAAAAAATGAAATTTTTCTCTTGAATGAAATAGCTGTTAGCAAGGAATTTCAATGAGTTGTATAATATATGGTTGCAATTCTAGGACTATCAAAATTAATGGAAATACTATTATAGATGTCAGTTGATTCTGTTTTAAGCTCCATGTTAATTTTCTGTTTGATGCATTTTCGTTTTAATGTTCTACTATAAGAGATCCAGATTTTTTTACATTTACCAAACATTTCACAGACCTCTCTATCATGATCCTGTCTTCAAGATCCGTGTGTCCAAGACCTATATTCCATGATGATAAAGTCCTCAGAGCTACAAATAGAACTACATGACTCTGTAGGTTACTGATGTATATGGGATTATTCACGCAATTAAAACTAAAAGTATCAGCTTGCATCACTGGAATCCAGCAGTATATTAATTAAATGAAGGACATATGCTCTATTCTTTAAAATATATTATCTTCTTTGTATAAACTTTAAAGTGCTAACTGATTATTAGATACATACTTCTGAAAATTGTTTTTAAAAATATTTAAATCTTTCTTCCACTTCCACCTTTTCATTATCTGAAGGAAAAAACCATAAACCTTGAAATAAATCTTTGGAAGCTTTTAAAACACAACTAGTGATCTTTTTCAAAAGGAGCAAAAATATTAAGCTTTGCCCAACTTCAAGGAAATATTTCTTCTTGCAAGTGGAACATCAAAGAACTAGTGCATATAACACATCAAGCTGTAGAGCTGGCAAGCATCCACTGCCATGTCCAGATATGAAACGGCATAAAAGTGTTATCATTTTTCAACATTTTACAGTTGCCATTACAGGCATTTTGCTGTAAATCATCTGCTGCAAATAAGCATTATACTGGCTGGAATAAGAGAATGAAATGCTTATCTGATCATTTGGTAGATCATCTGACACTTGTTGAGAACAGCAGGCTATCACCTGGGGTAAAGCACTTCAGTCCAGATGAAGGCCCCACTATCAACAGAATTCTGCACATGTGTTTCTGGTATGGAACACATGCTGCAAGAAAATAAAAAAGACCCCGAGTATATCTGTCAGCTTGGTGCCTTTGAACCCTTCTGGATGAATACTGCATTAAGCACCAATCTTCTCTAGTGAAATCATGGTTCTACTGATGATGGAGGTTGGAGTCACTGTGCACACAAGAACCAAGATTTTACCTTGTGTCTTCCCAGAGCAAATATCAATCAGCCAATCAATTGGCGCATGTACGAAACAAAACTTTATAGTCTCTAAAATATACTCAAAGTAAGCCATAAAGTATCTTATTCTGTTGGTTTTCTAAGTAAGAAAGTATTCTATCCCTACTACTACATCTCAACAGACCGATAAGATGTATTTCCACCACAATTCAACTTAGCAAAGTTTGAACTGAGCTTACCTTTTAAAAGAAGGAATGTAACTGATGAATCTTTATAAAGAGGAGAACATTAAGCCTGAAAATTTCAGATTACTCTTACACTAGAATCAATTTTTGCCCTCATATTTTACTTATTTCTACTTATTTTCTGTTTGTCATTTCTAATGACAAAATAGAGTGATTTTTAACCACGGTATTAGACACCATAAGAAGCAAATTACTTTAAAGTGCTCCCCAAACCCAATCATTTGGCACCAGCAAACAATTAAATCAAACTTATGCCTCCAAAATTAATTTTTCATATAGTACTTCAGGGCCATACAAATCTTGGTCTGCAAATAAGGCAGGTACTTTAATCTGTAAGGGTTACCAAGTAAATTTGTATCTTGCACTTGATGTGCTGTGAGGTGGAAATCCTGGAAAGGCATACAAACCTTCCTGAAAATCAGGGTATCAAAGAAGCTTAATACAGATAAGAGAGAAGTTGCTGTAGATGATACACAAGCTTCTGTGAGAGAACTGCTGACTGGGAGAAGAGTGAGATCTCCAAACTTGACAGAAACATGATTCTGGATATTGCAGAAAAATTTCCTCCAGATTTTTTTTTACCCCAAACAAAGTAACTAGATACTTGCTTTCACAGTCCTGTTTTCTTTTGGGTGACAAACCCATTCTGATTGTAATAAAGCAGTCTGCACATTAGTTCAGCAAGAAATTATTCTAAAATGTAATTAGAATCATGTTTCATCAACTTCCACAGAAAGCAATGAAGTTATTTCCTTTAGGTATTACTTCAGGAATTTACACTAGAAACACAGGAAAGACCAATCTCAGTATTTTCATCTACAAGAACTTTCACAGCCGTGATCAGAGTGACCAAATACATGTGCTTCACACAAAGACATAATTTTCAGTTACTTACTGCTATGCTTCCCTCGGGGAGCTTTGCTGGTTGCACTTTATATGGCATGCTCTTAACTTCAAAGGAAACATTGGAAGAAAGACTATAGAGATAATTCTTTCTCTGAAACGATAGAAAAAAGAAATTGTTAAAACTCATGTTTATATTTAAAAGCATTATGAAAGATAAGCAGACAAAAAAACTCCAGAGCACTGATTTCATAAGTCAAAGATGGTTTCATTTGGTGAAGAGTGCAGGAATATTGAGACCTGTATGTGTCCACGAGATAAATACAACATAAAGCTGCAATACAAAGGGCACATGTTCAAAATGGGGAAGAAGGGTTATATGCAGAAAGATATATTCAATTGTTTCTCATATTTCTCTCTGAAATAGTTGAGTTAAAAGCATGGGCGCAGTTTATGGGATGTCTATGTTTTAAACCCTCACCTCTGCTGACCAAGCTCAACAATGAACATGGTTATATTGAGAACATTTACAGGCTTAGGTTGAGACCAGGTTGGGAGAGCTTCCTGATAACATCAAAGAAATGCCTGTGCCTTCCCACCAAGCAACAGAAGGAACAACCATCTTTGAACTTCTCTTACAAAGAATCACAGAATAGTTTGGGTTGGAAGGGCTCTCTGGAGATCAGCTAGTCCAACTCATCTGCCAAGGCAGAGTCACCTAGACCAAGTTACACTTAGAGTGTGATTGATTTCCTATTGCAGTAGAGGTCAAAAATCCTACTCACTTTGCTTGTTTACTAAGTTGTGTCAATGTGAGAGGAATGTAAAGCAGCCATTTTTTAACTGGCCACCTAGTAAAATATTTATATAGCTGTCATTAAGCATTTCAACAAACCCAAAGATGTGCAGACAAAATGTGCAATTAACTTTCTGGGTGACACTACATGCAACTCATTTTGTATATCTCTTCTCATGTAAATCTGGGGTAGTGATACAGATCTCCTTTGAAAGTGCTTCAATATTCGCTGAGAAGCATTAGATTGTTAAGTGCTAATACGGTCAATGGAATCCAGCGGGCTAGGAGTTATGACTGTTATATCCTTTTCCTGTATTATTATAATTTTCATCCTATTTTTGTTCCCTGTCTTAATCCTTTATGAAATATGATGATCAGATTTCAACACAATATTTGGCTGATGATTTACAGAAAGACAGAGCCTTATAAGTAAATTAGTCTTTCCTTTTGTCGCCAGCTTCTTTCAGTCCAGCATATTTGGAACATTGTTGTCACTTCTTAAATCCCCTTTTGCAAAACCTTCTCCTTCCTTCTATTTGTCACACATTTAGGAGTTCTCCTCCATTGACAAGACTTGGTTCCTGTGTGATTGTTCAGCATCTTTTCCTCAGTTTTTCCCAGTAGTTTCCTGTTGCATCAAAGGCATAAACTCTCTCAAAGAACTGCTTTTTCTCTTTCAGCTGTTTGGTTGAGCAAAGACTGAGGTAAGAAGACCCCTTGATAATTTGGGCTACTATTTCTTTCCTTCACTCATGGAGAAAGGTTTGTTTGTGAAAATGACCTGAAATAAGCATAATATAAGCCTGGGAGCCAACTTGTATGCATTTGAATGACCAAATCAAAGTTTTCACAGAACTGCTGTGGTTGGAGAGCATATTTAGAGTTTGTTTGCTCCAAGCCCAGGCACAGTAGAATCAACTAAAGCAGTATGCTCAGAACCAGGTCCAGTTAGGGTTTGAATATCTCTAAGAAAGGAAACTCCACAATCTCAAGAAGCAAACTTGTTGAAAAAATTCCATTTTTTACTACCCTCCAAGTAAGAAAGGGTATTTTTAATGTTTAAATGGAATTTCCTGTCTTCTTCCATGTTCCTTGATGTTGAGAAGACCCTGCAGTGTGTTCTTTACTCTCTCCAATCAGATGTTCACACATGCTGAGATCCCTCCTGAGCTTTCTCTTCTTCAGTCTGAACATTCCCATCTATCTCAGTCTCCCCTGGTATATCGAATTCTCCAAGCCCTTAATCATCATTGTGGCTTTCAGCTGGACTTGCTCCAGTATGTCCACGACTTGCTTGTGTCAGCGAGGGCAGGACTGAACTCCAGATCTGTTTATTTGGTGCTGAGTACAGAGGCAAAAACAATTCCTTTGGCCTGCTGGCAACCCTCTTCCTAATGTAGCCCAAGAGGTTGTTGACTTTCTTTTCTGCAAGGGCACACACAGTGCGCTCATACTCAACTTTGCATCTCAGGACTCCAAGATCCTTTGCTAGAACACTACCTTCCAGTTGGTTGGTTGGAATAATCCTATGTAGTAATACATAGGATTAGTCCTCTTGTGGTACAGCACTTTGCATTTCCCTTTGTCACACTTTTATGAAATTCCTGCCAACTCACTTCTCCAGCCTGTTGAGATTCCTCTGAAGTGCAGTACAAACAACTGGTGTATCAACCACTCCTTCCACTTCACTACCATCTACTAATTATCAGGCTATCATGTTGGTAAACATGATATCCCTTTTATAAATCCATGCTGACAGCTTCCAGTCATCTTCCTGTCCTTGAAATGTTTGCAAATGGCTTCCACATTTTTTTCTCCATCACTTTCTCTTCTCAAGGATCAAAATAAGGCTGACTGACCTATAGTTCTCTGAAACCTCCTTGAAGACAGATGTTACCATGTACTTTCTTGCAGTTTTCAGGAACTCTCTCCAATCACCATGAACTTTCAAAGATAATTGAGAAAGGTCTCACATTCTCATTGCCCCTTCCTCAGAACTTGTACATATATTCTGTCAGGTTTCTTGGACTTTTGTGTGTCCAATTTGTCTAAATGTTCCCCTATCCTGATATCTCTCTGCTGAAGATAAATGTTGAGAGTGGCAAGTTTCCTCTCTGGTTGCAGAGACCTTGGATTACTGTATGCAGATTTTCCCAGTAAAATGCTGCTGGTGGGCTTCTAATTTAACCACGCTGTCCCTGAATTCTCAGACACTCTCTCCATTCCTTATCCAACCCCTGCACTGGGTGTCAATTGACTCTTCTTCCACCTCTTTTATGTTTCAAAGAATCATAAAATCATAAAGATTGGAAAAGACCTCCAAGATGATTGAGTCCAACCTTTAACCTATCACCATCTTTGTATGTCTGTGTTGTACCAAGATGGTAAAACTGCATTTGTCAGGATGCACAGTTCTCGAGCCTAAAAGATGATGATCCTGGAGAATCAGTAGTTTTTCTGCACTTCTCTTTTTTCCAGGATCGTTTCCCATGGACTTCTTCCAAACAGTTCCCTGTAAAGGGTGTTCTCCTGAGCTCCAGGGTTGTAGTTCTGGTATTTGCCTTGTCCATTCAGTCTCCCTTTAAAAAACTAATTTTCTCTGCAAATATGTGAGGGTGATAAAAAGCCAGCACATTTATTGCTTTCTGGAACTCATTTGGCTATGCCGTAATTTTGTTCTTTTAAAATATTGAGAGCAGCTGAATTGTTATTATCAGAAAATTCACCCTCTCCTTGGGTTTATACTTGGAAAGAGCAATACTAAATAATCTGTCTCAAACAACTACACAGGGATAGTCAAATCAACTACTTAACACAGGTAGTATCAAATGAAAGGGAATGATCAATATCTATCTATTTCTATCAGTAGTGTATAAAATGAAAAATTATTCTTGGTAAATAAGTAGTTTTATATACTTTCATGGTGGTGATCATCTATGAAGTGATATTCAGAAAAATAACCTTTCCCTATCACATTAATGCTTTTCCATTTCCACACTCAAGACATTCTTCATATTTTATTCTTCTGCATTAGATTCCTCCTCACACAAAATCTCAGCATGTTTCTGTGGCTGTGCATTCAAAAAAAAAGACTGAAAAAAGCTTTGTATTTTCAATCCTAAGAAATTCATATTAAGCAGGATTCTGGATATTATTATATGATTTATAAACAAAATCTGTAATGGAGAGAACAGAATATGTTGTATTTTCAAAGAAGTAGACATTAGACATTCAGCCGGATTGGCTAAGGTACACTAAAGGCATTAACTCTCTTGAAACCTCCTATAAAGGAAATACAGCTGAAATGGAAAAATAAAGCCTTTCACCTACTATACATGGCTTATTTCATTTTCAGCTTATATCAGCAGCAAGAACATCAGAGGAGGGTACTTCCTGAGGATTAATGCTTGGCTTGGGTTAATAAGCTTGGGTTGTGACCACAGCTAGCAACTCGCCTCACCCCTTGATTAGGCTCTTGGAAATGCTGGAACACAGGAATAAAGACCATAAAAGACAGAGAGCATTTTCCTGCATTTACAGAATTATGAGTTTGTGGCAAAGGACTTGAAAACAATGACTGTGGTCAAGCAGGATTCTTACTTGTACTAACACCTTTGAGATACAGGTAGCTGTCTTTCCTACAGCCTTTTTTAAAATTCTCAAGCCAAATCGTAAGAAACAGCATTTCTTTACCATATCATTTTTTAAATAGCATATGTTTAAATATTCAGTATTTACTGGAAGCTGCAGGACTTGTGGTTTGAAATTCAAGCTGAGGACTTAGTCATGGCTCAGAGGAAGGAGAATAAAGAATTTGGTATTTGTGCCAGTGCCTAATGATCAACAGTAGAGAGCCCAGCCCTAAGTACACTGGCCTTTTGTGGTTCCCCTTGTGTTAGAACAAGCAGAACCTGATCTTGTGCTTGTTGCTGAGACAGTAGTTTGCAATCTTCTGGGAAGCAGGCAAAACATGGCCATCCCCTGTGTTGCCTGGGTGGCAGATCCTGATGATGTATTTATTAAAGCTTCTCTCTCTCTACATGCTTTTGTTTTACAAACAGATTTTTGAATTGAAGCCTTTGTTTTCTTTAAAAGTTGCAAGACAATAAAGCAGTCAGAAATGAAGGAAAGTGTTCCCAATAAATATTCAGTGTAGTGTTTTACTACGGACAATTGAGACTGAAATTAATGTGAGAAGTGATGGAAAATCTCTGACAATGTGAAAAACAGTTCTCCAGGCTCCAGTGGAATGCTGGTGCTTTCTGCAGGAGGCTCAAGTGCAGATCTGCTGACCCCCTAAAGGATCTCTAAGGTATGTGGGCATCTTGGTCTGAGAGCACACTGCAATGCAGGGACAAATCTGGATCCCAGGGAGCTAGACTGAGGATAGGAGGAACAAAATCTTTAGCAGTTTAAAGACAGGCAGATCATTGCTGTTCTGTAGCTTTGAAGAGTTCAGCTGCTGGAGAGAGTCTCCAGAATGACTCTGCTCCCTTGCCTCTACGCAGAATTGGTTAGGCTCTTGGAAATCCTTGTTATTTCTCTGCTGAGATGTAGCCCAGTGAAGTTCAGTGTAGCTGAAATACATATACTTCCTCTATGGCAAGCTGCATGCTGCAGTGGTACTTTCAACCCAAGAACTTATGACTTTTGCACATTGAGTTTAGTGCTGTTACAACAATATTCTCACTGCTTGATAAAAATTTGCTTCCTTTAGTGTCTGCTGGAGTCTGGCACACTTTAAAGACAGGAGGGTAAGCAATACCTTTTAAATACATGCTTTGGGAATTCATTAGCTTGCTTTCTTTGACCAATACCTTCGAAAACCTCAACTGCTGCCAATAGAGTAGCTTATGTAAATGCTGAGAGTAGAGCTCATACAACTACTGCTTAATATTTTTTTTAAAAATGTACACATGGTCAAAAAGTATTTGTGCTATTTGTAGCAAGAGGATATGTCCATCCAAATATAGCTGTGACCAAAGACAATACTCTGAAAATCAGCACATCCTTCTCTTTATCATTATATTCTTACGCTTCACATATTGCATTTTTTACATCCATTTTAACAGCCTATTTTAAGTTATAATAGAGGCAGCTATTTTGTTGTGATTCCAGAAGACTTCAATATACAGATTATAATGGTTATCAATCTAAGATGTTTATTTCTTCATATACCTAACACTACCTATACTGTAGCACATTGAGGAAGTGTCATGTTCTGCTCTTGTTAACACGGAAAATATTTTAAATAAAAATGAATGAAAACAAAACTAGGCCACCCCCAAAAGTCCTCCAAATTAGTTCAGCCCCATGCAAATGTCTCTTTCTTTCTAGCCTTCATTTCACATAAAACATCAAATCCTGTATAATACAATATTTTTGGCTACAACCAAAGTTTTGGGTTTTACTTATTTTGGTTTTTCAAATAACAACAGTTTTTTGATGGAACTGAAAATTTTGTCAATGACTTCCTCCTTTTGTTATTATATATATGTGCCTTGAAGGACAATGCATCAAATTTTTGGCTTTTAATTCTCAGTCTGAATTAAAATAATCTATTTAAACTTCCATATATGGCTTATATATGGCAATGAATGAGGGCACGAGATGTCTCTCTCACAAATTTTTCTGTTTCTCCATTTCCATCCACACACAGGGAATTTAGGTTGGCTGCAGAATTATTCTTTGAAAATACTAAGCAATCTTCCCTTTACTGGCATGTTTTCCATTGGACACAGAAAGAGGTTCTGTGCTGGAGGATGCTGAGGATAGAAATTATTGTTCCTTGGGGTTGTATTCCACTTACAGATCAAATAATTGCTCAAATATAGTAAAGATGATAGGAAGAAAAGTGAACAAATAAAGGACCTTATGCAAGAGGATCTCTCACCTGTCTCACATCACCTCCACCTCTGTTCTGAGCTCCAAGCCTCTGCCAACACAAGTGCTGCAGTCTGTGTGGCCCCACTGCACAGGCTATCTGCATTCTTCCTCTAATGGCTTTTGTGTAGCTGAACTGAATCCTTACCACAAAAGCATTACTTGGCCTAGAGAACTTCTACCCCACTAAAGAGGCTCTGAGTTCACCAGTAATAAAATACCGAGATTCTCAACAAAACTTCTCATTAGAATATGCACTCTAACAGTGGTGACAGCTCCAGGTTCCAGGCAATGAAGGCAAAGATGGATGCCAGGACTGGGAGAACTTGTAGCTGTTGGTCCAAACCAACAAGGTATTACATCATGGTCTTCCTCATTTTCTATACCCTTCCAGACCTCTCAATTTCTTTTCATATCCTTGGTGCAGCTTCAGCAGAAGGGAACACCATCATTTTATAAAGCAGGGGTGTGGGGCCTCTGAAGCTGATTTGAATTGAATTTGTGTCTTCCAGTCCTGAATTCTCTAATCATTGGACTGCCAGCTCTTGCTTCTGGCAATTAATATGGAATAAACCAAGTCCTCCTAAAGTCTTTCAACTAATTCTATAGGTACCTTCTAAACCATTTTTGGATTCTGTGTTGAGAGAAGGTGCACATATTCCCACTAAATCCTGATTTGGGTACCTATCCCCCTGGTAAGGAATAGCCCTCATGAACCAAGCTGATGGTTAATGCAAGTCACTTTGTCTGAGGTATCTCATTTTCTCCATGTGCTGAACAGGGAGCCTAGGTATTTAGTTTCAGGTTTTTGGATACCAGTCTGGGGTCAGGCAGTTAGGATATGAGTATTGCAGCACACATCACCGTTAATATGTCAAGCATATATTCCTATTTTTAGGGATCTAAAAAGAAACAGGATCAGTGCACATTCAGAAACATCGAAATAATGAGAATTGAACAGAGAAGTCAAAATATGACTTTGGGTACCAAGAGAGCACCGAAATACAGTGGTGCTTCTCTTGCTTTTCAACTTTTCCTGATTAAAACTAGGTTTTTCTCCCTTCTACCTATTAAAGTTCACGCGATCAGGAGTGCCAAATTCACATATCTGGAGCTGTCAAAAAGTCAAGAGAGAAACAATACAATACAATTACAGTAACATTAAAAGAAAATACAATAAACTTCAAACTTCTTGGGAACCTCACACATCCTCTGTGGTTTTTTTACATTACTGCCTCTCCTAGCTCTCCCAGAACGAGACTTGTATCATTATGAGAAATTTTCAGTACAGGATAAAATAGTAGCTAAGAATGTGCTGAGCTCCATATCCCACAATGCTGTAAGTTCCTGTAATGCTGTAAGAGCTTGGAGCCTGAAGGTTGCCACAAATCAGACAGATTATACAGATTCATCACTTAGAAATGCATTTTCAAAACAGATGTTTTACTAGACAACTCCTGAGTCTTATATTAAAAAGTACCCATCCATTCAAAAAATACTGGACCAGAGCCCCTTGGGTCTCCCCGAGATGACTCAGAAATATGATGAGACAAATGGGACCCATAATGGAGCCCCATCACAACACAGTGTAACATAACCATGTAAGGTTGTTTCTGTTTTGAATGAATCAGGTTATTATTTGCGTGATCAGCAAGTCTGAATCCAAAAGTCAGCTTTACTAGAGGGTTCATATTTACAGCCAGACTTTGAAGTTAATCCAAAAAAGTATGTGATTCTTTTTGGCCTTTGCACAATGTCTGTCTCTATCTTTGTTGGCTGGTTGGGAAATTTGGGCTGCTTTATTTATTCAAATGTGTCTAATCACTGCACGTCATTTAACTGTTATTTGTTATGGGAGTTTGGGTTTTAAGGTGACAGGTTACAACTGTCAAGAGACAAAAAGGTCAGCTGTTGTCAGTTAAACTAAGTGGAAGAGGAAGGAGTCACTCAGTACATGACAGGTCTTTTGCAGCAATAAAACACACATGTTGGCCCATATAACTTTGATGAAAAATATTAATTATTTCATCCTACCATAAATCAATCACTTTCAATAAAATCCTTCTCAGGTTTGCATTAGTATATCTATAAGAAGAAAATACATCATGACACTGTGTTCTCGGCTTTAATTAGCACAAACAATTTCTTCTGCAAATCATCATGTCTTCTTTTAGATTATAACACAGTTGAGGAATGTTGTATGTCACCATTATTCTGATTTCTTTGGCATATGAAAACTTCTACATTAAGTTTCTTCACAAAAGCATGACAGTGGGGGTCAGTCTGGCCCTTGAACAGTCCTTTCTGGTTCATAATCATCTCATTCTGACTATTTTGACTGCATTTTAATTCTCAGTTTGAATCTGCAGATTTCAGCCTAGTCAACAACAGTTACAGACTTACTAAGAGCAGATTATGCCCTTTTTAGGAAACTACTTATGTTCTACAGTCTTTTATGGTGATGACTGTGTAACTGTTAATTTTAAAAGGGGCTCTGTAAAAGGGAACTGTTTTGAGATGAGTGGAAGGAAGATAACCAGACCCTAGGACACTATTTACTGTTTCCAAGTTTGCATGTGAAATAGGGATCATGTTATTCTGGCAGCTAATTTGACATAAACGGGGGGATGCAACAGTTCTCTGGGAACTACCTTTTTCTACTCAGGAAAAAATTCTGTTGCTTTGAGTGGAGTTTTTCTGATTCTTAACAAGACTTGCAAGTTACTATTCAAAGGACACAGGGAAAAGGTAAAATCTCAGCCCATAAAAAAGTCTTGTTTGATAGCAAAGGTATGTAAGGCCAGTGGAGTAAGCAGAAGATGTTCTGGTAGGAATGTTTCCCATGCGGTCTTTCCACACAGTGAATCTACAGGATGGCTCACCCTTGTCCCTGCCCACAAGCTGGTGTAATATTCCATCTCTGCCTGGAGATCACCGAGTGAAGGGGGGGCAGGCAAAGCAAACAGGATTTATTAAGGAGCAAGGAGGAGCTAAAGGGACTGCAGCACTGGCAGTGCCCGGTGTGTTTGCACACAGCAACATCCCAAGGCCCAGATTTGACCTTCTCCCCATCCAGATCTGACAGAGAGAAGATATTTCAAATCAGCTGGATAATGCACCCTCTAAAGATACCTTTCTGTCTTGTCACTGTCTACAGAGTTAGCAACCAGCTTTGGCATCTAACTTTCAGATTACTAAAATTACATGAAATGAGTTCCACTGCTCTTGCATTTAATGTGCCTCTGAATTTCACACAGCTATACTTGTTCTGAACCTAAGTCAGGCTAACTAAGGTTACACCTCAAGAAAAATTTTGTTTTACTAAGAGTGACCAAAAAGAGGAAATTTTGTGTCTTCTGTAGCTAGTTTATTTCAATTGCTACACATCTTCTGCCACAGCCAAAAACTCAGATAAACTGTTTCTCATTAATTTTGTTTAACTTTATTCACTTACAGATATTTCTTGAAATATACTAAACTAGATTTAGGAAAATCCTAATTAGGCTAATTTCCACTGAAATAGCTATAAGTAGTCTAGAAATTTCATCTAAAGATCTGTGCACAGGATTTTTCACAAGATCTTCTTTTTGGCCCTTACGGAGTTAATTATATTTCACCAGCAGAATGATGAGAAAAACTTGACTGGATCTGGAATACATCAGTTCCCAGTAAGGAAGGTAGCTAAGGGAGCTTTATCTTTTGCTAGGTGAGGAAAATTATGGAGATCCTCTGTGTTATTGCTTGCCCACTGCAGTGCTCAAAATGGTCACACATTGTTCCAGTCAAGGATAGTATCTCTGGCTCGCTGCCTGTGTCTGTGTGTTAGGAACAGAGAACAGAGAACCAGTGCAGTGAAGGTCTTACCTGAACTTAACAGGTAAGCTTGTGAGCTTGTCCACCAGTCTCTTAATGGAATTGGAAAAAACTGGAATAAAATTCCCATTCTATTTCCCAAGAGATATGTTTTTTTCTACAGCCGTAGAGATGTCTACATACTGGTATTTTCTGTCCTTTGCAAAAGCTTGCACCAGACAATGTCTGTCCCAGTTCCCAGATTTGAAAGGACAGAGACATCCAAGCTGTCATGCTATGCTTCTGGGCTTAAATTTGAACCAGACCTTGTTTGGTTTGGTTTTTTTTTTTTGGGGTGGCTTTTTTTTTTCCACTAGCAGATGACCCACTCAGCAAACCTAAATGAGGTACACCCAGTCGAGGGTATCTAGACATATCTAACATTTGTTAAATATGCTTAATCTTAAAAGCATTTTTTATGTTAATGCAACTGAAGAAAGGATATGAAAGTTTCTTGGGATTGATGGTTCATAGAAAGAAAATGCACTGACAAATCAGGAATTAGTTCCCTTAGTATCTGAAAGGATGTCTTTTGTTACTGAGCGAGACAGGAATCTCATTTCTTCAAGCAAGGCCAGATAGTGAGGACAGAACTTAAGTGTTCTTCAGTCATAGTGGTCCTATAAAAGCTTTTGGAGAAGAAACACAGAATGTGACCTGGCATCCTGGCAGATGGGTAGAAAAACCTTTCAAGTCATCCTTTCAGGTAGCCACTGCCATACACCAAGAGAGACCAATGATCTCTCAAAAGTTTTCACCCATTATGGATTTGGCGCAAAGGTGGTTAGCTACTGAGCTGGCATTCAACTTTCTGGAAATATTATCCTATCTTCTCTCATTTCTCCAGGAAGGCAAGTGAGGATGAAGTTCTTTTGTCTACTTTCATATTTGAGGGAATGGAAAAATTAACTTTAAAGGTGTGAGGAGCTTAATTTAAAGCTGTAAACTGAGAATCCTCAACTCTTCTCTTGCTAGGGTAAAAAGTACCCTGCATATAAAGAATTCTTCTCCCACGGCTATAGGGAACACATGAAGGTTCTTGCATTCCAGATAGAAAGACTGGGGAATTCTAAATTCTTTGAGAAAGAAGCCGACAATAAATCAGCTTGATCAAGATAGGAGATGCAGGCATTTCTTAATAACAACAAATGGAACTTAAAATTTCTCAGTGTATTTTCCAGTGTTAAAGGTGTTAAAGGTATGACAACTACAGAGTAAATACAGACACACAGCCAGCTGTGAGGTAACAGCTCACAGTAAAATCCCTCTGTCTTACAAAATCATAGAATAATTTGAGTTAGGGAAGGGAACTTTAAAAGTCACCCTCCATAATCCTGGACATCTTCAATTAGCCCAGGCTGCTCAGAGCCCTGTCCAATGTGACCATGAATGTTTCCAGGGATGAGGCATCTACCACCTCTCTGGGCAACCTGTTCCAGCATTTCACAATCCTCATTGTGAAAACTTCTTTCTTGCATCTAATCTAAATAGATCCTCTTTTAGTTGAAAACCAGTACCTATTATCCTATTGCAACATGCCCTGCTAAAAGAATTGTTCCCATCTTTCTCAAAAGACCCCTTTAGGTACTGGAAGGTGCTATAAGCTTGTCTTGTAGCCTTCTCTTCTCCAGGCTGAAAAACCCCATCTCTTTCAGCCTTTCCTCACAGAACTGTTTTATTCTTCCAGTCATCTTTGTGGCCCTCCTCTGTGCCCACCCCAACAGGTCCCTTTATGCAGTGTGAATATAATCCTGAGAGCAGAAGTTGGAAATGCAAGAATTTGCAAAGAGAAGTTTTATTTCTTTTCCTGTCATCTAAGCTGTCCCTTCTTTTAGTAGTAAGACAGATAGTCACTACAAGTGTCATGTATCATATGAGCTTGATGCATACTACTCTTCTCTAGATTAATAGAGAATGAATAACAATGAATTTTTAAGCTAGACATAGTGTACATGATACACTGTTTGGCTGCAAGAAAAACTTTCCACTGGGAAAGAGGTTATAGATGCAGAACATTTGGGCCACTCCAGGAAAGCAGAAACAAAACCAGGAAAGGTACTTAAAAATAATCTTGGAATCTTCAAGTAGGATTCAGGACATAAATTTGAGAAGGTTTGAGAGTGAAAATAGGAAAAGTAAGCAGCATGCAAACAACCTAGACAGGAACCAGTGAGATGTTATCTTCAAAGAAAGTGGTAGCAAAAAGTATTTACATTTGCCCCAATTAATTTAATAGTTTTTATTTTTAAATGTCTGATAAAAAAAAAAATGTGTATAGAAAGAGATGTTTGTGTGCATTACCTCCAGGAATGTTTGTGCCCAGAGTCGGGACCTGATTTTTAGTGCAGCACTCTTTCCTCTTTCCAGCTGTCCCACAGTGCATAAAATTAGGACACACTTCACATTTGTACAGTTCTGAGAAAAAAATAAAGGGAAGTCATGCTTTGAAAAAAAGTAATTTTCAAATACTATAAATAAGCAAAAACAAGTCAACTTTCCCTTAAAGACCAAAATAGTCTGAAATCAGTAATTTCATCTAATATATATGAGATACCCCATGAGTGATTGTGATAACTCTGAACCATCATCAATGAATACAAACAACTACTTATAGTAAAGAAAATAAAAGTAATAATTTTCAACACTGTCTACTCTGAAGAACTCTTAAAACATCCAGGCACTTACCAACTCTTTGAAGCGTGTGTTTTTTCCTTACCTATCAATCATTTAATGATTTCAACACTTTTTTTTTCCTGTTCTCTATGCGTTAAGTGTTTATTTATATTCCTGAATCTTTCCCCATTTCTATCTCTCCTGGTTTTCCCACTGATATTTACATCATAGCAGCCAGAACATTTTCTGAGATTCATTAGTTGTTTTACTTGAAACTTATTGTCCGTGAAACATTCCTGATGAGCAGTGATTCTGGCTCATACACAAGGTTGAAGGGAAAAGCCAAGCATTGCAACTCAAAACTATATACTCCTAAAGTCTGCCAGAGGAATGTCACACTAAAGGTTAAAAAGCTGACTGGAAGCCACTGAAGGGAATAAGCAGAGTCTAATGGGATAACCACAGAAATTACATGGTTGTTTAGGGCATAAAAAGGAAAAAAGATCTCATCAAAATGAATAAATGTTTGTGGAAGAAATGAAAAATTTTGTATATACAAATGGGTTTTATCTGAAAAGTTTTGTTTGACTGAGGGGAAGGCTGAGGTTTTAATTGATTCCTATTTTTATAACAAAGCAGAGAATCCCTCCCATGACAGAAGGCCTTGTGACCTCAAAAGCAAAGCTAAGTTTTCACAAGTAAGTATATTCCCTAGTGAGAGTGAGAATGCACTACCAATACCTAATCTTCAGGAAATGAGATGATGATGCATGCAACAGATCTGAAAATGCCCTTAAGGAATCCTGTATCTTTATAGACAGCTTTCCCCACAAGTCTCTGTCTTACTGGAGGATAAGCAGAAGTTGTATGATTAATTGCTGCTTTCTAGATCTGCCTGAAAATGAAACTGTAAACCCTGCAGCTATCAACCTTTTTTTTTAAATGAATATTTTAAAGTATCTGTTTATTTGGCTTTAAACATCCTCCAAACAGATTTATTTATTTTTCAGGAAGGAGAAGACTTGTTTTCATTAATCATAGTAGCCAAAAACACACATTAGCAAAATAAAACATTAGTATGCAAAAAACTCTACTTTTTGGCTGACATTTTAGGACCTGAACACATATTTCTGTTTTTCTTAATAATGCATTTAGCCTGTAGTGATTTTCAGAACAATGTAACACTGGAACTAATGAAAAAGAAACCAAATATTTAATCAACAGTATAAATAGAGTAAGAGCTTCTCAGAACATTTTGTGTCTCTATGAAAATGCTTTGACGAAAATGAAAATAATTTAAAATTTCTGAAAAAATTAGAATTTTTAACAAAGAATTATCTTTGGCCAGTCAGTCTTTTCCAGAGCAACATTCATTTTCCATATATATTTCCAATGTGTCAAATAAAAAAAAATAAATTATGCATCAGCAGTAACTAATGCTAAAGGTACCCAAAATTGAGACACCTTCTAACTGAACTAATGACACTGCTTTTCTATGCTCACCCTGGAAAAGTCTTGCTATATATCCAGTGGTAAGCACTGCACTCAATCCTATCTTTATTTGTGCTGATCAAAAGCATATTTTACTAGAAGACTGTTCATCAAAGTGCCAAATTCATAACACTGAGTACCCCACTAAATATGTTTGATCCATCTACATCAAGCAGCTGAAAATTCTCTGCTTCATATTTTAAGTTGCAGACACAGTGCATACTTCAGAACTTTGTTAACCATTTCCAGTTGCTGCAGTCATTTTTATGCTGGCAACCTATAAGCCGAGTCACTTAGAAAGATGACTGAAAATTAAGATATCACTGAAGAAAGGATTAAGTGTTCTGTGATATTGATTGGCATGTCTTTGAAAGTCCTGGCATTTTTCCTTCAGACCCAGTGGAATTGGATTCTTCCTAGGGAATTGGGTTGATGAAAGAATGGCACAGGAATCAACAGTGATTATTGTTTAAAATAGGTTAATCTGTGATTTTGTTCTTAATAATGTTACAGTTTTCATTACTTTCAGATTCTATCTTCTTCCTGTTATAAAAATCGCCAAATTAACTTTCAGAAGTAATAAATATTCTATCACTCCAAAAGACTTAGGTTTGTGAGGTTCTTTGCTTCCAAATTCTAGTGAGGTCAAGGAATTCAAGCATGAGTTTGCAGTAAACAGCTTAACAAGAGACTGGGCAGCATGAAAGAAACTCTGTTCATAAAAATAGATGGAAAGCACTGACTGTGTGAGTCCTTTGACTGATCTCAAGGTCACTGAGTTTGCACATTGCCTTTAGGCAAGGGCAGCTGACACCTACAGTACTGAAGTATGCTAAGGATGGCACTTTGAATGCAGGAGTGGAAAAAAAACTTCTGAAAATACACCCAAGTCCAAATAATCAGGTACCAGCCTGTCTAATTAGAACTCTTTTCCTAGGAGAGACAGCATTGCTATTGCTCCAGCAGCATTGTCTGGATTGTTAAAAATACAGTGACCTGTCCCATTTGCCTTGCCTGTGGTACTGTAGAGAGTCTCACCTTTCCCTGCACAGTGCCAGTATACAGCTTTTAGGTAGCTCACCAATATTTTTGCAGAGTTTTTCCTGTGAGGTTCTGCCACTGCAACATCCCTTCTTCTGATATAATGAGAAATTGTGGAATTATACAAAAAGGCAGCAAGTTCAGGAGTGTCTTCTGGAACAGCAAACTGCAAAGAGAGAAATGGGAATGGTAATGACATACACATAGAATGATTCTAACAGATTGGTTCCTGTCTCAGAGGTCTTGAATTTTGGATTAACACTGTTTTTTCAATTGAACAGCAAAATCATGGGAATACACTGTCTTCAACTTGGAGCATGATAGCACAGCAAAATGTTGCCCAGTTATAGGAATTACAGTAGACAACATTTTTCTCCAATTTTTACTGGTGTCAATTTCATTGCTTTACTTAATTTGGTTAGACTCTTGGGGTAAATTCTGATATATGTAACAGGATAAATTCAGAGTTGTTGCACAGTAGTTTTGTCATTAGTTCAAATCTGTCTAATGAAATATAATGATTTTACCCGTTTAAAAAAAAAAAAGGAAGTCTGACTTCAAACGACACAATTTTTGATCATATAACAAATATATTACAGATTAGTTTTGGTAACAGCTCAACTTCATATAATGCAACAACTTCTTCATTTTTAATCTCACATTAAAATGCATTCTCTTCAGCTTTATATTTACAGATCATTGTTCCCCAATTAAAAATTACTTTTTGTTGACAGTTTGTCTTTAATTTCTATACAGGGCATTTATGGCTTCTTTTATGAAGTCTCAAATAACTCCTGGAGCCAACTGCTACAGAAGAAAACATAAATTTTAGTTCATGACAATCCAATCATGTAAAATCACAATAAAATATACATGGAAGTTTACAATAAGATCTCAACAGGAGCTCAACTAAACACTAACTAGCCAAAGTTATTCCCTAAGGACCTCAGATTATAAAGTGCTACATCAGATCCTTCTTATCAGTTCCTTTAACCTCTGAACACAAAATGTCTTAAACAAATTCCTAAAGAAAATGTTTGCAATTGTAATTAATGCTGTAGTACTAATGGGAAGAGACTAGCTATAAACACACAAAACCTTCCACACACTAATGCTGTCTAGTACTAGATTTGGAAAATTTGTGCCATTTATCTGATTAAAATTATAATGCTGCAAACAGAACATAAACATTTGACATTGTCTGAGATCTTCAGTCAAAAGCATCCTACATAGTGAAAGATATTATAATTCATTTACAGATGAAAACCCATAAAAAAATAAGAATCCTCTTTTTTCTTTTTTTCTGTTGCTTCATGAGGTTAGCATTGTCTCTTTGCAATAAGGGAACCCTTAAGTAGCTAGTAAATCTCTCTCTGTCAATGTGGTAACATGTGTGAACTCTCCTTCTGGAATTCTTTCACCAGCATATAGACTTCTTTATCGACAAATTTAAAAAACTCCACAATATAGTAATATGCCTGTGAAGAAGTTCTCAATATATGATCACAATGAATATATATACAGATCCATTTGAATACTAGAGGGTTTTCATATTTACATTTTTATTTGTTCATAGATGCTGGAGTGTTAGCATCTTAGTAGTGAATTGTTACAGCAAAGGTTTGAAAACAGCCCTCTGTGGTTAAGAGAAAACACATGTGTCTCTTGCAACCATTTAAAAGCAGAATTTATCCAGTGGCCTAGATGTCCAGGTTAAAGATATTATTTTATCATTCTTAAGCTGGTCACATGGAAATGCTCAACTGTACATTCTGTCTCTGTAGCTATTTTATTTATATGCCAAATATTTAGCACACTATACTTTATCTTAGAGGGTCACTCCTTCCCTTTCACTACAGTGTCCTGTCTCAGTTTCCTCACCACGGAAAACTGTACTGCTTTCTTCTCCTGAGCATTATTACTTTGAGCAGGTTTCCAGACTTCTCCAGTTCCCCACTTCTCATTTCTACACCCTGTTTTGCTTTTCTTGTTTTCTACCCAGGTAATAGCCTGTGTTGCATTGTGCAACTCCATCTGAAATGTTCTGGAAGAGGTCTTTTTTACAGAAATACTATACACATTATTTTATGTTACTTATATGATATTCTATTATATTACAACATACATATTTTAATATTATATATATTCTATCATATATAAAATATAATATAAATACATTATATTACTAGATTATACACAAAATCATACAACAGGGGTTGGTGACTATTCAAGAGCAATGCATTGGATGGTATAACTTTGTCCCAAGAGCAAGCCCTAAACACAGTATTAACAGTTTTGCTTGAGGAGACAGTGCCTCTGGAAGGGGTTAGCTCCTGCCACTCGTGTTGGTGGGTGTATCTTATACATGTGGTGGATTTTTGCTGCTATTTCACTGCAACCCTGACAGATGCCTCACTTGTGGCACTGCAGAGCTCAGCTATTGAGAATATGCTATGTGTGTCTGTATATTCTATCACAGTGGTCTTTATAGACCTACCTACTCTATAGGTACAGATTTCATAAAAATGCTTTTTGCCATCAGTCTGGGAGAAAAAAACAACTCATCAGGAATATTGTCTCAAGCCAGAAGGCAATCTAACTGAGCCCTCTTCTCATCACAGCTGCTTTTAGGAAGAGTAAGAAGGAAATAAGAATGAGGCATGCATACACAATACTCTCCTAATAACTTTCAGCTTCCAAATGTTTTCAGATCAGGGACTTGCTTATCTATATGAAGTTTTTGTTCATTTACTAATCTTCACTGGACTTCTCTTTTGGGTGTTTGTTTACTTTCCTCTTAGAATCACGTAAACTTTTAACCCTGACTACTTCCTTTAGGCCACAAGTTCCAGACACCTGAGACCTGCCACCATGAGCAATCACTTCCTTTTGCTTGTTTTGAATCTGGCTCTCCACGCTTCATTAGATGTTCCAGTTCCTGTGCAGGAAGAGGCAGAGAACAGTCAATCCACACCCACGCTCTTCCTGCCACTACTCATTTTGAGGATCATATTTGTGCATAGTCACCTCTTTTCTAGTCTGAAGTGAGTTCTGAGTTCTTCTGCATTGCAATTAATTCTGTATCTTTGATAAGTACTTTTGCTCCTTTTTACACCTTTTTCAAGATTCATAATTTCGTTATCCTTTCACATTCCTCACTCTCTTCATAGAAAGATAAGCTACAGAAAAGTCCCGAAACAGAAGTCTTCCCATGCGTGCACAGGTATGACTTATCTTTGTGGGCTAGACAACAAAGCTCAAAGAAAACCTATTTACAAGACGTTCAGCTGTGGGAAGGAATATACTGCTTTGATTGAAACAGAACCATCTGAGTAATTTCAAAGGGCAAATGCCTCAGTGCCCTAAGAGAGGTAGGTCTGGATATCCAAGAGAAGTCAGCCATTTAATGTCCTTAGCCTTATTTGGAAATTTGAACTAAGCATCTTGTTGTTTATACAAAACTTGAAGGACCCTGTCCCTGTGTCCTCTTGCCATCTGAAGCAATAAATAATCATTACATACTTGAAACCTGATTTGTGTATTCATGCTGTTCAAAGCTTTGAAAAACTGAAATAAGGAAAGGATATTTAATTTCTTGCCATAATGACAGTGCATCTAAAGCCATATTCTGCCACAACAGATGGACCATTATTACAGGAAAACTTCTCACAAGCTTCACAAGAATTTAGTCTTTTTTATGTAACAGATGCAATCATTATCAAGTAGGAGAAGGAAGAGCAAACTAAAAAAATAAAATAAATTTTAAAATGTACATTGCCTGAAAATGTCAGTGAGAACTGTAGCAGTATTCTACCCAGCTTCTCAATTCAACCTTAAACAGAACACTATGGCCATGGTGGGAGGATGCTGAACTCCTTTTCACGTACTTGCAACCTGATCTGATCAGTGAGTTTGAGAAACTAGGCTTGCAAGTACAAATGTAGCCCATTATCTTCTTCCTCCTCACCACTTTAGAAAAAGAGGTGAAAATCAGGTAGAAAAGATTTGTAGAAATTCCCTGTCTCCAATTTTGCTGTGCTTTGGCTATAAAATGGACAGACATTTTCTATCTTCCGTTTCAAATCACTCATTTGTTTTTTCTTTCTCTAAAGAAACTAAATAAAGGGTGGAATTCCAACACCTCTTTTGTTTCCTGGGTGAAATGCAAAACTCTAGCCATACTGTATTTGGTAGACATCGATTTTTCTTATATCTTTTAAAGTATGCATTGTAGTTCTGTCTGTTTAAGCTGAAGACTTGACTCGTAGCTCCTTAGGTTAACAACACTCCCCACCACTAGAAAGTTGTCTCCCCTTTCACTGAATATGCTGAAGTCAAACCCCTTCTGGTATGCAGAAGACGTAGAGCATTTTTAGCACTTGGAATGCAGCTCTCCCTGGAAGATGTTTAACAGGCTACTGCTTAAACTTGAGAAGTGTGGTTGTTTACTTCCAGGAATGTCTGGAATCAGTCATGCTTAATAAATTGGATACCTTGTTTTTGGTGGGATAATACATAGAGCTGTATTATGCTTAATCTTCTCACTTTGAGCCAAATCAAGCTCTATTGAGGGGATCTGCCATCACAAACACAGATCTTAAAACAGGAAATTGTCCAAGCAGCCAGGGAGTGGGTTAGGAAAGCTAAAGCCCTAAGAGAATTAAATGCAGTCAGGGTTGTTAAAAACAATATGAAAAAGCTTCTATGGATGCTCAAAGGAAGATGAGGGAAAATGTAAGTCCTCTCCAGAAGGAAACAGGAGACCTGGTTACCCAGGATATTAGGAAGGCTGAGATACTCAATGACTTTTTTGCCTCAGTCTTCACTGGCAAATGCTCCAGGCACACTGCCCAAATCACAGAAGGGAGAATGAAGAACTGCCTGCTGTAGGAGGTCAGATTTGAGAACATCTAAAGGATCTGGAGGTGCACATATCCATGAGACTTGATGAGGTGCATTCATGAGACCTGAGGGAACTGGCAGATAAACTGGGTAAGCTATTATCCATATCTGAAAAGTTGTGGCAGTCTGGTGAAGTTCTCACAGACTGGAAAAGTGAAAACATAACTCCCATTTCTAAAAAGAGTGGAAAAGGAAAACCTGCAGATCTACAGACCAGTTAATCTCACTTCTGTGCCCAGCTCAGTCATGGGGCAGATCTTCCTGAAACTATGCTAAGGCACATGGAAAATGAGGAGGTGATTGGTGACAGCCAATATGGCTTCACTAAAGGCAAATTGTGCCTGACAGATTTGGTGGCCTTCTGTGGTGGGGTCACAGTCTTGATGGATAAGGGAAGAACAACTAACATCATCTACTTGCACCTAGACAAAGTGTCTGCCATGGTCCCAGGTGACATCCTGGTGTCTGTGCTGGAAAGACATGGATTTGATGGAGACCTTTAGGGAAGAATGAATGGGCTGTGTGATCACACTCAAGGAATTGTGGTCAATGGCTTAATGTCCAGTTGGACACCAGTGATGTGTGGTGCTCCTCAGTGCTTGGTATTGGGATAGGGCCCTTTATAACGTCTCTGTTGAGCACAGAGATATAAATATCTTATATCTCTCACATAAATCTTCTCATATAAAGAGTACAGAAACCAAATACATACTGAGCAACACAACACTCACATTAGAAATGTTATAGACTATCTATATCTTGCTTCTTACACAGGAAAATTATCTTGGACTGTTAAAAATTCCCAAGAAAGTTCCATCCATTGTGAAGTGTAGGCAAAAAACCCCAATCAAAATACAGAAAGGGACAGAAATAAAATACTTACCTTTATTTGCATTGTATTAATAGGGGAGCTTGTTTGACATTTCAATGGTCCATGTGTTTGAATGTGAAGAATATAAAGAAGAAATTCTTCTCTACTGGATATAGGCCAACCAACATGGAGAACTGTATTGTTGATGGCGCTTGGTCCTATATTGTGCAGCTGTCAAAGAAATATGATCAGTACTTTCCAAGGCACTAAATAACAACAAAAAATACTGCATCAACTACTCAGATATTTTCAAATTCTTAGCAGACACAGCCTTGAAGTATTTAGGGAAGGATGTATAGATTATTAATATCACTTCATTGATGGACAGTCTGTGGCAGGTAGGAGAGAAGAACATCTCCACATTAGTAACAAAGCCAATGGCAAATCTGAGACAGAAAGAGTCTTTTCTGAGTCTGTATACAAGATATCCATCACCTTTCCCATTTTTTCCTACATGGGAAGAGTTGAAATGATCTAAAAAAGTATAAAAAAATCCCAACCCAAAACACAGTAGAAGATAAATCCCATAGAAATACAAACAATGAACCTTAACAGATCATACTTGAAAAAACAGTAGCCAAAACTTCAGAATACAGAAGAACCACCTTTCAGGGCACTAGACTAGAAGGTAGAGCAGAACCTAAACTAGCTTCTTTGGTTAAAAACTATATTTCCAACACCCTCAATCTAAATTTCCTCAAAAGAAGTAAAGGAACTAGTTTTCCTAAATTAATACCCCAGGACGCTATTTTTTTCTGGAGAAAATGAGCAAAGATAGAAATAATAAAAGTTTAGAAATCTAGGCAATTAAAACAGTTTCCTTATATCAGTTTACAGTTTGAAAATAACTGAATGACAACAGGAGTCTGGACATGTGTTGTCACTTGGCATGAAGAGTTAAAGAAGCTGAACACCATGGACCTTTATGCAAAGTTTCTAGAGATGAGAGAACCTCCTTTTTTTTAAATTTGCAGAATTTTTGCGACTGATGACCTTTAGTTACAACTAAATAAAAAGCCCTTTCAATCTTACATCTTCTGGGAGACTGCTTGGTCGTTTTTATGCTTTGCTGATATAAACCATGTAAGTGGTTTCCTTAGTAACTGTAACTAATCACTGTAATAATTTTAATATATTTGAAGTAAAAAATACAGTTTCACAAACAACCCAAATGTTTGAGACAGGATGATTTGTTAACTATTTTTCAGTTTAGAGAAATGTATTAAGATGAGGAATTCACAAATGATAATTTGTATTTTACAGTTGTATTCACTACACTTTAGTATGTCATGCAAATTGTAATCTTACACTGCTGATTAAGCTCAGTTGCTTATGTTTTCTTGAGTGCTAGTTTGTGAATTATAACCATATGTGAAGCCCTCTGCTTTACCCTCTAGAATAAAGGCCATCCATCAGATTCTAAGGATGGCTTCTATTCCATATAGTTCACTCAATGCCCTTTTTCTAAGCTGAACTCTTTTAATTGACAAACGATCCACAGGAAAAAACAACAAAAATACAAGGTAAAAATATGTGTACTTCAAACATTATGAGTTATTTTCAACAGAACATTCTCTGAGGTAAGAAATTACATGTATGCCTACATTATTTTTTTTCAGTTAGCTAAATGTCAAAGAAAACATTTTTTCAGTGCACAGCATTCACAGCTTCTAATGAAAAGATATTTGACATTGATTATAAGGAACTTTTAAGGACTGTTTTTAATTCTTGTCAAACACCCAAAATGTTTATAAATCTCTTAAATATCTAAGACAGAGTCCTAGCATAAACTACTATCTCCTTCACTCACATGAACAGATAATGGGGTTGCAAATTCCCAGATTAAATTTGGGTCATGTGCTAAAGTCAGAGTATTTACATTTGTGCCTTTATCTAGCTACAGATAAAGACAATAAACCAAATTCATCAGGAATTCAGTGGGGGCAGCGTGAGGTCCTGTGGCAACATACATAATTTTTACCTCATAGATGTGTTCTACTAAAGGACCAACTTCTTCTTCTTTTGTAGGTTGATCTTTGGGTTCCCAGTTGTGAAGTGGCAAAATAATTGTTGGGGGGTGAGACACTCTGTAATATACAACACAGGTTAAAACAGTAACTGTTACCAGTGACTAATTACATTAGTTTTTTTAAAAAAATGATGACCAATATAAAAAACTGAGACCTCAACGGCTTGTTATTTGGGCACATTAATTAGAATTAGGTGAGGTGAATGCTACAATGCCTCCATAAAATACTAACCAATCCTTGCAAATGACTGAGGGTGCACATTTAGTGTCATACTTCCTGTGATGGATTGTCCTTTTCAGACAAGAGTGTCTGACAAGCTTTCCAGACAAGGGTGACAGGCTCTGTTTGGAGAGAGGAATCCAGTCTGTTGGGCATTTATATCATTCTCACTGATGAGATACCTGAATACATTATCCACAAAAGTAAATAAATGTATTTTTCTATTTCCATTTAAAGCCTGTAGGTGTTTAATGCTATGCATCTTTCTTCCCTAGAATACATTTTTAGATATTAAACTGTTCTGACCATAAATTTTTGTAACATCTGTTATTATACCTTTAAACAACCTTGCAGAGTAGCCTGTCTCATCTTACAGATATTTTGTCTTCCATAAAGTCATAAGGGAAATTGGTGTACTGAGAAACAGCATTCAGGACTAGAGTCTAAAAGAGTGGTCCAGGCTTTCCAGCTGCTTTGTGAACAAAGTGCCAGTTAAAGCATTCCCTAAAATACTGTTGCAACTTGCAACACATATATAAAACATAAACAAAGAAAACTGTGACTTAATATTTGACATCTTTCCAGCTGTGTTTGTATTTTTCCTTTTCTTCTCTATCCGACCTTAAGAAAGTAGTCTTCTGTTAACAATTTTACTTGAATCGCAAATATTTTATTTCCCAAAAAAATTGGAGTTTCATTGTACCAGTCCCATTCAGATGCCAACTAAACCTCACTCAGGTGTTCAGAAGTTGGGAAATCAGATCCCAAGAATTTCTTTTAGCATGATATATCAGTTCTGGCACAGACATCTGTCATCTCCAAGTACTGCATGAAGCTCTTGGTGCTAAAATGGTATTACCCTTTCTTTGCTAGGGTTAACTCTCACTCAGTTTTGCTGGTTTATGGAGTCTTTAGCTGAAAGAAAATCCATAAAATTTCAGTGTTGGTTCTGCCAAAGCTGGAGTTCTGCTAACAGAAAACTGTTAACAAACAATCATTAATTTTTTTAGAGCGTAAAATTTGAATAACATGATGGACTTCTGGGCACAGAGGTTAATCACTTTGCAGTGGCCCTGCTGCAGATTGCCTCTTGAAGAAGAGATTGGATAGTTTTGTTGCAAATGCTGAAGAAAGAAAGAAAATCTGTTTTGGAAGAAACAGACTGTTTTCGATTACAGCTCTTATGTCATATACAATGAATGAAATGTCTGAAAGACAATTTTCTACAGTACACAGCTTCTCAAAGCAACAAGAAATCTCAGAGAAGAACAGCTTAATACCATCCAGCTGAAGCACAACTCTTTGTGAAGTTTGGTGTATTCTGGAGTATCCTGCTAACTCTTAATACTTCCTCAGACTTCAAAATGCCAGCAGTTTGTACAAACAAGTATGCCAGAGGACAAATTCACAAGCCAACTATAATAATAAAAGAAACTCAACATACTCATTTAAAAAGTAATTTCTGATTGGGTACTTAGCCTAAGTTTCACAAATCATCTTGTTTCCAATATGAATTTTAATTATTGATTGCTGTAGGAAAATAGGAACTTCAGGGTTTTGTTACAAAAAACAAACCTTTTATCTATCACAAGAAACTGCGGATCAGAAACTGTACAGAGACAAAAGGAAGAAGACATGCAGTTTCAAAACTCAGTGTTTTCTATTGCAGTGCTAGGGAAGTATTCTTATCCATGGAATTACAAAATGAAAAGAATAAATTTAGACATTAAATTAAAATTATTGCAGCATATATAAGAACATTTATTTTAACAGAATTTACAGTTATTTTGAGGACTTCTGCTATTGACATGAAGATAGCAAAATTAGGTCAAATGAAAAACAAATCTGCTCTTTTCACTATTATATTTTGTGTTAAATTGAGAATACTTTTAACATTTGAATGACTTATTAGACAAGGATTTTTCCTAGACTTCTAGGTGACAATTATCATGAAACAAGAGTACTGAAAAATAAGATAAATTAAGTATGGCCCACAGAAAAGGCTTATATGGGGATATACAATAAAAATTCTGCCAGCTCCAAATCCTTCCAAATTACTTCCTTCCTGAAACTCTCATTGCTCTAGTGCTTTTTCAACAGTGGAAGATAAAAATCATAATACTAAGACTCCTACATTTTTATAGCCTAAAAACGGTAAGCAGAATAATCAAATCTTAATTATCAAAGCAACTGCTTATTGAACTATTTATGAGTTATGTTAATTTTCTTTTAAATAGTATATTGAAGAAGATTTCTTCCTTTCTCACAGAAGAAATATTTGCATGGTTCCACTCTGCAAGTATATCTGCATGTATGCATATGCACAACTTCATAACTACCTACTTTTCCTCGGTAAAATGTTCATCCAGTTCTACTCTGTGCAACTCTTAGAAAAATAAAGAAACTAATGCAATTTATTTTCCAGTCCAAATGTGGACACAGTCTCTTTTATTTTTATCTAGGAAACAGTGAGCAATTCCCTTGGAATTGCATGTTTTAGCATCCTGAGTAATTAGCAAAATCTGTCAACAAAGCAGTTGGGAATGCTATAGCTAATAAGAAAACTAAAATACTTAAGAGGAAAGAAACTGGAAGTCATTCAATTAAGTAATTCCTCTGTATTTAATAACCCGTTTCCTAGAACTGCAGGCAGCAATTCAAGCAACTTTTTCCACTCATCACCAAGCTCATAAGAACTGAGGATTTTGTGGTCATTTTCTTGGTCTATCTATTTACCTGTTTCATTAAAAAGAGCACACTATGGCACAGAAAAAGCATGATGGAGGTAAAGTTTCCAAAGTCTTCAAAGAATAAAATGTTTGTAAGACTTTTTTATTAAAGTGAGGAGAGACTTCACTAAAAAAATAGAATCCACAGCACTGGAAGCAACCCTAACTGGGAAGTCCTGTATATGTAACCATAACTGTTCCAGTCTGGAACCTCAGACAGTCCTCAGCCTCGGTGCTCACCCATGGCAACACCGAGCAGCCACTGGCTCCCAACAGTTTCTCACATATCTGTAGCCCATTAAATAACACCTTTGATTCTTTTTTCCTCAACCTCTACTTCTGTATTACACCTTTTTCACCTCTCTTTCTAGCCAGCTCATTTCCTTAGATCACCACTAGCTACAGAAAATGAAATTATATTCTCAGTTCTTATTAAACATCTTGTCTGTCAAGCGCTCCTTCTCAGAAATAAAATAATCAACATATATCCACACAGTCTTTGAGTGCCAGCCTTTTTTATCCACCTGACTAGTTTTAGGCTCTTCTTAACTTGGAATACATATACAAAATATGATAAAAAATCATTTAAAAATCTCTCTGATTTAGATTGAATATTAAACCAGATTAGAGCAGATAAACTGAATATTAGAGCAGAAAACGTGTTCTCTGTGATCTGCAAAATTATTTGACTTATTGCTAGCACTAGGTAGTCATATTGTCTCAGAAGTGACAACAATAAATATATTTTTATAAATGAAAAAAGTAAATAAATGCATTTTTATTTGTTTACATCTAAGACAGCCCCTTGAAGTGCATCACATAAGAGACATCTACCCCTCTTGCACCAGCCAAGCCTCATGGCCTGACTATGGAAGTGAATCTGGGCCTTGTAGCTCCTGTTCAACCCTTGCAGAGCTGATAATGGTTAAGGGATTTTTTGAGCTGTAGTTTCATAAGAGGAGATGTAGGAAATCTAATATCCCAGACAAAAAGCATTGGGGACGATTATTTGCTTTAAAAAGACATTCTCCTGACTTCCTCCAAGATGCCAGAATAGGAGTCTAGCTCCAATATTTTACAGGGTACTCTAATATTCTTATAAAATCTTAGAATCATTTAGGTTGGAAAAAACCTGAAAGATCATCGAGTCCAACCAGAAAACTAGTTCTGTCAAGTTCACTATCAAATCATGTCCCTCAGCGCCAGATCTGCATGTCTTTTCAGTATCTCCCAGGATAGTGATTATGATACTTCTCTGAGGAGATTCTTCCAGTGCTTGACAGCTCCTTCTGTGAAGAAATTTTTCTAAACTGAACCTCCCCTGCTGCCACTACAGGCCATTTCATCTTGTCCTGTCACTTGTTACCTGGGAGAGGAGACTGATTCCAGCTACATTACAACCTCCTTTCAGTTAATTGTAGAGAGCAATAAGGTCTTCCTGAGCCTCCTTTTCTCCAGGCTGAACACCCCCACCTCCCTCAGCTGCTCCAGGCCCTTCACCAGCTTTGTCGCTCTTTGCTGGGTTTGTTCCAGTACCTCAATGTCCTTCTTGTAGTGAGGGGAGCAAAAATGATCCCAGTATCTGATGTATGGCCTCACCAGTGCCAAGTACAGAGGGTTGCTCAATGCCTGCTGGCCACACCATGGCACAAGCCAGGATGCCACTGGCCTTCTTGGCCACAATAGGCACAGTGCTGGCTCATGTTCAGCTGGCAATTACCACCTAATTGTATTTTATAATTTCCAAAACTAAGCTGTATATGAAAACAGAGATAGAAATGATCGTCTTTGAACATATCCTGTGTTTATTTAATTTTGGTACACTTTGTGTCGGTGCACAGTTTATGATAACTCATTTCTTACTCATCCTTTCTCCAAAGGCCTCACTCTGCTCTCTATTAGCACATGCCTTACCATAATGTGTTTCACATTTCCAGCCATAAAAGCAGTAGATTCTGTTTGGTATTTAGCATTAAGTGTCCAAGTGGTTGCACAAGAAGACCTACACATATGAGCAGGCATTTTATTTTAGTAACATCCATGCACAATTTGAATGCCCAAATAAAATGTTGACTCTGATAGGTGTTACTACAATATGAAATTCTTTAGGTTGCTCTCTTTGCACAGACACTCAATAAGTCTGTAGTAGTTCCATCCTGCAAAGCTTGCAGGGGTGAGACCTAGGTGTCCTAGATGGATAAGGCATTTAGGTTTATAACATGCTAAAAGATTCACTACACAGGGTTATCATATGCAGAAAGATTCTGTAAAAAAGTAGTTGTCATAATGAGTTGAAACAGACTTACCCTCTGATCTGTACTTGAGCCACAGCACTGATGTTGATATGGAGGTTCACTAAGTTGCTTGTAGGATTTATCTTGTTAGAACTGAAAAAAATGTGTACAAGTATTAACAAAGGCTTTATATCAGAACTCTAGGTTATCATATCACTCAATACACAAGGCCCACTGGTCATATTACAAAATGGGATTCCTATTGCCACTCTTCAGTCTTGTAGGACACTGGTATTTAAGTGGCATATTATTTGAGCTCATCACATATTTAAAAATATCTTCAACTCAAGCTTCCTTTAAGGAATCCTGTGATGATGAAAAAGATTATACAAATTTATTTGGTTCAGAATATCATGTAAATTCCCTTGTACAACTTGGCTATCTGTATAGATAAAAGTATCTTTATAGAATAGAAGTTTGTTTCATGCATTTCAGGAAGGCAGTGTTAATGAACAAGATGGGCTTTGTCAGAATAAAATTTATTTTTATGACTCTCTGAACTTGTGACTTTTGCATGACAGACTCTTTGGGGAAAAAGAACCAAGATCAACTGTTTCTTTCCTTTTTTTATTTTCTTCCCTCCTCTATCCAGAGTGTTTACATTTTTAAAACCACTTAGAAGTGAAAACACATCTCTGTGTTTAAAATCTAGAGCTCTCACTCATCTTATTGTCTTTTCTTATTGCAAATCCTTAGTAATAAAGGTAGTTTCTCTTACTTCAAAAGGCTACTCCAGTGATTATAGCCCATTCATATAAAGAAAAATTTGCAGAAAAAATCATGAAAATAGTGAAGTAATTACTGATTTAGGATTTATTTAATTATGGGATTAAAGACAATAAATTTGGATTTTTCTTCCAATCAAGTGTGGTTGTCTTTGCTCCATGAACACTAAGTTTTTACTGCTTTCCCAGTTTTCTGTTATCACATCTGGGTAGCATCAGTCGACTGGAAACATTCAGAGGAGGTCAGCATTCCCAGTGACTGACTCCTGAGAAGTAAAGAGCAACACTGCTTTGATCCAGGCTTTCTGGTCACAGACTGCTAAAATTAAGAGCAGCTCTAATTTGTTTGTAAACTAATGCAGATTCCCATCACACATTATTTGAACTTTTATGTAATCCTCTATAACTATTGAGTATAAATGTACAAAAATTGTTTAAAGTATAAAAATTATACCACTACTTTGTTAGAATAAGCTGCTCTCCAATTTGCATATTCGTCCTACTTTCTATAGAGCTAAAGTACAGATTTTGGTCATATATCTGGTATTCAAACCTTGTTCATGCTTATGGTATTTTTTAGAGAAGAAAATAGTTTAAAAGTGCTGGGACAGCTCTCTCTCTAAAGGATACATAACTGCATGACAACATCCACATCAGAAAAGGAATCGGATTTCAAGACACTAGTCAGCCTCTTGTCTCATATAAGTAATGAACTTCAGTCTTCCAAACCAAAATACTTATTTTCCCCTTGATGTTTTGAAGCAAATGAAAGTTCTCTATTTTGAATAAATTAAAGTAGGACTCAAATTCAGATGTATTCTTGCCTCCATTTAGACAATTTCCTCTTTTTGCCTCACAGAGTTCTGTTCCCTTTTTCTTTTAGGATTGTTTTACCTTGTCCTTGTTCATTACGGACACAGAAACACACAAACTGTCCTGCTGCTTGTGAATGAATGTACAAAGCAGTGAGTTTCAACTGTAGGGTATATTCCCTATGCAAGAAATTTTAGTCTTTTACTCTTTCCTTTTTTGTTGTTTTTTAAATAGCTGTGCTCTTCAGCATTTTCATACCTGTTTGTAGCCCAACACATTTTCTTCCTTTATATTTTAGGGAGTCACACTCATGGAAGAAGCATGAGATGTTATTGTCTCCTGAAGTAGAGACTTATTCCTCAGGGAATTCTTGTCACTTTTTAAAAACAGTTACCTACATTCAACTCTTATTACTTAGACAGATTTAACTACCCGAAACGCTCTGGACCTCCTCAGTTTCACAGCATGAAAAGGGTAGTGACATGGCCTTGGATAACCACTTAAAAGAATTGCTTGCATTAAGAAATGAATAGTGGCATGGACAGGGGACTTGCAAGGTAAATGTGTCTCTCTCCAGAGGAGCTCATGTCCAGGTTTGCATGATCCCCAGCCAGATTTCAGGGACAGGGCTGAGGCCTGACCAAGCACTGAATGGACTTCTGTGGCATTACTGTGCCCTTCCTGAGTTTCTGCATGTCCTTTCCTTTCAAGGGTTACATTATGGAGACATGACTTAAACATTTTAAATGTCTCAGTTATTTACCATAACGAACATGATCAAGGCCCTCATTAAAGGCCAGACATTAGCAATTAAGTCTCTGCATGTGGGGCAGAGAGGCCCCCATACAGAACTCCAGTGTGCATTTGATGAGGACAGATGGAGCAGAAGCCCTACCACCTACTGAAAAAGTCCCAGGTTTGTTTTTGCTGTTATCCTAACCTAGCCCATTCTGTGCTTTTTTGTCCCTGTGGAAGAAGTACTCCTCAGCATGAAACACAAGATTTTACAGCATTAATATGTAAGGCCCACAAATGGGGAGAAATCTAATGGAAAATTTACAAAGGTTCACCTGCATCAAACTGAAACAGTTCTCTCCATGCCAGTAAATCTGCTGAGCAGATTTTAACTGCTTTCCTTTTATTTTCTAAATTTTTGTGAAGAAGAAGCATGTCTGGTTTAATTCAGAGTATGATAGGTTTGTACACATTCACCTTGGTTACAAAGTGATTACTATTTTTTAATTCTGAAGTAGAAAATAAAGTTCAGATTTGGAAAAGCTGTAGAAGATTCTCGGATTATTGACCATAATTAGTTTACCTGAATTTTGAAGAAATAAGACTGATTTTTGTAACAGCTAACAAGGCTCCAACCTCAAAAATCCCCCTGACATAAGCTATCATTGGAAAGCCCCTGCAATTATTAATGATACTCAAGAGGGACCGTGTTATATAATAAACTTCATATGCCAAGAGGAATTCATAATTTAAATAACCATGCTCTTGATAAAATATCTAACCTTTTTATTTGCAGCTCAAAATTGATGCTGAAATCTGCATTTTCAAAATGCTGAACAGAAAATCGAATGCCTGTGGAGAACTGAGAAAGAAACAGAACAATAAGTTACTAGAAACAGTTGATCTCTCCAGATCAATAAAACAGTACAATTCAACATTACATTTCACAGACTTACACTGGATACTGTTGCCCTTTAAAATTAGTATGAAATAGCATCATCTAGTTGTTCTCAGGAAAAAATACCATCCTGCCTGTGTATGTCACCAGATGGAAAACTTGGCTGAAGAGAGGAAAGATCAGAGGAATAGAGAAGCGCACTCCCAAGAACACAGCAGTGGGCCTTTCTTCATCCAGACAGTCTTTGCTTTGCTTTGCTTTGCTTTGCTTTGCTTTGCTTTGCTTTGCTTTGCTTTGCTNGCCAAGCCAAGCCAAGCCAAGCCAAGCCAAGCCAAGCCAAAAGAAAATAACAGTTGTCTGGCAGCTCTCATCCCTGCCTCCATCCATGCACGCCTTTATCCAGGTCTGCAGGGCTTCCTGGTCCCTGCATTTTCTCTGCACCTGGGAGCTCTGCACTGCATGCTTTAGGTGTTGTGGGGTGGACTGAGAACCTGAGGCTAAATTAGCAGCAGTTTTAATTTACTTTTAGTTGATTTTCCATTGCAGTTCTGTTAAATGGACTACAGCTTTAAAGTTATATTTGCAGTTCAGTTTGCCACAACTTGGACTGAGTGACCAGAGGGGAGAGTAAAACACAGAGTTCCCAAAACTGGGGGAGGTGAGTGCTTCCACTGGTGCTGCCTTGTGTTTAAGCAGACCTGGCTTCCTCCCTTTGACAATTTCCATTTGCTTTGCAAGAAGAGCAGGGATAAGCAGATCAAGTTTATTCAGAAGAGAGAAGGGCTAACTAGAGAGGGAATGTACAATACCCCATGGTGGGGTCTCTGTAAGCCTCTTGTTGGACATATTTACAGCCCCAGGGTGTAAGTGGCAGGTGAGTAACAGGAGATGCCATCTGCCCTCAATGTTAAATTAACTAAATTCTACTGCAATGTTTAAATTATTGTTTTCATTATTTCAACTGCACGTTTTAAATCTGGTAATTTTCAAAATCTGAATTTTGCAATTCCTACAACTTCTCGCTTCCCCTCTACCTTCGATCTGGCCTGATGGCAGAATTTTTTGCAGGATAACATGAACATTGTACTTCCATTTTTTTAAAAAAGGATGGTAACACATAGATAACATGTGGATAAACAATCTTCCTGAGAAATTCATCAAAAGGCATCAGGAAATGAAGACATCATTCCCTCATTTCTGCCGACGTCTGACTAGATGGGGGAGTGGGGTGGGAGAAGAAGAAAAAGTTGCCTGCTTGGCATAATTTCCTTAGAATATTTAAGGAAACCTTGTCAACAACAGGACAGGACATACCAATGTAGGGACTTACATTCAACATCATTGAAGAGGAAGAATTTTCTTCTGTGGATGTCATTTCATATGTTAAAGCAATTCCTTTTTTCCCACCATTTTTTTTTCCATTCAATTCTCCTATGTCTTCATTTGCAGTGGTGCAACACAATCCATTACCAGAACAAAACTTACCTAACATGTTCCAACTACTTTCAGCTGACTCACACTGAAGCAATACTGTCATCATAAATGGAATTGTGAGTTCAAATCTTTGAATTCTGATTATCTTAGTGTCATAGTTACAGTTGATCTCTCCTTTTCAAAGTAAAATCTTTCAGATGAAAAGAGAGTGCTCATTAAATTACTCAGAAGTTGAATAGTTGACTTGGAATAGACATATAAGCTCTTTTTAATTTTGAGATCACTTTTTGGAGATGACATTACCAACTCTATTGATATCGCATTCGTCTTTAAAAATATAATAACTTTCTTTAGTCTTTTAGACAAAGTTTTCTAAATATTAAACTCACTATTTCTCTTGTTTTTACTTACCAGTCTAAATAAATTTGTTTCCACTTATAGCAGAAAAAAAAGAATTGATAACTCAAAGATAAAATTTTCATCAGAGCACACATAAACTGCAGTTTTGATGATCTATTACACCCCTGAGGCTTAATCCCCTATTTAATAGTGAAACACACTCCTACTGTACAACTCTAATAAGTTGCAGATGTTGTCTTGTCTTTGTATAGTTGTAAGACTTTGTTAATGTCAAGTAACCCTTGACATTGCTACTAATAATGGGGCAGAGTTGCTCACATGCCCTTGCTGAAAACCCACTGAGGCCAAAGGAGTTTAACTTACTTGAACCTATAACTTAGCAATTACTCAACATCCTTACTTTAGTAGGACATAAATTTTATCAGAATGGTTTATTTTTACTTAAAATTTTCGAAGCGAAGTTAGTTTCATTAAAATTGCATTATTTCCATGTTTGTGACACCATGTATCTTTGAAATACATGACATTTCTGCTATTAGTAAAAAGTTTTAATCTGTTATGTTTGATGAGATTTAGGAGTATGCTGGGAGACAGAGGTGTAGCTTTTTTTGAAGGGTCTTACAGTGCATAAGGCAGATAAAACCTGGCACTCTGGAAGAATCAATTTGGTAAATACCAAGAAATAGGCAAGATCTTCCAAGCCTCCAGTCTTCTAACCTTATTTCTATTAAACTTCTAGATTTTTCTATTAGAATTTTCTCACTTGCTAATGCCACTGAACAGGCACTAGGAAGCTTGTCATTTTGATCCATTTCAGTGTCATAAATAAGTATGTTGAGCAATCTTTGCCAGTGAGATGTTGTCAGACATTTAGTTTGCATTCTGGGCCATTTGGCATTGAGGTTTTTCTCTCCAATTCTTTTTATCTTCATTTTTAGTCTTTCATCCTTTTTTTTTTTTAACTTCAAAGATATTACTGAAAAAGTTAAGTATTTTTTTGTGCCCAGTAAACAATTTTAAGGACACAGATGACCTAATGCATTTTGAAGATGTAAAGACTACAACTCCATAGTCTGCTGCAATAATATCTCATGGATTATATTACAAAATCCCGACATAACCCTCATACTCAGAAGTTGATCTTCAAGAACTCAAGAATTCTAGGATTTCAGAGTGCTGGCAAGTCATTAAGGTGACTCAATAGTTAAAGAGTTTTAGGAATGTTCAATTTTGACCTAACCCTTCCTTCCCACTCATAACTTCCACAAAGAGTCCCTTTCTGACTATTTTGTGATCTCCTGCCAGAGCAGAATTGTTTTGCAAAACTGGAAATGGATCACAGCAACCTTTTGAGATTTATGCAATTTGTACAAAGGGCTGGTATTTTGCTTTTGGAAGTACATTTGCCATCATAAATATGTTTGGACTGAAAAAAACACAAGTCCTTTCACCTTTACTGACCATCCAGGAGAGCTGGTTTCAAAGATAAACTTAGGATTTAAGATTTCACTAACTCTAATCAAACAATGTTGCCATCTGGCTTTGTAATGCTCTACATTCATATGCCTCAATTTTAAAGGGCTGGATTATTTTGTTATAAAGTAGAAAACCCTTGAATATGTTATGAACCCTGCTGTTTTGTTCTGCTACTTCTCTCTTTATGAAGTAGTTTGCTTAGGAGTATCTGGTAATAGAACTTACAGCAGTCCTAGAGTTGATTCTGAAGAAGGATTAGTTATGCTGTGAAAATTCATATAAAGACAGGTAGGAGTAGTAATGTTTTAGTGGCCATCAAATGGCATTCCTGAAGTCTTCACACTGCTAGCATTTTGGGTGAAGGATTATGTGGAAACAGGGCTTTGGATTTAAAGGGAGGTGTATGAGGGTATGTAGTCTAACACCTCTACACTTAGACCTTTCCGTCACTTATGCTTATGACAATATGCAAACTACAAAGATTTTCTTCTTGGTATACAAGTTAATATCTCTTGTGTTTGGTCTTCCTTTTCTCTTCCAGCCCAAAGGGTTTTGTGCTCTCCTGTCCCACTCCACTGCAACCCAATCACCCACAATATTCTTATCCATTTCTGTCTGTACCCTGAGAATTTGATTATGGCTTAAGACTAACTAGGAAACTACTAAGCAGGTAAGCAAAGTGCTGTCTTCTCAATATAAGAAATTATTTGCTTTGAATTGGTATTTGTCTCATGCTTTGGGCCATCATTGAGTCCCATCATCTCCTTATGAAAATTCCATTCCTCAGAAATCCTTTCAATTACTTTTACTTTTTAGGATTTTTATTAAGTAGAATAGAACAAAACCTACAAAATCTTTTGGCCTTCTTGTCTATGTCCTTCCCAGAAAATGTTTATAGTAGTCTCTTCAGACTTCTAGTTCAAAGTAGTTCAATGGAGAAGGATCCTCACCAGGAAGATTCCTCTTCCCAGGAGATCCATCACCTAGAGTTCAATTTTCAATGGTTTCCACCTCTCTGTAGTCCCAAAGAATCTCTGGGACTGCCTGAGACTGTGCAAGAAGATCACTGTATGAGCCACCTGCCTTCATTCACTTTCTAAAGTTCTGTGGCTGATCTGAGGCTATCCCTAAGATCCAAAGAAACTTATTCTACTCCCAGTCTCCAATGATATGACCCATTTTGTTCTTCTTTCAAGGGTCAGACATGAACTGCTTCAAGATTAAAAGAGGCCAGGGAAGCTTCCCTCCATAGAGAGGCTGAAGATTGAAATATTGATCTTCCATGGGATAAACCTCAACTTAGTAGGGATTTTGAAAATACTGAAGAAATTTGCTTAGGTTTCTTTGCAAAGCCATAAGTCCAATGTGAAATTCAAACAGTAGTAGTTTTCAATTAAAAGCTGTTAGTTATTCCTGATATATGTTTATGCTGTTGACTGCTTAGTTTTTATTAGGACAGTTTTTTTATCTAGGTATCAATATTTGGATTATTTTCTTTTAGTTAAATATTCATAGAGCTTATGAGTTTATGATATAGATTGGAATTCTCATTATACTAGTGCAACTTCTAGTGAAATGATAGTGATAAATTGAGTCACTCGTTTTCTTTGAGTGACATAAACCCCAAGTTCTAGCATCATTAATCTCTTAGAAAAACAAATTGTTAATTTTTCAGAAACACAGTTCTGCCTCTTATTACACCAACAAATTCTTGTCCAGATAAATAATTTGGTTTATGTGCTGCTTATTGGGACACATTCTGGTAATTGAATAAATTTCCATTTGTTCCCCTTTGAAATTCAATTAGATAAAAATCAGTAAATGCATCTGGTTTTCCCTTACATTTGCGCCAGCCACCATGGGGTTCCCAAGATCACAAACCACCATTCTAGTTTCATTTTCCATCTTGTAATCACAGCTCAATACACGCAGTGCCTGCAACAAAAGGACACCAATTATAGGGGTCAGAGATCACGGTGAAATGCATTCAGTTGGGAAAGTGATGCCTTTTTGACTGTGACCTTTCTTTTGATTTTGGACACCTGTTCAGTGCACTATCAAAACATTTAGTTGGTTATTGTCAGACAGTGGGGGAAAACTGATGTCGGGGAAAAACAAACAGGAGAGTTTCCCAGTACCTTAAGAATCAGGATGAGATCACTCTATGTCTAGTTTTACCATACTGCTTCGTTGTTGTGAATCATTCATATAGCCATAATGACTCAATGGAGAAACAGAGTAGGCAAAAATAAGTGAGAAGAACAGGTCTCACAGTAATCACAGGGTTATTCATCACCAGAAGTCTATAATGAATTTCTGACATTGGCAAAACTTGAGTATGGATCAATTCTAGATCTTTGTGTTCCAATCTGTAGTAAAATACTTAGAATATTAAATACTTCTGTATAAACATAAACTGTTATATGTGTTTATAAATTAGTAACAAAGGAGATAGACTTTCACATTATCAGATATAAAGGTTTTTGTTGTTTAAAGCAATTTTTATCACTAGTAATATCATTTATAAACAAAACCAACTCTACAAGAGGAAGAGCTGTAAAACAGTGCAAGCTAGGAGATACAGAATAAGGCAAAGCAATAAAATGTCGGGGGGTTTCAATAAAATGTGGGGTTGTTTTTTTTTCGGTTTTCCTCTCCGACATCTTCAGTAAATGAAGGTGTTTCCATATATGTGCAGAAGTAAACCAGCTTTGTAAAAGCAGGATGCAGCAAGTTGCATTACCTTTCTGCTCATTTGTGATTCTCACAGATGAAGCAGTGTGAACAAGTTCATGCCCTTGACATAAAATGACCTGGGAAATCTCTGGTCCAATTTGCCCTATCTGTAAAAGCCAGTATGGACATGCTATCCTCATAATTTCCTGAGATTAAAAGAAAAGACAGGGCATGTCCTGAACAGAGCCCATGTGAAGCATGCCCTCAGCACACACCTCATTGTACGCTGACATTTTTACAGTTTGCTAGGGAGGAAACGAAGTTTGTTACACAGCATGTCCAGTGCACTAATAGCCTTCCCAAGCCTCTCTAGGGTTGGGAGGAAAACATTTTTACACTCTTTCCAGCTGGTTAATTAGAGGTGGGAAGCAACATATGGGAGAAAAGAGGGTGTTAACACAGTTGGAATCAAACTCGTCTGGAAAATTGTCCATTTGATCTTGATGTGTGGGTTTATAGTTTTGCTTCCATTGGGGGAGGAGGGTTGAAATTGAGGTCTAAAAGTTAGAAATAAATACTCATTTTTATTAGATATTGGGCAGTTTCTTTAAAGATGCTGTATCATAGAGCAGCACAGAGTAAATCAGCCCTTTCCACACTTTTTTTTTTGTGTCCTTCAAAGGCTGAGAAAATAGCGGAATTTTTCAAGCAGTTCTGCAATATGGAGGCTATGAATAATGGTGCAGAAAAAAATGAATAATGGTGCAGAATTTATATAACCAGCATCACAAAATCTGTGCAATATGAAGATGTGACAAAGGATCAACTGTGGTAGAATTCCTTCCATAATGAGATTTGCTGTCTTTGTTTTTGCATTGATCACCTTTTTGAGGTGATTAAGTACAATACAGGAAAATTAAAACCAATCAGGAAGCTAGCAAGAGCTGAGACTTGTACACCTTGCCAGTATCAGTGTATTCACATGCAACTCAGCCAGGTGGAAGGGTTTGCCACAAAGCCCTTCTACCTGACATTCGCTGCAATTCACATTTCTGTAGCAACACATGATTTTTTTGGCAGCCTCAAGAAGAAGTAAAACCCCAACAATTAACACGCGTTCCCAGGGTGCATTTTAACTAGAAAGTGATTGGATGATTTAAGTAATCCAGGAAGTTTAAAAACTTGAAACTCTTTTTTGTGGTTGTAGTGATGAATTACTAATTGATGCCACAACAGCTAAACACAACAGGCTGGCAAGTAAAAAACTTCCTCTTTCCTTTACCATTACCTTCCAATTTTATTTTCTGAGGGAAAGGGGATGGATTAGGTACCATCTTCTAGTTGATGGATATGTATGTATCTAGTATGATACATACATGTATGTATGATGTATGAAGAGTAGTCTTTGCCTTCATCAAGCTCAAATCACATCTCATCTAGCCAGCCACAATATACCTAGTCTAAGAATTTCCATGTAAGACAAGAATGCTCCAGGTCTTTTTCGTATTTTAAGAGTGCCATGCTTTGGTTCAGAAAGGCATGGAGGGAAATGGCCCATTGCAATACCTGTCTGGATGTGATCTTAACCACTCTGCAGTTTCTGAGCAGAGGCAGCTCTGCCAAAATACATAATGTTTTTGGTGTGTAACAGATATATGTTGGTGCTTTGTATTTGCCTGATTTACTATTTATTCCATAAGAATCTGGATCCTAGCTTTTGTTGCTAAAGCAGGATTGAGCTGTTCAATATGGGCAACTCTGTCATGGAGCAGAGGATGAGTGCACAGTATCCAGGCAACGGCTGGGGGTTCAAACACACAGTCTGTTAGTGACTCTTGTAGTGTAAGAATGTACCATACAGCAGTATACATTGTCTCTGGATCTACCGCTGGAAATATGAAGTAATATAACATGGTTATACTTTCTTCATTGCAGATAGTTTCAGTAAATTCACACCTATTGCATATGAACAGTTACTGCAAGCCAATGGATTTCCAGGAACTAGTGAAGCTGTGGTAATTTCCTCATTTATCTGGTCTCTGAACATTCTAAGTGTTTCCACAATACAATTGATGAAAAACACACTTGATTTCATTTAAAGTTATTCTATTTCAATCCTCAGTTTTTGACTGAAGGAAGAGTCAGCATCTGCAGGAATCAATGAAGCTCCAAAATCATGTCCCTGACCTCAAACTTTAGGATCACAGACATTCACTTACGTCTCCTCTTGCACATGATCACATTTCTGCAAAATGTCATTCATTTTTTATGCAGTTGCACAGTCTGTGTGCAATACTCTACAGAATCAGGTCCAAGATAAGAAGATAATCCAATTGAGGTAGGTAAAACACTATATTGCATAAAGCCGAAGGGAGGAGGTAGAAGGCAAGTGAATTTTCAGTTAAGTTTTTGACTTCAACAGCTTAGAAGTGTTCAAATGATATAGAATAACACAATATATTCTTAACATGAAATAAGGAAAAAAAAGCAGGGGTGGACAGGAGGCACTTGAGGCATTTCTCTATTAAGCACTTAATGTGTGTTTCTTTATTAGATAGACTAAATCCAGAATAGCCCCACAATAGACAAATATCCTCTATGAATACAGTCACTTTGAAATTACGACAGCATAATTGAATTATTTGCTTCTACAGATATTTCAATTCCATCATGAATCTATCAAGTGATTTATTCAGCCGATTACATTTAATTTATCCTGGTCTCAGCCTACCTATTTTACTGGCTCTGAAAAGAATCTTATATCTGCCTTAATACCAGGAATTCTGCAGTTTGGAGAAAAACAGCCACACAGAGGACTGTAAACACAGATGCAACCAAGAGGAAATGCAATCCTAGAGGCAGAGCTTTAAGAACATGATTGCAGTGGGCTCTACCATAAATCGACCTGTCTGCTGAAATTGGTCTGCATTAAATTAAGTATATTTCAGGAGCAGTCACAGATGCCCCATTGTCAGGATACAACAAAAACACAAACTAAAGAACTGAAATCCTGACTCCACTGCAACTGACATGAAAACTGTAATTTTCACCTCTAGCCCATGCCTCAAAAGGTGCCTGGAGACATAGAGACCTTTTCTTCCATATACCTCAGTGTTTACTGCATCCAATGTGATAATTTCTTCTGTTATCTTGTCAGTTCAAATAACTGTATTTTCGCAAAGCCCTGTAAGTTGAATGAATTGAATCCCTCTCATTTATACTCACTTATACTCATTTATACTATGACCCCTAAGAATTTGGTGATCCTGGTAGCAGAAAAATTTACATTTAGAAAATGTTAGAAATTGACAGTATCAATTTTTTTAAAAAATTCACTTAGAAATTAATATTTTAGCTTACTTAATGGAAATATAATATTGCAAAACCCATCATTTTAAGAAATATACATTTACCATTTAAAAACAGTGGAAGGAACAAACTTACTTTCAGTGCCATTTGTAATCCTTGTGAAAATGGTCCTTGAAATGCAGAAAGAAAGACACTAAAAATGATGTAGAAAGTAGGACTAATGTTTTGATCCTTCTCAGAAAGAACACGATGACATCTTTTTGAATGGAGTAAGTATGAAAAGCAAAGAATATGAAATAAATTATGTGTGGGAGTGAGCTAAGTAAATGTGGACAAAAGGAAGGCAGTTTTTTTATAAATCTACAAGGATTCAGAATTGAATTTGTCAGAAAGGCATTTTATCTTCCCCAAAATCTGAAAAGAATGAAGTAGCTGTATTGTGTTTCCTGGGTTTTTAAAATTTTGTCTTCAAAAGAAAGACAAAGTCAAAAGAAAAGGTATTCTAACTTTAAAACTCCTTCCCAACCCATTCTTCTCTTTATTCTTCCAAAGCACCAGGATCTTTCCTTCCTTTCTCCATGAGTCTATTGTGTTGACACTATAAAATTAAGTTTTTCCTAATATAATAAAAAGCTCTGAATGATTTCTCCCCAGTCCAAACCATAGAATAGTTTGGATTGGAAGGGATCTTAAAGATCATCTAGTTCCACCCTCTCCTGTTGTGGACAGGGACACCTTCCACTAGACCAGGTTGCTCCATCCAACCAGGCCTTGAACATTTTGAGGGATGGGGCACCCACAGCTTCCCTGGACAACATGTTCCAGTGCCTCACCACCCTCACAGTCAAGAAATTTTCTTAATATCTAATCTAAACCTACCTTATTTCAGTTTCAATTTATTCTCCCTTGTCCTGTCACAACATGTAAGTGTAAGAAGTCCCTCTCTGTCTTTCTTTTAGGCTCCCTTCAGGTAGTGGAAAGCCTGATGCAGCCCATGACACTTTTGGCTTTCTGGGCTGTGAGTGCACATTGCCAACCCATGTCCAGGCTCTTGCCCACTCCCATCCCCAGGTCCTTGAAATAACAGGTATGTGCTAATAAGTGCTTGGAATTAGTGTTGGAATTAGTGCCTCCTCTGACACCTTAATAAAGTCCAAAAGAACAGCGAAAAATTTCTAAAGAGGAATGAAGGGAAATGTTAACCATTAGTAGCATATTAAAGAGAACTTTAGTTTTGTAGATGACAGTCCAAAAAAACAGAGGATTTGCTAAGAGAACAAAAGGAACAGGCAGTAGGAAAAGGCTGGTGTCTTTAGGATATGCTTCTGAGACATGATGTTGAAGAGAACTTCTATCATCTTTGATAATAGCATTACTTCTTGTAATTTCTTTCAAACTAGGTTAGAAACCCATTAATAAAGTCACTGACAGAAGGAGAATAAGGAAATACCTTGTAAGTTACTTTCAACTTCCTTAAAAACATTTGCCTTCAGAAAGGAAATTAACTTGCTTTCTCCCACTCTCACCCTTGAGGCCCTTTTGAACATTCCAGGCAGTAACAGAAAAAAAGCAGGCTCATGTTGCAACAGCTTGGGAGATATATGTGCAGATGAGGCGATTCAGACTTGCTGTCCAACAGAGAATACACGAACACTCTGCTTGTTTGCAGGATAGTGTTTCATCTTTGCTCTTAAAAAACAAACAGATCCAAAAAGGAAAAACACTGCATGTTCAGAACAGCTCAGCAGGACTTCAGTCAGTCCTTCTGTGAACACTGGCACATTTTACATTTTAATTTGCATTTTTGGTCCATTTGTAACATAAAAGAATTGACAACAAGGGAAAGCAACTTTGTCAAGTTTATAGTGCAGTTAGTGTCCAACTATTCAGGATATTGGAGGCTGGGTCACCCTTAATAATGGTAAAACACTGGTGTGCTGTAAAAGGAGACAGCAGTGTTCAAGTGTCTGGGGGTCAGCAGGGCTTGTTAACTCTGGCTGGGAGTTGGTACCATGGGAGCCCAGGTTGGAAGTCCTAAGGGAATTTGGCAGTATTACTTTCTGCTACTGGTATTGTTTACTAGTTCAAAATCCGAATGATGTGAATACCTCTATTCCTAGAGGAAATATGACAGCATTTGTGTAGTATTATAAATAAGTTAATAGGAAGGAGCTGAACCTGTGCTGGATCTGAACAGAATGGTCCTGTCCTCCCTATCTTTTGGAGGCATGGCTTATCTTTACCCTGGCCCTCTTCCTGAAAGGAACCTCTTTATGTGCTGCTTTCAGCTGGTACACCCTATGTAGGTTATCCTTGCTCTCAGTTGTCTGCTTCATTATTCCTAATATTTTGATTTTACTTTACCTTGTTGTTGCGTTCCACCCCAGTGTAATCTGCTTCAGGTGGAATTTTTATATGTAGCTCAGCTTCATAGGCTCCTTCCCCATCATTCCTTGGATTTATTATGAGCATGACACAGTTTTCTTCTCCAATTATTAGCTGATCTGTATCCCTGTACAGAACATACTACTTGTCAGGAGTTAAAACATGCACGATTATCATTTACATATGAATAAAGCAGAAGGACATTTGGCTCTCAGAGCACCTGTTCTGGAAAATACTCTGGAAAAATTTTGAACACAAAATAAAACATTTTCTATAAAAATGATCCCATGAAAAATGTACCAGCACCTGGGTAGAAAAGAGGTCAAAAGAAAACACCACCATGGCCAAAATGGACTACCACAAAACTTGAAAGTAATTGGTATAAAATTTCAGAGCCTGACTACTTTCTAAACAGCAAAAAGTGTTTAGTGGAGGAATCACTTGCCACAGGGGTCTCATCAGCATTGTTTTCTGGAGGACACAAAGGTGGTAGTTTTCTCCTCATGCCCATTGTGATACAAACAATGACAGAAATTCTCCTGCAATGGCACTGTGCCCTTTTGTTTAACAGCTACAGACTGATTCTGATGAGACACATTCCCTACTTGTCCTACTTGGCATATTTCTCCCTCCATAGGAGATACAGTTGACATGTTTTGAAAATTTTATTTTGAGGTCAATTTAATTCACTGTATGTTGAGTTCAGGAGAATTATGTCCAAGTTCAAAGTCACTGGCACGCTGAAAAAAAAAAAACAACTTGAAACTTCCTATGAGCAACAATTTGTCCCATCTCTTGGTTTTCAGAAAACTAGAACCACTCCTAACAAACACCTGCAAACTATATTTTCTATGATAACCATTAAACATCATGAATGTGGTTTGAAAGTGCATATTTCTCCATTTCTTGGTTTTATAGCTGAAATGGACACACAAATTAAAATCTGGAAACCAGGTAAGAATGATTAGCTACAATAAACAACAGAACTGTGTTCTACATACTTCATTCTGTTGCAACAGTTAGCAATGTCTGAACTTTCTATATAGAGAATAATTTATTTTATTTAACTTACGGCACTGCAGAAAGTTGCAAGTCAGGAATACACAAATTGTCCTCCCCACAGTCAACCAGAATGTAAGCCTGTATCATTGCAAAGTAAAACATTATAATACAGTTAGTACATGCCTCAAAGTCTAAATCACTTCATTAAATATTGCTAACCCAAGTGCCTTAAATATCACTAGCACTGCCTCCATGAATTGATTTTTTTTTCTTTCTATAAGTTCCTTTTCACATGGTAGTTGGAGGTTGGAGACTATTTAGATGGTCAAATATGTCCTAAGCAGAACAGTATAATCTTCAGGCCCTTTCCCACACTAATTTGGCTTACATATTCTAGAAGGCAATCAAAACTATGAGCACAAGAAAGTTTTGGAAATACTTGAAGGGCCTGTTGGTTCTATATTTATACTCAATCTACATTTTGTATTAATTAAATCCATGTTGTGTAATTTCTGGCTGTGATACTCTCTTTTAAGGAAGATGACACACATAATGTTTGTAAATGCTTTCATGTTTATATACAGAAAACATGGCATGCAAAGTTCATACCTGCTCTGCTAGGGAGTTTTTCTGGTAATAGTTCAGTATTGGCTTCACAGTCAAACTATCTTCCAAACTGGACTCATCCAAACTATAATTGAAGTTTATATTGATGGGAGATAATTTATCTCTAAATTCTGTTTCATCCTGTGAGTGACAATCACATAATAAAAACCAATGGTTTACTATGTTTACTTCAGTTGGCACAGTGTGACAACAGATTCAGACTTCTGAAGGTAAAGATGTGGTCTTTATTGAAGGTAAAGACACAGTTCTTTGACAGATGCTGGCCAAATTCTGGCTGCATGCTGTGTCATTAGGAAAGCAAAGTGACTCACCAGTAATTGGAATGCCCAGAACACATTGCCTCCACAGCCCCACATCTGGAAGAAGCTGGCTGAGCTGAGTAGACTCAGAAATTTTTCAAAGCATTAGCCTAAAATGAAGCTGTTTAAGAGAGACACACAGAACCAACTCCTATCAGCTACTGCCCCCCTTCCTTTTGAAACGGAGGTAGGGCATGTGTGGATTTGTGGAGGTAATATTGCTGGCTCGTACCGTAACCAAGAATTTATAAGAATTAGCAATGGTAAAATTCAACCATCTTTATTGTCTAGATATGTCCTTACATAGTGCTTGAAACTTCTCCATTTCACCTCCCACTGCATTTCTTGGATCAAACTTGGAATCTACTTCAATTGCATGAAGTAACTCCACCTGCAAGTGAGCAAGTGTTGACCCTTTCTGCTTTACAACTTCAATTCCATAGTTTTAGTTTTTCTAAAAACATTTTAAAAGATCTTTAAAATACTTATTAAAATGTATGAATTTTAGCCCAGTTTTTCTGGTAAGACTCCTTTAAAATCTTTGGCATGATATTTAACACAATTAGTTTATTACTGCATGGTGAATACTAAAAAAGGTAAAGGGATACCAAAAAAGGAAAGCAATCTTGCATTTTTGTATCAGAAGATGCAGTATTTGATCAGAATTTCCAGAATAGTGTGAAAAGAATGTATTTTTACACAGAGAAATTCTACACTCTTCAAAATCAGCCTTTCTTTTATACTTATATTGACAAAAGCCAAAGATTTACAGAGTGAATATTTTCAAGGTAGCAGTATGCCCTGGACATACTGAACATACAGATGAGGCCAATATTGTATCCTATTTCTGTAATTTTGGAAATTATTCTTCCTTTTCCAGTGACTCCTTTTTTATTATTATTTTTAAATCCCTGGTACTGCTCAAACGATGATGAAAACCAAAAATATTTTAAACAACTTACTCTGAGATAAACAAGGAAGTCCTGGCAAAAGAGTTGTTTCTGTCTTTCTATCACAATGGAGAAGTAGTGATGTGACTGATGGTAATCAAAGAAGAGGGTCCTCCTAACAGCTCCTTTCTGTTTCAAGGAATCTAATTGTAATTCACCTTTCAGCACTAAAGGATACAAATAAATAAATAAATAAGTTATTCATTTAACAGAAGGAAATAATAGAGAATTAATTATGTATTAGAATTAATTAACCAAAGCAAGTCTTCCAAGAATAACTAATCCATGCTTTAAGTGCCTGTCTAAAAGCCCACTAAGTTTTCATCCAAACTGGATGCAGGACATACAATTTAAGCATTCTTATTTCATTGACAGGTCATATGTCTATAGGACTTCTGTCTCTTTTATTTTTATCCAAAACAGAACATTCTCCAACAAGGTACATTCTTCATTTTATTTAGAAAATGACTAAATCTGAAATAAAAATCCTTTAAGTGAGTAATAAAAGGTTTGTGTTTACATATATATATATANGTTTATATATATATATATATATATATATACACACACACACACACACACAAATGCTTTTTTTAAACTGCATTTTCTTGCCTTAGAAGGATCTCACTCCTAATGTCTTTCCAAGTGTAGGAAAAAAATACATGTGAAATGGAGCAGGACAGGGTAAATTCTAGGAATAGAAAACATTTCTTACCTATCTCATCTGATATACTTTGACCTTCAAAATCTGCGCAGACTCTTACAGTAAAGCTACATATAAAAAAAGTAGAAGTAATTCATTATTAGAAAATGGACTGACTTGGGAATCAGCAGTTCCCAAGTCATATTTTTAAAGTTTTATTTTCATTTGGTTTAACAAGATGTTAATAAGATTGTATCTAGTTACCTATGATATTCCCTAATTAAGTCAGGAAATGTCCTAGGCTTCACTAATGATAACAGAAGACAGTCTCTGAATACTTCCTGGCAAAGCTTTGGAGAAGATTTTCCCAGATGGTCCCAGTAGTTCTGGAGAGAGCCCAGGGAGATGACCCCTCCAATAATATTCCAAAGCTGGATTCTTTATGCTGAATTCAGCAAACCACCTTTGGAACAGGCTGTCTGCAAACATCCTTTCTAGTTCATCAAGGTCAAATCAGAAAAATCCTAGAGCATGTTGTCAATGCTCAAGTTGTTTTCCAGCAAATTAAAACACTCAGGATACCAATGTGTTCCATTTGCATTACTATAAGATTTTCATTATTTCAAAAGGCTATAATTAATTCCAAACATAAAACCTAAATTGTTCGATTTTTGCGGCATTAGATTAACCAAACTGCACTGCATGTAATTTGCCAGGTTTTGCAGAAAGTGGCACTTACATGGCCTAAATCGAAGCACAGAGAAACTGATGATTCATGTCCTTTATCTACTATGCTAAAGCAATGCATTCCACAAAAGGCAACACATCATAAGTTAATTATTTTTAATTTTGCCTGTTCTGAATGTATAGCAAGCTCTTTTGAGCCTAGAAATATTCACATCACAACTATAACAATACAGATGTCACCTCAGCCATAGGTGAGTCCTTTCCCATAAAAAATATTTCTGTGTAAGACTGGCAACAGATTTACAGTTATGCTCAACAACAGATAGGAGAAGCCTTTTATAGTTTTATTGGTTGATACCTTCTAATCAGAGCTTTTAAATTACACAAAAATTCTTTTAAAAAACTGAAGAAGTAATGATGCTAGAAAAGTTTCACTTTGTAAGGAATCTATGCAAGTTTTATAAATATATTGACAGTCTCACATGTCGAAGTGTAAGAGTGTATTTCTTCAAATATAAACTCAAGAGCTGTCATTGTATTAAACTCAGTTATCTTGCTTTGGAGGAATCATATAAATTTTGCCCTATCATGTTTGAAAAAAGGTTCTGTTCAAAAATGCAACCTGGAATGCTTTACTTGTTAAACAGAACAATTTCAGTGCATGCTTTATTTTTCTGCAATGAACAGAATAATTCATCATACATATTTAACAACTGAAGTCATGTTCTTAAATATTACTGTAAGAGTCAAGATTTACTCATTCCACTCCAGGCACAGCATGTCAAAAAGGGAATGGCAGAGTAAAAAGGCAAAAATTTGGAGTGGATGATCTCCCACACTCCGGCCAAACAAGAGGAAAGACTATGGTTTTAGCAGAATTTTGCCACACATTTGTGATTCTATAATGTAGTTCAGAAATAGTGCTAAAGACAATAAAGAATCCAATTGCAAACCTAGATTTAAATTTGCTCATCACTTCAACAAGAAGATGCTGGAGAGATGTTGAAGGATGTTTTAGCATCAAGAAAAAGAAAAGCAGAGGGAAAGACAGACCACAAAAGAGGACACGAGTCTAAAGAATTTATAGAGATTTAAGCTCTGACTCCTAGGCACAGTAAGAAATAAAATAGCTGAGCTTTTGAGCTTGTTTATAGGAGCAATCAACCAAACAACACAATAAACAATCAAAGGAAGAAAACTCCAGGAAGATAAGAAACAAATGGGGAATAGTGCATCATCCTAAAGCATATGAACTTTTTATGTGCTATCAATCTTGCCTCTCTGAAGAGATCCCCACATTACATTTATTCTGCAGTGTCTGTCATCACTATGAGATTATGCTTTGAATAGTTTTTGACTGTAGTTACAAAATACAGGGAAAGCCTTGAAACTGAACACACTAGCTTTTCCTGATAACGTTAGGGCAATAAAGCAGTTTGTTTAAAATAATTTTTTGTTCTTCAGGTAGACAGAAATATTTTTACAAGAACAAGAAGCTTTAAAATATTCCTTTCTTTAAAACTACTCTTGGCACAGATGGGAGCAGTCTCTTCAAAGGATAACCCTAATAAAATTACCTAATATTACCAGAAGTGGTGAAAAGTTAGTTACCCATGAAAAATATTTTCTAGACCACACTTAGTACCATAAAGAAATGATTTTAGTCTGGCTACTCTAGCAGCTGAAAACAAAAATAGAAAACTTACTTCAGGAGGTGAAAAGCAAGGCATTAGCAGATCCTACCAGATGTCATCTGTCATTGCTAACAAATTCTTTAGTGCCCAGCTTTGTAGATGGATAGAAAGAATGGTTAATGCCTTAGCAGAAACGCAACGTAAGCTTTAATGTTATGGGCTTCCATTCTGTGTGAAGCTGATACCCAACCCACAAGGTCACAAACCTCCACAGAAGAGAAGCTGTTCTGATGAACTACCTTTAATCATCTACTGATGAACGACCTTTAAAACCAGTTTCCTTCTGAAGTATATTATGTAAAAGCAAGTCAATACACTTCCATTATGATGCTCTAATACTTGCCCTGTGTTTAGATTTTGTTATGGCAAACACTAATCCAGTGACCAACACACAGTTTCAGTGCTGAAGGCATCTCATGCCTAAGCTATGTAACATGGCCAGGCTGCAGTAGCACTAGGGCTGCTAGATAAATCAAGTGACTGCCCTTTGGATATCTCTAGGGCTACTGAAGCTAAAACCAGGCACAGAGATCTCCTGTACAGCAACTCAGCTGTGGTGGTAGCAACTGACACCACCTGCCTACCCCGCTTTGACCAGCCCCTGAGAAGTGAGGTATCCATCTTCTGACTCTCCATATGGCTTTGCTATCCAACCCATGGAGTCAGACTGGCCAACAGTCTTTGGAAAATCTCACACAAATTCATCTCAACAATGGCCCCTAGGTCCATATCCACAGGGCACCAATCACGTACTCTTTCAAATTAGGTCAATGAGAAAAGAAAATACTAGCAGTAGAAAGTAACAAAAGTAGAAATATAGTCAAACCTATGCCTCTAGGAAAGGCATATTATTTTGGGGGTTTATATCTTTGGCAGGAATTTTGTATTCAGCTTTTTTTAAAGTGTATGCAGAAATGTCTCATTTATTGAATCTAGCCTACTCAAGATCATTAATATTTTATTACTACTTTAATAGTAAGAAATTTGGAGATAAATTAGCTACATTTTTTTTCAAAGTATTTTTTATAGCAGGAACTTGAAGATCAGAAGTTTTAAGCACTCTGCTTCTGGTTATAGTGGGTTTACAGAAGGTGGATAGCCTACAAGGCACATCTCAAATCAGACTCAAACCTGAAAAGCACTTACAAATAAAAAATATTCTACAAAATACAAAAATAGAAATATTATATGTATATATATACAAAATATATTCTAGAAATTGATTTTTTGTCATGATTGAACACTTCCATGCAATTTTTGGTAAGTCAGGTAACTTCTCTGACTTACAGCCCCTCTACAAAACAGAATTAACAATATTCACCTTAAATTAGTGAGAGGTGAGTAAAACTTTTGTGGACACAATTTAAGAACAAATACATGAGGTAGCTAATAGATAATCAAACCTCAAATGGTAATAAAAATACCAATAAATTAGACCTCCGAACAGCTAGAACCCATTCTTGAACATAATAAATCATATGATGTGGAAAGAGGTTTTGAAAAATGAAAATCTTTATTTACCTCTTTTTACAGATATTGATTTGCATCTTTCACACTGAGGGGAAGAAAAAGTCTTTTTCCATGTTCTTTAATACCTTCAAAGTTGCAGAATTCATTATAGATTTGCTGGTATTGGGAACTCAGAAACAGCCACATTTTGCATACAGCAGAGAAAGAATTATGTGTTTCTAGAAGTTCAGGACAATTCTCTTTGAGCTGTGGCTAAAAATGACTTTTTGTGCATGTTTCCTCTCCTGCTTCAGCTTTGCAATTTATATCATGGGAAAAATAATATTTTCCTAATACTTGGAAATGTACAATAATCCACATTATTCATGCACACACACTTCCTGAAACTTTTGTGGTAGGAGGTTTCCTTTCATTCTAATTTTGCAGTGTCAGTCAGTAGAGTTTTATACAAGTTGCACAGCTGGCTAAGAGGTACAGAAATCTGTCCCATGGGACTGAGGAATTCTTTGCCTGTTGGAGTTTCCCTACTAATTGTTTTCATATGTATAATGCAAGCTTATATCAACTAAGGAAAAAAATTATAGTGTGAAAAATAGCAGCTGCTCTTCGGTTATTTCATAACATGAACTGAACCTTTAGGGAACAGTATTTTAGAATAAAGCAGACAGAAATTAAATTATGTTCCTATTAAAGCTCTTGTAGATATGAGCCAAACTTCTTCTGGCTTATTGTAGCAGCGAAATGAAAAGAAACAAAAAAATATATGTTAAAGGAGTAACATATATTACTATGTTACTTTTGTTACTATGTTAGTTCCTTTTCTAAACAGTATCTCAGAGCAAGAATATTTTTTAAGAGAGATGTTTTTCCTCTTGGGCAAAAAAACCACCTTTCTTCTTTCAATACCTGTTGTTAACTGTTACGATTCCAAAATATTTTCCATTATGACATTAAGCATTTTTTTAAATTCTTAAAATCTGGAGTTGTGAAACAACATAATTTGGATCAATGAACGTGCTTCAGCCAAGTGTCTATATTTCAAATTTTTTTTTACATCAACTGTTAAAACAAAAGATAATTGAATCAAAAAATTCCAGAAAGGCTAAGGCTTTGTAAAGTTCTGAGATTGTGTAGTTCTGCCAAGTGCCTTTTACATTGCTCTGTAGATGGGCAATTTTCTACACTGGATGTAGAAATGAGGAACATGATAAAAAAATATGAGAAGTCCCATAAAATGTAAAAGAACAGTGCAAGAGTGAAAAATCTCTTGACAACCCCATCCCAGATGCTTTGGAAGCCCACATATTTATTGGTTTAAGGCTATCAGAGTTTATCAGAGCCTCCATGGCTCTTAAATGATTATGTTTTATGGCTTCTCATTATTATGTTTTACGGTTCACATTTATCAATTAATTCTTAAGATTATTTTGCTGAATCTTACATTTGAGATGGTTTTAGGACTCATCTCCTATAAAGAATTTCTCCAATGTGAGGAAATCCTCTGACCATCTTTGGTCTAAAAGCAGTGCAAAATTTATGCATTCATGTTATTTTCTGGAGTCCTTCTTTACACCTTAATATTGTTTTTGTCCAGCCCACGTCCTGGCAGGCTTCCTGCTTCTAATGTTTTTACATCCAAGAAATCTGTTGCTCACAGTCTCTCTGGCAAGACGTACTATCATTTTATATTCGATTTGCACGTGTTTATGCTCTGTTTTGATTTTAGTTTCCTTATTTGTTATGATTTCTACTTTTAAACGGTATCTTATGTATTTGTAATAGCCTCTTTTGTCAACTGTTCCTGGGGTCCTTTCAAAGTGACTTTTTTCTAGAGCAGTAAATGTGCCTCTGTGTGGTGTTACATGCTGTTAGATAGCTTCCAAATGTCCTGCAAGCATCTTGTATTTGTAACTGATCTTAAATTGTTTTAATTAGCTCCAAGTTTTTTTACGCTGGGTTGTGGGTTTTTTGTGGTTTTTTTTGTTTTTTTTTTTTTTTCTGTTCAAAGTTAAATGCTACTGTGGTTAAGGGTTTCTCTTTTAGGGATGGTTGAAACATTGTCCTGTGTGATGTGCTAAAAATAACTTTCCTCTGACCAAAATCAGCCAGAAACAACATCCTGTGAACTTCTCTCAGGGTGGCCAGCCAGATAGCTTCTCTCTTCTAGAAAGGACTAAGATCTGTCTTTCTCCAACAGAAAATGGTGGGTCCACCAGCTCTACATCACTTTCACTGTTACATTTTGTCAACAAACAGATGACTGTTTATGTGCTTTGTCTGTTTTAGCTGTTTCATGTTTCATTCATCTAAACATTGCATATAACTTTGCAGCTTGCCCCTAGCAGACACTGAGCATCCTCCTATGCAGAAGGAGACTCAGTGTATCAAAGGACTCAACTTTTAGCTACCACAGTTAGCGAGGCAATCTGCTAAGTACTGGAAAATACCAAAAAGAATTCAATGTAGGGAGGCTTTGTTGTGCTCAGAGCATGTTCCAACATGCTGAACTTTGAACATGTTCAACAAAGAGTGGCAATAAAATTAAAGAACAGGAAGTTATTTGAGAAAGAAGATATGGAGTAACCATGGACTTACCAAGCCACCAAAAGCTGAGAGCTGGTGAGCTGACAGGTTTTATTGTCTGGATTCACAATCATGGGGTTCAGAATAAGATGAGCATTCACTGTCACAACAGGTCTGGCTCTGGGGGATAGAAATAAGGTTCACCACGTTTACAAGGAGCACATTTAGTATCTAAGCTGCTGCAGCAGGGAAAAAACTGAGTTGGCTACAAAGAAACCAGAGATGTAGGATTACTTGGGAGAACACAATTTTATAATAGTGCTCATAGCCAAAAGAACATTTTTTCTTTTTCCCACCACAATCCTACTGAGATTCACAAAAAAAAAAAAAAAAAAANNNNAAAAAAAAAAAAAAAAAAATCACATGTTAACACATCACGGAAACAGTATCCTATGGTTAAGCAATAGATGTGTCCCAGGACTGAGGCACATCAGACACATTTCATCACACTGAGTTTTCTCAAAGGGACAGAAGTTTGCCTTTTTGGGTTTTACAGCAGTCCTCTGGCCATCTTGCAGATTTCTTTTGTACTGTCTCCATTAATAATGATATATTCAGACTTATTATGTCTGTTTTAAGACTCTTAAAAAAATAAACATGATTTGGTTGAAATAGAAGTTGGTGTAGACTTTCTTGCGCCAATAATGAAGCAAACTCTGTCTGACATTTCTTCAGACAGACAATTGACTTTGTAAACCAGGAATAATCATCAGTAAATTGTGCTGAGTACACAAATATATAGTTTTGGTGACAGAAACTATCCCTCTGAAGCTGTTATTAAGTGATGAGACAATCTATTACTGCAAGCAGTTTAGGAGATAAATAATAACAAGTATGTGCCCGGATTCTGTTTTAAGACAGCAATACAGTATAATATACAATATTATATTATATATAATATATATTTATATATAAAATAATATATAATATATGTAATAACACAGTAACTTACATAATCCCAGTTTTCTAACTATCCTGATATTTTAATCCACATCTGAGCTTTTATGATTACTTCTTTATATTACTTCAGCAAGACATTAAAAAATAAAATTACTCTCTTCACTTTTGTGCAACATGGAAAGCCTTTTTTTGCCTAGAAAATTTCAGTAATAAAATTGTATTTCAACAGTATAACAAGTTGCATATTTGATACATTCTGGACAGGAAATGGCCTCCTGCTATTCACTTTCTTAAATTAAATAGAACACATTTTATTGTTATTGAAAATACAGAGTGGATCTAATTCTTCAGTGTTTCATCCTGTGCAGTCACTCATGGCATTGCAAAGTATTTGCATGATTCTTACATAGCGCAGTAGGAAAATCAGGTCTGCTCACTGCACCTACAGTGTTAGATGAGTTGAGCTAACATTCCTGTTTTACAAAATTCTTATGCTGTCACAAACATTCAGTTGGGAAGTAGAACATGCTTTTTCTCAGTCAGGTGCTGTTGGGAATACAGACAACAAAAAGCCAGACAGGAATCAGAAATATGACTACATTGTTGTAGCAATGGATGGTGAATACTTAAATCAAATGAGCTGTCAGCATGGCTGGACTAAGACAGCATTATCAGATTTTATGTAAATGTTTATGTATTTGCTGGTTTTAAATTTTGCATCTAATCAAAAAGTGCATTTAGTGAAACTCTATAGTCAGCAACAGCTTTTTGTTTTGTAAAATGGGATCTTGTGCATTTCTTTTAATTGAGGCTAAAAGTAGCAGTCTTTATTTTCAATAAATGGTTCATGTCTTAACATACACAATCTCTGAAGATTAGCCATTTTAAAATTTCTTACTAGCACCATTTCCCCAGGAAAGAAATTAATTTTCAATGCCACGCCTTTTAAATTTCTTATTTAAAATTAATTAGTCAAACATTCCAGAAGCTGCTTGAACTAAGCCTAAGCATGGAAATTTTAATTGAAAATTACAGGTTTTGAGCATGAGAAAAAAGCATTTGTTTCTCACAAGATGTTTAATTTATCATCTCTAATGACCACCTTTTACACAGTGAAACACGGAAATGGGAATATGACATTTTTTAATTTTAGTAACTCCCACCAAAGCTGTAAAATATCAAATCCATTGTATTTGCCACATACCTGTAAACAACTGCTTTTCCAGCTCCAAATGCACCCACAATTAAATCTGGAAAAACCAAAATGGCTTCAGAATAGCTATACAGAAATCTCTCACACATTTTTTCCCATCATAAATTAGATTATTTACATTAAAATTGCACTAACATAAAACAAATATGATAATCCCTTTCTAAGCAGTTTTCTTCACAAGTGTACCTGAAAGAAAACATTTCACATATCAGAGATGGTGTCATAAATGCCTCAGTTGTAACCAGTAATTACCAAACTATTTAACATGAGGTCACCCATGCCATGATCTCAGTTCTCTCCAACTTGTATCATAGGTGAAAAAATGCCATTAAACTCTATGCATATTATTCCAAATCCTTAACTGTTCATTAAATGAAGAGCTGCAAAACAGTTTCTTGCCAGTTTCATATAAGTCATGTTGAAACTTTAGGTGCTCCTTCCTGACAATCCTTCCATTTTGCTTTGTGCTTTAAGTAATTTGTTCATTAATTTAGGCATCGTATTTCCGTGCAAATAAATACAATATAAGGTCAGAGGAAGACTGATTTGTTAGCTTCTAATGTTTCCAGCATTGTAGCAATATCTGCTAAGGCATACAAGAGTTATCCATCTAAAGCTGTCATTTTCCCTGACAGATGGAGTCAACATCACAAGCACTACACTGGGACTTGGGCATGTCTGTCAGTGGTCAGAATGTTTCCTCTTTTTGCCTGGAGTCCCTACACAGTGCTCTCTGGAAAGATCCAGACTGGCTTGCTGGATCCATTCAGGCCTGCTGGGGAAAAACTGGAGCCAAGCCATGAGGTAAAAGGATCAACTTTCTTGCTGCCTCTGCCTTTAGAAAGAGCTTAGTTTCATTTTCAAAGTGCCCAGAGTCCATCTGGGCACAACTTTCACTTCACTACTGCTGTCATTCAACATGACTGACGTACCCAATTCAGAAGACTGAGCCTTACAACAGACGTTGCAGTGTTACAGACTGGCAACCTAAATTTATCTAAATAAGTTAATTAAATGTGTACTTGGGCTTGTAAACAAACCCTTACTTGCTGCTTCTATAGTTGGAGCAGTGGTTTGCTTAAGAAGCCCTGAAGTCATCGAGCATGATGCAAATACCAAGCTTTGATGTTAATTGTCTGGATGGGTTTGGTCCAGGGCTGGCAGTGTATTTTCTAGTGCTCCTCTGTCTTTCAGATGGTCAGGATTTCATAAAAAAGTTTAAACAAACATTTCACATGGGCAACAGCCAGTCCTTCCCTGAATTCCTTTAATTAACGTCCTAATAAGAGCAGACATGGACAGTTTATTGGTATGATCCTCTTTTTGTACAACATTTACATTTTTCTAATTTCATTGGCCTTAGGGAAACATGTTTCAGGGTCAGGAACACTTTAAATAGCAGAAGAAAGTAAGTCTTTTCATCTCCTTTTTGGGGCATTTGTGCCTTGTATTCTTTAGTAGCTTTAATAGACAACTTGCCCACAGTACCAAAACCTAAAGATGTTTTCCTCTTAAATAAACAACTAATTGAGACAAAGCCATCACCATGAAGGCTGCACCACACAAAAACAGAACTTCTCCTGACAGCTCACTTATAGTGGCACCCATTGTAACCCTCCAAAGATTTAATATTTTGTTGATTTTTATTTTGCTTGTGTTTGAAGTTTTTTTGGTGAGTTTTGTGTTTGGTAGGGTTTTCTTCTCTTTGTTGTTTCTTAAGAAAAAAGAAATATTATGTTATGAAGAGAAAGTGAAAGACAAGAGAGAAAGCATTTCTGTTCTGTTCTTCCCAGCTGGACACTGTGAATTCTATAACAGATTTGATTTAGGATATGTACTGGTTCATACCAGACCTGATAACTCAAAAGGTTTCAGGTTATGTTGTAAGAGAAAAAATAGGTAGATATACAAGACTTACTCAGATCTTGGCCTAGTGATGATTTCATAATATGCTCTTTCATTAAAAAATAAAGGTTAAACACACAACTTGGGTAATCTTAATAAAATGTAGCCTGTTAGAATCTGAAGTTGAGAAGAATGAGTCTGTCAGATACAGCTGGCATCACTAGTGTGAGTGAATGCAATTTCAGTACGTACTGCTGTGCAAAGGTCCCCTCTATCTCAGCATCCCCACTTTAATATTAAAGAGTATTTTGTACATATGGTTAATGGTTAAATCCTGTTTTTTTGGGACAGAGCCCAGCTTATTTGAAGACAGAGGGTGATGGATCTAGAGGAGCAAATATAGGTCTCAGCCACCAAAAGACTGGTTTTCCATGAGCACTCTTTCTGCATTGTCACTTCAGCCAGGTTTGGAGACACAGCAAATAGCAGGAGGATCCTCAGTCATGGAACCACCACAAAAGCCCTATTTGAGACTACTTTAAGGGCAGCCAGGACTGTGGTCATCCTGCTCTTGTTTGGAGGCTTTTACTTTTACCCTGACATGTCATTTGTTTTCTGGTCTAAGCCACGCTTATTCTTGATCCAAAGAGCTTGAATGAGTAAAACTACTGAGTAGAGAAAGTGGAATTAGGAATGAATATGCACACTACCACCCCACCCCCCATATTTATAGCCAGTAGTAAATTCTACAATCTAGTGGAAGGACAAAATGATTATATATTTATAATATATATATTATATATATTCAAGTAGAACATTCCCTGGAAGATTAATTGGGGGTTTTTCTTTGCTTTGTCTTGTTCTGTTACAGAGCAGTAATTTCATTCTTCCTTCTTTCATTGCTTTGTGGGATGCAACTCCTATACCCATAATTGGAAAAAATCATTTTTGATGTTGCTACAAATGAATGAGATTTGAATACACATCCAATCAGCGCACTTTTATAAGCAGAAGTTTTGAATTTGTTGAGTGTTCCATAGAAGAAAAGTTACTAATCAGTTCTATGAAAAAAATGCATGAGATGTCTAAATTATCTGAATTTTGGCAACTTTCCACTCCTAAAAATAGAAGTTTTCTTTATTAATTCTTGTTAATGCTACGCATGCAATGTCACTGATGCAAAGTTCACTAGCTGAAAAACAAGGTTTTAACAAGCAATTACAGAGCAGAAGAAGCCAGCTTAAAAATCTAGCCTAACTCCTCAGAACCCTCCCAAAAAGAGTCTGAACAAAAACCTATGAAAACCTTTACTCCTTTGCATCAAGGAGTTTTTTTCAAGCTCAGATTAAAACGTGTGATTAAAACATATAAACAAAGATGGAGAAGTGTAAGAATCACAAAATATCCTTCAGTTCTTCTTTTCTCATATTTCATGTTTCTGAGATGATGAGGGACCTCATTGGTTTAGCTGAATGACCACTTTGCCTTTGTTGTCTGTTTGAGAAGACTGTCTATCAGCTGCTCACCTGTAAAGAAGCCAAGATCTGTAAGGACGGGCTGGTGGTACCACCCATAAACTTCTGCCTCATTGCTTTTGAGGAATAAATGAGCTGTGGGGTCACAACCATGTTGCAAAAATTAAGAAAACAAGCATGGAGCGACTCCACAGGAATTTTTAACTTCCATTTTTAACACATATTTTTTGCAGTTTGTATGCATTAAAGTCCCAGCTGGTGGAGTTCACAGAGCTTAAAGCTGAAACAAGTGCCTTTGGGACATATTTAACTGAAGTCAAGGGGCACTGCACAAAGTTAAACAGTCCTAATGCTTATTTCAAATACTTCAAATTTACTTTGCTCTGAAGAGAAGGGTTGCAAGATGCTGTCTGGTGCAAGAAGTTTATTTTCTGAGATAAAATCATCATAAAAAGTTAAGGTGATGGCACTGAAAGAGACACTGGATTTTGTAAGCTTGTGTGTTCACTTGCACCTTCTGCCACGCGACTGTGCCAAACCTGAGACATTGTGTGATAAAGGGCAGAAACTTGCCATGATGCTCATTAAACCTTTAACCAAAAGAAGGAAGTAGGAAGATCAACTAAGTCCTACTTCCAGTCTCAGCAAGACATTCATTTATTAACTTGAGAAAAATTTTTGATTCCCTCATATTTTTAAAGGTCATCCCCACTCTCTCTGGGAGATGCAGCCTCAGGGAGTCTGAGCAGGGAGGATCATGCATCACGTTCAGCACCCCACACTTGGTTGGAGCCTGTGCAGCAATCCCAAGAGAAATTGCCAAGACATGGTGTCTCATATCAGTACACAGAGGACAGTGGCCAAGAACAAAAATCAGTGAACAACTACATAACTGGCAAATGCCTCACTTGTCAGAAACCCAAAAATGAAACAACAGCTGAGTCACCTCCCTCCCACAACTCTACCAGGACACAGGCAGGACAGTGTTAACTTTGGGGACTCAGAATTATTTGTTGACAGCTTTAAACATAACTTCATGCAGTCTGTCAGTCTCACTCTATAGTATAAAAAGGGACTGGAAACCGGTCATATTCTATCTGAGTACAGGTGCCAATGGAAATTTTGTAAAAGGGAGAAAACCACCTAACTGTAAACTCTATTAAAAAATCTTTATGAGCCCTTCTGATTTCATTTTCCTCAGCAGATCAGGTGCCAAAAAAGCTTATGATCATATCTCTATTTGTTTTCTAGGATTTCAGTGTGCATTAGAACCCGAAATCTCAGTAGGAAAGGTCCAGAATAAAAAATGCCTTTAAATGGCCATCACTTCAGGCTTGACCATAGTACAGGACATAGACCTGTCCAGCATAGCCAGCTTTACTCAAGAACTTTAGTTGAATACTGCAAACAGCCATCATTCAAAGCAGAGTCACTTTCTTCCAATCCTACCATTCCCAACTACCTTAATCCTTCTCTGTTTTTAAACCATTGTGGCAGCAGGTCTGTTGCAGATAACATGTAAGGCTAATTCATATCAATGCTTCTCTTTTGTCTGAATGAATCCCTTTCACAATACAACAATATTATTCATTGTATTGCAAAAAAAAAAAAAATCCCAAAGAGGACAGTTAATTTATTATTTAAGTAAGACACTACTTACTGGGATCAATTGCTTTAATCTTATATTCCAGTGGGTACAATACTGTGATTTCATAAAATATTGCAAAGAATTTTGGAAAGCATGCCTACAAATTACAGAGATATTAATTTTCCATAAAATCAACATATTTGTACACAATTCTTGGCTTGTCACTACATTTTTCACTGATTATTCACATGAAAAAATAATTAGCTGGTAGAACCACTTCAGCTTTTCTGCATTTGCTGGCAGAACCCAAGCCATTGTTCTGGCTCCCATACATAGCAGTCCCCTCTTGCCAGAGCAGATGCAGCTTCTCATTGATTTAATTTGTTTGTCTCCCACAAATCTCCTGGACCAACTTCATAATTTAATCATCACTAGATTCCGATTTGTAATATTGTTGGCACAATGCCTACTGTTCTCAAAAAAATTTATTAATCTGAAGAACCCTTGCCTCTCAGAAAGAAATTTGAGGATTTTCTTCCTGCTGTTTCAGTTAATGTACTCAGCAGATGGAGCTGTTAAATACTCCTGTTTTATTAAGATTAGACTGGATTACTGAAGTTATGTGGAAATTTTGTCTTCTTATTACACTTCTTTCCTTCTTAAAATGTTTCTAGAGTAGTTTGATATTAACTACTATGACACTCTAACTATTATATTCTTAAGATAATACCTGTTCCAAAATAACAAGGCATGAAGATGCCTTTATACATTTCACTGTGCTGACAAAGGCTTGACTATAAAGAACAACCAAAAGAACAGGCCAACAGCTGTGTTTGTGCTAAAGTAGGATACCTTGAAGATGAAGCTTCAGTGGCACTGATTCCAGAATGACTCTCTTAATAAGGACGACTTACACAAGCATCTAAACAGGCAGGGAGCAGAGACAATACTGCATAATTTATTTGAGCAATTAACTAATCAACAGTCTTTGAATAGTGAATTCATACAAAGCACTGTTCTGAATCTACCCACATTGTTAAAAGAAACTGGTTAAATCATTCTGATTCAGAAACACACTTGAAGAAACCCCTGTCTTTGGGAGGATATGCCACAAGAAGAAAGCATGTTTAATGAGTTGAGTAAATTATTCATTATAAACTATTTGCTCAGCTATAATCAGCCATCAAGTGACTGAACATATGCTGAAATGTGAGGGTGGAAACCTTACAGCCTACAAATGTCTGAGCCCTGTATAGATAGATGAACCAGCTGGAAGTGCAGCATCATCACCTAGATAATCACAGACTCCAGGCACTCAGTGGGGCCAGCTTTGAACAGATGCCCAGAAGCCAAAGGAAACAAATTTCTTTCCCATTAAACAGATTTATGGATTTCTTTTGTTCCTATCAAAACTGAACTATGGTAATAGAAAAAGACAAAATTATAAATAAAATAAACAATAATTCAAAATGCATGCCTTTGCTTCATTCTTTGCTCCAGGCTTTGATAACTCACATAAAGCTCAGGATGGAGCAAAGGGGCCCTAAAAGCCCCAGATTTACTGGACAGTGGAAGTTGCCTTGAAAGATATTATTACACATCTCAGATGTCCCAGCTCAGAAGACAGGCAGGAAGATTGTGCTGAGGCAGGTATTTCAGAATATCTTTATGCAAACCTTGTAGAGCTGCCTTTACAGAAAATCCCATGGTTATATAGATTGTGTTACAGCCCTCACTAGGAGGGCCTCGGACCCAGCACAATGCTGCTTTGCCATGTCCTCATTTTGGCACAGATCTTGTACAGAATTCCAGCTACCACTGTATTTGCAATTAAATTGATGGGAAAAGACCATCTTCTATGTTTTTTCAATCCCATCACCTCCTTTATTTCTTTAATCCCATTTACTTTTTTTATGACTGTCAATCCAGAATAATGGGATTAAACCAGTATTTACTACTGCAGAAGAAGTGAGATCATCAGATCATCGCTTTTGAATATGACCTTAGAACACGAGTTGTCAGAAAACAGTGAAATGGATCATCTTCTGCAAGATGTTACAATTATGTCAGTGGTAGTAAATTAGTGGCAGAGAATGTGGCTGTGTGCTCTATCATTACTATCTGCAGTGGTATCATTAAAATAGCCCTAATGCAGTTAGGTTATGCCAAGTATTAGACTCCAGAAGTGAGCATGCAGCAACCCTGTTTTGGCAAAAAGTGAGTTTGATGCTGTGCACAAGGAGTGTTAGTGATAGGTCAGAACCAAAGACAGCATACTTCATTTATTAGTGTAGATGTACCTCAGGAGGAATAATTGGTATTTTCCTTCAAATACTAGGTACATGTAGTGTACTGGAGAGATACTGAGTACTTCAGGTATGGTACTAAGCCTGTCAGTGTCATGTTTAGCAGACTGGGAAAGCTGCACTTTATGGCTTGGCACAATCTGTCTGACTGATATGCTTAACCTGCTTCCTTTTACTAGTCTTATCTGACTATAAAGTTTAATCAGATTCTGCCTGAGAAAAGAGGATCCATCCATTAACTACGACCACCAGTGCTTGGCATTGCAATCCTGCTAGGTGAGGAGGAGCCCTTCATTTGGGGCAGAATGTGATGAACACAAGCACAGAGAGGGCAGCTGCATGAACACCACAGCTGTTAGGATTATCAGCACAGTTTTCTGCCTCTGCTGCTTCCCAGGGTTGAAAGTTTCCCACTGCCTCCAAGCCTGCAAGCAGAGACTACCAAATTATCAGCCCTGTCTGTGTTGATAAAGGAACAGTTCTGGGTACATAACATCTGGAGTGTCTGTAAGTATGACAATTTACAGAACTGCCTCCCTTGAAAGCTGCAGAGATGTAAACCAAAGGTTGTACTTAGTAACAAAACTCAGTCTTCCCTGTTGAAAAAATCTCCATATTTTCCCAATGCTGAGAGGTCTGTTACTGTTACAGTGACAACATCTGTGCCAGGACAGCTGAAGACAGATGGTCATCACACTGACAGTACTGCTAACAAGAAGGAAAAGCCTTGTTCTGTTTGCATGCTGACCCTACCAGAGAAAGTTCCATTTTTAGGTATGATGTGGACTAGTTAGCTATTCAGCTGTCTGTACCCTGTGCTTGTGCAATGAAGGCAGGGCATGAGCTTGAGCACTGTGTAAGTCCAGTCCATATTTTTGTGTTGTTAGTACAGATTAGCTGTGATTTTAGTGTGTACAAGTTAGTCCTCCCAGATAGCAGCTGGAAAGGTCTGGAGAATCACCTGGGCCAAAGACCTTTCACAAAAGGGAGTTTGGGAACTGCCATCCTGTTTCAGTGTTTTCAGCTGATGATAGTGAACTGTGCTGTGCCATGTAGGCTCAAGGCCAAACCGCAGTTCCTGGCTCACTTTATTTTCTTGTACAAACATAATTACTGATAGCAATGAAAAACATTTAGGATTATTGTTCTTTCAATTACTAATTCTGATTTTCTTCTCAGTAGAGAAGATAAGAGTTCTTTTTTTTATGTTGGTTAAGTATTAAACCCAGGTCAATGGTAAAATCTTTATTAGAAGCAATACTTCACCAAGACACAAGTCATAAGCTGCTTGCTTTTATGTTCTTTACCTAAAAATATTTGAAGAAGAGGAGAAGAGGCAGCAGTGGTGGCAATATTGAACAATCGTTTGGTACAGCAGAACTGGTGTGCCATTCTCCATTGCACAAGGACAATTAAATATATTAGAATCCCTACCACAGGATTGCTAAAATACATGGCTGATAGAGGAAGTATGTTGGAAGCCTGTAAAATAAGTGGACTGCAGAACTGTTTGCTGTCTATTCAGTATAAGAACTAGAAACAGTCCAGTGGAACATTTAAGATTTGAATGACACAGTGAAAATTACTTCTTAACAGAACATTCAGCTGGGCTGTGGGGTCCCTTGATAAATTCTGCATGTGCCAAAAGTCTGCATGAGTTCTGCAGCTGATTGGTCAAATACATGGAAGAAAAGTCTGTCAAACAACACTAATTTTGGAGGTGCCATCTTCGACACAGGGCCACCTTGATAGTCTGGTTGGTTGATGCTGGGTGAATATTTTGAGAAATATCACAACTGTACCATTCTGGGGATATCTGTTGTTGGCCACTGCTGGAAACATGCTATGGTGCTTAGACAGATCTTTCATCTCTATCAGAATGGCTGTGTTATGTTCTTCCTTGTCTGCTCTGCTACTTCACCATTAAACCTGTCTGTGATCAGTTTTCTCCCAAATTTATTATACAACTGGGGTCATGGGGAACAAGAGACTCTTTCTCTGCCTTTCCAAAAGAAGACCTGAAAGTTGGGGGTGGGGGAGACTCTCTCTTTTTGGTGGCCAGGAGCTGCAGGAAGAGGAGAAAAGAGAAACCACTCCATCCACAGGAAAGCTGAGGGATTTGAAGAGCTCTGTGTACTAGGGAGTCTCCATCTGCTCCCTATTTCCTTCTGTGTTCCTCAGCATATACTGGCATTTGGATGAAGAGAGGAAGACATTACTTTCTGTACCAAATGGCCACTCTTCTCCAGAAGGCTAATACATAGATCTCAGCCTGAACTGAACTCCCAGCCAAGAGAGGATTTAACCTTTTCCCAATTGGAGAAAAAATTGACTGTAATTCACCCTCACATTTTAGGAAATATATTAGCCAATTTGTAGTCAAAGAGCACTGGTTGCTGGGGTCAGTACAGCGATCCCAGGATGAGGCACGGTGTTGTGTGATAAGAAGCCATATGAACAGGTGGTATCTTCTGTCCTCTGGGTCAGTGACCTGCTCCAAAAACATCACCTTATAGTCTGATTTAAAGAAGGCCTGAACCTCTAAAAACTCTAAAAATGCTACACAGTGCACTAGAAATGAAATGGCAGAGTAACTCCCATGTCTCAGATTCTCATTTCCTAGCATGGATATGCCTGCCTCATGAACAATGTCAGGCACAAGTGCTTGAGTAAATTGTACAAGCACAGCTATAGTTATACAGGTCAGTCTTGAACTACTGAATTCTAGCTATGGAAGAGCTACATGCTTGGAAAATCTCACCTTAGGCAGTGGCAATATATCTTTATACCTGCAGCCAGACATTACATCTGTCTCTCATCTCCCAGTCCAGAACTTCTGAGAGTGTTAAGACAGAATAACCTGATTTTATTACATTTTTCTTTTTTATAAAATCATCACTTTTAGAATACACACACTAGAACGCTAAAATGAATTTTTTGGTGATTTTTTCCTAATATTTCATAACCCTCTTTGAATCATAGGCACAAACAGTAATTTGGGAAGCATGGAATTAAAGGCTAATTTTCTAGACCTTCTACAGTCAGCAAGACTCCATTTCTCTAAAATAAAACTTCCTTCCTAATTCTTCCAACTTCATTACCTTGTTTCCTCCTTTTACAAGGGCTGCCCTTCAGTGTTTCCGTCAGGAGGTGAATAAGAAAAGCTCTTTGACACGAGAAGGATTACTTACTTCATTGCCTAGTGTATTTGTCCTAGGCTTGCATTTCCCTATATTATTTCCTTTCTTTTTTTTTCTTCCCTTTTCCCATAGGAAGGCACTCTATTTTTGTGCTAGCATTGTGCCATGCTTGCGCTATTTTTACAGCTCTGTTTTGGTGCTCCAAATCTTCATGAATTAAGGAAGAGGTGGTTGACTGATAGTAAGGGGTTTTTCTTCTCATTTTCTGAGACATTTTCACCAGTACTGTGGAATGCTCATCCAGGAGAAAAGCTACAGTAAATGCAGGGTGGTGTTTCTTCTGTTTGTTTTCATTTTTTAATTAGGTAATTCCTGTAATAAAACCAAATGATCTAACACATGGTAAGCTGATAACACAATGTGAAATTCTGCAAGTAGGATGCATGGTGGAGGCACAATGACGAACAGAGAACTCACAATTATAGTACAGTTCCTCAGTGCACATTTAGAAAGATCAAGACTCATCACCCAAGCTTTCCATAAATTAGCTTAAAAGATGCTCCACATAAAGCATGCTAATACAGCAGTGAGACTTCTACTCTTCTTTCTTCTCTATGTGAGCCAAAGAATCTCTCCCTTCCCTCTATCTTCTCAATCTTAGAAATGTCAGGAATGCAATATCCTGTTTCCTTTAGTTTTGCTGGGGGGACTTTGTGGGTGCTTTAGGAAATGTTTAAATGCTGAAACTTTAATAAAGAGCTCTGCTGTCCAAGAGAACATCATTAGTCATGGACAATGAAAGACTATTAATAGCAACATCAACAACATGCAAACAAAAAGTCAGAACAGTGTTTAAAAGCCCTTTCTTCTCTCAAATGCTGAGGATCTTCTTACTTCAATCTCATGATAGCCTCACTTTATTACTCTGCAGTCAGCTTCTTTGTTTGTAAAACTGTAATTTCTATTGTAAACACCCCTTCTCAGAAATTGCCTTCTGCTTTTGGAAAGACACATCTTTCAAGGTTTTTATAATCTATCACAAAAAGGTAAAAGATCCTAGTTTTGTCCCTTTGAAAAATTACAATTTTCACTTTTGAAATAGTGCAACTTTTAAGAACTCTAGCCTTGAAATAACCCAGGCTAACAAGAGTGATTTCACAGTAAGTCAGGGAGACATGGATTGTTAGGATTTTACCGTGGATGAACCTTTCACAGTAAGAAAATAAGATGTTTTACTACACACCGTTACTAAGGCTTCTGAATTGTGAGGAAAAGAAACAGAACAGATTTGCTTCCAGATGAGAGAGTAAATACAAGCACACTAACATTTAGACTGCTTAGATGGTAAGAAAACTTTTCTTTAAAAAACAAACACTTCCCTGAAAAACTTAATTATGTTACTAACTTGATAAATGTGGATACATGTCAGGTAAACTCATTAGGAAGAATCAAAGCTAACCTAAAAAGGAAGAGTCCATATAGCAAAATGGAAACGTAAAAGGGATGGAAAGGCCCCCCCAAAAAATAGCTGCTTTAAGCAATTTGCGTTCTCTCTGCTTTTTTTTAATGCAATCAAAGCCATTAACTATATATAGCTCAGAGTCTCTTCGGTCAGCAAAAAACAACTTTGAAACACAACCAAATCAATCCCCGCTTCTACAATGCCAAATGGTTTTAATTAAGAAAGAATGCCAGGATGAAGGAGACCCTACAGGTTCAATAAGCTGAAACCATTCAATTTTTGGAAGTGGGGGTAAAGGGTTAAGCTTTTCATTGTAAACTTCACATGTTTTATGTTAATACAACTATTTAAGCCCTTTCTTGACTTTCTGATCATGTCCTTTGACAGGAAAGGGAGTATTTGTTTTGTCTGTTCTGAACTCTCAGGAAAGCAAACTAGAACTGTCCAGAAATGTCTATCTTTTATTCTGACCTCTGCCTTCCAAAACGAGCAGTTTAGGCATGATGCATTTACCAGAGAATGGAAGTATGAAATTCCATTTCTAATGCAAAAAAATCTTACCTGGGTAATCATTCTTGTCTACATCTGAGTCTCCTCTTAGAGTGAAGCCAAATCCCGAAGGCATGGACTGTGAGGCCCAGGCTCCATTGAGAACCTGGGAAGGGTTAGGCTTTAACCCATTACTGTATCCATTGTAAATGAGCACTTTCCCTCTTCTGTCTTCTCCTGCAAATGGTGCACCAATAGCAATGTCTGCAGTGAAAAAAAGAAAAAAAAAAAAGATAAAAAAGAATGGACACAATTAAAAATTAATTCCCTGCAGGAAAATAGACACAAATTGATTCTGCTACAAACATGCAAGAACTTCAAAATTCTGGACTTCTGTATGTATTCTACTTTAAAGGCAAATATACAAGAATATACAAGATGTTGGCAGTGTCTTTTCTGTGTCAAACTTTCAGGACAAAAGCTTATACAATAATCCTATAAAGAGGTTATTTAATTATACTAAATAGCCAGTCCACATTCGATTCCTCTACATATTTCCAGGGCAGTTGCTTAGTTTTAATAAGCCAAGATCTAATGAATGCCTCCTTCTACTTCGTATTTTTAAACAAGAACAAATTTTCTTTGATTTTCTCTATCACCTAGCTAACAAGGAGCAGCTGTTAGATAAAACTTATTTTCTTTTTCCAGATAACATATCCTACATAGACAAAAAACTTCATCCCCTCAAACATTCAATGCCTTAGAATGCAAAAGAGAACAATGGAATATCATGTTTTCATCTATACCAATTTATCATTTTATTGAGAAATAGTAATAGTACTGAGTCAGGAATTTCACAGGAGGTCTTAGGCACTACAGAATTAAACAGTTCAATCCTTAAAAATGAGGTGCCATATCCAAGCAGAACTGACGGTGCTCTTAGTTTCTGTGCACAGGATACGGAGACAATATTGTCTAGACTGAGATCCAATAGCTGTGCTGGCTGAGCTAGCCAATAGGAAACCGTAGAGCATATATATGTATCTATAGCTTTCATTTTTGGCTTCTGATCTAGGAGTTGATGCTGGACTTCCTTATTAAACTTGAATTGAGCACTTGGACTCTGTAGCTTCACTCTAAAGGCAGAAATGCACCAAAGCTCTATGACTGGCATATTCAGTTATGATGCAGAAGACTCTGGCAAAGTATTTTTAGTCTTATACAGTGACAGAGAAAAGCAGAAATGTCTTCTGCCTACCTTATCTGAATTCTGGAGAGAAGGAAGACCAACGCTGCCTGCCCAGAGTAGCTGAGGGTATCTGCTATTGCTCACAGGTAGAAAACAGGAATTCTCCACCATGAGGGTTCAGCTGTGCTGAACTCCATGGTGGGATTCCAGGACAAGCCAGTGAGGGTACTCTCAGCAATCACAATCCAATGGCTTCTACCCACAGGACGGTATTCATACTTTGTGCACTCTGAACCCCAGTGCAACTCTGACTTCTGACATGAACCATCTCTTGCACAGCACCCATACAATGAGGACACTGCCCTAGAACCTAGTGGCTAGAGCATTGTGACAAACAGCCCTTGAGGTAAGGAGGAGCAAAGTTCATTTTTCTTTAGTGGGAAACCTATTCTAATGGCTACTGAGCAAAACAGCTCTTCCAGGAAAAACTTCTTTGTGTTCTAGATGCAGAGATATCTGCTTTGAAGATCCCTAACATCCTGGAAATAAGAAGGAAAAGCATCCAGGGAAAACCAAGATGCTGCTGACCATGTCTAAGAAGCTAACTCTAGGTGCTCAAGGTATCCCAGTTTTCCCAGGTAATCAAGCAGTTAGTTTAGTTGTTCTGTTTGCTTGAATGTAGGCTGCCAGTTAACTTACATGACCATTTTGTTGTGTACATGTGCTATAAGCATTTGAGAAAGAACCTATTTTGCACCTGGTTTTTTAGTACTTAAGTACCAGTGGAAGGCTGATTCCAAAATAGTACTTCTGTACTTGCCCAATTCTTTCATTGTGGACAAAATGCTCCATGCACTGAACCTCATTCAATTACCAAACTCCTCCAAGCATTTGAGAACTCTGCTTTCAAAAAAATGAAACATCTTAACCAAGTAATTAAATGTTATTATGTTAAATATAGTTATAAAACAAAAGGTATTTTTATTCAAATAAAATACTAATATTTTGCAAAAAAACACACTGTAGTCACTATGACTGCCCTCTTATTGTTTAGCTTTTCATGATTTGGGTCTCAATATCAGTTTCATTAGCATTAGTGTAAATTCTCATGAATTTCAAATATGCTAAAAAGCCTTTTCAGCACAGCATAGACACAATATTTGCTGCTTAGGCATTTGATATTTCAGTGCTGGAGATTTACTACATTACATACAAATTACCATTATATCCATCTTGATTGAGATCTCCAAGGTGTGTGATCGCGCTGCCAAATCTACCAAACACTTCAGTGCCTGTCAGAATTTGTGCATCTTGGAAGAGGAATGCACTTTCTTGCAGGTACAGATAAACTTGCCCAACTTCTTTAGGCTTGCTCTCAAATTCTCGTTCCATAAAAAGAGGGGCACCAACTAGGATATCATCTAAACTGGAACAAACAAAAAAGTATCACTGAGAGACTGAGTGTAAAAAAACACAGTTTATACATTTGCTAAACAGGAAGCTGACAATTATCATACAGCCAGACTAATTGAGGTAAGAAGGCACTTCTGTAGTCTAAGTCCAAACACTTGGTCAAAGCATGGTCAATTAGGGAAGGTTGTCCACAGCTATACTCAGTCCAGTTTTGATTTTCTCCATGGATGGAGACTCCACAACCTCTCTGGGCAAATACTTCCAGTGTCTGATCATCATCACAGAAAGAAACATCAATGTTTCTTTCTAGGTTTAAATGGAATTTCTTGTACTTCATTCATGCCCACAATAGACACTGAAAACTTACACTTTACAACTTATGACACTGAAGTCAGGAATCTAAGAGTGAATTTGTGTCACTAGAACAAATTCTGTAAATCTGTTTTACTAACAGTGCCACTGAGAGACAAATTTTAGTATAAAATCTAGTTTTTGCAACTTATACATCAGTAAGTGACCAAAACGAAAAAACCCTGCCACCTTACAACAGATTTTTGAGTAACATACATGAAACACAAGTAGAGCATCAATTAATAGAGAATGCCTCATCATTTCTTTAAACAGAAACTGGGAGACAAAGCCAAAACTCTATTTTTGAAAACACTTCTGTTCAATACCAGGTACACAAGTAGTTGCAGTGCTCATATAGTTTTTCTATACTGAGTATTATAGAGAAAGGACATAATCAAATTATAAAATTAAGATGCTTAGAGAGAAAAATCTTTTTGTCCATTATGCTACTCCAAGAAGAATCAGTAAAATTTTTTCAAGCTTTGTAAAACTTACAAAAAAGTTTCTATTCTCAATTCATCGTATTTCTAGTATGAGGCTTTATCTATTAGCAAACCAAATAGTAAAATTGCACTACATTGTTTTTCCTAATCCTGATTAAAAAAAAAGCTGCATGATTCAGCAGTAGCTCACCTACTATTTTACCACAGATGTACACTATGATTCTAAGATACATAGAATTAATTTAGCAGAGAATATTTAATCTAAAAAAAATTAATTACATTGTAGAACTTACACATTCTATAAGTTGTGACAAAATACTTCTAGGAATGTTTTTTTTCTACTAATTTTTATAGTATGTTTCCATAAAGGAAAGTGTAATTCCAAATGTCAGGTCAGTTTGGTATAGCCGTCCTACTTTTTAAGTTAGCTTTTACCCTATGGCATAAATTACTAAAAAAGGAAGGAAGCAAATGCTGACTTGACATCAAAGGTGGGATTTCCCTTTCACACTAAACATTAAAAGTCTTTCTCTACTAATGGAAGATGTTTGTGGTCGGGACAGAATATCAGCTGAAATGGTTGCCAAGAAACAATAGGAACAACAAAAACAAATCATGAATGCTCTTTTAAAAATAAGCTGTTTTACTAATGCCATGCACTAACAGCATTACACAGTAGCACTATCATTGATTACTCTTTTAGTACCTCACAGTCCAGATATTCCCAAAACAGTGGGACCCCATAGAGTTAAGTGATGTAGAAATCATAAAATAAAAGATGAGGTTGGCTCCCTTGAATGTTTTACAAATGAGCAATTATAAGACTAAAAGAAGATTTTTTTAGAGGTGATAAAGAACCAAATCACTGAGAGTCAGAAAGCTCCCCGTACATTGATGTAAAGAGATACCCAGACACCTTTAAAACCCCAATCCATAGGGCAATATCTAGAGTGTCTAAAATGGTGAAAAGAGAGACACAGACTATCTATTGTGTACTAAAACTCTCTCAGCAGAAGCCTAACCCAGAACACAAGATTCATCAGGTGACACAGAAAGCACGCAGACAGGAGCTGGAACTTGCTGAACACAGCATCCCAGCTATAAGTGCACAGTGCTGGGTTATTTTTCTGGTAAAATTTCAACTTTGCTAAAATAAATGACAATGACTATATAAAATGCATGAACAGTCCAGAGAGAAGGGACCAGAATCTGGTAGCTAAGATAGGAGGGATAGGTGGAAGGAAGGCAGTCATCTAATACACTGACCTATTTCTCAACTGGTTATGGGCAGCAGAACCATCTGGAACACCCACAGCACTTGGTTTGCCTTCCCTCCAGGTCTTCATATGTATTGCCCCCACCAAGGCCTTCCTTTCCTCACCCTCTTAAATTTTCCCTCTTCTCCTTCAGAGCTGAGCTCTTTAGGTCAAAGCACGCTGCCTCAGCAAGTCCTCTGCAAGAGGGAACTCTCCCTTAGGCAGTTCTAGAGGTTTGGATTAGAGTTTGGATTTTTTGTGCTGTCACAGCAGTGTACTAGAAAGGAAGGATTTGTCAGCAACACAACTCTCTCTGATCCTCATTTACTTTCTTCTGGCTCCTCTTCCAGTGGGTAAAATAAGCAAACAATTGCTGCTTACCATGCTTTATACTCAGTTCTGCCTCCCAGCTTCTACAATTTAATTATTTAGATAGCAAGCAGTGAAGGGGCCATGGGGGAGTGTGTGTATTTGGTGAGTTCTAAGTGCCTATGTGATTAGTATTATGAGTTTTTGTTGGTGAAAGAGGATATTTCAATTGGCTTTTTAAATTCTAAGAGTTTGTATTTACAAAATTGAGAGTTCTGAGTCAAATTCAGTTTTATGTCATTACTTTTGAGAAATCATGAGTAAATAAAAGCAGAAGTCCCTGGACAGTAATATTAAACCATAAAATGCAGTTCAGTGTGCAGTAGTATTTTGAACTGGTTCATTAGATTTCATTATAGCACTAAGATGCCAGAGTTAACATAAATTATATATTAGTTTTTGCTCCAACACAGGAAAGTAACCAGCCAGTATTACTTCCCTTCTCATAAAAAAAAAAAATCTTTAAAAAGCACTAAGCTGACCACCTGCTGAGACAGTGTGCCATTCCTTTGTGTCCTGCAGAGTAATAAAAAGCAGGAATATGGGAAATGTCAAGAGGTCAAAATATAACTATGGAAAGCTTTGATATAGGCCAAATAAAAAAACCCCACAAACAGTAAACAGTTTATTTCACTATTTTTATTGGACTGATTCAGCCTAAATTGAAAGTGTTCTCTTTGTCTCTCTTTACTAGGAATGTAGCCTGTAAGTTGATGGCAAAGCTTGATTTGTTAAGTTTCATTGTGGATTTCTCATTATTAGCAACAGGCAACTAAAGGGTAGTTCAAACAGTACCCTCAATTTCCCTGTTTTGCCTACAATCCTGATGTGGTGCCGATAAAACTGCATGACTCATTTTGAAATGCCCACAGAACTGCTAGGCCATGTCTACAGAGCTTTTTTTCCTAAGATGAGCCTAATTTTTGAGCCATATCAGGAGCCTTATTACAGCAAAACACCATTCCTAATAATCTTGTATTAATTTTTCAGCAAATAATTTAATCAGGTTTCTCATACTGATAAGGCCACCACTACCTCCTCCTCTTTAGCTGAATAAAATTCCTAAGTGAATTTGAAGTGTTCACTTCCCTTTTGCTTCTTTCCCCTCTTTTACTCTTCCTTTCAGATAAATATTTCTATTGATTATATGTGCAAACCAGCAAAGACAGACTACATATCTAATCAGACATGTTTATCAAGCAGAGCTTTTTGTGTTTTGCTTTCTGTAGGATGTTTGGATCTCAGAAAGAGTCTTTAGATTTCTTTTAAGATATAGACTGGGAGACCACACAGGCCTCAACAGCAGTTTGATTATATTATTGACATAAACTGTGGTTTCAGAGGTACACAGAAAGTATAAGACCTTCCAAGCAACCCTATGGTTAACAGGAAATAACCTGCACAGGAAATAGTTTGGTTCAGTGAGAAGTTAAATAGCAAATTCCCTGAAAGTTTAATGAGTGTCTACTGCACCTTAGATTAATGTTTCTCCACTCTTTCACACTTGTAATACATCAGTAGGACTAAATTAATTCTGATTCTGTATATCATAAAGCCAGAAATTTCAAAGGCTGTGATACTATGACAAAGTTTAATCTCAGAAACTTGGAAAGATTTGGGTACTATGAAGCCACCATGGAAACTGCTGAAGCTTCTGTTCTGTTGTTTTGTTTTGCAACTGTAAACTCAGTCTTTAAAGGATCACTAATCACTGGTAGGACACAATGACTTAACCCAGAAAAAATATTTCATGCACTATGCTTAAGCACTTTATAAGAAATGATCACAAGAAAAAAATATGATGTAGACACATTTGAGACATTTTGCAATAAGCAAGAGTACACTACATCTCTAAATATTGTCCTGGTTCATCTTTATGCAGACTTCCAAGCCTCTGAGTTTCAGGGATCTTTATCTCCTTGCTAGATAGCTACTATAAGTATTCTCTTACTAAATTCCTCCTCTTCTAAAATATTTAATCAGACTTTACATGACTTGAAAGTTAACCAGGGTTTTGTTCAACAGAGCCTGAAACTCCCAAGTATCTTAGGGATACAATCCGCAAGTATCATCACCCTGGCAGCAGAGCATCATTGTCCCTCCAACACACACAATGCCACAATGCCTGCTGTAACAACTGTGGGACACAGACACTTGCTCTCCTCAGGATGATGAAAATGGATGGCCAACCAGCAGGCGCTGGAATGAGGAAAGAAGAGCTGATGACATTAGAAGGCTTTTAAAATTGAGAAGTGAAGCTATGGATGTCGCAATGGAATACGAAATGAAGACGCTTGACTCCAGTCAGAAGGCAGTAGAGATCAGAAGCTTTATTTACAATTTATTCAGCCTGTTTATAACATGCTGCACTAAGAAGACATGTTATTGGTCCATAGGACTGACACTTCTCTTATTGGCTAAGGAACAGAAATAGCAAACAACACCTGTTGTTATGGGAAAGGAATATTGTTCACACAAGGTTGTTTCGGGAAAAAGAAAACTGTTGAAAAGTTTCCCTTGGGAAGAGCTCAGCAATTCTCAGGCTCCGAAAATATCGAGCCCACATATGGATGAAAAGACTTTCCTGTATGTGAGAATGGGAGAATGAACTTCTGACTTTCACCTATCTCTTCCCCATGGTAGCTAGTGCTGTTTATTCACTGTTTTTCTACCTGGATCTGTTTCATAGGACTCTGGACACTCCTCTGACACACTGCTTTGAATAAATATTAGGGAAGATAAACTCACCCAAAGCAGACCTGCAAATACTCATACCACTGTGACTGCACAAAGAAAAATCCATATAGACAATTAAAATTAGAGAAGCAGAGAAGCCAAGAGAAGCATTTTGAGGTATGAAGCACCTGAAAACCTACATTTAATAACAAATATCAGTAATTGCTTCTACTAATGTTCAGTGGAGCTAAATATATTTGGTAACCTACCCATCATTGTTAACATCAGATACTGCAACTGTGTACCCAAAATAGGATGCCATCTGAAAATAAAAAACAACAGATAGACTTTCATATTGGATATAAAATGTAAAGTTTTTTTACTGACAATCCTCTTTGTTTTTATGGTCGTTATTACAGAAAACCATTTTATATATTCTTGAAACTATATTAAGGAAACTGATGGTCTAGATGGTCTAGAGATACAATATTTCATCACATAGTTAATTGACATTACCTGCTCACCAGTGAAGTTCTGGATAAAGGTCAAGTCAGAAGAATTAATAATTGAGACCTGGCAACAGAGGAATAAGGAAAGTTTCAAGCACACATGGAGGTGCTACAGCATGACATCACTGCAAAAGAATTTGACACACTGAAAGATGGTCCAAGTGGCCAAGAAGAAACAGTTCTTTTTCTGTCTCACCAGTTTTCCTGCATGATCTTGAACAAAGTGCTAAGATTTCATGAATCTCAGGTTCCCCATGAAAAAAATAGGGAAAAGTATTTCCCTTCCTTGCTGGACACTGAACAACAGCAAACCACAGACTATCAACTAATCAGTGGCTAGGCATGAAAACATGAACTTAAAACATAAAGAAATATACATAGATATATAAATATATATACATACACAAATACACATTTTTCCTAAAAAAATTTTAAAACAAGTCCCAGAGACACAAAGAATTTAAGGTCCACAAAACTAGAGAATGTGTCTGTGGCTGTGATCTCTTTTCCCAGTCAGGTTACTTCTGGAACTTTTTACCTACAAGTTAAAAGCTGTATCCACAAATGTATATTGTTTTCTCCACTTGACTTCTAACTGCATATCATGACTCTTTGCACCTGGATTTCAGTGTATACACTTACACTGAAAGTAAACATGGGTATGAATAATCTGAACTTGGACTCCTCTGCACTGTGGACACAGCACTGCACAAAAATATGCTAACCTATGGGTGAGCTTAGGTCTAACAACACTCGGTGGGTGTAGGGATACTAGTCAGAGCATGTAATTGTAATTGTGATTGCCTATTGAAACAGCCTTCAGAAGGGACAAAGCGGTTACCAGTCAAAACCCAAACCAGTAAAGGCATTTCAGCCCAGCCAGATAAGCCTGAGGGTGAAAACCAGTGGCAGTTTTCTCAGTTTTGAAAGTTTTGTATGAAAGAGACAGAAAATATAATGTAGCATGTAACCTTACACATAGCTCTATTGCCTTCTCACTATAAAAATTATAAAATGAAGATCCAGTACATACATAGCCAAAGTTCTGTGCTCCCCTTGGGACTCCAGCAACCAGCTCTGAAAGGATAAAATGATCAACAGTGAACTAACTGGTTTTTCAATCTGAGTTGTGCATGCAACTTGTATCCCACACCACTTAAAACTTCCATGATATATATGTCAAATCCTTTAGGATTTTGATTTGTGATCTGTATCAGAAAGACCTGTAAATCACAGCCATTATTTCATAAGACCATAGCATTCATTCAGTTCATTTACTTGCACAAAACATTACACTCTGACTTTTGAATACACCCATCCATGGATCTCTTTCTTTTTAGCATTGCTTAGCATAGCACAATATAATAAAGTTCTTGGCACAATTCAGCTGGCTACCTGACAGCTGTATAGTGATGGAATGAGAATTAGTTATGGCATCACATACTAGAGCACAGAAGCTAAATAGAACTGTCCTTAAAAATACTTCTTTTCTTTTTGCCTACCAACAGTTAATCTCATCCATTATTTCACTTGATGCCATGTAAAAGCTTGACAAATTATGCACAGTCTATCTAAAAGCATCGCAAGGAAATTTTTGTGAGTGGCATTGGAGGGATCCACTGAATAAGAACATTAAAATTTAGACCTAGCTGCCTTCTAGGAGTAATTTTGCTCCATGGTGAAATCTTAAACAACTAGTAGAAAAAATGAGTAGAAAAAAGAAGAAAAAAGCAAAGTCCCAGCCTGCAGTCTTGTGGTCTAAACTTTCCCTCATTAGGATATCCACATCAGAAGACAGGAGCAGGAACTTCAGATAACAAAGCACCTCAGCCACCTGCTTGTACTGACCTAGCCTTCCTCTGTTCCTCACTGGGATCATACACTTCCCTCTGAATGTATTTGCTCAAGGGCAAATGGAGTCCTAATGAAGGCCTGAACGTGACACAGGATGAATCTCAAGTCACCCAACTATGCAACATTTTTGTGCCAGTCATTCACATGACATACTGATTCAAAATCATCCGTTATAAAACTTTGTATGCACTTAGTATGCACTAAGAAAGCAGCCAAAAATGTGGTCTTCCATTACTGGAGGTACCTCTTTCTACACATCATAGTGTTTGGCTCAAAACCATGTGGTTTTTTATATATTTTTTGAATCCTTCATAATGCAGGACAGGCAACTTTAACTTCAGAGGGATTAAGCAGCAGCAGTTCTGGAGCACTGGGTTTACGTGTAGAAAGTACTATGTCCCTATTGGTTTTGTGACTACAGACTACAAAGCTGGTCAGTCCTTCAAGAAGGCTACCCCTTATGGAATTCAAATGTTTGTGTTCCTTTAATTCTGTTATGTTATACTGTCTAAGGAAATAATTGTCTCTGAGAATACTGAGTACAGATAGGTTAAGTCTCACCATTGTTTCAAGTGTATAATAGGTATGTTCCTGTGTAGAGACCCAAAACAAGGAATTCAGTAAGTGCACGGCCATATGGTTTTCATTCAAGTACATAGGTGCTTACCTTGTTCAGAATCCCCAGTAAACTCCCCAGCAGCCACTGAGTATCCTGTTAAAAGATAAATTTTAAAAAAAAGTTTGATAAACAGTTTCTTTCAAAAAATATGCAAGGATCATCTGATTTGTCTGTTCAATGGATCTGCTGAAAATCTGCAAGTTTTCTAACATGAGTATACTAAAACTGTATGGAGAAAAACAAAATTGCTTATCACACTACTATGATTACTACTATGGTAGGTCTGAATGTATAAGAAATTGATCCCTCTTCTCCAAAAATGAGCTTCTAAATCAACAATACTTACTAATTAATCTGAAAAAAACACCAGGTACTATGGTGTTTTGCCCTAATAGCTATTGACACAATTCAAGTCTTTGTTATTGTAATGTGTGAGTGTCCTGGCTGAGCTTTATATGGAAAGGAGATTTCCAAAGATGCAATAAAGCACCTCCTGGAGCTTTAGTAAGCCTGTGAGATAGGTACTACTGCCACAGTAAAGAAAGACTTTTGGATTCTATCAGGGACATAAATTTCAAATCTATGGGCAACAATGCAAGGATGTGCTTTCAAATTCCACTGAATCTTTTCCATAACTGTGTGAAGAAAAACCTGCCTTACATGCAGAGACATGTGAGTATCAAGAAAATTTTTAGAGATCAGTGCTAATAAAAAGTAGATAAGGAGCCTTTTTTCTATTAATTACATAGTATCTTCAAATTGACTTTTGTTATTGCTTACTTCAATTGTATCTTTTAAATCAGTAAGAATTAACTGGGTATTTGTGTAGTACTATACAAAATACCACAAAATTGAATTTATCTAATAAAAATTGAAATTGTCTTTAATTTTATTAAATTCAGTCCATCATCTTGCAATGAAAAAATACCTAAATGGGAAAATTTTGTATTCCTGCTTAATTATTTAAGATCAAATAATAAGAACCCTTACAAGCCATTTAAGATCTCAACCCTCAAACCCTGTTGCTGTGCATAATTTTAAGAATGTTAATAATCTTGCAAAGTAACCAGAAAACTACTGATTTGCTGTTGTGCTTAAGGCAAAAAACATGTTCAAATCCTCTCACAATTGGGACAATAGTAATGTAGGGCTTGTTTTCATATTTATGTAAGACTCATCCTTTTCGAACATGTTGCTAACTCATATAGAACTCAGCTTACCCATGTAATTGTCATCATACGAGGGTGGTGCCACTCCTGTTTGCTTCTCTCGTGCCAGTTTCCTCAGAATATCCTTGAAGGAATAATTTGCAATGATGTCCGCAATACTTGCAGTGATTACCTGACCTGGATTCAAACAGTTTCATAAATGAAAGGGACTAACAGAGGGCCAGATTCTATAAAACAGGGCTAGCAGAACACCAGAACAGAGCTGAAAGGATGCTAATACAGCACAGATGCAAAGAGCAGGTAACTTCTCTCAAGCTTTCTTCAGTATTATCCTGGAAGTCTCAAGAGTACACATAGATCAATAAAAAAAGGCACTGAATCTCTGTTGAACCATTACAAAAACACCTCCAGACCCATTTCAGTGTACTAATTCAAGAAAAGTCACAGCACTGTACAAATGTAGTAGACCAATGAAAGCAATTTCTCAATGGAGAATTCAAAGCTATGAATTCCCTACAATCACAATCAATTAGATCTTCTTGAAAAAAAAATGCAAAAGCATACATCAAAGAGGCCGACAGTGGGCAAGCTGGTAGGCAGAGGCTGGGAATCAGCTACATCATACATGCAAGAACAGGTCAAAACAAAAATAACCTCTTAACCCTTTACCGAAACAACTTCGGGGTTTATCTACATGAGAAACTACATCTTGGAACCTACAGTGATGCCACAAATGATCTTAAATTACATGTAGGTAGTTATAAAAGGTTGGGTTCAAAAACAAACAGTAACAAACATTTTTAAAATAGTACATTTGCTCTAAAAATATTAGCAATTTTTAAACGTGCAGTATTTCTAGGGAAAAATTCAACTTAATATACTAAAATGCCTCAATAAAAATAGTTATTTGTATTTTTTTAACTTCCTATACAACCTACATCCTGGATTTTCATGGGTTATTTTTATACTCAGTTGCTTGTTAAGCAATTCTTTTGATTTACATTTGTTGAAAATAAGATCAGAGACTGATTATCTTAAACCGACAAAACAGTGGAAATCTAGAACGACGATACTTTCTGCTTCACTTCTTAGATCCAGTTAACCAGCCAGATGAACATACCTTGCCAATAAAAACTACCGGGCCCGCCTACTATCAGGTCTCCATTCTACAAAAAGCAGAATTAAATAAAATTATACAACAAAAGAACACAACAAAATAAGGCATGCATGGGAAAAAAACAATTTAAATAATCAAAATAATAATAGAATCATGATAAAGGAGAATAGCCATGTTCAAGGAAAGGATGTAGGTGAATGGATATGTAGGAAAATCCACAGTTAAAAAAAAGTTTAAATCACCCCATGCATCTGCACTTGAAAAGAAAGCCATTTATTTTACCACTAACATAACATTTCAAAACTTGCTGCTTATTTGTAACAAAACAAAGTTACAGAAAAGAGGTTGCTCACATTCAATGAAATGACAATAATGTTCTATAGAGAATTATACATGCAGCTGCAGAATGCTCAAAACAGTGGCAATGGTCAAAGTCAGCTGAGGCTCTGGTGCTGTAATAATGGCCCAGATAACAACAATTGTGCAAAGTTTATCCTTTCTCCCATAACATTGTTTCTGGACTGTAAGAAAAACCGTGGACGGCAGCGGGAGGGAACTCTGCAGACCTGAGACATTCCAGAGAACACCTGGTTTTATTGCAAGGGTCGTGGGTAAAATAGGGCCTGCCCTCTGCCACCAGCCTCGGCAGAAGGGAAGCCCCAAAGAGAGAGGGAGAGAGAGGGAGAGAGAGAGAGAGAGAGAGAGAGAGAGAGGGTAAGAGGTAAGAGAGGTGGCAGGGGTCAGCCAGGTAAGGTAAGAGCATGAGGACCTTGTTACAATACATTATATCTCCTTTCGTGTTGAATATTCTAATTCACAATAACCAAACTGCGTGAGATGCAAAACCTACAGACTTTGCATACAGCCTATGAGAACTGCTGTATTACCATATCACTCTGTATTCTAAACTCTAAAGGCTATCTTCTTATCTATCTTTTCCCTGATACCTTGGCAAGGCTACTCTTTGTTTTCTATCACTCAACCTATCTCCAGCTAATCACTGTCTTCCTGCCTGCCATGATTACATCTCAAAATCTCAAAACTTGCTTTCATTACTATTTCACTCACAGGTTTTGTATTTTCAGTATTTCTTGCCAGGCAATCATATTTGTAAGCATTTCCTGTCTCATCTTCCCCAACACTGGACCGCTTGGCATTTAAGAAGATCTAGTTCTTTTAAGAAGATCTAGTTCATTAAGAAGATCTAGTTCATTAAGAAGATCTAGTTCTTTTCTCTTAAGTACTGTCACCCCCACATGAGAATGGTTGAGTACTCTATGACTACTCTGCCACCAAAAGCATCCTTATATAGGCTATTTTAACTTTTTAAAACTAGTTGGTGCGTGCCTCACTGCTTCCTGACAGTCAAGTAAAGCATTTTAAGTAGGACAGACTGAGATAGAAGCACATAGAAGTTTTTTGCCTAATTATCTGTTAAGATAGACTGAGACAGATTGGAATGCTGCAAGGAGATAAACAGATGCTGATTGAGTATTTCTTTTTATTAATAAAACAAGAAAGTTTGAAGCTGGAAAAGGAGGAAAGAACTTGAAACAATGTCATAAAACCTTCCATATCCAACAGCATGGAGATAAACTCATGACCACTGAGATAGCACTTGAACCCAGCAGACATATCACAATGACACTTTGTCAAAATACTTAAGAAGCCGAATCTCACCTTGTAAAAATCTAAGCTGAAACCTGCTTGACAAAAACCTTGTCCTTCAGGATCTGCATTGCCTGCAATTATGAAGGTAGAAGCATTTTATTGATGTTATAGTGCATGTGGAAGATAACACAGATACTCCTGGAGCTGTAACAGTATGTAATGCAATACTGCCAATATATGTGAAATTATGTATTCTTTTTTAGAAGAGGGAGAGCAGATCAAGACCTTCTACAAGATCCTGATCATGCAGTCCCTTGTGAAGATTTTGAAAATAGGACCTGCTACTTGGGACTTTCTCCTCCCACTGCCAAGGGACCCTTGAAACAACTATCAGGGATTCAGTTTTAATTTAGCTGGAGACAAAAAAGTAAAAAACCCAACAAGACTGTAGAATTCTCATCACAGTCTGATCTGTCTTACAAAAATAAGTGTTTACTAAAGTGTTCTCAAAAAACCTTGACACAGTGTAAGGGTAAGGATGGGTACATGGAAAAACAACTTTCCTGCTTCTGACTACTTTTATTTCTATTCTCCAAATCCTTATATAATTGTGTGAAGTGTGCTGGCATGTATCTTATGGCAATTCTGTATGTGTCAGAGTGCCAGAAGACAGCAGGACTGTGAAACTTAGAGTAGGAATGGCCACTTGAACTCTCTTCAAATGACATAAGCCAAAGTCCCAGTGAGACATCAATAGGTACATAAACCAGATCTTAAAGTCACCATTTCTTACAGATTCAGCTTGTTTCTGTAGCTGTCCATGCAGAGACAGACTCAGGCTTTAAAAGGAAGACACAACAGAAGGCTGCTTAAAGCCCTACAGCAGGCATAGAATGCTGAAAAAGATGAATGACTGATAATAACCTAATGTGGTATTTTCTGCAGACTTCTAGGTAGCTGAACCTGGTTCTAAATATACATGGTTTATCCCTATTCCCCAAGAAGCAAGGCCCAGAGATGGCTACCACACCCTCAGAATAGCACAGACAAGAGTGGAACAGCAGTGCTAAAGTGCATGGCTTTCTTCCATGCTGAAAGCTCCTCACAAATGAGCTCTTGTGGATGACATTGGCATGAGTGATGATACAGGCTGGTGTGTTTCTATGCAGGGTCTGATCTTCAAACCATGACCTTGGGATGAGACATTTATACTCAGCATAAGTATGAATAATTGGTTTAATATGCTGTCTGGTTCTTATTTAGATCTGTTTGCTATGTTTTAAAGCCACAAAAATAGAACCAATTACAGCTGATTACTATAACTGCACACACTTAATTTACTTCATTTCTCCTCTTTCAAATTATTATACAATAAAGCATCCAATTGTAGGCATATAGTTTAATGTCAATTTTTATTTACACCGTCATTCAATGCAATAACATCATATAGGAATCTTCATTCAACCAAGAGTCAGTGGTGTGAAGACTGAAAGAATTAAAACCCTCAGTGCAAAACCAATTCCTTCAAAACAACTGTTCATATTTGTTCATATTAATACTTACTGTTGCGACAAGGTGAATATTCAGCATAGGCACTGAAGTTCTGAATTGCTACATAGCAGGTGCCAACAGGGTCCTTCTCAGGGCTGTCTTTAAGGGTTCTCCAATGATACAAAGGAGCACAAGCCTATGAAGACAGAAACACAAAACAGAAAACACGCATACTTTCACACACACTTGCATCTGGCAAAGGTAGTTTTTAATAGGCTGTGTACAAGGATTCTCTCTGGTGGTGTATCATTCACATAGCAAAGGTCACAAGACAGAAGAAAATGCAGGACCACTGCTTCATATAATCTCATTATAACCTGAAAAATACACTGATGTTTCATCACAGCTCCTGGCAGGTGAAATCTGTCAGGGACTACAAGTCACATTTAAGCCATAAGTACTGTGTAAGTCTACTTCACAAGTAATATGTTTGCTCTATTACTGCTTATTGCACAGGAGCTGATCCCATAATTTAAGATTCATATCACATATATGTGGCTGAAGGCAATCCCAGTTCTGTCCTGGTATGTCCTAAGATAATGGTTATAGCAGCAGAACTGACTCCACTTAGCAGGAGATTTGTCAGGTTGTTGTTGTATGGTCAATCACAATCATCAGTGTCTGCCTCCTGGTTCAAATCTTCATAGACAGGACACAGTTATAAGGCATCCAACAGCCTGAGTGAATAGTTTTTTGCTAAGGAAGTTTTGGCTAGATATTTAATCTTCTGTGTTACAGCAGTGGTGTTACAAACATGACACAGTAAAGATAAAAGATACACAGCTTGTGTAGAGAGAAGCATTATCTTTTCTGAAGGTAATCCAGATAATTAGAAAAGTAAGAACAATAAGCTCTCAGATCTGCAAGTCATTCCTTGCAGTTTCCTGTGCCCTGAAACTTTTCATTGCCTGGGGGCAAGAAGACACTACCTCTGCCTGCAACCTTGCCCCTGTAAGATAACAAATAAATCCTTCATTCATGTCCTGCCTACTCTTTCAATTACAAACCTGTCTACCTCTGGCAAGATATTATTATTATTTACAATATTGTATTAGCCTTTGTTCTGCAATCGGTACCAGCTGCATGAACCACAGTGCTGCTCAGAGCTTGTGGAGCGATGGCCTCAGGAACAGGGACACTTCACACACCCCTGCCTAGGAAACCTTGCATATTGAAACAGAGAGCAAAACGGGGCATCAAAGAGGAATATGTGTCCTGTAGGGGTGATTTTTGTTACATTTGACATCAAGCCAAATGGATTGAAATACGAATAATATAAACATAAATGTTGACTTAATCCAGTTTACTATTAAATCTGTAGCATAAAAAACAAGTTCCTGACAGTTTGATGACATTTTCTATTTCTCTTAGCCTACAAAGGTTAACAGACAAAGCCTTCCAGCTTTGCTGTCCTAATTTTTGCCTGAAAAGCATTGACTATACCTCAGTTTCAGATTCTGAGAACAGATACCCCAAATAAATGAAGTGGTCAGTACAGACACAGCACATCTCTTGAAGAGTTTTTCTACTCACTTGATTAAGATTTCACAAATGCCTGTAAAGAAGTATTTTATTTCAATTTGTAAATCGTTTAGTAGAGTACAGAAAATGAAAAATGTTAATCTGTTTTTAGAATATTTTAGAATTTTTATGTTTACTTAGCTCTGTACTCATTACCTGTTTCATTTCAAAATCCTCCTGTAGGTTAACCACAAGGGATACAATATAAGGGAAAGCATTTCCTTTCAATCCTTCCTCCCTTATGACTACATTTTAAGTAGGAATTGGAAGTTTTAATCCAATCCCAAGGTAGATTTTTGTTTGGTAATTGTAAAAACTAGTAAAACTAATGACCAAACCAATTATTCTTATCACAATTACTCCAGTGCTGTTTTTAATGTAAACCTTAGTGCAACTCGAAGCATCACCAGCACTTCATTAGGCAGTAACAATACCTGCCCACTGCTGGGCCTCTGCCAACACAGGTAAAAGGTTCAGTGAAAACGGATACTGCATTTTGATAGCCATCTTGATTTGGAGCTTTTTTATCAGCTGTTTTTATCAGCTTCTTTTTGCAGCTGTTTCACCATGACTGTGACAGAGATGTTCAAAACAATGCAAATGTGACGAAAGAGGTGTTATCCTAACTGAACATCAACAGAGGTTCTTGGCTTTATAACATTTCATTGCAGTCAAATACATGCAATTTCACCATATTCTGTATTTAACATTCCAAATATATTTTCATAATACCAAACACTTTATAGCATACAGTTATCAGTTCCTGTGTATCTCTGAAATATGTCGATTATCTGTTAAAAAAAAATATCATTCACTTCCACAACAATATGACATTCTGCTGTTTTCACATGGCAGCAGGATCATTTTCACTTGATCAGTTCAACCTGATTTTATAGGCTGCTTTTGTCTTTTGAATTATATACATCCTCTGTTTTATAATTCATGCATAATCAAGAGTTATTTTCATAATGTACACATAGAAAGCTGTTAAACATATACATTTGAGAAAAATAAACACCTCCAAATTAATATCAAATGCATAAGACTTACCACAACTTTTTCTTTATGAGCTTTGACTGTTGCCCCAAACCACTGATTTGTCTTAAATTCAATAGGTTCCCTGGTGCCATTGACTTTAATTTTCCTGTTGTCTTAGAAAGAAAGAAGCACTATGTTGACAGCATATTTTTAACACAAGGACAGAACTTTGAACAGATTAATGGATATATTACATTGCATCCCCTTGTCATCATCCAACCCATTCAATAGGAAATGAACTTTTTGTCATTTAACCTTTTCACTGGTCAGCAGAAAACAACTTAAATTCACACATGAAAATTCAAAATAATAACACTTAAACTTTAGAAAAAAATACACAGGACTGGAATAGGAAATGTTGTTTCCCCCTGCCACAAAAAAAAAAAAAGTTTACTTGGAATTTATGATAAAGAATGAAAGAATGAACAAGAATCTACAAAAATAAGTGAAAAGCCCTTAAAAAAGCCCTCTAAAAAGTTTTCTCAGATGTGGTAGAAACTTTCCATACAAAAAGCATGTTCCATAATTAGTTTTTGTCAAACAAATGACATTTCTCAGCATGCTTATTCAAAGACCAACACTACAGATAGCAAAGGACTTAGTTTTTAACAGAATTACATATGTACACACTGTCACAAGAGACAGCTTCCTAATGTTGCTTTATATACACTTCTACAGATGTCAGCATAAGAGAAGCCACCTGGGCAAAGATTCAGGCCAATTATAATGCATTTCAGGTTTTAATAAAAAGCAGACATCCCTTCTCTTCACCCTCAGCTCTCTGAGGTAAACTGATTTCCCATATGTTCATGAGCTATGCTCTTCTCTTACCAGTCATTCCTAATGAACTTTTCAATTTATACATAAGCAGGGCATTACTCCTACCCCCTTGTATCTGCATTCCCTTATGCTTGTTTCTGGTTCCTATCAGGAGCGATTTCAGAAGAATCAATCCTTTTTAGTCACTCTAAGGGAAAATAAAACCACTGTATACCTTGGAATGTTAAAAAAAAAAGTAGTGTCAGGTCATATTCTAAGCATTTACATATATTTTTAAATAACTGAGAAAAAATACAGCCAACATTTTAAAAAGTCAACACTCCTTGGGATTTGCCCAGAAGGAATACAGGAGATACCTGAATGTTTTCTAGGATGTCAGCTCACCACTGACTTCAGCTTATGGTGACCTCATAAATGTTATAAACTGAATTAGAAAGAAAAATGCATCATACTTGGAGAACAAGGGTACTCTGTGTCTGTATTTTTTCCTAATAAACATGAAGGAAAGTTGAATGAGAATGAATCTTTTAAAGTTTGAAAGTCTCTAAGGAAACATCTTCCTTCATACTAGTATTTGCTTCTGTGCTGTGCCAATTACGGCAGCTATTGTTGAAGTTCATGCTTAGAGAGATAAAATTCAGGAATATTTAGCTCTTAAAAATTCAGGAAGTACAATTTAAAATTACTCTAAAAGTATTAATTTTATGAATACATTTTATTGAAGTTAGGCCTAAACTTGTGTGGATGTGAGAGACAGTGTATTTGACACACCGCATGGTAGGCGCTGCCAGCTCCTACCTAGTTGTTGGCAACACTACTTTCGATTATTTTTTCAAGTGGAGTCAGACCCATTCAGACTTTAAAGGTTTCTTTTTTCTTTTTTTAATGCTCCAGCAGATCTGAATATGATCAATGTCTACAGATGGGGTCTTGATAGAAACAAAGCTTTTGAAGCTTGAAAATCAGCCATGGCCAGCTTACAGCAGCCAACGCTAGCCTGGCTTTGAGGATCCTCATGGCCAGTATTCTAACTTAAAAGGAGTTTACATTTTCAGTCAAAACAACATACTTGTCTACTGGCAAAGTATACCAACATTTGAAAAGAAGTTAAATTTTAAAACTTAGACAACCATTTGCAGGATTTATCAAACAATAGCTGAATTTACCAGTAAATCTGCAAGAACTGTGCATACACACATGCATAATCTCACCTCATTTAGTGGCATATGGTGTAGTAGGGATCCTTCATCATGTGGCTTGGGATTTTCATTATAAAATAATTTGAAAAATACCACAGTCACACAAATCAACAAATAGTTTTTTCCCCTAGATAAATCTCTTTTGATAGACATTTTCTAATCACTTTTGTTCAGCATCCTTGCTAGAGCTGTGGAGTCGTATTCCCAGTTTCTAAGGTTGTGCCTTAAAATACAGTTTAGTGTTTTGTATGTAACAGCTAATCAGTATCTAAGAATGCTATAAAACATCTACTGCTTTCCATGTAACTTTAGCACAATAAAGCAATACACACAACTAACTTGTCTGAATAAACACCAGCTGTCATTACTTTGCCCTGCTGTAATTGTCCACTTCTGAGCGAGTCACCCACTTACATCTGAGGACATGATCTAAGCCAGTTCTTTTCCTCCTAAAGCAAAACTCTGAGAAGGTCAGAAGAATCATGGCCTAAAAGTACCTAAAGTACCTTTTTTTCAAAAAAACAACTGTAAATAGCCATGGATGACCATCTTAGATTAGACTCAGACAAAGACTATTCATTTACCCAGATAAATCCCAGTTCAGTTTAAAAAAAACCCCAAACTGTATATTTCTCAAAGCAGCATTATCTAGGCATTTCAAACAATAGCATGTCTGTATCCTGACACCACCATTATATTACAGGGAAATAGCTCTCCTTGCGCTATTTATGGCCATCTGAGATCCATAGGCTAAGTCTATACTGTACCTCTACCCACAGCTATATTTTTGTGAGGAGCAAAAACTTGGTGGGAATTCAGGTTGCATTCACATATCATCTTCTCTTCTGAAGGAGAATGCTTGGCCGCTTTTAAGGAGTCCAGGCTATCTTGCATCATGATATGTGACACTAGTGCAAGGATAGCAAGAGTACAAGGCAGCAGCTGGGCTGGGCACACAACGCCTGAGCCTGTCCACAGAGAGGTCCAAGGAGTGCCTGACTACCAGCTGGATTGCTTCAGAGCCAGCCCAGGAGCTGTTCCAGATGGTTAACAGTCTGGATGACTCGCAAATTTGGCTTGAGATGCAGCTCTGGAGTCACTCATAAAGATACTGCCTAAGACTATATTGCAGACTAAGGCCCAGACAACCAGGAATATGCAAAGAGCAGAGAGATTTATAAATATAAATTTAGGTATGAGGACATCCTTTAATTATATTTCAGCAAAACCAAAGCACCTAATTTTCTTCTGCAGGAGCCACAACTCCTATACATGGTACTGCCCTGCAATCCAGATTCAAAAGCAGCTCTGGAGATACAGAAACATGATTATTAAAACCAGCATTCCTTCCCCCAGTTTTTTAATTGAGGTATCTAGGGGCTACCAAATGGGGAAAAAAAAAAAGCCCCTTACATTGCCAAAACAGTAGTTGGACAAATAGAAAAATTTGAGATCAGACAGCAAAAAGCAAACCTATGTTAAGAGCAATAGCACAGATTCACTTGTAGGAATTAAAGCCTGAATCTAGAGCAACTATTAGTGCAAATCCATCATTTACACACATAGAGTAAATTTGGTGTTTTCTATGGGAGTTGGTCTCCTCTCAGTCACTAAGTCGGCCCATCATAAACAGCTTAATAGACATGAACCAAACATTTCCCTTACCAGTATTTTTTATACTGATTATTATCTGCATAAGAAATGTATGGGCAAACACTGGTAATTACTTAGTGTGACTCATTCAGCTCTTGAAAATTGTAAGTAAAAAATGCAGCATCTTTTGCAATTTAAAAATACTCAAATGAACAAAAGCAAATCAAGGTTGTGATCATTCAAAGGTTGGACTCCATGATCTTAGAGGTGTTTCCCAATCTAAATGATTCCATGATTCTGTGAAAATGTTTTAATCAACACAGGAAAGCAATGCTTCTAGTCAAAGCAAAATATCTGTCTATATAATACACCTGCAGCTCTTTCACATAAGTTTTCACCATTCTGGAATTTTGAAAAGTCTTATGTCTAAATGCTCTGGGTCTATCTGCCTGTGTGTCCTGGATAAACACAATGTCCATTAACCAGGCATCTGCAGCAGGTTCATCTACACTCTGCCCTCAGATCTGTGCCTACATCCATGATGGCAAATCCCCTTCAAATACCTGTTTTGATACATCTGTGTATGTATCTATGCACATCCATCATATAAAAAAATAGGTAAAATATAATACATGGATTTCATATATTTGTATGTAATTATACATACACAAAGTAGATGTGAACAATTACCTAAATCTATCCATATTTGTGTAAAATGTGAATACAAACATAGAAAACAAACAAATATTCCTATAACTTTATACAGGTAAAGGAAAGTGAATATCCCTGACATGGAGACAACACTTGGAATGTTATGTACAGTTTAGAGACATCATTTCTGGCAGTTGTTTGGCTCAAAGAGGAGAAAGCAAAGGATGATCTATTTGTACTTCATCCAATGTTTAACAGGTAGAGAGAAGAGAGTGCCAAACTTTCATTTGAGGTATGGAGCAAAAGGAAAAGGGGCAACAAGACACAACTTGCAGCAAGGGAGTTTCTGAATAAATCTTAAACACTAGAAGAGATTCTCCAGAGAGACTGTGTCTCTCCCCCTCTAAGGTGGTTTCAGAAGATGGCTACAAAAGGCTCTGAGCAACCTCAGTTAACTCAGAAAGCAGTTCTGCTACATCATTAGTTTTCTGGCTTATAGGAGGGAAGAGGGAGAAGGAAAGGTCCTGGCACACTTGTTACCATATTCTTGAAGTGAGGGAAACAAGGGAATCTTGACAATCCTACCACTGTATCACTAACATAAGAGTCCAGTGATACCACCCATTACAAAGCAAAGGTAACTCAGTAACTTTCACAGTGCCATTGATATTAGACCCTCACCACAGAGACTGAATTCAAATGCAAGTTAAACACTAGGTATGATCTAGGGAACTAAGCCAAACAATTGCTTTTAATTAATGCTGGGGGAAAAAAGGGACTCCAAAGTGTTGAGAAATAGTAAGGATATGCAAAACGCTGTCATGATGAGAAGAGTTGCTTCTATATTTAGATTTATCTGGTTCGGCAACCATCTATTTAATATCTGTTTTTTACTGCAGCTTAGCTGCTATTCTTATGAGTAATTTTAATTTAATAAATCATATCTAGACAGCTTGGACATTCCACGAATTAAAAAAAAAATCACGAAACCCAGTAGGATTTTTTTCCCTAAATACAATCTGATCAAAGACAAATTAAGACCTTAGGGCTTGAACTAACATAGCTAAGAGTATTTTTCCCTTTCTTTAGATAGGGCTGAGACTTACAAAAGAAATTCATGAGGGTCTATTATAAATCAGAATGCTACAAGTGAACCATGACATTCCAGATAAGGTCTTACTGGCATAGTGGACCTAAATGTGTCAACATTTAAAAGTACAACAAAGTTTTCTCTCAGCAATTTCTCTTGAGATGCAAATTCTGTTTTATAATAGAATTCTAAGTTTTCCCCAGAATCTTACTATCTCCACAGCTAATGATTTTTTCATGTAACTAAAGCTCTCAAGTCCCACAATACATCTTCTCCTTATATAGTACCTGGGTTCTGTTACAATCAGCTCAACTGCTGGCCAGATTAGCTCATGTTTTTTATCAACTGCACGCTTGGTCAGAAGTGATTTACATCCCCCTTTCCTGCTCCTCTTCAGAGGCTGTTCAGATTTTTTCCAGCTAGTTTAGAAAAATATAGCAAATTTTAGTAAAACTGGTAGAGTTAACTGATAGCAAAGAAAACACCCCAGTGCATTCTGAAAATTTAAGGGAAGTGGTATCTACAATTCTGCATTCAGGACCTAATTTGAAATATAAGAATTTGATGCAGCCTATTAAGCATTACAACTAAAAGTGACCTAAATAATGAGTTTCCAAAATCTGAACTATTAGCTTTTTATCAGATTTCAAATGCAACAGTGCACTTTTGGGGGTATTTAAGTCTGCTTCTACCTGCAAGATGCTTCAAATGGTTCAGAAGTTGCCTAGTTAATCAAGAGAGGAGAAAGTTTTCTTGATATTGCTCTCCTGCTACCTCTCCTGGCAGCTGAATGGAAGAGCACACAGCTGAAAAAAGGACTTGAGGTAATTCTACCTCAGTGTTAATGCAAAAATAGTCATTGTAAACCCATTTCATACAGAAGAAACTGAAAAGAAGTTAGCTTTGTGTAGGTAAGGGAGGAAAGACAGACCACAAACCTTTATTATGATGCCAACACTTGTTTCCCTGTCCTGTCATTGAGTTTCAGAGTATCACAGCCTTACACTGCAATGCAACCAGACAACTTCACAAAGTAGGGAAACAAGGGAGAAGAGTCACTGCCCTTCAATCTATATTTCCTGGAGTAAGGGGATACTAAAAGCCCTTCCATTATACTTTATCTCAGTTCCCTGCTGCAATGGAGCAGGTTAAAGTACCCATTGTGCTCTCAGGGGCAGTGCTTTGAGGTTCTTCCCAGAGCCTTGACCCTGAAACACAGATTTAGGGAGCTTTAAAGAAGTGCAAACACAGGACTGCAGAGTCAGTGCTGTATCAACAGCAGGAAACACAGAGAGTTCCTGCTAAAGCCCCTTTTTGGCTGCAGGCCATATCACTGGCCAATTCATATGGGAATGTCCGGTTACTTGACTTGCTTATGGATGATGGGTCAGCTCAAATCCTACATGACAAAATTTCACCCTCCTTCCCTCCTTTGCCCTTCTGTTGTTTGTCAGGAATGCTATTTCATCAATAGGATTAGTAATTGCCAGTAAATAACCTCATTGCTTTGGACATCTCTGGGTGAGCTACCATGAAAAACAGAGATAGGTGGCCTGAGAAATTAGTAACCATCTGGGACAACTTCCTCTAAAGGAATTTCAGTGAGGTGATGTGGCTTTTAGGAATGAGCTGCAGATATTCCTGCACCTCTATTAACTCCAGTTAAGCCATCTTCTCAGCAGGTTAGTTTAGCCCACATACATTTCCACATTAACACAGGTTATGCAGCTGCCCATAGCACTCAGACCATCTTGGGCATTCTAACACACGCATAGTGCCACAGAGATGATTTCAGCAGTAGTCAAGACTAAGTTTTTAACTAAGGTGTCTGTCACTTACTTGCTTCCCTCATATCACTTCTTGAACAAATGCCCCCTCTGTCTAAGGAAATAAGTAGTTTAGAAATTCAACAGATTACTTTTTCTTCTTTCCTGACTCATGAGCCTGTTCATGTTTATCATTGCCTCTTAACAAGCCTCAAATGTTGGTGGAGAGAGATTTTGTCCCTTTTTAGTTAACAAGGCATATCTACCCATTCATTAAACATCTCAATAACTGTAAAACACAAGATAACTATAAATTAGTACAAAGTAACTACATATCATGATAGCTGAAAATGTCCAGAATCTTGACTTAAATACATCACAGAATACTAGTCAGTGTCCTGTTTTCATTTAGTAGTATTGAGATAGTAACAGTGTTACTACAAGTAACACAAAAGCATTTGCAAACAAAGGAATCTCACTTAAAATTAGCTGTATTATTTTTGTGGAAACAGAAATAATCGGTGCAGTTGCATATGACTCTTACCAATCAGATGCCCACATAAGATACTTGTTTGTGGCAGTAAAAGTCCAAACATCATCCAAGTGCACACACTGTATGTTCCCTCCTCAAGGGCAAAACATAACTTGCACTGAATGCAACATACATTTGTGCATCCAGTCCTCAGAAGTAGAAGACATGAGCCCTCATGCTCATATGTAATTTAAGCCACTGTCTTTCAACCACTTGGATTTGTTAATCTCTTGAATTTTTACATAATAGTGAAAATTTTAGTTTCTGTGGCCTGAAGCAATTTCACATATTGAACTTTATATATAGTGTATGTGAGTCTGCTTGACTTGAACAAATTCTTTAGAATTTAGAAGTCCTCCCCATTGAACTTTTGAGGCTGAAAAATGCAAATTTACCAAATTCTTTATCCATTTGTTGGTTCACACTGCCTTTCCAGTTCTTTTCACTTCTACTCAGTTTTTACTTCTGAACTTAATTAAGAACATTCCCAATTATTCAGTAGTTTTTTCTTTTATTGTGCTTTGCTTAGCTAATCTAACTGAAAGAGATACTATTTAGTTAGAGTTAAGAAGAAAGTATTGAAAAATGGAAGCTTTGTATAAAAATCCATCAAAATGAAATCTTTCAGCTTTGAAGCAGCCTCTGTAGTTCTTCTGTTTTGTTTCAGAAAACATTCCCAAAGCTTTGCCATGCATGAAGTATTAATCTTTAATATTAAAGCTGCTACAACTGAACTTCTAGTCTTCTAACAACTTTTGAATGTTTCTGTTTTACAAGAAAGAATAATCTTGTGGTAAAGGCACTGGAAGAAGAAGAAAAAGCTCCCGAGTCAGTTACCAGTACCATCATCAACTTTTTGTATGATCTTTGACAAACCAGAATTTATTAGAATAAATATTAAAAATGGGAATAGCAGAATTTCTGAGTGATGTTGTAGGAGAAGGCATAACGAGTACAAGATGCCTGTACAGGAGCCATGAACATGGCAAACACCCCACATATTTACCAAGGCCTATCTAAGTCTCAGTAGGCATAACATAGCTAAAGGCTTTGAAAGAAACTGTGTGACAGACTATTTGAAATAGATTCACCTAGGACAGAGCTCATGTGGACTGCTCTGCTTGGGAGAATAGTGGTAAAGAAGGAAAACTTGATCCTGTAAATAATGGGTTTGGGAAAGAAAAAAAAGACCTGCACTATACATCCAGAAATCAGCAAAAGGAGTCCTCTAAAGCATAGTGGAGATGGCTTTCTGTTGCTGGCAATGAAGAATAGGGTGTGGTACAAGCCATGCAAACCTTGCTGGGGTTCTTGTCTACAGGACATTGCTGAATCCTGCAAAATGACACCTTTACTGCCATGGGGATGGAATTAGAGAGCCAGGGACAGCACTGCTAAACCTGCCTGTGCTGCCATCCCTCCCACAAGGGCAGTGCATCTCTGCCTACACCATGGTTGCTCTCTGCTTTAACCTCACTCTCTACCAGGCAGGATTCTATCTAGAGGACAGAACTATCTCAGGAAGACTGAATGAACCACCCTTTGGAGATTCCAAGGTGAATAGTTGTGTGATAGAGTCAAAAGCCTTGCTGATATACTTACTTCTCAGTTTCTTTGTGTCTTTATTCAAAACATAGTATCTGCAAAAGGATTTCGCTGTGTCCTTTTGAGTTTGGAGTTGTATCAGGTTTCCCACAGGCAAGTCAGATGTCCTTCTAGGTTTCATCACTGTATTTTCATAAATTTTTCAAAACTCCCCCTCAAAAATGTGATGGAATTTTCATTTGGGCTGTAAGTTTTCTATTCAAACTTGAAATTATTTGTTATAGATAATACATTCCACTTTTGTTACATGAACTGTCTAACCATAAGATGAGAAATACATTAATATTTCCTTTATTACCTGGTTTTATTGTAAATGTGTACTCTCAGGACATATCACAATTAAAATAATGTATGCATGCTGTCTATATACATTTCCATTTATATATGTAATCAGATGCTGTACATAGTTTTACCTGCCCCAGTAGCCATATACACACACATGAACTATCACTTACTCTGTTTTGAAGAATGCTCAGCATGATGGGACAGTCATCCTGATCAGTATTCCTAGACACTAACACAGTAATAGATGTGGGTGGGTGGAGTTGGGAGGAGTAAAGAAATGCACTGCTTATTTGCTACAGTTAAGTGAGCTCTTCTAGTTTAACTTCTGCATTCAGAAAAAAAAAAATTGTATTGTGTTCCCATTTCAAAAAACCACAAATATTAAGATTAAATATAACCTAAAGAAAAATAACTTTTGCTTAATGGTCAAGCTGTCAAAGTCTGCCTAAAAAAAGGAATCAGTTTTAAAGTCTCTGCAAACACTCGGTTTAAATTATTTTCAAGACCTATAAAGAGACAACAGAAAACATAAACAGCTTGAATTGTTTAAAACGCGTGTTCCCTCTAATTAAATAAGAAACATCTGTCTTGGGATTTTGGAAGTGGATATAATCTATCCACATTGTGCCTAAATCGGTTTGCATCTAACTTCAGTATTCTGAAACAAAATTCTTGCTTTCTGAATAGAATTAAATAGGCATGCCACACGAGACACTTCATCCATCTGAACAGCCAGAAATCCCCTCGTTGAAAATAACAGAAAAGACCAGAAAACCTCTTATTGCCATGGTTCAGAGAAGTGTGAGAAAAGGCTTTTGGGGCTTTGCCTTCTGAACACGCAAAAGTATTTCCAAAAGTCGGAATCTGCCACAAATACCCTTCATTAAAGTAGAAGAAGAAGAAGGAAAAAGGGCAGTTATTAAGATGAACTACCGATCCTGGAGGTCAAAATCCTGTTATGTCTCTGGAGAGCATTAAACCCTTCCCTACAAGAGCACATGCATTCAGACTCCCAGCAGCGGGATTTCTATCCGAGTGCAGATACCGGGACCAAATCGACCCAAGTCCAGGGATCGCGGAGGAGCCGAGGGGACCCGGGCACGGTGGCGCGACACAGACCGCGCTGCGCCGCGGGACAGCCGCGCACTTACTGGTGTTGTCGAAGGGGATCTGCCTGCACCGGGCGGCGGGCCAGGCGCAGTAATACACCGCTCCTCCTTCCACGATGTCTGGCTGCGTGGTGTTGGCTTTGGGAGCTCCCACCAGGACACTGACCCTGCGAAACACACCGGGGGGTCACCGGAGCGATCGGGACGGGCGGGCGATGGGCGCTGTCACCCCGCGGCGGGACGCCGCCGTTCGCCCACCGCCTTCCCAAAGCGTTCCCCGGGCCCGGGGGCGGTCCGGCCCCGCCACCCCCGGCGGCGGCACTCACGTGCTGGGTTCGGGGATGTAGAAGTCCACCGAGTACCCGAAGTAGCTGCCCGGGGGGCCGCTGTACACCGTCAGCTTCTCCTCGTCCAGGTTGAAAGCCACCAGCGCCGGTGCCCAGAGCAGCGCTGACAGCAGGAGCAGCGGGTACTGCCAGCGGCGGGGCCGCCCGCGGCTGAGGGGCAGCATCCTCGCCGCCTGCGGCGCCGGCTCCCGCTGACGCAGCGGAACGGAGCGCAGTCGTGCGGCGGCCGTGCGAGGCGGAGAGGTGCGGAGCGGGGCGGAGAGGTGCGGAGCGGGGCGGAGAGGTGCGGTCCGGCCGCCGCCGTGCGCGGGCGGGGGGCGGCGCGGGAGGCTCGGCCCCGCTCGCCCCCCGAGGAGGCGCGCTCGGGCGCCCCCTGGCGGCCCGCAGGCGCGGCCGGGGCAGGGCCGCTGGCCGTGCTCTGCCCCGCGGGGCTGTGCCCTCGGTCCGCGGACACCGAGCGCCGGGAGGCTCCGCCGGTGAACCCGCGACAAACGCCGGACAGCAGGACACACCGTGACTGCCCAGCAGCTACCGACGGCTGCCGTGGGGCGGTCGTGTTCACTGGGGGAGAGGTTGGAGTGTGGGGTGGTGGTTTCGAGTTGAATTTCTCTCGACTTCCATCATTTTCAAGGGTTTGAACTCAAGAGCCTGACACTTGAAAATCTCTTTTAGGAAACTGAAGTGCATTGGAAAAAATGTAAACTACCATCAGATTGTTATTTGGTTGCTTGGCATTATTAAATAGAAACCAAAATACCCAACAACGAAAAAACCTCATTTAACCACAAAAAAGATGTAGAGCCGGGCATAGAGCTCAGAACATGTTAGAAGATGCAATTGTTTCGTCAGGTACTCTCAAAGTTTCCGCGTGGGTGCCTGGCGACGTGAAGTTTTAATGAGCTGAAGGGGGCACCTCGCACTGCCGCAGAGGAGAGCCTTTAGCACAGCTCCATGCAGGCACAGGGATCGTCCCGCTTTCCCCACACGAATAACCAATTGAACGTGGCACATAAATGGAACGGTGCTTTTAGAAAGCTCCTCCAGCAACTTCTTCGTGAAAGTAATTAAAAAGGATGGGGCTATATAACTCCTCTCTTGAAATGTTCTACCCCTGCAAGCTCCACAACAGTTTTAACTGGTTAAGAATGTATAGAAAAGCCTAACTGCCTGAAACGCTCCCTTCCCCTATGAAGCTAAGTGTTGCATCACACCCACATCTTGAGGGGACAGTATTATTAATAATATTTTTCTGGGTAACATAAAAGTAGAAAGAAAAGGAGAAACATTTTATTTTCCATGTAATCAGCTCTGTAACAACAAGGAAAAAGAACACATAATGTGCAAAACAGAATCAGAAAAAGATAAAAAGAATAGAGAAGCAATATAAACATGCTACATTAGATGCATCTATGAAAGCAGTTGAGAGCAGTTTGTTTTGTTGTGAGGTTCTGGTTACTTTGCTTTTGTGTTTGTTTTATTTTAAGTGCTTTACGGCAAGATTATTCCGATAAGACTGACATTCCTTCTCACAAAAATAGAACTGTGTGTTTATTTCCAGCATTAACTGTGTGACCCTTAGCTGTCCCCACAGGCTTGTAATATCCCTCAATTCTGCTTGCCTTATATTTTTGCCAAATTTATTTGCTAAATAGTGAAACATCACCATTGACACTATTTTATTATTTTGTAAAGTATTACATTGTACAAATATCTCTTAGAGATCTAAGAACCAGTAATAAATTCAGAAGTGAGGTACTTCTGAGTGACTTTAGGATTAACACCTTCTCTTAATAGCCATGCAGTTTTATGGTGATTGAAGGCATTTAGAAGTTGTGTTGCCTTATGTTAAATAATAATAACAACAACAACAATATTAATAATAATGCTCCTTTTTAGCATAGCAATCAGTTCCAAGGCTGAGTGTCACAAATGTAGTTTCTGGGGCTTGGAGAACTGCTCAGACTGCAGTCCAGAGCACTGGCACTCAGAAGTGAGAAGGCAGCACCTTTTGGCGCTGTAGCCATCTTGTACTGATCCATCCAAAACAATTAAAATTCAGTAATTAGCACAGTTGGAGATAGGTACATGTTCACACAAATGAAACTGAAGAGGCATAACCAAGAACATGGGCAGTTCTCATGTGCTCCCTTGTACCTGCCTTTCAGTTAGAAATACATGCCACCTAACCCGGTTGTTTTGAGCTAAATTTTACAAATGACTACCAGAGCTAAAACATGTAGGAAGGCAGGGCAGCATGAAAAGGAGAACTGTCTTTCAAGATCCTTTCACCCAGAAAGTGTTAACCTACAGCAGNAATTTTCCTTTTTTTTCTCTCTATAGAGACATATGCATACAGGATACTCCAAATCAATTCAAAGACATAAACAAAAAGAACATAATTTAATTTATGTTTCTAAGGATTTGCAGTGTTTCCCTAAACAAGCTGGACCTGTTCTGATCAATAGAAGCTCATTTCACATCTTGCTTTCCTAGGACTTTAGAAATGTTTGAAGTGCACACTGATCTGCACTAAATAAGAGCTAAGCAGCTTCCCCAGTTGCTGGTAGACTGAAGCTTGCACTTTAGCATACCTGTGGTCTGATACATTAAGTCCTTCGAATATCTGACTAAAAAGTCTTAATAGGCTCTAGAACTACATCTGGAGCCAGGACAGAGAGCTTTTATAAGAACGTTTAGCCAAGAGTCAAAATCATTATCTACCTTACAGAATAAATAGAAGGCCAGACATGGGATTAAGTAATTTATGAAGAAAAATGTGAGATTCATGGTGTGAATTCCTACAGCTAATATTATGTGCAGTTGCTGATGTTAGTATGTCATTATGGTTCTTCCAATCTTAAAAACAGATGAGCCCAATCTTCTATGGAAAGTTTTGCTGAGGCGAAATTTAAATATCAATATTTTGTAGGAGGCTCCATTATCAGAGCTTTAATGTTATCTATGATATTATTTAGTAATGAACCTGGTAGCAGAGGAACAAGTATTTCAAAGAATCATATGAGCTTTTAACATAAATCTTATCAAAATCAGTGACAATATTACTATTAAATCTTTTCAAATATGGCAGTAGAGAAGCTGAAATGTCCAATTCCCACAGGAAAACTTACCTTGCAATTGTTTCCTAGCTTTGTTTCTGTAGGCCAGAAGCCTTCTCCTGAACTGCAGCTGGAGCAACTACATAAACAGTATTTTCTATTGATATTGTGTCACAAGAGGATGAAATGAGGATGGGACCATGCATTACAGAGAGTGAGTTTGTGGGATCTGAATCCAGGATGACATGCTGACAAAAGATGTTCAGCATTCCTCTTTGAACCTCACCTTTGTGAACATAGCTTTAATGCTTTTCGTGCAGTAATGACTTCTGCTAAGATTTTTAACTTGTACTAATTTTATATTGAGCAGATTAATTCATCTATCAATCAAAGCATATAGTCTACAGAAAAATCAGTTGCTTTTCAAGACATCTGGAAATACTGATTTTTCATTAGTTATAGCTATTAACTAGTTTAATCACACAAATCAATGTAAAATGGAGTCTAATCCACCATCCTGGTGAAAGCAGACTTTGTGTGTGAGAACCCAAAGGATGGGATGCTGCAGAGAAGCTGTGGATGCAGTGTTCCCACTGCATCTCTGGCCATCACCAGCAGCAGAGCTGCAGCACAAGGCTGGCACAGCTCCAGGAAGCTGAAGGTGCTCTCCGGAACATGCTAGATGTTTTGTGCTGAGCAGCTTTGAATGCAAGCAGGAGCATCCAGAGTAGCAGTCCACAGCCTGACTGCAGACACTCATCTAGCTGGACAGCAAATCAGTGCACTGCACTAAGGGAGGCTCTTGTTTCTGCTTGGGACCTGATGTGTAGACACAGCCATTCTTCTCCCCCAATGGATTTTGACTCCCACACATGCCTGCTCCATCTTGGGCTTCTTTGACCTAAACTCATCCACACAAGAACTAAAGAGGTAAGAGGAAGCATAGAGATGAACCAGATAAATTGTAACCGTCTGAAGGAACAAAACTTCAGCAAAAGTATCCAAAATCCAAAATGCCCAGCATGTACTTTAGTGATTGACTGTTTTAAAGGATCTTGTGTGGATTCTAACAAGGATGTTTACATTTGGGTTTGTAATAGCTGCTTATCTTAAACAGTTCAGACTTCAACAAAGCAAATATGTATTTGTTAGCCTTCAGCCTTTCAAATATAACTCATCTGGGCTAATAAGAAGCACTAGAAGTGGTCTTCCGATTATTTACTTCGGTAACTTATTTGGAGCTGTCTGTAAACCTCAGTATGCATTGAAGTGGGAATAATTTCTTTTACCGTTTACTTGGCAGTTGACTTCAGGACCCTCCCCCTCTCACCTCCTTTTTATGAAAGTGAATTTAGAGCAAAAAGACACCAACATGTATCTGAACAACTTTGCCAGCTAGGACAAGAGCTGTCTTCCAGAAGATACTGACCTTTCCTTGGCAATTAAAATTTAACCACTCTGCAATACATAAAACCCTCTAGTGTATTAATCAAAATGTCATTTAATTGCGTATTTAGCTCACACTTTCTCATAGTTAGCATTATCAATTTGCTCTGGTTACTTACAGCATGTGTTTAATCCCATAGAATGCTCTGATTTTATTGACTAGGCCTCAGTTTGCAAACTCCAATATATATGTACATGCATAGGCAGCATTTAGAGCAGAACAACCTGTATATAGGTTTCTAGACATTTTTTCTATGAAAAGAAATCAAATGTAGCAAACATTAATGTCCTGCATGCTTTAAGTCTGCTATCTAAATAGCCACATTCTTTTAGGGGACAAAAAGTGAATTTCCATAAAGGCAGAATCTCTCCCATCTTGCTCATCACAGAAGAAAGGCCAGAAAGGTTCAGTTGGCTGAGGCTCTCAGATGAGCTGCCTAAATGCCATAAAACACTGTTAGTTAGCCTCTGCAACCAAAAAATAAGTGAAGTAAACCAGAATCCAGGCCTCTAACAACTAGGCAGTACGAAGGAAAAAGGATACAGGAATGAGGGTTCTTGTATCACACCATCATCAGCTAAATGCCTCCAGAGCACAGCAGAAGTTTTAAATCAGGCTAATGCTTAAAGGCAGACCTCACATCAGCTCAGCTTCTAATTTTTTTTTCTTTCTGTGAGATAGAACATCGATTTTATGAGAGTGGGCTAGAAAAAAAATGCATATTCTAACAGATTCAAGCTATGATTCAGTGCAAAATCTGTTGTGGGATACTCTAGTAAAAGCTAAGGACAGACACCAGAATTCAAGAGAAAGAGCAAGAGAAGTGAATTTTCCTCTTCCAGGGTGTCGGTAGAAGTCTAAAGATATTTATCGAAATGTGCAAAACCAGCTAAAACAAATACCTATCAAGCTTGAGTATTTTTTGAAAAGTAAAGTTCCATGCTTGACAAGCAGATTCTCTTAATTTATCTATATTTTTCAGCAGTAATACCACTGTTGCACAAGTTTTTAATGTCAAGCCCACCCTACAAGGCAGAATACTTGGATAACTAAGGATTTTTTTAAAAATAATTGTTATCTGCAAAGGTATTATTTTTTTCAGAAAAAGAAATCTAACAAAAACACTCCCTTAATATTAAGATACTCTGCTGTCAGTCTGCAATAAGGAATGGTCATGGTAATTGTGGAAATTATGAATTTACCTTTTGGTACGGGCTTTTTCTCCCCCAAGATGCGTTCAACTTGAAAGCTGACATTTCTAAACCTGTGGCCCCTTTTCCTTGTCTCAGAGAACCAGCAAACAAGTCCAACTAAACCAAGCTTCAAACAATATATGATTCCAGGAAAAGATTTTATTTTAGGGCTAAGAAGTTGATAATAAATAAAGGAATATAATAATGTAATAGCAGATGTTCTCATGCACTTAACACATACAGTAATGCTGGCTTACACTGCTGTTTGGACAAATTAAGAGGTATTTGGCAATATTGTGAGTTTTGAATAGTTTAAAGATTATAGAACAATAAATTCTTTCTGCTGTTTTTACATTTCTTTTATACAAATTCAAATAAATATTAATATATCTATTTTTCCTCAGATTTTCTGTTCACTTTTAACATGCCCAATAACTAAGCCACAGTAATATACAACTGCCAAGAAAGAGTATTTAAGAATTATACTTATTCCTAAAAATGTATCATATTTATGTCACATTGTGCAAGCTCTTTAGGTAAAATTAGATTTTAGGAAAAACTGCGGAAAATTTAAACTCATTAAAACATATCCAGTGCAAAGGCCAGTCTAGTCCACACATTATGGTACTGTAATGTAAGCTAATATAATTTAAATAATAAAACATGCCTATATGACTCTGAGAAAGCTGAATATGTTTCATGTTTTAAAGATCTGATATCTAATATGCAGATTCTGCAGTATCAGATTTTTTCAAATCTTCATGAGATGGCAAAATAATGGTAAGACTTTATAAGTAGGCTTTTTTTTTTTAGGATAACTCACATTAACAGTACTACAGTGGACAAAAAAGACAAACTATTATAATAGAAATCAATCTGATTAAAAAATTAAATATTCCAATTAACACTGAAAAAGTGTTTGTAATCATTATTTACAATTCCTCAATGATACCAGTGTATAACTTCACACAGTCAAAGTATACCACTCCCCAAGCAAATTCCAATTCCGTATGCCCACTGGAGGATCCAATGGCTTAATGTTGTTCATGGACAACACGTCAGTTCAGGGAAGGAGATCGATCTGTGGTCCAGAGCAGTTCTATGTACGGCCATTTGGTCTGCAAGCAGCGTTTCACCGGAGTGTCGTCGGTCTGCAGCATCGGCTCTTCAAAGCCCATGACAACTGCTGTGCCTTCTACGTACATGACCTGTCAAAGCAAACCCAACTCTGTCAGCCTGTTCAAAAACTGAAAGATGAGATGATTATTTTCACCAGGTCAGGAGAGGATTTGTTATGATACACATGAAATCTGTGAAGTTTTGCATACTTCTTTTTTTAATGAAATGGAAGTATGAAATTAAAAAAATGTAATACTTGGATGCTTCTGCTTACATTTTGAGGTATGGAACTGGTGGAGATTTCACAGAGGTAATTTTAAGGACTTAACTACAAGCTATTCCAAAGACTGAGTAGGTATATTTTCTGGAAGAAGTCTTAAGTCATTCTTGTTCCTTATGTCTCTTAATGCCTTACAATCTTTCACTCTAAATTCTCCTTCAGGAACTTAGAAGTAGTCATATTGTGTCTGGTATACCCTCTGTTTCAAGAACGCTAAAAATGAAACAGGTCATCTTTGTTTCCTCAGTAAATGGCTCCAAGAAAAATACTGATTTTCTGATACAAGCCTGGACTACTAAAAATATTCACAAAAAATTCTAAACAACCTAACTTAGATGTAAAGTTACTTCTAGATGTTGCACTTTTTGTATGTTACTTCTCCACTGTCCCTTACAGTTCAGATCCCTCTTATGACAAGTAGGTGTGAGAAGCGCTCTTTCAAAAATGCAGAGTTTCAGAGATATGGTCTGGCCATGCAATCCAGTATAGTAGCTCAAATACAATTAGGAGCACCAAAGAGTTTCCAATTCCAAATACATAATTTTGGAAGAAAATTATCAAAATAACAGCTTTGTAAAAAGTCTGTTTCAAGTTAGAGTATTTTGCCAGTAACTATGTTCAGTTTTTCTTAGTGACTGTAATTAGGACTTAATTGTAAATCTTACCTTTTCATTATAATTAGATTGCTTCAGTCCATTGTAATGGTAAACAGTGAATGACTCTGAAACCCTGGAGTCCTAATAGAAAGAAGACAGTTAATTTCATGTGGCATCCATTGTGCCTTGATTCTCTTCTCTTCACGACTTGACAGATGCATTCAACCAGGAAGACTCAAGAAAACTGTTAAAAAGTATCATTTATTTTAGGTGGCAAATCTTCATTTTACCTTTCTTACCAGAAATAAAAAACCAAATGTCAGTAAACTAATGAGTAATGCCCCCAAGAACAAGCCACACTTTTCTGTGTTCACCTGGACACTTTGAGCTACAACTTCAGCACTGACCATGGAGAAGCCATCCTAAATTTTAATGTCAGACACCTTATGCAGTAGTCATATGCACATTTATTTATGATGATTTGGATGCCACAAAGTATTTTACTGTGGACCAGATCCAATCTCTGGCCCTCCACCTGAGTGCTAAAAGGCGAATATACTCCTATGTGCATCTAAGTAAACCAATTTTGCAGACACCAGTTCTGCTAACAGCAAAGGTACTGGCTCTTGGTTATCTTTACATTTCAGGTGTTTAAATGCTGCAGTCCTAAGAGGACTGAAAGCTTTGGATTTCACTGAACCAGGAAACACAAACCAGGTGCAGTATCAGCACTTTTATGCCTACTGGACCAGGCTCCAAACAAAAGCTTATCCCTTATTTGAGCACATGGAAGTAAAGGTTGGAACAAGAATAAATCTGCTCAGGTTACAGTACATCCATCAGATTACAAAAGCCCGCATTCATTTTTCTACTCTTGAATGATTCACAAATTCTGTCTCTCTATGGGTCTCTCACTGCCATCCAGGCTATTCAGTGGAGGGAGGGTGGTGAAAAGGAAGATAAAAGGTAACTAACTGCTTAAAGAAGTTGCTTCAGAGAGATTAAAAAAAAAACAAACAAAAAACTAGCAGGGAATCCAGGAATCCCCCTCTCCAGGTGACTGCCCTAAGTAGTAAGGAGTCAGGCTGAATAGCTTTGAATAATTTTTTTTCTAAGCCAACAGCTTTCAGAAGGAAAGCTGAGATACCTTCCTGCTTTTGAGGTGGGGCTGAGTACTTTCTAGGAGAGTAAGTACTCTCTAGGAGAGTTTGAATATTCTCAGCAAAGGAATCGAATCTGGATCTCCTGAGCCCTAATTATATGTTTAAATAACATCAACAGTTCCAGCCATCACTGGAATCTGTTATTTCCTCACCGTATTTGAAAGAAAGACATTAATCTTCATTTCTGCAGAATTTCAGAAAGAATTCTGAGCAAGGTATGCTCAGAATGAGTCAGTATGGGTAAGGGCTACTGCTACCTGATCCACAGAGTAGACAGACTGAAAAAATGGATACTGGCAGGTTCCAGTCCAAAACATGCTGATTGCTCAAACAGCACCTATAAGGCAGTAACAATTTCCATGTTTTCTACTGGAGCCAGAGAAGGTTTAACAGGACAGGCAAAACTGAGTGGTGGGGAATCACATGTAGCAGGGAATTAGGACTTGACAGACAGGCACTGACTTGGGGGCTTCAACTTTACAGAAGGCAGAGTTCCTCCACCAAGGTGACCAAGGCAGGGTCCTGCGATGACTGCACTATGCTTTGCTCTCCAGTTTCCCTTCTTCGGGCAATGATGCCCTTATGACAGGCAGGAGAGGCAGCAGCCCCATACAATGGCTCTTTTCTCCTCTATTTCCCTATGGCCCACGGTACTGGACAGTTTAGGCACAGCCAATTATGAAGGATGTTTTTTGGCATTCTGAACTTCATTCTCGTCATTCTAAAATGAAGCAGTGGAGTCTTGCAGATTTGCAAATGTAATGTCATTGTAAGAAATAAATTATATTCAATTGCACATACATTTCCACCTCTGTATAAACAAATGAAAGGAAGAAGAAAAAGTTGGCAAAAATACAAGGCAGATATAATTTTAAAAGGCCAGAGAAAATTAACACTAAGTCCTCTTTCTTTTTCCTCCAGATGATGAAAGCCTCTGAATGATATATTTAGTCCCTACCATCTTTGGCAGCGCAATTCTAGTGTCTTCTGACTGACCATGTTTCATAGTACACAATGCTATACCCAGAGCTGCACAATCCTAACAAAAAGAATCTTGCTGAAGGCACTCAAACCCATCAATTTTACATTTCCTTGACTGTAAAAATGAAGACACACAGTTTCAGTGATACATTAAGCTAAAAAGCCTTTAAAGAAGTACTCCTCTTGGCCCTTCTCCTGCTTCCACCAGCCTTTCTATCCCTAGGTGAACCTGCTCTCTCTTGCCAATAAAAGCATGTGCATGGCCATGGAACACGGCCCCACATACCTGCAAAGACATCTCTTATCCAGACCAGCTCCCTGTTCTGGTTTACCACAAATCTGTTTAAAGAGGCTTCTGGTGGCAGGGACGCGGTGTGTGAGCAGGAAAATGTGATCCAAGGCAAAGGGAAAAGAGGACAGCAGTGGTAGTGTAGCACTATTGTTCTTAAAGAATATATTCTTTAAAACTAACCAGCAGTGGTGCAGTCTTAAAAAATATATGGGACAGTTTCAAACAGAGAGTTTGAAAATAATTTTCCAATACCCTAACTTCCACATATGTTAAACTTAAGTCTATCATGACTTTTTTGGTAAACTATCAAAAATTTTACATTATCAAAAAATGTACATAAAAATAGTTTTAAATATATTTGCAACCTTTTCCCATCTACAAGCAACCTTTTTAAATTGATAAAACCAGTATGGTAATTTATTCTCAGAAAAACCAAACTCAGACGAACTTTCTGAGTAAGGAAACAATTCAATATCATACACAAAATGATTATATATTTCCTGAAGTTAAATTTAGAACAATGCAGTTTCCTTCCAGTGTAAAGTTGACAATATCATGGACCTGTTATAGAAAACAGAAGTCTACCATTTGTGGTGGAATACAGAAGTTATCTGCAGATCAGCTGAGTTGAATGAACACAATACTTACTAAAAATTACTTTTGTGATATTCATGAAAGTTTTTAATGAATCTCAAAGCCAAACAGAATAAACAATGCTCTGCATCAATAAATCGATTACCTGCTCAGGGAAAAATTCTTGTAGAAAGGGACCCAGTAGTATGATGCCCAGTCCTTCTGGGTCTAATTTGGTCTTCATGAGGTTTACACTACGATTAAAAACATTGAATATAAAAGTATGAGTTAGACACTTTTATTCTTGCATGACTAAGTTATGCTGTACTACCACAGTACTGACTGCCAAGTACAGCAATACTATTCTATTTTTAATCGTAAGTGACAAATCCACCAGAATGGCACGTAAGTTGCCAAAACATGGTTATTTTTAAGTAAAACTAATCTGTTATTTTAAATTAAATAAGTGATTATTCTGAAGGACCACCATATTTGGTAAAATAATTTGAAACCCATATAATCTAAGACCAGGTTTACAGCCCGAAAGGCATTTTGCTGTCTTGTAAGCATTCTTTAAAGATACAAAAACCAGCCATCTTTTAAATATAGCACTGTTACTGCCAAACAACCTGTTTTTAAACAGAGATTTGAAAACTTTCCAAGATTTTCCAAGTATGTTGAAATAAAATTAAATTTAACAGACATATTTCTTATTTACATCACGTACTTGGTATCAAAGAAGCCAGAACCAACAAACAATGGAAATACCAACAATACTAATCTGGAAGCCTTACTGCACAACTACAGTCTAATTTTGGGTCACTGCAAACAAAGGTCAATTATAAGACTATATATCTATTTAAGCAATATATTTCTAGAGGCAGCAGATTGTATCTATTTGCATCTACCTAGCCCTCTGCTTGAGTTCCAAGTTGTACCGTACACAAGAATGTCCTCATTGGATCAAACCAACAGAGCGTCTTGCCCAGTATCCTGTTCCTGACACTGGTCAGTAGTGGAGGCTTACGATAGAGAACAACAGGGCAAACACACATCCTTAGTTTACCCTCCCCATTTCCAGCAGTCTGCTGCTCAAAGACATCTTCAGTGACAGGCAGTATCTAAAACACAAAGATATATATTTTTCTTTCCATGCATGCGCCTAATTGACTTTGAACCCATCTATAATTTTGGCTCTTAATAAACTCCAGTCAAAAAATTCGAATTAAACTATGGATTCTGGGAATAGGTTGTCTTCTCTGTTTTGAACCTGTCACCTGATTCAGTTTGATGACACCTCATTTTTGTATTGTGTGAAGCAATTAAGAGTTATTCCCTATTTACTGTGTCAATGGTTGTCTATCTTTTCCAGGGCAAACAGTCCTAACCTAGCTTTTCCTTGCACTGATGGCATTCTGTATCTTTAATTAGCCTTGTTGCCTTCCTGATACCTTTCTGCAATGTTCTTTTTCTAAGATGGAGTGAAAAATCAGGTATTTATATAATGACATAACTCCTATGAATCCCACTCCACATATCTACTGCTATGAGTTTAAATCTAGAGATCTGTTTCCTGACCAGTAAATCTAGTTCACAGACCAACAATGTGTATGTGAAATCAGCATTGCTTTATCCCCTGAGCAATCAATCTACACCTACTTTATTGACACTTCTCTGTTACCGTATCTTCTAGTAACTTCTGCTGCTCTTACACTTCCTTTTTTCTCAGTATCTCCAACACATTTGTATCAGCAACAATCATACAAATCCCTACTGTCAAATCCTTGCTTGTAAAGTAACAAAATTCACAGACTCAGTATGAATTTCAATAAAATTCCTCTAATTATCTCCTTCCAGTAAGGAAAAGTGGTATTTTTATTCTTGGTAAGTTCTTTATTAGCAAAAAAGATTTCTTCATATTCCGTGTCTACACATGAAATATTTACATGTGAATTTTCCCTAGACTGGCCTTCAAATCCTTTTCTAAGTCCTACTGTTTGTTTGTCACATTTCTCATTCCTATACTGTTTGGTACCAGCACAGTTCACAGTAGCAGGTTACCCAAAATAGTTCAGCAATGTCATTCTGATGTTTCTTCAGGATTTTGGGTTTTTTTACTTATTCTGACACTTCAGAATCTTAGTTAATCAGACCACACATCAAAAGGCTTAAGTGCAGAACCACTCTGTAATCTTCTCCAGTGATGAGAAGAACTGCTCCCTACCACCTCCTCTGGTGAATATGAAGAACTCACTGCATTTTTCTAATTGACTTTAAATGCATTTAAGACATTGGGAATCATCTGTCAGAACTACAAACGTCTTGTAAGCCTCTTGGCACTGATGGGCTCAGAAGAATACTATTAGTTTTAGTTTTATAACTTTGCTTATTAGTCTACAGATTTTAACTGTGCTTTATATTGTATTTACATTTAACATACCATAAATCCAGGTTCTTCCCTTTTTTTTTTGATGTTTGCACTATGTTTTCCTTTCAGAAGACACACTCCTAGTTTCTCATAGATGCCTCGTTTACTACTTAGGCCTTGAGCCACTCCCAAGATCTCTTTTGTTGGGTGCAGTGGGAAGAAGGTGTTATTTCCAAGGTCTTTTTGATTGTTGCACAGAAGCATTTTGTCCTTTTGGCTACTACTTAAGTTTCATCTTCTTTAAGTAACTTCCTTTCTTGATCCTGACATAGAACTAATGGTAAATTATTTGGATTCTTTTTGTTTCTCCCTCAACACGCAGAGGATGTATTATGCAAATTTTAAGAGAGTGGCTCTGTTAATACATTCTGTCCTTGGAAGAAAAATTTTAAAATTCATAATTCTAAATGTGGTATCTTATAAACTATGCTAATTTATTATCTTAAAAAAATTCACTACTCAAGTGAAACTACCACTGAGGATCTGCAAGATACCGGACTTCAATCCTTCTATTCCTCATTCCCATTCTTCTCAAAGTATAAAATTTTGGCTATTTCGGTGGCTGTTTGAAACCTGCCCAAATTCTTGAAATGCTGCAATGGAGTTGCAAAAACAGTGTTTGCAAACAGAACCATAACAGATAAATTTTAAAATGCACTTAAAATTATGCCATGAAATTAGAGTAGGTATATACTCACTAAAGAAATACAAGAACTGTTTAAAACTACAGCACCACATAAGTTTTTAAATATGGCCAGGGTACACAATTCAATCAGTTAAGCAAGAGGGTAACTCTAATAAACTTGGATTGTGCTATGTTTCAATTGAGGTTTTAACCTTCAGCAAATCATTAACACCTTTCAATGTTACTGGTACCACAGCAGAGCTACTGAACACGTGTGCTTGTGCTTCAGGCTCAGTGCAAAGCCTGGCACCTGAACTGAAGAGCTTTCAAGTGTTGGGGTCATGGCATGGGTACTGTTATGGCTGAGAAGTGTGTGGGGACAGAAGCCTTTACTACTGGTCAAACAGAGAGAGCATAAAATGTTTTAAGCAAGCTAAACCTACACTGACAGACGTGCTCAAATTGGTGCCCTAAAGGACATCAAATGGTTTTTAGAAACAGGCAAAACAAATGAGACAAGTGGGTTCTCCAGTACATTTACTAAAAGACTAGAAAATTACTAAAAACACATGCAAAGGCTTTCAGTACTGGTTTAGTCACCTTGCTAATAATTCATGTCTGCTCTAGAGTTTTCCCCTCTACAGTTCTAAAATTCTAATCAGGTCTGATCTTTATACTTTCTGAGATTTTAAGAAACTTAAAGCCTTGGATTAGATAATCACAAATTTAAACAGTACATTAGGAAGCTAGGCCTTCGATTTTCCTCAAGAACAAACAAACAAAAAACAAGCAAAAATGCCTGTATGGAGTTCGAAATACATTATTTATACTTGTGTTCCACACTAAAAAGACAGAACATCTAGAACCCAAACAGAGTAGGTTCTCAAGATAACAGTATTAGGCAATGTATTTTTTTAAGAGGAGATAATTTAGGACTGTATATTTCATTTTGACTGGTTCTTTGTACATCAATTTGTATTTTATGTGCTATGCACAATAAAACAGGACAGAGTTATGCCACAAATGCCCTAAAAGAGAAACAGCCAAATGGAAAAACCACTGAATGAAGAAAGAGGGTTTCTGCAGATATACTGAGACAGCAGAATAAAAAGGCCAAAGAAATATTCTTAGACCCATTAAACAATGGCTTTTTTTCTTTCCCCTCCTTTAAAAAAAATTCTCTTGCAGATTTCACCACTTATTCATCATATGTCATAATATGAATGTGAGCCTTTTGTCCTGTACTTTCTTTTGGTTTGGGTATCTCTTTATTTCAATTTTTACTCTTATCCTCCAGAGAACAACTCAGTAAACTTCATTACACTATAAGCATTCAAAAGGAGAGAAAATGGGCTCAATCACTTTTCACATGGTGGTAAGTAAACTCGCAGCCTCCACAGTCATTCCAGTTTTGACCCAACTAAACTAGACCAAATGTTTACAAGAGAGCAGAAGCAACTTTTGGAGCAGTAAAAATGTACAAGTGTTCGGCTCTCCTTTACATGACTAAGCATTTAGTCACAAAGCATGGTAAGTTTTGACCCAGAAGGTTAACTGCTGTCACTTAATATTAATCTTGTCTGTCCATATTAGAGCTAAAACATTTGAGTTTTAACTCTAACCCTGGGAAATCAATGTGTTATTTCTGAAAATAAATGGCAATTATAAACACTGCTAGGTCCTGAGTATTGGTGGAAACAAAACAGTAACTGAAGCAGTTTCAGCTTTCAACGCTGCAGAAAGATCCAGTGGTAATCCAAACTTGCCCCTGAATACCTTGACTGTTTAGCTCTTCTGTTGCAACCTTTCATCTGCACTATTTTATATAAATATAATTCCAACTATCCCCTCAATATATAGTAATGCAGTAGGTTTGAGGGGTTTTTTGCTTCTGGTTATCACTACTGAAGTTAGAGACATCTTAATTTTAATTCCTCCCATTTAATTTAAAGCTTAACATTTCAAAATAACATTCTGTGCCCAGAATATAAACTAGGGAAAAAAAAAATCCAAACCAGGGAAAAAACTCCAAACCAAAACCAACCCGAAACTGTAAATAGATATGTAGTAAAGTGAATGAAGAAAAAAAGCATTAAATGATAATTAATGTCATTAATTGATACTTCTGCAGTATTTAAATTTTATTATACTTACTATTCAGGATCTGAAACAAGGTCCAGAGCCTTCATTACATCTTCTAGCAGTGTGTCAGGTATAAACCCATTATCTGAAGAAGTAGCAAAGTTTCTTGTAAGGAAAAGAAACCAAATGCTTTGCAGGAGAACAAATTTCACTCAAAAATACCAATAAAACATATCTTTAGTTGTAAAATTCGCAAGCAAATGGTGGGGTTCTAGAAGGAAAGGAGTTTTCAAACACTTCTCTCACACTTTACAAAAAAAAAAAAAAGAGTACGATACAGAAACTGGATTTATTACTCATATACTTAGAAGCTTAATACTTGCTAAGAATTCAGTCTTTGTATAGAGTTCTCCACTAGGTACCTTGGGATAGTAACTGTACTGTTCTTCCCTTTTGATTAGTTAAAGTAGTACCTGAATGCTAGACATCCTCTGTTTTCCAAAACATAAGAAAATTTTCTGTGTATGCTGCATACATTCAAGAACAAAATCTCATGAAGAATGAATCAGACCAGATCAGTTGTTTTATGAAAATTTAATATAGGAGAATTAAATTTTATTTAAGCTTCAAGTTAATTACAAAGAACAAGGTTAAAAAATGTCTCTTAAAAACTCTTACTTACTATTGCAAAACTTCCCTTACTTCCCTTACTGATTTCTCAGATAATTTCTTCACTGAATTATGGAAGAGTTTGCATTAGAAGGGACATTAAAGATCACCTAGTTCCAACCTGACTGCCATGGGCAGGGAGATCTTCCAGTAGACCAGAATGCTCAATGTCCCTTGTAGATTGACTCCGGTACTGAACGTTTCTTAAAGACTAGGCATTTCATTCCTCACTTAATGAGTACATTTCTATTAAAAGAAAAAAATCTTATTTCAGCACAAAGTACAGCCCTTACCCTCAGGGTCATATGTCTGGAAAACTCTTCTCGCTTGTTCTGAAGGTGCTTCAGGAGCAACAAGGGCCATGTCCTATAGGGGTGAAAAAAAATCCACAAAGAAAACTTACAAAATATTCTCACTTCAGATACAGATTACTAAGAAAATATTTAGCCATACTATACCCAGCTGGAACCTAAATTAATGAAAATTTCAATACAACAGAAGTTTAAGTAATTTGGCAATAGTAATATTAATACAAATAGTACTATTTGTAATAGTGACATAAATAGTGACATAAAAAAAAATCAAGAAATGTGCTAAAGACTATTCCACAAATTTCTTGACAAATTTTATGCAAGTCTTTTCGTGTGGATGCTGTGGCACAAAAGCTAATTGGAAACTACAATTCCAATCATTTGTACTCAAGAGCTCCAAGTGAGAAAGCACACAGAGGAAACTAATTTGGGAGGAGTCCCTTTGTCCTGCTAATCTCTCCTGATGAGAACAACTTGAAAATTGCTTGCTTTACGCACTGGAAATATAAATGCTAGATTTTTATATTAATTCAGTATCACAATAATGTAATTTTAAGGATCCAGAAATATGATGTGACAGAAACAAACCCACTGTTTAATGGAAAATTTTTCACTGATTTTATAAATGAATAGCTAGAACATCGACAGAAAACTAGTATTTTAACAGTGTCTCTTCCATGTTTACATATGTTCTAAAATCCTTTAAAGTACTTTCAGATAAAAAGATTGTATTAGCTCAACACAGTTAGTTTCATGATGCCAAATAATGTATAAAGTTGTGCAGCTGTTCAGCACATACCCTGTCATAATGGGTAACACTTATGTTACTATATAAGGCACATACGTACACTATGAAATTCTGTAAAATGTGACCAACTCTGAAATTATTTGGAATACAAAACATACTAAGCAGGAATAGATTTCATTATCACAGTGTATTACAATAAACTAATGCAAATATTTCTTAGTTTAAAAGCAATGATGCCATAGCATATAGAGCTTATTAACAACAAGATGATTAGTGATTTCAATATTCAGGATTTAACGCTGAAGAAGTGCTATTTTAGTGGTGGTTTCTTATTAACAAATCAGCAGCTTGCAAAGCCTACATAACAAGGGAGAACTCTTACAATTTCCAATGGTATGGAAGGATATAACCCAAAGTATCTTCCAGCAGCACAGACATATAATTTCAAATGTAAACAACATAGTTCTACTTTGGTTTATGAATATGCAGTTCCTTCCACACAATCTTAATGTAATCCAAGAATAAAGACTATCATTTGTGTTGTCCTCCCTACCCACAAATTATCTTGTTAATGTAGTACTTTCCACAGTTTCATGTGATGCAAAACAGATTCTTTAAAGCCAAGTCTTCTGCAACTGCCAACAGCCTTTTTGATAGTCCAATTGCAAACAGTGTGTATTTCTGTTAGCATTTGAATTTTCCAGGCCCTTAGTTTTTCAGTTCATGTATGTATACATGGGAAGAACTTAGAGATAAAGTCACTAAATGCTTTAGTCATACTGAAAATTCTCTTTTTCAAAGGAACTTTAAAATACGGTAAAGCCTCCATATTGTTATAGATTAACATTTTTTATTCACTAAATGTGATTTACTGATGCTCTAAGCAAGTAACTTCAGATGGAACTTAGAAAAGTCTGCCTTAGTGAGATGACCAAAACTCCAACCTCTCTTACCTATAAAATAATTCTAACTTTTCACTGAGATTGTTGTCCTATTAAAAGTTTAAAATGCAAGATCCTTTACATACAAATCTCATACAACCTCTTAACTTATCATCTCATTAATTTCCAGTATGCAGATAATTTTACAAGTTCAATTAGTCCATATATTTGTATCTAGGGGAAAAAAACACCATAGCTCCTTCATGCAATAAAGCTGAAAATGTGATAAACATCTAACAAAAACATATTTCAGCTGCCCAAGCTGATATTTCACCATATGTGCCAAAATAGATTCCCCACCCCAGCCTTATGAATTGTATTTTGATGTAACCCATGCAATGAAAGTACCATATAAGGGAATTTCATAAACAGTTAATTACAATAGTTATTTCTAATACTAAGTACAACATGTCCCAAAAATCATGTTTCACTCATTGGCTCTTGTGATACACAAACAAGTCATTTTATATTACTTTGAAAGTTATTCTCATCAGTAGTACCAGTTATTTTAAGATCCCATATTTAGCCTGAGAGGCAAAAAATATTCTTCGTCAGTTTTAATGAAAACATGCCCGAACTTTTCATTCTACAAATCCAAAGCAGAACATAAAGGCTAAGCCACACTGAAATCCTGGCTATAAATTTTTTCAAGTCACACCTTGGAAGACCCATTGCCCTGAAAAACAAAATCTGCTTGCATATGAACTGTTTTATGGTTCTACACTATCACTATTGAGTGATATGTGGAAGAATTACATATTGTAATACTAACTTTCTTCTTGGAAATTCACCTAGAAACAATATAGAAACACTGATTGTTTATCAACTTTTTAACTTCCTGTAACTTAATTGCATCTGGAGAACAGAAGTTTATTTAATCCAGTTTTGTATTGCAGAGTGAAGTGTGTATTTTTCAATGCTATAATCAGTGGTTTTCAAGGCCACTTTTCCAAAATGGCTTCCTAAGAAAACAAGGTTGATGAGATCCCTGAAACTGATTCCCTTCTCTCTAGCCGACTTCTGAATCCATTGCCCAATTTCAATTTTACAGAGGAAACAGGAGTCTCACAAATGATAGCTGAAACTGGATGCCAGGCAGAGCATCTCAGTGAGGAGCTGGTTCAAGAAGACATTTGATTTCATGTGTCAGCAAGACTCCTTTCGAGATTATCTTTTGAAAGAGAAAAGGCACTTCACACAATCCTACTGATGTACTATGTAACTGTATCATTATAATCTGGACATACAGATCTTTCACACACACACGACCAGAATGCATTTCAAACTGGATAGAGCTCTGAAATCAGAATGTCCAACTGCAGATCCTCCTGTGGCTGTAATCATTCATTTGCAATGAATCTCCACATCCACTGTATGTACCCTGAAGGACACAGATAATGTTCTTCTTCAAAAGGTGAAGGCATCCTGCTACCAAAGCCAGAATTGAAATGCTCTTTACAGCCTGAGATATAACAACTCACTTAACTAACTCACTTAACTAAGAGATAATAGAATTAATTGAATGCTGCTTTATTTGTGGGCAAGGAGCAGAAGTGCCATATATATCACCACACACACAAATGAGTATATGTGTCCTAAAGGTATCAGTTTTACTTGTAGGGACTGGCTAGGAAATAGACCAAAAAAGTAAAATTTAACACGGACTGGTATCAGTTGAAAAGCAGGAAAGCTATCATCACTACAATAGCAAAAAGAGGTTCAAAGTCTTAGAGTGATATAAAAATCCACTTGCTGATTCTCATTAAGATGAAGAAGGCCCAATAGAACTTAGGTATTGTTTGAAATTAAATAACAGCTGTTTTTGTAGGTTTTCCTAGGAGCAATTTGTCAAACCAAGGAAAAGAGAGTCCTTAAGATCTAAAATGGGAGGTCATTATTACCATCATACAAAGAACTGAACAGTTATGGAAAGGTCATAGATCTTTTTTCCTCTTAGGCATCACTGCTGAGGTATGAAATTACTGGTTCTAAAAATACCAATTTACTGTCAATCTAGGCAGGCTATTGTGAAGGGTCTGTCTGGGAAGGGACAGTAGAGAATTATGCTGTGGCAACAAAGCAAGTCAAATCCTAGAGCCTGTGAAATCAGTCCTAAACCATTTGATGTTATTTGACATAAATTTAGTTTAAAAGACTGTGAGTCTGGCTCTGAACAGAGGGATAGTCAATGAAGATTAGTTCAAGACTGCCATTTGTGTTCAGGGATATCATCCACACTGGCAGTTTGCAGGGGGCAGTGCCCTTGGTTGCTGCAGTGATGGCAGTGCCCTGCACAGACTGCTTACCCTGATTTTCTTGTGCTGGCCAATAGAATGTGCCACTGCTCTGCAGCATACTATCCTCCATGAGAGAAGGCATTAAAAAATTCCAAACAACTGAGAAATACCCAAAGAATACTTGAGGGAGTAAAAGGTTTTTTCCCCACTTGAGAGATGTATGTGGAAAAAACTGAAAGAAAAGTCCTAGACTTTTCTGTCATTATACAAGAGCTTTGCGGCTGCAACTATTTCCACTTCAGAAGGGCAGGTGTCAAAGATCATATACTGTATCCTCCTAAGCCCTGAAGAGGGGCTATGAGTCTGAGATTCAGAAAATGCAAAAAACCCCCAACTTTTCTTGAATACAAAGAGAGGAAAAAGACACAAAAGGAAGAATGCCATCCCAAAGTAGCAGAGTTCTTATGAGGGGTCAGAAAATAAAACACAGGCTTTGTCGTTTAGACCAGGAAGAGACAACAGTTTACCTGAAAGTGTTCATCAAGTAGTGGTGGTGGTGGAGGAACATCCACAACAAGCAATTTGTTGCAACAAGGTGGTTAAAAGGAAGCAAACTGGCTCTAGCTGTACAATGCCTTGCAAAAGTGAAATGACTGCATTTACTCTACAGTACCTGCAGTACCCTGCTGAGCACAGAAGAGAGCTCTCAATAGGGAGGAATGAAAAGCTACATATGGAGTACTTCAAATTCTTTTCCACCTTCACCCATACTACCAGACACAAAGGAGACCCTACTTGATCCAAGGGTGGAGTGAGGCTGTGGAAGAAATGTGAACAAAAACCAAAGAAGAAGAATTAATAACAGAAATCTGAGGACCCTGGCAGTCTATTCATCTGGAAAGAGGAGCTTTTAACATACACTCAAGTAAGTTACAGAAACCACAATATATCCTCCATTCCTTTGGGAGAGGATATATTTGGTTGGTTTAACAGTGAATACCTGTTACATTGCCACAGATGTTGGTGGTTTAGTTTAAAACATCACAAGAAGGCAACAATTCATTTGGTGACTCATTAAAAAATAGGAGCTTCTTCAACATGTACCTTGTTTTCTTGGACAGATTACAAGATTACTGTAAACCAATAAAGATTAGTATATAGTATTTTTCTAATTCAGTAACTAGCTTGTTTTGCTTATCAACACAAAACAAGGTTTTTGCTTTGAAAATAAAAATATAGTACAGGAATTATAGACCAAGAGTCAGCAAATCTGAGTTTACTGGAATTCTTATCTAATAACTAAATTACATACTACTCTCCAGTCAAAAGCTTAACTGAAAGGGCAGCATTTCAAATTATATTCACATAGCTTTTTCTTTTTGGAAGACGGAATGCAATGTTATACAAGCACGAAACTTTGTTCCTAGGAGAAATCAAGCTGGAAATGGACAAATTCCATGCTTTGACTTCTAAAACCTCCACAATATAATTCACTCAATATGTACTTTAGCTTCTGTTATTATTAAATATTCTATTTTTCTATGTAAAAAAATACTATCTAGTATTAAATAGTATTTCTACATCTCATATTATTTCAGCCTATAGACATGAGCTGAATGCTATACAATGCAGTGGTGAGTATTAACATACTAAATCTATTTCGGAATTACAATAAGGAAGAGAGAAATGAACACATATGTCAGGAACGTTTGATAGTGAAGTTTAAAACCAGTGAAGATGTACTGCAGAAATTTAAATCTTCCTAAATACAGTTCTCACAATACTGAAAGATGCACTTAATGTTGGAAACCAGCTTACAGTATTCAGTTTCCCACTTAAACCATGTAATTCTCTCTTGGAATGATGAAAATCCTCTGGCTTGCTTCAATCCAGAATAATGAAATGTTTTTGAAAATAGACTGGATCAATTATTTTATAACTCAAATAGTCCAAGTGTTTCTAAAGGACAATTCTTAGCCTGGCTTATTAACCTAACAGTAATATTTTATGGCTTTTCATGTGAAATGTCCAAGCTCTGTGAAGCAATGAAGAAAAAAAAGTATATTAATAATGGCATGTGATCCACTGTTATTTAGTATTGGTAAGTAATATTTCAGGAAAATCTTTGTAAGCACATGTTGCTACACGTAGAGACAAAATACTAAATATTCACAAACATCACGGTTTCATATATTATAGAAACTGTATTGCCATTTATGTTCATATTTGAAGTATACTATTTCAGGTAGCTAATTCTAACAGTCGCAGAATAGAGCAATTAGTTTCTATAAAAACCAGTATGCTTTATTCTTTTATTAATACAAAACACGTGATTTTTTTCATTAAAGCTGTATTATACAGTGAAGCCCATCTCACTTCATTCCAACTGCATGAGCTCCCTTAACAACACATAGGCAGTGACTGAATTTCTTCCCTAAATACACCTGTACTGCTTCAATATTTTCATATAGTCTCTGACAACTTTGGCACAGCTCTGTAACAGTTAAAGTACACATATAAGATACCCTAAACAATCAACTGGTAGAGGAGAATGGCACTGGACTCCCTGTAACACACAAAGAAAACAGATTTCATAAGCTTCTTATGTAAAACAAACCAACAATGGAAAAAATGTACTTAAATATGGAAATGAAGTTGCTACAGTTTTAGAAACAAAAGAATATGTTACTCACATGGCTAATCACATGTAACTTCTTATGTAAGAGGAGAAAGAGAAAATGAAGGCAATATCTAAAATATCACTAAATGTGCTTCATCGTTACTAGGAGTTTAAATGTCCCTCCTCCACAGACAATCCCTGTCCCTGCCTTTTCTCTGTATTTCTATCCTTCCACATTGAGACTTTCAATTCTGAACGCAGAGTTGGCTTATCAAAAGAGGCCAAAGACACTACTTTTATCTTGTATGCAACAAAGCTGCTATCAGTATGAAAGGAGTAAATAGAGGCATAAAAAAATTATTTTCCAACACTTTTTAAAAAGTGGTTAGAAATTGGTTGCAAAACATCTTTGTGATTGATTATACTTGGATTGAATCAGACGCTGTATATGGATTCACCCTATCTTCCTGGGCAGTCCACAGCTGTCACATGTACTAAGGTTTTGTAGACCAAAACAACAACTACAACCTAAACTGATTTCAACCAGGTTCCTGCCCTTTACAAAATGACTTAAAGTCTCCTGATAGAGATTCTCTACAAAAGTTCAGTCTGTCATGTAACAGGTTTATTAGGCAGCGTGTGAGTTTCGCAAAAAGCAGAACTTTGCGCCAAGTTTCAGAACAGAACTACAACAGTTACTATTTTAAAGTGTATTCTCATTACTGAAGTGTATGTTGGCATGTTAGGAGTCTCATTTACTGCTTCTAGTTCTTGCATTTATCCCAGTAGGGTTTGGGAACATGGGAATAAAGCAGACTGAACAGAGAATAAAAAAGTATGTAAGCTTCCACTTCTAAGGATACATGGTGCCCTGCTCAGAAAGAACATCTGGTCTTCAGATATTTTGGAGAAAAAACATTCAAAGAGATAAATGGCCACAAAATAATTTCCCTGTTGTTTTGCCCAAGAACACTTCACTTAAAAATATCTTTAATAGGCATTCACTAACTATATTTAAAACTCTCTGTTTCCTAAGTTCTGTAATACGTTAACAACTTCAGGACATTTTCTCAGGAAGTAAAATTGTAAGGGGAAGAATGATTCCTCGGATTGCATCCAGAACATGTATTCATAACAAGGGAGCAAGGATTAACAGCCATTCATAGAGAGTCATTTTCTCAAACAGAACATTTGACAGGCGGATAATCAGTTCATGAGCTGGAACTACCATTCTGTCATGTGGCAAACACTACATTCCCAATTCTAAGTCTTATCTTAGAATCATTATCTGCTATTAAAAATATGCAGTTAGTAGGCTACAATTAAAGATAAGGTAAAAGGGAAGGTGCTTTGTAAAGCAAAGAATGGATGATGTGAGCCTGGCATTATCAAGGTTTATGACTTCTACCTCTTACCTCATGTAAAGGTACATGGGATATGTGGAGTTGTTCATTTTATTTGCCTTCTCTCTTGTTGTTAATTTTATTTGCCTTCTCTTAAGCATATTAAATTCCATATTTTGCAAGACAGTGGTTTAGCTTTTAGGGCTCTTATAAAAAAATCTGTGTGAAAATGACTCAATTTCTCTTTCAAAATTCAATTTCTGGAATGATTCCATCAAGATAACCACTGATTATGAATATACTATTTGCTGTCATAAATTGGTTTATTTACTGACCTGCTCTGCTTTATAGCCTTTGGCAGTCACGCATAATGCAGTTGTTTGGGGGGGAAAAAAAGGGAAACTATTTTTTCCCCTCTCCATGTGCTGAGGTTGCATCTTAGGATGAACAGCACATTTTACCTCTGCCTTATCCCTGCCATAAATACACCATTGTGCCAAAGCATAGTGTGGACACTGGAGCATCATACTGAATTTACAGAACTTCTGGAAACGAGTGTTCTACTGCTTTTAACTAACACCTTTCTTTCAATTCTTCACTTGATGTCAGATTAACTACTAAGAAAACTAATGTTATCTTCCTAACTGTGTGTGTACAATACAATTACTTGTAAACTAGCAGGAAATGAAAATGCACTAAATCTATTAAAGTGAAGCTTTTGGGTTAAGAATCCAGAAGATCTTTGAGGGAATCAAGAAGTCTATGCTTCTCCTCTCCATTTACTCACAAATACTCGATGAACTACAAATTGCTTAGGGTGTAATGCTTGCTCCACTATCCAAAGTGGTTCAAATAAAAATGACAGTATATCCAAATACATGCAGAAAGTTAAGATTTAAAATAATTTTGTAAAAAGCCAGTTTAAATACACAAATGAGAAAAAGGCTTATAAAAAAAGAGTTTCACTTTTCAGGCCAACATCTAATCTGAACTAACCATTAATTCATTCACAGCTTGGAAGCTATCAGGTACATGCTCAGGTAACCATTTCCTGAAGTGGAATCTTCAAAATGTGATTTTAATTTCTTCTCTGACGAAAACATACTTTTTCAAAATTTAATTACCTGCATTTACTGGTCATGGAAGAGAAAAACAAAAGGAAGTGCATAGATGTTTTTCACTACCTTTCCAAAGTAGAAGAGTTCTTAAGTTAAAGGATACTCATAGGTTACTTTCGTAGAAACCAAAGTTGTTACCACATACTAATAATGACTGAATTTTCACATATGCATCTTGTTTCTTTTCACCAACACTGACAATCTCTGTTGGTGTTCTGAGCTTAAATGCTGTACCAACGAACACTCCCCCTCGGCCCAGCTCTGGTAAACACCACTGACCCACATTTAGGCTTTCCTATAGCAGTGTCAATGTCTGCTGAGGTGCCCCTCAGTTGAACTCTGATGGAAGAGATTGTTTAGGAAGAGAAGTGAATGTTCTTTCTTCTGAGAGACAATGCTATCAAGGATGCGGAAAAAAGGCCCTGAGAATGTGTAGAACAGGTTACAGTGATCAAAGCCAGACAAATAAAAAAATGTAATCCAAAACCAGTGTGGTTCCAGGAGACCAGGACAGGACATTTTCCTTCAAAAGCAGTAATTTGTAACTTATTCAGATTTTTCAGACAGGTGTTTTCTCTGCTTATCTGACTCTTCAAGTCTAGAAATGCCCCAATGCTATAACTGAAAACGGATAGCCAATTCTGTTGTAGCCTCTGTGCTCAAAGACCTAGAAACAAACAATGGAATTTTTTTAAAGACCTACACAGCTGAAGCGTCCCCACAGACAGTTTTCAATCACCTGAAGTCACTAGACAAGACATTTATTCCACATTGTCTTTTCACTTTCAATGAGTCTGAATTCAAACTTCAACACAATGCGGATTTGCATGTCACAGACACTATTTAGAAAGCACTATTAACCTCCTGTTGTTCTTCCTATTGTTTGCACTGGAACACTTTCCTGTTATATTTTGCATAACATTCTGACTCCTTGGTACTCTTTTATACAGTGTCTGACCACACTTTGACATTCCTAGAAGTTTTGAATTGTCTCGGCTTGTCAGAACATCCCGTGATTATCATAAAAATAATTAAGAAGTGCCTGTACAACATTTCATCTAGAACATAACAGCCTTATTTAGAGCTGCCCCACTTCCTACTCTCTTATCCCTACAGTGAAAGAGAAAAAAAATACAAAAAGACTGTAGTGATAAAGCTAATTTTTAGAGGACATTTACAATACCATATATTTGCCTTCACACCGTCTGACAGAGTATGCAGGGAAACTCAGTGTGTCAGATGAAAGATTCCTTGTTTGCTTTTGTTGGACTGAAGCCATTTGAAAGTTTTTTATTCACTGAAAGGAAGGGGGGGCAGGGAGAGGCAGAAATGATGGCTGATAAGACTTAGTAGCTTACGAAGAACCTACATACTCACCGTTTTCAGGCAAAATTTACCTTGTTGCAAATGCACAGTCCACGACCACTAAGAGTAATTGCCACACTTTTTTCAGAAAACGTTATATTTGGACTGCTGAGCATTAAGCAGCTTTCTGACTTGATACACACAACAGTTGTGAAGAAAAGAAAAATAATATGATGGTACCACTTATGGTATTTTCCTAGGGACCCTTCCCCACAATGATTCACAAAGTTTTTCCAACTCTACTACGACACACATAACTATCAGAGTTTTGAAGAACTATTTAGGTAATACACGTTTGCATGTGCTTTCTGACTTCAACATTTACCCATCTGTAGAACAAGCTGTAGTATTTCTGCTCAAGACAGCCCACTCTAGATATGAATTTATGGAAGATGTGAGGTTTCATTTCATTTATTTCCAGATTGTATTTTCTTCCCAAAAAATCTAACTACAAATAATTATTTGCCTGATGACAGGTTGGTTAAGTCCCAGACAACAAAACTACTGATATTGTCTTCAGTAAAATGTGCTTCAATCAGAACTGCTGTTTCAATGAAGAAATTATTTGTTATTTCTCTCTGCCTCCAAATCTCTGTACTAAAATGAGGCTAATAACTCACTGGGTATGTACAGAAATGCTATGACAGTCAAGATGTGGAGATGAAGACCATGCAGGTAGAGGAAAACTTACCCTTTTAGTAACAGGAGAAACTGCTGACCCACTGTAGACTTGTCTTAAAACTAGGAATTGACCCAACTGTCTCTGTTTACAGCTATTTCATGCAGCAGCAGTTACAAGAGAACTTAAGCCAATTACACACTTTAATTAATTTTCACTTGTAAGTGTGAACTTCAGCCAAAGATACTGTGCTGCAATTTGCTCATTAAAATCCACTGAAAATATACAAAGTTTCAAAATGGCAGCTATGAAGAAATTTATTTTCCAAAAAAACCCATTTCTCACAGTCACGGCTACAAAACATGGTCCACATTCAGAATAGTGCAAATGTATTCTGGCAGACAGCAACAGGTCTACAATATTTAAATCAAAATGTTCTGAGACAGAAGAGCACGGTGGTTTATTGTTCATTCCACTGACAGGAGAAAAATGTTTATCATTCATCTGATGTAAAAAATCTGACCCAAATATCCAAGCACTAAAGAACAGCAGCCAGCTTTCTTTAAGTAGAGAAGTATGCAGAATTTGAGTAAAACCTTTTGCTTGTTAAATCTCCATGCTCAAGGAAATGAAAATTCTGTTCCCTAATTTTCCAATGCTAGTTGTCTATAGCAACAGTAGCCTAGGAAGATTGCTGTTTCTAGATTTCTAGACTAAATTACTCAGCTAATGACAAAACTGACTACTGTTCTGCTTAATAATTGCCTAACATTATTCTATTTAAAAAAAGGCTTTATGCTACTGTAAAATATATACAGCTTGAAAGAATTAAAACTTAGGTTCTTTTTAATTTAATCTGCACTGGGTTTGGCTCCACAGTTCATTTTTCTCTTTCCATTCTGAAATTTTTTTTCTCATGTAGTCAAATTCACCATCAAACTAGAAGCTAGATCCTCAATACCAAACACCAACTACACATGCTACTTTAACAACTTGCTGATTAACCAACTGCAATGAATTCAAGTTTCTTCCTGTAGTTTTTGACATGTAGTTTTTGTTATTCAATTGATACAATAATGGTCTGTCAACACAATTTGTACTTCCACTGTAGCTGACACCTCTGCTCCACCTGAAATTCTGAACAACTGCTACTTTAGAAAGGGTGAGGTTAGACATGCAAATTCATAAACTCTAAGCTTTTACACTCCTTCAGCTTCTGCTTTGCTGGAGCAAAAGCAAAAATAACAACAACAACAAAAAAAAATTAGAAAATTCTTTGCCAAGACCATGTCAATTCTTTATTCTGCTTTTTAAAAATCACAAGCTGATTGCAGAACCAATTGGAGACACTAGATATTGATGCCCAGTTACACTAAACCTAGGAAACAGCCCTTGGCATCTTAAAAGAAAGAGCATTAGAAGTGGCTTTCTGTCTGGACACAGTCTCTGTAGACACTAAATATTAGCTATGATAACACTGGGACAGGAACACTGGACTGGTATACCAGAATGATTATACCTATTTGCACCACACTGCTGTCTATACAACAAGGTACTGACTTTGATGGCATAATTCAGAAAAAACCTGGGAATAAAATTTCAAAATTGAAATAAACTTTACTAGGAAACTCTGGGAGAGAGTAAAGCGAAAACCAAATATCCAAAGGTGAATAAGTATTTTTCTGTTTCATGGAGTAAGGAAGAAAGACGATTTACCTGACAATAGGGATTAAAAATTTGCAAAAAAAAAATTCAATCTGTAAAACTGGCTAATTAATTCCAAAGATTTTTAAAAATTTAAGTTTAAAGACTAAAAAATACTACTACACATAAACTTTCAATATACTGTGGAGGTTTGCTTTTTAGTAAGAAAAATCTAGGTATTTGTGTCATCTTTCTAAAGATTAGGCAAATGTTTTACTTAAGAAAATTCAGCAGTTTGAGACTTTACAGCTTCATCTTTATCATATGTTCTAATACTTATTTTCAAGATTTATAATTAAATTTTTAATTAACTTTTTAAGATACTAGGTACAGGGAAGTTAACTTCTAGTGAGTACCAATAAATATACTAGTAGGTACTATTCAAAGTTTCAATAAATTTTTTAATCAGAAACAAGTGTTCTATAAAAATAAAATTTAAGGAAAACAACTTGCAATCTTCAACCAAAGAAACAGAAATTGTCTCCTTGGAAAATCTGGTCTAAGGTTTTAAACTGAGAGTCCTCCCAAAAGCATTTTATGTTCCACAGGCAGAATACATATATATATATATATATATACACACACACACATATATCTATATTTTCTTCCAACAGTCCCAATATCTATTTTTAATCTGAAACAACCAACTACAGATTAAAATTTGTGAAAGTACTGTCAGGGAGATGAAATTACCACATAAATCTCTCCTGCACTATAGAAATTAGAGACAGTACTTATCCCAAGCATAGTGTTCCAAAGCATAAACTATCCCCATCCAAATAAATTAAGCTAAAACTGAAAGACTTCATACTGCAAGTGAGGAGATATTGCTGAAGTATGGGAACAACTCTGCCTTTGAGGAAAGGCTTAATTAAAAGTTTTAGTGACTATGTTTTTACATTAAACCTACATAAAACTCACATTGTAGCAAGATCTGCGCTTTGAATTTATGTGGTGTTTAACTGCCTGAGGTTACCAAAACCACATCTAACATACCTTGGCAAAGAAGACTGTGAGGTGCGTTTCACTGCCAAGTATCCAAATGGGAAATTTTGGAGATTTCAAATAGGAGCCAACCTAAAAAGGCACAACAAAATCAGATATACAAAGCAAACTCAGAAAGGTTATCTAGTTAGTGACCAAGTTAATGAAAATTTAGCTAGTTTTCAGGACAGTTGGGACTCCACTGATACAAAATGTTCAGTAAAATGATGTATTTAGCATGCAGAAAAGTACTATGCTTAACAATACTACAATCAGACGCTAACGGAAAGGCAGACGTCCAATTGATTTATTAGCTGGTTTTGGATTAATTAATTCAGAATTGACATTTATGTAATAAATGGACAGCTAGTTGCAGTCAATACACCAACATTCTTCCAACTACATTATTCTCTTTAACTCTCCGATAAGCTAAAGGAATTCAATACCGACTCAAAAGAAAGCAAAGAACAACCAAAAAGGTTCAGGAATTAGAGAGTATTAATGCTGTTTCAAAAGTAGTTTTTGTAGAACAGCCAGGACCTGCAACCCCACAGGGGACACTGGATAAATTCAGGGAGGACTGTCTCCCATGGGTGGGACCCCACACTGGAACAGGGAAGTAGAGATTCCCTTGCAGCCTGTGGTGAAACAGCCTGTCCCCTTGCAGCCCATGGAGGACCAGCACACAGACTGTACTAAAGGTGCACTATAGCAGGAGTCCCTTGTTGCAGCCAGGCTGGGAACAAGCAAAGGAGTTCACTGCAGTGTTAAACCAAATAACCTGGCCAAAAAGGACCACAGGTGAAGGTAATGGATGTCTTTAATTTGCTGTAAGCCATGATTTGAGTTGCTGTTACAGGCATTACTGTACCAATGGAGGAGAAGCCTTACAAGAAGCAGATGCAGTGCAGCAGTGACCCGACCTGAGCTGGCTTTGGTGACCAATGACTCCATGCAGCACCACGTCTCCTATCCTGAGTAACCACCAGAACGGATGGAGCCCAAAGCCAGGGACTAAATGAACTCAAAGGATGTTTTGTGGACACTGTACAGACATTCAGCAGGGGTGGTCAGACAAAGGGAATGATACACATATTTTATATCAAAGGGTGGGAGGGAGGGTAGTGGTTAACGAAGTTGTATTGAATAGTGTGGGACCTGAGCATGACACAAATGGTATGGAATAAAGAATGAAATGTGCTGCTTTGGAATGGAATAGAGTTCATTTTCTTCACAGTGGCTGGTACAGGGCTGAGTTGTGCATTTGTGCAGAATGCAGGATTGATAATATAGAGATGTTTTTGTTGTGGCTGAGTAGAGCTTACACAGAGCCAAGGCCTATCCTGCTTTTTTTACAGCCACACTGGCGAGGCAGACAGGGTGCAAGGGAGGCTGGGAGGAGACATAGCTGGGACAGGTGACCCCAAGTGACCAAAGGATATGAAGTGGGAGTGAAGAAGGAGGAATGGGGGGACATTTGGAGTGATGACATTTGTCTTCCCAAGTAATTGTTACACTTGATGGGGCCATGCTCTCCTGGACATGGCTAAAGAAGCCGTAATTAATTTCTTGTTTTGCTTTGCTTGTGTGTGTGGCTTTTGTTTTCCCTATTAAACTGCCTTTATCTTAGCCCAATGAGTTTTTCAGCTTGAACCCTTCTGTTGCTGATCCTGCTACTGGGGGAGCGAGTGAGCAGGTGTGTAGGACCTGATTGCTGGCGAGGTTAAACTACAACAGTAAAGCACAGAATTTCTCAAAGAAACACCAGAAATCAAGAAATTCTGTCACAACAGAAAGAAACAATATGGACTAAGGTGCACACCTTAGTTACAGCCACTTTCAAATGTTCAGAGATAAATACATAAAATGCCTTTTAAATTTTGAATAAATTATATTTGGAATACAGTTGCTTAATAGTTTTATCATTTTTATCTATGTATATTTATTTTAAATGGAAGACAGTGACAGCATAAAAAGAGATCAATAAAACTGCAACACAACAGCAAGCCATTTTGGGACTTCACAGTTTTAAAACCATCTACGTACCTTTCACTAGGATTATTTTAGTAAAAACATAAGCTTCTAACTAGCAATAATTCATTGGTGCAATAAAGTTCTAATTTAAACAGCATCAGACAACATTTACTCACTAAGATGCATTTAAGAATTTTATCATATATTTCTCTTAATATATTAGTCTCAAATTGAATTTGGACATTGTTTGAAAGTTCTTTAAGATCTCCAGTAGTACACAGTAACGCTTTCAGTAATACTGTTAAAAAAGCCCACAACACCTTAATGAAAGAAAACTTTTAAATGATACAAAAAACACTACAACATTACCTTACAGTATCTCAGAGATTCCATCAATGTCAAAAAGCCTACTGTTGCCTGTTTGTGTATGCCAAGAAGTTCTGTTCAAAAGAAAACACAAAATTTATTCAAGAAAAATCTGCAAATCCTATTTTAAGCCATTTTTTTCTTACTTTCAAAATTGGTCACTTAATAACAATTTTAAGTTATGCAGTTTTAGTAAAAACAGCAAATCATCAATATATAGTTAAAAATGGTCATTTCTCTCTCTAAAAAACAAGACCTCTATAAATAAGATCTCTCTATAAAATAAGATCCAGACTCATGGTTTTAAGAGCTTCCTGTTGACAGCCTCATTTGAAAACCTGTTGGACTTTGTAGGAAAGTACTTGCAACTTATATCACAATTATTCTTGGAAAAATCTAAGAAAAACAACTATCTTGAAGAAAAAAATCCCACATATATGCACAAATGAATGCTTCTTTCTCTCTCCCTCTTTTGCCTTAAGAGTTCCTTGGCCATATTTATCTTAACCATTTCAGAATCTGAATAATGAACTACAATTTTGAAAATAATAGTTTTGTTAGCAGAAAAACTAATTTGACTTTCAATACTGACTTCCACTTAAAGCTCTCAAAAGCACACAGCTGCCAGGAACAGCTGAAATATTTATGTACTACTGATTGGAAGGGCACTTACAGAGCCCTTACTTGAGGTCCTCTAATATAAAGAAAGAGAAAGTACTTAAAAATTCAAGCTTCAAACCTAATTATACAGATTTGAAAGAAGCTTTGGGCTTCCAAATACATCATCTAAGGCGTTCCAAGTACTGCCTGCTTAGAACAGCTCTGCTAGATACCCAAACACTGTAAAACAACAGCAGCACATACTGGAAACATACACTTAAGAATATCTGCATTTCCTTTTTTCGTTGAACACTGACTCTCATATTTGAAAGTTCCCTCTAAAACACTAAGTCTCAAGCATAATTTTTACCAATCATTTGTGTATAACAGCATAAAACTGACATCTTTACCCACGGGCTAAAGCCTCAGGACCATAGCAAGTGAAAGAAGCCATTCTGAATTTAAAAGTTTCCTGGATAAGCAGAAGCGAATTCTGCAGCACCAGGCATGCCATACTCCCTTCACCAGCTTCAAGCCTACCTCACTGAATTCTGCAACAGTGAAGAACAGTTATTATAGCAATGGTTTAATTTTTCCCTCTACAGTAAAGCAAAAGTCCCCATACATCCAATTCTGAAAATCAAAACCCAAAAAACTTACAAACATGAGCTTATTCACTACCTTTGTGTCTGGAAGTACAACTCCTTCTTTAGAGTGTGAGCTATACAATTAAAAAAAAACTAGTGAAGAATCCTGCGAACTAGGTAACAGCTAAAACACAGAAACAACACATTTATGTGTACAGTGAAAGAAACGAGTGGCAGAAGTAAGCAATGGTACATTAGAGAAGTGATTTTATGCATCATTTATATTTCTTAAAAACCAATAACAAAATCAATGCAAAGTCCAGTCTGCTAAACAAGGGCTTCAGATGTAGGAGCCAATACCTGGGTGCAGAACAACAAAGTCACATGTAAATAATATTTATTACTCAGAAAATTATTCAAAATAATTGTATGATTAAGTACTTTGCTCCTCTGACAGATAACTAGATGAAAACTCTCACTGATAACTAGAGAGTGATGGGATTCTGGCTACAACAGTAGCCACACTGTGAATATTCTGGATAGTTAGTAGTCAAGCTACACAGACTGTATCTGGAAGCTCCTATGTTAACTTCAGCTTGTAGTCACTGGTCTACCTATGCCTCTTTCAGATTTAGCCAACAGAGAGGAGAGACACAAAACCAAAAACTACTCTCAGATGATTTACAAAGAAACAAAAGGAGACTAGCTGCACTAAGTCAAAGTTCATTCTGTGAATATCCTCACCCCACACAAAGAGAGAAGACGACTGGAAGACATCTGATAACACCAAGGATCAACTAAGAAAATTAATTATTTATGCCTCTTGTCACAAAGTTTGTTTCTCTCGCTTGGAAAACCACTTCTGCAAGGACTCATTTCCGAACACGTTTCTGTTACCATCCGCATCCGCACAGCGCCATCCAGCGGCCACACCAACCCCACAAATCCCAGGCACTGCCCGGGAAAAGCAGCTCCAGCACCGGCTGCATTCATAGGGAACTGCTACCGGGCATGGAGGAACAATAGCCCTAAAAAAGCTGTAAAAACCCCCAACTACCTCCCCGTGTCTTCCCACTGTGGATAGCTGTGGCAACAGAAGAGATCTGAATGAGAAGGTTTAAAGGAGAACATGTAGATAGTCAAAGAAGGGGTATTATTTCACTGGCATTTTTGCCACCAGTGGCCAAGAACAATTCCAGTCAATAACTCCTATCCTATTTGTAAAATATGCAATACTGTGACAGTCAGTGCTCTGAGTACAATCTGCAAACACACGGTAATTCCTCAATTTTGCAATTCAGCCTGTTCTTCCCGTCACAGCTAAAATTACTGGCAGTACCTTTAAAATGGCTTATAAATAATTTAAATTTTTTATTAATTAAAAACTGCTCATCTCAATAGTTGAGCAAGTGGTACAGTGACTTTAGATAACTTCTGAATAAAACAGTATTAAGTCCTTGTTATTTTGACACCCGCAACCCTTTTGGATGAAATGCTCCTAAGTGCCGACATGAAAGAAGTTGAAGGTTTTAGACACGAAGGGAAACAAAATCCAAGACAAATGCTCAAAGAAGAAAAGATGAAGAAAGGATTTCTATATAAAGGACATGTGACAATGTATCCAAATTCAGTCTTGCCTAAGAAGTTGTGAACAGTACCAGCTGCTCTTTATCTTTCTTTTTGACAGACTACAACAAATCGCTTGGTAACAGGTCTGATTATAGACTTAAGACAGTGAAGAAGCAGGTTCTGAGTGTAATTATCCAAGGGTTTCAAGAAAATGGAGGGATCCCAGCAGTACAGCCCAATTACTTGACTGGTCAGAAAAACTAACAGGACACATAATACCAGATTGTTAAGTACTAAAGATCATTTTGTGCTCCTCCACTCTCCAGAAAAAACAGACTCTATGGGAGTTCTGGTTCTAGGTTTTTAGGGCAGAACTGACTCAGAACCTAAATGTGGACTATTACTGTGTCCAAAGCAAGTTCAGCAGTCACAGAAAAGAAAAAAAAATCCAACTTGGATAACTAAGAAATAAAGCCTACCAGAAAGATAATCTGAAAGGCAAATGAGGGAATGAACTCACAGTTTTCAAAACCAATATACTGAATTGCAGAACAGCAACTTAACCTCATATAAAGGAAAGCTCCCAGAACAATTCAGATTGACTGATTGATCATAATCTAAAATTTCAGACTGATAAATCATAATCAAAAAGAGAAAATTAGAAATAGCGAAGAAAACATACAGATAAAACCCAGAAGGCTAACTGAAACAAATTTCCATTAGAAATAGGTGGGATGAATGACAACAATGTCAAATTGAGAAAAGTTAGGTAGAATATCCAAATGACATTCTGTAAGTCTGAAGGCATAGGCTGCATGAAATCATAACCAAGTGCAAGATGTCTCATAACCATCTAAGATTACACAAAGGAGTTCATATTACTTGTTCATCATCAAATCAGAGCACTTTGATTCGGGTCTTGCATGGATGTGTCCTGAACCTCATTTCAAGTAAGTATTTTCAGTGCTGACTTAAATGATGGAAAATCATTGTAAGAAACATGCTGGTGAACCTGAGATGGACTTTGCAGCAGTGGAAGAGAAGATGTAGCATTGGAGGAGAACATTCTCATAGTTCAAACTGCTCCTGTGTTCATATAATCTCTGTAAAATGAAATGCAAAAACCACAAAAGCCCTCTAATTGTGAGTCTCCACTATGTCAATGTCTTTCCTGCACTGGAGAGCCCAAAACTGGACACATCACTCCAGAGGTTGTCCCTCAAGTGCCAGACAGAGGGAAAGAGCCAGCATTTCTCTTCAGCTGCTGGCTACTGCACAGCTCATGGTGCAGCCACCGTTCTTTGCCAGAAGAACACGCCAGTGACTGAGTGTAACTCACTGCCCACAAGGGCCTTGGGTCCTTTTCTACAAGGCTGCTTCTGAGCCAGCCAGTGCTGTCCTGTGCTGTTCCATGGGTTTATTCCATCGTGGGTGTAGGACTTGGGTGCATCTCAGGACATTACTGACAGCCCATTTCCCTAGTTTGATGTGGCTGTTTTGAATACTGGCCCTGTCTTCAAACTTCCCAGATTGCAAAGACTGCACTCCCTTCCATCATCCAGGTCATCAGGTAACTTCTATGTTCAACTTGTAGTTGACAATCCTGTATTCACTGATACTAACACCAGTGAATGTTTTATTTCCATTTGAGGTCTACTTAAATCCAAGGGCAGTAAACAAGGAGACTATCAAAACAGAGACAGAACCTACAGGTCAGCATCTCAGAGTATGTAAAAAATACGAACAAGCATAAATTAGATTCAACTTACTCATTCCTGAACATTCCCTGTCTCCATCCCACACGTTAGAAACAGCATGTCCCGTCAACAGCAGATTAATCAAACTTTGGCTGCACAAAAAAAGAAATTATGTAAGACATAAGAAAGTAAAAGGGACATGCAATTTATTTCAAAAAACATGATTATCTGCAACAAATTAAAAAAATTATTGGATTATCCAAGAAGACATTTTGTAACTATTCCTCATTAACTAGTGTGTATTTTAATTCATGAACACTAATTATCATCTCCACTCCTTCAAACACAAACTTGATACAGAATGTAGCCCTGAATTTCAGAATCAACCATCTGAAAATTCAACAAGAACAGAAGCATTTCCTCAGAACTGATGTACTAAAAGGAGTTAGCAGTGAAAAAGACACTTTTCAGTGTTACTTTTAGTTAAAGTTATAATTGAGTCTGTCTTTTAATGTCAGTAATTTCCTAAAAGAATAAGTTACATAAGATAAAAAAATTAGCCCACAAATCTATTTCAAGTGGTAGCAAACCTATGTTTCAGCTTACCTTCCATGACCATAAACAGGATCTATCAATGGCTCAGTTGCATCTTCAATTTCATTTTTTATGTTTTCGATACCCTGCAGAAAAATTACAAACATTTTTGCTATCTTAAGGAATGAGTTGCAACACTTATACAACAACAGAATGCAACAGTAAAACATTGGGAGGCTGATATTTTTATATGAACTGATAACAGGCTGCTTTCCCTTCAAAGAAAGATGTTTTCGAACACCTTGTAAAGAAGGATGTTTTCAAAAAGTGTAAGTCTCCCAGATCAAAAGAGAAAAAGACAAACCAAAACCCAAAAAAACCAAAGGACTGAGCGTTTCAAATTTTTAGTCAGGAACTGTACTGCCACATAGATGAAAATACCATTTAATCCATTTATCTGGACTTGACTTGGTTCATCAGTTTATTGTTCAACTTTTACAGAAAAAGGATTACATGATCAAAGTTTCTCTTAACAAAGAAATAAAACCCACCCACAAAATACACCAAGCAACCCACAAACCTTTGTCAGTATTACAGAATACAGAAAGAGCAATACTCCAAATCTGTTTGTCCATGCTGAATATTGATCCCAAACTGCATCCTTCAGTTCAGGGAAGCTTTTGAATTCTCGTTTGCTAAAGACAAAAAACAGTAACAAACAAACAACAGAAAAGTATGTATTTAGAAGAAGCATTAGAATAGTGTCACAAAGCACAACCAAGAATTACTAAGACCTAACATGAAAATGTCAAAGTAAAAGTAGAACAGATCTGGTGTTATATACAGAATGACACAGCAGCTCCTCTGGAGTTACGGTAACTGCCATCTGAAGATGATAAATAATTCTGGAGCAAAATGCAAAAATGAACGATTTTTATGTGCAAACACTAACCATAAAGTCACATGCATGTGTGAAAGAGCTGAGTGGCTTGCACCACTACTGTAATTCTATAAAACACTGGTACTGAAATTGCAAATATACTGTACGTCACCAGAATAACATCTGCATTATACAGTGTTCTGAAAGACATTCAGCCCATAAACAGTGGAGAAATAAACCTTCTACTTAACCAGGTACGACTATCTTCCAGGCTTTTGAAGAAATTATTGTATTTTCCATATGAATTTGACTTTGTTAGACATGAGCTCTGGAAAAAGCAAGTTGTTCAAAACATCGAACAGTGGCACATTAACATTTGGGATACTATCGTATTGCATAATATGATGACTGCCTGGATGATAAGGTAACACCACGTGATCATATGTTTAAAAAGGAAAAAAACTGAAATAAAAACTGAGGAAAGGAAGAAAGTCACCAATATCCCAGTGAAGCAATACACTTTCAATTTCTTGGGTAGTTAGAGCTAAATACTACAATTCAGAACACAAACCTTAGTTTGAGTAAGTCAAACTAGAACATAGTCTCTGCTTATCTTACACAAACAGGTATATTATTTTATTTCTGATTTCTTGCACTCTTTTACTAAGCTTTGTTTAAAAAAGAAATTAACATCTACAAAAATTTATCCGCAGACGGGTTTACTCTGGCTAATACTTGATTTTTAAACATCCTTTCTTCATCAGTAGAGTACACATAGCATACAAGGTATGCAAGGCAAAGCCAGTTCTGAAATCATCCGTTATCTAAAGGCAAATGCCAGAGCATTCATTCCCACTGAGAATGACAGAAAAAAAATAAAGATTGAAGGGGTGAGCAGGAGGGGAGGAGGAAGGGCAGGAAATTAGTCTTCTGATCAGCTAAGGTTATAAAATTTTTTTCTCCTCTTTCTCATCTCCTTGTATGACAATGGGTTTAAAAAATGAACTATAATTACTACTGATAATTTGAGCTGTGGTTATTTCAGTTCTAATTAGCAACATTTTCTATCTCAGGTGTTTTTTGGAATGCTGATGCTCTTTATTTACTCTTTGGGGATTGATTTGTATAATATTTACCCAACTGCTCACTGTAAAAAGAAAAGGCTGTCACCCTTAATTATAAACTCACTAGAACTGTGAGTTCTGGGTTTAGACTGCCAAAAAAGAACAGTGTTTGAAGTACAAAACAAAAATCAGTCTTGTATATGAAACACTTTAATAAATGTTTCTTATGATATCTCAAACAGGAAAAAGTACTGATGGCATTATATAAATATTGAGGATTAACATCTTTAACTTAAATAGGAATCTTGATAAGATTCACAGAACTCTGTGTTCATAAACTTGAAGTGCATAAACTATCTGGCCAATTTATCACATTACATTGCTCCAGTTTTATTTTAAAGTCTAATTCTTATGCTCAAAATAATATTCCATTTTAAATGGCTAAAATGCAAAGAAAAACCACAACCCCCCCAAACTAAAACTTGAAATCCAAGTTTGACCTGATGAGTAACACACAAAAAGTTCCTCAGCATACCACTTTCAGGCCTGGGAATATTAGTGTAACTTCAAAATATTGTATTTTAAATGTTCCAACATATTACTTACTGAATTAATGCATGAAATCGCTCAAAGCCAAGCTCTTCGACAGCCAAGGCAGCTATACACAAGAGACACTTTTCAGCACTACACATGGCAAAAAAATGACACAAGATACACACAGCAAGCTAGAATACTTTCAAGCTCTAATTATATTTTTAATCCTCTCCTGACATTTAAATTTAACTGATTAGTATAAACTAATTTACTGCAACATTAAGATTCCACCATACAAATTAGTGAGAACATTTCTATTTGAACTAATCAATTTATTAAAAGCACAAAGCCACTGGAGTGTGTATTCTTGGAAATATTTGTCATATACTGAGCTGCTGATTTTGTACAAAATGTAGCTGTCACAAAGTCACCAAGCATATGCACATCATAGATAAAATTTTGCAGGTCGACGAGATGTACTATTTCCTAGAAAAGCAAGCATGATTATTTGGACCATTTTATCAATGTAGGTAAGCTGTATTTTTTCTTTGAATATACACTTCTGTTACTGAAATTTAGTTCATTCTTTTCCATTTAATGCTTATTTATTACAAGCAAAAAAGTAGAATTATTCTACACAGTGCGATACATTCTGTTTTTAAATAAGTTCTCATTGTTTTCTTTCAATAATGGATAAACAGCCTTTCAAATTATTGTGGCATCATAATGCAAGGACATAAAAAAATACAGCATTAGTGTTTTCCCAAGTTCAACACAGGCTTTATACCTATTTCTTTTCTGTATCTTTCTGCTAGTAGAGCAATACACAAAACAGATCTGCTTTCTGATAGATACCACTTGATGCTGAATATTTAAACAACATCTGATCACTGAGCTATGGAATATGGCTGCATACAACTCAGTTAAGATCTGAAGCCATCAGGGCTGGTACCACTGATCAATTCTTCCCACCAGAATTCCCAAAAAGGCATTTTATGCCCATCCTGATTGTATTTTGAAAGATGCACTTAATTTACCCTACATGCAACTACAACTGATTCTCAAGCAACAGAATAGTTTAATTTTCTACTTAAGAAATACAGCAGAAGCAGTTATAAGAATTTTATTTTTTGTAATTTGAAAAAGTAAAAGGAATTGTTTGGATTACCAAGAGTAAAACGGGACTTAAAATAATGTATTTTTAAGATATTTTTATAAAACATGAAACAACAAATCTAAATTGCAGAAAATGCTGCAAAAACTAACCTTGCCTGAAGAATACATGTTTTTGTAAGCAGAAGGTTAAAGGGACTAACTCATATAAAGCAATCTTTGAACCTGGGAACATGCACTACTAAAGCCAACACATGGCCAACAAGTGACTGCTATACACCACAAAAGCAGATGAAAAATGCTATTGCATTCAGTAAGTGTGCTCGAATCCGCCTTTTGTTCACACAGCAGGATGATAGGCAGTTTCATTCTGTTACTGCAGAACAGAGTGAAATGCTAAGAGAATTAGTATTTGAAATAAAGGGAAATAAGTAGAAATTCTAAAGCAAAGTAGAGCTATACATAACCCAAACAATGCTAAATAAAGACAGTGCTTAGTGGAACGAAAAAGAATGAACAGCAAGAGAACATGAGATGTATGAGAAATACAATTGTTTAGAAACCCTTTAAAATGATACTGTATCATGCTGTGTCTAAGCATATTTCATGGCTTTATTATAAACATATCCCCATATTCAATTCTCGAATAGCCTGCCATATGGAACTGTATCTGTAATACTCCCTGCTCACCCAACTCATCTCTTAAGTCCTATCAACTATGACTATGCCAGTTTCTATTCTTATTGAGTACAGCAGCCAAGCAAGAAATTAATGTATCCCTTTGCACTAGCAGTTACACAACTCTGCATTACTCACAGTATCTTCTCCTCACCATCTCTGTCCCACCTCTAATCAGGTTAAGAAGATGGTTTACAGGTAAATAGCAGGACAGAGGAAGGGAAAAAAACCCAAACCTAACTAACATATCTTCAATCAGTAAGTGCATTGCATTACACATAGAAGGCAAAATTCTGTACATACAAGAGGGGCATTCAATGTCTAGCAGGGAATGTAGAATAGAAATAGTGAAAGAGATCAACAGTGCCCATGACATAAGCAGGCTGTACACGGTAAATGTACTCTGGTCTTCCTTGAGCATATTCCACGTTATTAAGGACAAGTCAGGTAGAATGTGAAGACTTGTACAGAAACATGAAAAATGTAGTAATGTAATAGAATGGATTAGTCCATAAGTGTCAGTGTTGAGAGTAATTATTGAGTGTGTGTTTAAAAAGACTGTTGAACATTTTTCTACAGTTAAAAATCCTTTGAAATCAAACAATACATTAAAAAACAGGATAGTAAGATCCTCTAGATAACTACTCCCTGCTTCACTTCATCTAGAAAACAAACTTCCTATCACTGGCAAGAGCTTCAGAGACAACTAAGCAAAGGGAAAAGATTAGAAATTTCAGAGTTACAACTGCCTTATCTTGCAAAGGAAGATTTTTTTACAGAAAAGCTGCAGATAAAGCTTTCTGTGTAACACTTTTTCTTACTTTAAAAAAATGCTCACCTTGGAACTCTTACGCACTGACCATCTGTTTTTTTCAATTAAATATCCCTTTAGTTATTATTATTTGAGCCTTCCAAAGCACAGGGAGCACTTGCTAGACGCAGATGAAGATGACTCATAACTAAGAGCTCCAGCACTACACAAATTGCTGTAACTAGCTGCACACAGATAAATCTATTTGTATAATTCTTACTTTGTAGTTATGCCACAAACTGATGAATAACACATTCCTTCCATCAAAAGATAGCACTTCTATAGGCAGCATGTTCTCATGTGAAGAGATTTTCATACTTCTTATGGCACACATTGTGAACAAAAACTAAAAGAAAAAGCAGCTTATCTTTTAAGACATGAGATCTCTCCTTTTAAAAGATGAATAAATACAACTCTCTGATCACATGTGCATGGACAAATTTTACATGTCACTGACTCTGCAGTAGTTAGGCATGACTGGATGCCTCATATTAGTGTAACAGATGACGTCTCCTGAATCCTTGATGTCAGTAACTAATGAAGGAATGAAGACATTTGCAAAAAGCAGGTTAACTGAAAAAATCTAACCTACAAAAAAATTATGGTAATTTACTAGAAGGTGATTTAAACTGTTTGGTACTGCACAGACAAATAGAAAAAGGCTACTTCTCCATAAGAGGGGATCCAGAATATTTTAGAATAAACAAAGCATTGGAAATTTTTCTACAATTTTTTTCTAAAGCAACAAGTGACAAGCATCCTTCCAGTATTAAGAAGCATGTAGCTGTTTCAAAATTAAAGATGTATCAGGTCCCAGTAAATTACAAAATAAAATTGAAGATTACAGAAATTGCTGAAATTCTAAAGAAACATGTATGTTAGAACTCCAATGATAGACAACACATTGCTTTCAACAGAAAGGATCAATGCCTCTAATTACTACAGACGAAAATCTGCCTTTTGCAAATGGAATCACAAAGGCAAAACCCCATCTGTGAATTAATAAAAAAAGCAGTGGTCCCTCAAAAGCCATGTAATACTTCACTAAGTGATGGGTAATTTAGCATAGAAATACGTCTTACAAGGTTGTTCCTCTTGATGACTAGATTCTGCAGGACTTTCAGAAATACTAGCAGTTTCTTCGGTTGTTTTTCCTCTTATCCACGTTGCCAGACAGTATGACTCAGAATTATCAGAACAAGCCATTTCCAAAATATCACATAGTGTATGACAGAGAAGGTTCTTCTGCTCCTCTTCTGAAAGACCAGAAACCTACATGAGTCTTACTGCTGAGAATCATTGTCATATTTAAGCTACTAGTATCTTTTTTATACATTAAAGTTATCTAAATAATTACTACTTTTATCCCATTAATTACTAATGTTAATGGCTCTTTGACTACACTGGACCAAAGATCATAAAACTGGATTTAGAAAAATGTAGTTTTAAAGGATTTGTAACCCATTCCCTTTCTAAATAATGAATTTCAATTAAGTATTTATAAAAACACAAGTATTAAGGACCAGCATAGACCTCACAAATAGTTCTGAAGCACATAGTATACATATGGTATGAAAGCACACCAACTAAAAAGAGTGACATATTTAAAATTTTTTGAACTAAGACATGCTTTACAAATAAATCAAACAAAAAAATAATGAGGGGAAAAAAGAGGTCTCCGTACCTGGACAGTCTCTCCAAGTAGACTTTTCACTGGTAAAAAGCCTCTTCAAAAGGAATGCCTTTGTCACCAAAGAATAAAATATTATTAAAATAGAAGACAACGTCACCTTTTACATAATGTCACAAGCTCTACACCAAAGCATTTCTGAATGTTTTTAGAAGAGTTTCAAGCTGCTTAGCATTCAGAACAAAACTCTGAGCCTGCCCTGTTTACTGACTTTTCCCCATCAAACCAGCTACAAAGTTGGCCTCATAACTACATCCAACACGACTGAGTTTAAACCGCAAGTACTCTTCAAATACACATAGTGCATATTGGCATATACACCTCCCAACTCACAGGACTGCAGTAATGAAGGCACAAGTATTTTTCAGTATAATTGATCAGCATTACAAGGCATCTCTAGCCACTAATACAAACCCCTTCAGTAGTTAACAAGCCTACCTCTTTTAACCAAATAGTAACCTGCAGATCAGGTTAAAGAAATCCTATGCTTTATCATCAACACTAATGCTGCAATTAAAAAAAAAAAGCTCTAATTTCAGAAAAGGAACAACGAAAGAAGAAACTTCATGAAGCAGAGTCTTGGGTTTTCTAACAGATTTGTAAGATGCAATTTCAGTATTTTCAGCACCTCGGAAACAGCTAGTTCAACTTTCACTGCTCTCCTGACATGCTCACCCTGTTCTCCCACTACATATTTTTTGCACACCATTGTAGTAATGCACAGCAGCACCAGGCACTGCGAGATCTGTTTGATCCCTTCCTCCTTCCCTAGCTGGAACTCAATTCACTTTTTTAAATATGCTTTAATTACCTAATTACAAGGAAGTTTAACTACATCACCTAAAAAAATATTTATCTACATGAACATTTTATATGTTAAAGACTTGGCATCGCCTTTAAAGAGCTGGCTGGTCCTATTCTTTACTCTCTCCAATCCTCCAAATAAAAGACTTGTATTTCTAACATCAAAGACCAGACACTCTGCATCTGGTTTTAAGACCACAGAACTAGAGAGTTATTAAACTATGGAGTACAATTCATAGTAAAATAGTTTTTTATTGATTGCTTGCCACATAAGCAAATGGTGCCTCTACCTGTGGTAAGAGTCTTTTGGTGGGACCAGGATTAAGAGTGACAGAGGTTTTATGACACTATACACACCAGAGATGCAAACAATTCCACAGTGTCAGATGATTGACCCAGTTCCCTTCCAGCTCATGATCAGATTCACCCTGCTACGATTTAAGTATGTCCCATATCAGTGGACATGGTCTGCAATCAGACTGAGACATATCTGCAGAATCTGATCTGTGTTTAAGAGCAGTCATCAGCAGGTTACCAGAAAAAGTAACCTGGTCCATGACTCAAAGCCTGCCTGTCACTACAAGGTGTTGCTATGAGACTGAAGAGCAGTCAGAGTTAAACAAACTGCTTCAGCAGAGCAGATTCAGCCTGCAGGTCCTATGTCCACCCCGCAGTCTGAACAGCCCTGAAACAGCATCGCAAAGAGCATGCATGGCCTGCAAGGTACAACCACGTAAGACAAAAAAAAAAAAATCATGACCACAGTTGGTTTAGTATACCTGCAACACAAGCGAAATTCTAAGCATGTTATAAGGAATAAAATATATATGTCAATTGTTCTGCTAATTAGGACTTTAAGAGTATAATCTTTCCTCTTTTAGTATATACCAAACCTTGTCAGATGTGAAAATTGACTACTTCAAATATTTCTAACACAGAATTACAAAAAAAAAAGCAGACATTGTGACACAGATATTACCCTTAAGGGCAAGGAATTCAAAAGATGTGAAAGGATTAGGATTAAATTTGTATCTGATGTTTTCCTCCTCCCCTTTATAATGCATTCCTGATTTTGAAGGTACATGTGCTTGGATTAGCCTGCTGCATTTCCTCAAACAAATGTCCTGCAAAATTATAGTTCAAAATCAGCCCATGTCCATCCCTGCCTTTTTACAGAGATATTGCCTCTTCCACACTTGAATTATGAAATCAAAACACAACTGATCTGCAATGTTTTTTCATATTTATTTTAACTCCAAATATATAAAGAACAAATTTTTGGCTCACTGATTTTAAACCATTTCTGTAATAAAGGCATCTTACCTGCACAGGTGCTATCACTGCACAAGGGCCACCTTCAAATTGCTCTAATGCAGTTGATTCAGAGTCACTAAAGACAAATCCTGTCAAATGAAAAAGGACTTCATTTAATGAAATATATAAACGAGTATGTATACTCCTTCCCTAACAGAAATGACACGATTGATTCACCTTTAAAAATCAGGAGTTTGTTTCCTTGATAATGTAACTGCATATGGTTAAACTATCTGGAGCAAAAAAGTCATGAGTACAGATGAAAGGACAGAAATTAATTATTTATATCTGCAATTAAATCATGACCACAACGGTCCAACAGCTAGGGTTTCCAACAAAAGAATTTCTAACTTAAACCATGGTTTTTATTTTATGATAGTTTATTTCTTACCAATAAATTAAAATCTGTGTATTATTTTGTCTACACATGTAACAAAAATACATCTTGGAACCTTCACTGAACATATAATACACTTCTACTCCTAATGAATGGCACAGTATGCTTCCCAGTGATCTCATTTTTGACCTATCAGTGCATCCTAAAGACTGAAATATGCTGAGTAGCTTAAATATTAACTTACAGCCCCTGAATCAAACCTCCTACTGGTGTTCTTTCACAGAAGATATGCTACATTTACTGAGATGCAACATCACCTATTTTCCCCCTCCAGCTTCAATGCATTTGTATATCAGAATTATCTTACAGTCACATAATAAAACATATACTGGAGCAATTACTGAAAAATTGTTTCATTACCACTCTGCCCTTAAACTTGTCTTTAAGACAAGGCAATTCATAGCTTTCATTTCTCATGGATAAATGCACATGCAATTACCTTGATGAAGCTGACACGGGGCAACTTAGAGCAAGTGGTGTTCTGCATTATCCTTTTAAGTAGTGATAAGATTGTGCTGAAGTCATTCTAGTTCACTGTAATCTGGAAACCATGCAACTGCAGTCAGCAAGTAACCAGGAAACACAAGCAAGTGGAGACAGGCAGAAAGGGGATACACATGCATTTTGTCATGGACTGACAGTGTCAGTCTCAGCAGAAAGTTCAACGCTACTTTCCCACAATTTCTCCTCTTCCCAATTCTGTAGGATTACATGCTGCCAAAACAAAAGCATCTCTAAGTCCTGGATGTGAATTTGAACTGAGGAAATGCATCCCCCCCTCACTACAGCATGGCAAGTACATCATCCCAAGCAGCAAGAGATAGGACAAATGCATGTTTTGTATGCCACACTTCATCACAGAATAGCAGCTGTTCCACAACAGCGTGATTTTTTTATTGTAAAAAGGATCAGGGTAGACATGGGGTTTCTGCTATATCTGACCAAAGGGTCTAGGTTTACTTTTAACCACATGTTCAAATGTGCATTACAAAGATGTATTTTATATCCAAAACATAGATGCCTATGTCAAGCCTACATACATAGATCTGGCATCACCTGATGTAGCAATGAAGCTCTATTAATTCATACTTGAACTAAAGTTTACAGTAATGCTATTTCACTGCCTTGTTAACGTGCTCTGCTGAGAAATATCATCAGTCCTTTCAACTTTCTGAATTGGTTTGTGCAGGCTTAGAATATTAAAAGGTAAGTCCTCCTCTGCTTTGAAGCATTACCGCATGCCATCTAAGCACATTTCAACAAGACAGCTTTTTTTAGTTGTTTTAATGATTTGTTTCTGCAGGAAAACAACATACTTGGGTGTGGTACCACTAAAGCACACTTAAGAAATCTTGAATTTGCTTCACATTCTTCAGGCTTCTTATAGAAGTCATGAACTGTCTCAGCTTAACCCTGCCCTGTTTTTCAAAATTGCTTCCTAAAAACAAAGAACATTGAGTGATCCACCAGAATGAATACAAATTTGAGACAGACAACGTAAAGTCAGTATCACACAGAATTTCACAGAATACAGCCACAGGCAAAACACATATAAAATACCTGAGGAAATACTTCTTATTACTTAAATGTTGCTTAATGCTTAATAAATATTAAGATTCTAAAAGCTGTTAAGCAAAAAATTTGGCTTCAGGCAGTATGGTCTTTCTCTTCCTCAAAAGTACTACAGAATTGGAAGTCAGCTCAGGTAAAATTTCAGAAATCAGCATTCTGAACTCTAGCTGGGTTCAAGTCTACCTCAGCCTGAAACCACACCTACTTACCTTTTTAACCCTCCACAACAGTCACATTTTGGGCCACCTCTGTAAACACTTATCAAACCCACATTCTTCCTTATGATTTCTAAGGATGGCCTGGATACTTTTTAAGCTACCAAGATGACCATCTCCAATCCAGAGTAACTTCTGCTTAATCTTTCTCTTAACCATTCCTATCTATCATACAGCTCTTTTCACTCAAGACAAAATTAAAAAAAAAAAAAAA
>VZDJ01000782.1:30984104-31069196 GCA_008694505.1 Cyanoderma ruficeps
TTTCCAGCAACTTTAACCTGAGACCTGGATGCATTTTATTTTAGATCTATAAATTCCACTATCATTTTCCACTTTTTTTCACTATAAATTCCACTACTATTTTCTCCAGGAATCAGCAGTATTATCATGAACATGAATCATTATTAGAATTCCTCAATGGCCACAATAAGTTATAGAAAAGGCTATTATTCCCTTCTTTCAGCCAGGACAGGTGCACAGACTGATGCCTTGCATATAATTTTTATAAGTAAGCACTGCAATTGCACTTTTAAGGCTCACAAGCAAACCTCCATTAAGAAGAAACCATGCATTGGTTGTACAACTTAAATACAGAAAAAAACACCTTACAAATACCGCAGGTTCCAGTTTTACTGCTGCTTTCTCTTGACATGTCCTAATACTGGCATGCACCTGCTTCCATGGCCAAATAGCCAGTTTAAAAAACAAATCTGTGGGTCTCTGTCCCAAACCTACCCCGCTTTTGCCAAGTCTATTTGTGACTCACATATTCTTCACAAAAAAACCCAAAACCAAAGCACAACTTATGTTCGTTTCCACAACCTATGTAATATCACGACATGAGACGCTGTTGTTGTATTTAATAAATCCAGATCCTTTTCTACATAGCTATAAGTTCCTGTGGAGATCTGTGGCTAAAGACGACCATGCTGCAAAAACCCAAAATAATTATTTAGCAAGGGAAGCTGCCGCATCATTTTCCCGCGTGGGCCAGCGCCGAGGTGCCGCTGACACAGGCACACGAGCAGTGCCCAGGGCACGGCGCCGCTCAGGTACACGGACCCACAGCGCGGGGGGCGGCGGGGGGACCTGCGGGTGTGCCCCGGCGGGCGGGCCGGCCGGGGCAGCGAGGCGGGAAGGGCCGGCGGGGCGCGGGGCACGGCGCACGCAGGTACCTTGCGCCCAGCGGCAGAAGATGGTGTCGGCTAGCCCGCGGGGCCCGGCCTTCTTGCCCCACACCAGGTGGACGAGCTCCTGGCCCGCCTCGGACATGGCGGGGAGGCGGCGGCCCCGGCGCCGGGCGGGCGCGGCGGCTCCGACGGCTCCGGTGGCCCCTGCGCAGGAGAGGGCGGGGCGGGCCGCGCGGGCGGGGCGGGGCGGGGCCGGGCGGGGCGGGGCGGCCCTTCCGCTTCCCCAGCAGGCCCTGGTGCTTCCGCGGGCCCGGGGGCGGGCAGTCGGGCGTGTGAGGGTGGTCGGTGTGCTGACAAATCCGGGATAGGGCTGTGCTGTTAGGGGGAAGCGTTTCGACCTCAAAGTTCCCCAAATCAAACTGTTGTGTATTCGCACTTGGAATTCTTCCTGTGGTGTGCAGCCGAAATGGAGCTGCGGTGTTGCACCCACTTTCTTAAACAATTACTGTATCGGTAGGGTTGGAAGGGAGGGCTGGAGATAGAATTACATAATCATATAATCATCTGCGTTAGAAGAGACTTTTACGAGCATCGTGTCCAACCTTCACACAGCACTGCCACTGTAACCCCTAAACCACATCACCCAGCGCCAGATCCAGACGCCTCCTAAACACTTTGGGCATGGTGACTCCACCGCCTCCCTGGGCAACCTATTCCAACGCCTGACCACTGTAACAGTGAAAAAGATTTTTCCAGTAATCTAATCTGAATCTCCCCTCTGATAATCTCCAGATAACTTGTCCAAGTCCTTGCTAAGGCAGAGTCACCTGGAGTCTATGACACAAGAAACTGTCCAGGTGGGTTTTGAATGTCTTCAGAGAAAGGCTTCATGACCTCCCTGGGCAGCCTGTGCCAGTGCTTTGCCACCCTCAATGTGAAAAAAATTCTACTTCATGTTGAGGTGGAACTTTCTGTGTTTCAGTTTATGGCCAGTGCTCCTCATCTTGCCACTGGGCACCACTGAAAAGAGCCTGGCACCACACTCTTGGCACCCACCTTTGAGGTATTTACATGCATTGATGAAATTCCCCTTCAGTCTTCTCCAGACTGAATAGGCCCAGTTCCAGTAGTCCCTCCTTGTACAAGAGATGCTCCAGTCCATTAATCATTTGTGTGGCCTACCACTGGACCCTCTCCAGTAGTTCCTTGCCTTTCATTATACCCTTAGTGCTTTTATAAAGATTGAGCACATATTGAGGCTGTTACATGTGCAATCATTCTGAATTAAGTATGAAAATAGCCAATATCAAGCGTGTTTCTGAGTTTTCCAACATGTCATACCACAAATTGATCAGAAGATGGGGTGGTTGTACTTCTGATTTTTAAACGTTTTCAAGTATATGCACAGTTAGGCATTTTCCAAATAATTACTGACAAGTCACCAATTTCCATCAATATTGATTCACAGAATGGATTCTGGGAATAAATAATTGCAATTATAATGGACACTTTTTGATTTTTAGCATAAAGAAAGAGCTTCAAACAATGGAAAGGGGTTTAATTAGAGTTAAAGCCAACATGACAACAAAATCAAGTTCTGTACATACTATAACAAAGCCCATCATGTTGCTAGGTTTTGTGTCTTTCAAATCAATAATGCAGTAAAAAGCAAATTTTGTTGTAGTACTTTGAGTTTAATATAAGGTAGGTACATCACACATGAAATTGTAAACATCCAACGAGCAGGAGAAAAATACCAAAGTGCATTTATTTTCAAGTGTGTTGTATATACATGTGAAGTATTTCAGGAAAGTAATTATCCAAATGGTGCCATGGTGCAAGTCTAAGTCAGCTCAACAAATTTCAGACCATATCCATTAATAGGAAGGCTTTATAAGTCAGAGGAAAGAAGTGCAAATTTTAGGCCAGCTCTTCAAGCTCCTGGACTTGTTGTAGGGAGGAGAATTTATATTGTCATGGACGCTCAGGATACAATCTGAAAAACAATGCAGTAGAGAGAGGGAAGAAGGCACTGTAAAAAAAGGATGCCGAACCTGCAGTGGGATGATGGGCACTGCTCTGTGCCAGAGGAGTTGTATGGCACCACCCAGAAGCACCAAAAGGCTGGAAGAGCTCCTCCTCCACTTCCATCTCTGGTGTCCTGGATCATCACTTCAAGAGAAAACATTGTGTGTGTCCACAGAAGGGCAATGAAGCTGGCAAAGGGTTTAGAGAGTGAGTCATGAAGAGTGGCTGTGCGAGCTGGGGTTGTTTAGCCTGGAGGAGGCTCAGGATGGGCCTTATCAGTCTCTACAGCTACCTGAAAGGAGGGTGTAGCCAGGTGAGGGGTGGGCTCTTCTCCCAGGCAGCCAGTGACAGGATGAGAAGACATAGTCTCAAGCTGACAGGATAGGTTCAGGTTCGACATCAGGAAGAATTTTTTATGGAGAGAGTCATCAAGCATTGGAGTGGACTGCCCAGGGAGGTGGTGGAGTCACCATCGCTAGAGGTGTTTAAGGAACAGCTGGACGTGTCACTCAATGCCATGGTCTGACAAAGTGGTGATAAAAGGTTGGACTTGATCTTGAAGGTCTTTTCCAGCCTAAATGATTCTATGACTCTGTGGTGATTGCGGAAAACAGTAAGTATGCCCTTTGATTTCACAGGTGCAAACATAGTTTCACAGTGAAACCTTTCCACATGTAAGGAAAAGCTTAGTCACAATCTGGAGAGCTGTGAGCCAGAAGAGTTTCCACAGTTTAGTGTGCTCTAAATTAAAATGCAACAAATTTACTCTGTCACCACAGAATGCTTAGCTTCAAATCTGTGATTACAGACCTGCAGGTGACCTAGCAACTCATACCTCCTGTAACATCCCAGTATAAAATTAAATCTATATTTCTAACCTGGGTTAGAAAGACAGATTGCCACATTTTGGTGCAGTAGTAGTATTTTTGTGTCACAGTGACTGGTTTGCAGCTAATACCTTGCGTTGTGCAAAAATGCTCTCAACCAGCAACTGATGTGAACTCTGATATTGCTAATTTGATCCATATAATTTGATATGAGAAAACACATTTTCAGAGTTACTCACAATACTGGCAAAAGCAAAGACAGTAATGAGACACACAAGATGTTAAGTGATTTGACCCATCTTGATTTGGTTGGCATACAGCACACAGAATTCAATATAGACAAATAAAAATTAATTCATCTAGGAACAAGGGAGCAATTCTGGGGATATGTGCCAACTGGAACAATCTGTCATGTGCTGGTTAGGAGAAGCATTGGGAAATTATTTTGGAAATACCATGAAATATCACTGAAATCATTAGCTTCACTAATACGAATGGTAAAAATCAAACTATATATCAGCTGTGACAAACAACACTGAATCCAAGCAAATGAGACTCTGGATGTCATCAGTTTCTTGTAAGTGTTGAGCATTCATAAGATAATGATACATTGCATATGCCTAACAAAGATTTGGACAGGAAGCTTTGTGTGTGAATTTGTGCAGGTAGTTGAGTTTCAGTTAGTGAGGAGGAAACTAAAAAGGATGATGAGGAGAAACTACAAGCTCAGTTATACAATAGCGCATTGACAGCTACGCTGGATTTCAGAAATAAATGTAAGTGGATTGAAGTCAGAACTCTGAACAAAGAGAGTGCAAATCTGCATACTACTACATTAAACAGTATTTTCTAAAATTATGAAACTGGTATTTAAATCCTTTTTCTGTGGACTCTGGGATGTTAAAACTAGTTTGAAGTCAGGGCTTCATGGAAGATGAACAGCAGATTTATGTGCGTTTTGGGTCTTTAAGTCCTTAAAGTATTTAGAGGTATGCAAACAGAGAAAGATTGAAAACTACTGTTCTGCAGCATTGTTTGGTTATATTATGAATAATATGCATAGATTTTAAGCTATTTTTTCAAATAGTTTCTCTTAAATACAGGGGTTTTTTTCCTTTTTTTAGTGTTTGACTGCCATCATGTGGTTGGTTTGGTGACTTAAGGTGCACTTCTTTCTTTTTGTCCAGTTGTGCGTTTGGGATTCTAGGAAAATGTAGCAGGTACTGGTCTCTCCCTTCTAATCTCTAATCCAAACTCACTCAGATTAGCCTGATTCTGTTAGTTGCAATATGTTACATCTTAGAACAGTTCTCCACTAGACAGAAGGAGTAGGTAAGGAACATAAGCATATAGTCTCTAAGTGTGAAGTCTCATTTGGTTTACTTAATATATTTTTTAAAAATTAAATCTCTTCATGAAAATTTTTGTATTCATTGAAAATTTATGGGTTTACTGCTGTGAACTGTTGACAGACAGAGGTACAAATTACAGACATTGTATATTTCTGTCAGACAAATCTCAGTAAAGTTCATCTACACTGAGATAGTTTTGCCTTACTTGTCTTTAAAAAAACTGGCTTGACTGGTAGGAAAAACAAATATATTAATTAATGGCAGGCTACTTAGTCCATAGAAATCCTAAGGGAATTGCAATGGTGTTGTATTACTATACTAGAAATGAGTATTAAAGTTTTCTACAGTTCCCTTTTCTGTTTACTCCCATCTTTTAATTACCTCACCCTGTCCTTCTGCCCCCTCAACTCAACAAAACAAAAAACAATCTATCAATCAGATCTGTATAGAAAAAATGTTATTAAGAAGTTGAAACATTGTGGTAGGCTAGAAAATGCTGTTGAACCAAATCACGAAAATGTTTAGTTGTCTACCTGTTGGTGTTGGATGACTACTTCCCACTGGTGTGAATATATCTGAACTTTGGTTATAGTGCAACATGAGGTACTATATAACTATTTGCTCTCAGGGTGATCTCTGAGAAGAAATTTTAATGTCAAAAATCATGCTCAAAATTCCATTGTCTGCACATTTGTGTCCAAGAAATGATGAATGTCACCAGCTTACAAAATGCTGATTACTCTGTCCCTTGTAGCAAAGGCAAGTTTTGGACTGTGTCTGACATTGATTCTTTCAACTAGTTCTCGGTGAAGAGGTAAAGGTAATTGTAGTAGCAGCGACAGCAAAGTGGTGGTGGGAAGAGATGCTGATCCCTGTTTTGTGCTGAGGTCAAACAGTGGGACACTATATGGAAGAGAAGAACATGGTCATGCTTATCTGCCCAGTGTACTCATCCTGAATTGGGATGGCCTGACAGAGGGTTTTGTCTGGCAAAGGAAAAGGTCCTCCAGTCTAGAGCAGAGTAAGGTGCTTTCTGCCAGGAGAAAGACTGGGAGGAAAATTGGGACCCAAACTTTTAATTCTTCAGGTGTCAAGGGACATCCTATGGCCCTGACACTTTCATGATCCCTTTTGTCTCTCCTTAGGCCTCCTTGTTTTGAAAAGAGGGTAAAACTTTTATTTTGATCTATGTATCAGAACCAGATTCTCTGAGAAGAAAGAGTCCAGATCTAAGAGACAGAAAGCTCTCACGTTTCTTATTTTCACTTTTGAAATGATGAATTAGTGTCAGATGGAAAAATTTCTTAATTTACTGGCTCCGACTGAAATCTTAGAAGTGAGCAAAAGGGAAATTTCATAGTAGGTATTTGCCCACAGATTCTGTTGATGAGACTAAACAAGCCAGTGATTGTCCTGTGCTTGAGATTGACATCTTTGTGAAATGGGAAGGAGTTTCTGGAAAATCACAACTTTCTTTGATAGCAAGGTAAAAAAGAGTTATTTCTTGTGTATATACCATATATATGTAGTGTCCTAGTGCTATAAGCAATAGATTAGTTTTAGGTAAGCAGTTTAAAACTGCTGGAGCTAAAACTCCATCATTTCCAGAAACACCAGTGAGTGAGTATCCCTGTACTCCTAGTACAATCTACATCAAAACTTAACCATTCTATTCACTGTTGCATTTCATTTAGGATTCATAAGTGTATGGAAGAAGAAAATGGACTCTTTCAGAAACAGTCATTTATTAATTTTTTTGCAAGTTACCATGGCATTTTCATGTTGTTTAAAGACAAAAGTCACCTTTCCCTCCCAAAGCATCCTGAGGTTCTCTATTATTTTTAGATAAAATGATCTTACAGAGACAGGTAAATGCAAGCATCCATTATCCTTACGTGGTCACTCAATGTGTAGCTCTCAGCAAATGCTTTGGATTGTGGACTTCAATTTTTTTGGGAGAAAAAAGAAAAGAGATATAATTGGCACGGAAAAAAGGTCTGTAATTATTAAGACTATTAGTAGTACAGTTAAATTAAGGATGTCAAGTTCCAACACAGTGATGCTAATACTATATCTCTAGCATTATTAGTTAGAAGTGGCTCAGGCAAGCTTAAAACCCAATTATGCAGTGGGCTAATAACTTGCTGTGCAGTCAGTATCCTCTGGTTAATTGCAGAGTTTACTTAGCAGTGACACTGTGCAAAAGGGAAGATAAAAGACATTTATATTCATCAAATTTAGTAATGCGAACTGCATTTCGAACTAAGAAGTTATTTGATACAAGGGACTGAATTTTTTGTTTCAAAAAGGCTGAATGTAAATATATTCATTGCACTGAAATGCTAAAATAATTAAATATGCTTTATTTAGTCAAAATTAAATAGGAAAGTCCCAATCTTCTTAAAGGACTGGTTTCCAGCAGACCTGTGTTTAGCCTAGTATCATGCACTCAAGCTCGACCTTTGGAAGAATGTAACCAGTGGCTGCTTTGGATCGTTGAAATTAACTAGTTTTCTGTATTTGAATGAAAATTCTTTGCCCAATAGAGGGTGCTGTAGTTCTTAGAATACCTAGAGTGTCACTACTTAGCGTAACTAAATTTGGTGAAAAAAAATCTTCATCACATTCGTGTGGTTAAGAAATTAAGGGTCAGGGAGTTTTACTGATTTATAGCAGCTGAACATCTGCTTTGGAATACACAAAGTGAAGGATTCAAATTTACAGTTTCTCACAACAACCATGGCTTGTCTCTGTTTTAGATACTGTTGGCATTTTTACTGATTACTTTTATTCTTGAACATACAAACTGTGTTAGATTTAGGTTTGGTTTTTTTTTTTTTTAAATTTCTCCCCAAACAAAATTATGCTGATATTTTTGTTTTCTTCCCGTCCTTTTATTTTTTAAAAACCCAGAAGAATAAATACTATTAAAATCTAATAACCCCTCTCCTGTCATTCTAAGCAGCAATTGATAGACACCAAAGCTTCAAGAGAAGATTGTGATCTAGAACTGTCTAGATTAATTAGGAACATGTGCTTAATACTACTTTCCTCTTTCAGTTAAAAACTGTGTAGACAAATAGAAGCATTTCCACAACACTATATTTGTTTGTTACTTAAAACCATCTATTCCTGAAATAAAATACTTGGAATGATTCATAGTCCCTACAGACCATAACTGCAAGTATTAGAAATGTTTCGGGTTTTTTGGTTTTAAATTTTACCATTAGATGGAAATAAACAAGTTTCCTTGTTCTGTAGAAATTCAGTTTTCTTTGGGTTTTGTGAAACTAACAATTCCAGAAAGTCCTGAGCCTATTAAGAGGTGGTTTTTCTTCTCTTCTTGCTTCCCTCCTCCCTCTTTGAAATATACTAAGTCGCTTTGTGTCTAATGTGTTCTTAGAAATCTGAAAATTAAGGGTGAAAAGAAAACTGCTCATTCAGCACAACAGTGGGACTGCTGCTGCTAACACTGCTTTAAGAAAAATAATCAGCAGATAAATTTAAAGTATTATGGCAACTCTCATCTTAAGATGGCTGTCTGTGGAAAACAGAGGAGACAGTCTGATATTCAAGCATCTTGTCACTTGAGTCACTAGAAATAGTTGAAGTTTAAATGCTTGCTATTAAATTGTATGAAACTAGTAGTGTTAGAGCCTGTTCTGCAATTTGACATATGGCACATCCTTGCATGGTGTTTTACAAAACTTAGCATTACATGAAGTGCATATGGGTGGGTTTCAAAATCCATTTGCCTCTCCTATTGCCTCACTATTTGTTTTTTTTTTTCTTTAAAAATCTTCATAAGCAGTCAGGGTTAGTATATTTTCAGCAGCATTACCTATGTATATCGAAATCCTAGTGCAGATTTCCTCTCTTTTTAAGATAGCTTCACTCTGTAGCAGTGCAACTGAAAGCAAAACTCAAGCTCATCAGAAGATGTGAAGTAAGTCAGTGCTATGATGATACATGATGACAGAGAAACATTTTTGGCTTGGAACATTCTTCATACGACATTGAAAAGGAAAATCAATGTGTGGCTTAGCATGGCAAAATTTTTAACAAGCTTTGTGTATTTTAGTGAAGAAATCTGTTCATTTCAGGCAATGAGTGAGAAGGACATATACCATAAATCTGGCACTTCTAAGCTTCCAGTGTTGTTGCATTTGCATAAAAACTTGCTACAACTGACAGACAAAATGACAATCTTGATCCTTTTTTTTTTATTTTAGAGGGCATCACATTTACAATGAGCAGAAACCTTGGGGAAAGAGAAATTTCCCAACAAAATTTCAGAAGAAAGTGCAAGGCCATCAGGCAGCTAACAGGTTCTGACTTCCCAGATTTCTATATTTTTATTTTCTGGTTTGCACCAGTCGGAAATAGTTGCTATGGATCTACTTCCTGTGTACTTTGGCCATCTCTCATCTCTGATAAACTTTCTTTACCTATATATCCTCTGTGCCATGTGGTTTGGGAGGCTCATCTGCCTTCTATTCTGTGATGAGATTACCAGCTAAGCCATTAAGAGTAATGGATGTTGTATTGCAAGGCCTTTAAAAATCTACATAGTGCTCCTACAGCCAGACTGGTGAGCTGAATAAATAGACAGCATGATGGGTAGAAAATTAGCTCAAACATTGTACTCTAAGATAGGGATCACTGGTACAAAGCTCACCTGGCAGCGAGGTAAGAGTTGCTTGCCTCAGGGTTTGATGGCAACCATGCTTCTGCTCAGTAACAGCTTGGATGACTGGATTAAGTGCATCCTTTGCTGGTTTGCAGATATATGAATTGGGAAGGACGTTCAGTACATTGGGGTGCAGGGCTGCTGTTCAAAGGAACTTTGTCAGGCTCTAGAAATGGACTGTCAGGGACCTCAGGAAAATCACCAAAGGAGAGAATACAAAGTTCCAGGATGGAATAAACGCATGGAACAGCACAGGACAGCACTGGCTGGCTGGGAAGCAGCTTTGTAGCAAAGGACCCAAGGTCCTTGTGGGTAGTGAGTTGGCACTCAGTCACCAGTGAGCTGCACTTCTGGCAAAGGGCAGCTGCATCGTGGGCTGTGCTAGGAGGAGGGTAGCCAGCAGCTGAAGAGAAATGGTGGTTCTTTTCCTCCATCTAGCACCTGTGGGACCACATCTCTAGTGCTGTGTCCAGTTTTGGGGTCCCCAACACAAAGAGATATTGACATAGTGGAGCAAGTGCATCAGAGAGCCATCTTGATGTTCAGGGGGCTGTAGCACATGATGTAAAAGGAGAGATGTGTTTTTACTGTCCTAAGAAGAGAAGGCTAATGCTCTATATGCCTCCCTCAACAGGAAAGTGTTGAGAAGACAGTGCAACGCTCTTATCAGAGCAGCACAGTGAGAGGACAATAACCTGTGACCAGAATTTTGAACCCTGGAACATTAGAAACCCATCCTGGTGCAAGGGGAAAACCTTTGCCCTGAGTGGTCAAATGCTGCAACAGATTGCCTGTGTAGGTTGTAGAATCTCCACCCAAGGAGATAAGCCACTCTCGACTAGCCACTGCCTTCAGCGTTTGGATCTGAATAGACTTACACTGAGTAGGGTGTTGGTGTGTTTTCCAGTGGTTCCTTCCAACTGACCCGATTCTGTCTAAGGTAGTCATTGAATGCATATGGACTGATGCCAGTAAAGGAGATTTCTCTCTTTTCATTCATATTTTTGAAGTGACAGGTACAGGTCAATGAAGTTTTGTTCTGTGGGAAACAATATAAAAATGAAACAACTAAAATGAAAGAAGAAGAAATCAGTCATTAATTTTCATTTCTACAGTATGTTGTTTGAGTCTTAGAAGTGTATGAACAGTATTATATGTATTTCACTTCCTGTATGTCATCTTGATATTTCACTTGATAACTTCTCTCATAAGAACTTCGTAGTAATTGCATTCACTTTCATGTTGCAGATAATCACATCATGTAACTGTTTACACCAGTGGTGATCCAGCTGAAACCTAGACTTTTTGCTTTTCCTGGTGTGTTTTTTTTTTCCCTGCAATTTCTAATTCCAAGGCTAATCGTGATGATGATGCTTATTCCTTCTGTTGAGAGAAGTTTATTAGTCATTTTGAAGTCTCATCTTCAATGGAGAGGTGAAGAAGTCATTTTATTGTAGCAACAACATATAGAGATAGTATAAATTGTATACCAAGTGCTTTGATTAACAGCTTAGCGGTTTCCTACTTGAATTGATGTATCTTGATGCTTTCCCACTATGTTAGAAAATAACATAGAAAATTAACTAGCTAGAAAATTAACAGCCTTTGAGATTTGCCCCACTGACAGTCCAGTATTGGAAAGTTTAAAAGAAAAATGTTTGTTTGCAAGGTAGTAATTAGTTACGGGATCATCTTTGTTCTCTCAGGCTAATACTCAGGAGAGGAAAAGCACCAAGACAAAACCAGTGTGCAGTGCATGCTCAGATATAAAGTCTGACTTCAGATAGCTTGGCTGTTGTACGTTGATAATGAATCTGTTACTAACCTTTCTTGGTTTTCTTTCTTGTAATGCTTCCCCCACCAAAGTTATGTATTTTGGGTATCAAACAATTTTATTCAGAAATAAATGGTAGTTATACAGACATTACAGTCTCACTATGGGATTAAATACACAGGCAGTTCTGGGTGAAGTTGTATAAATCATAGCAGTGTACTCCATCAACTTCCATTTTTATACCCATAAGATGAGGCATTAAGAACAGTTTTTACCTTGTAAAATGAAGAAAGAGAAACAGTAAGAATTTATTGCAGCCCATAAACAAAAGGAAAGAAAGGGAATAGAATTTAAGGAATAATGTGCTAACTAAAAACAATCCAGAGATTAATATTAAGTATATATGGTTTGTATATAAACTAATTCAGTGTAATAAATAACCTGGAAAGAACATTGTAAATAATAAGAGCTAGTTTAGTTTCCACACAGTTTTATGTAATAGCAACCAGGCCTTATAGGAAACTGTAGGGCATAATTTTACAGTGCACTCCTTTGAACTGGGTTTGTATATGTAAAGATTGTGAAATAATAATGTTTCCTATGTTACCAAGTGTTATAGCAACCTTGCTGTTTGCCTGCTAGAGATCCTGCTAGAGCTGGGTCTTTTGCCCTCTTTGAGCTTCTTGACAGACATGGTCTGCAGTATTTGATTTCTCTTCTTGACTCTTAAGTGTTAGTATGTCAGAATTAATATTTTAGATCACCGAACGGAATTAGGATTCAATGCAAAAATTTGATATTAACTTGTTGGAAATTAGGTCAGGTGTCTCCTGCAGTATGCTTTAGAAGCCTTTTTAATGCAAAACTGAAAAAAAAATTAGAAGTATTTTCAATAAACACCTTACTAACACTTTTGCCAGTGAGGCTTTTGTAAGCATGAAAAATATATCATCCACTTATATATAATTCTGAGCATCCTCTTATATACATGGTAAAGAAATACAGTAATGCCAACTTATGTGGTCAGAATCTTAAGTCCGAGGAGGTCCAAATTTGGATGGATTTTCAACAAATGCATTGGAAGGGTTGGCATAGGTGCTTACCTATGACTTGTCAACAAAGCTGTGTTATAAACTATCTTTTCAGAACCCAGCAAAACAGAATAAGGGAAGCTATTTAAAATTAGGTCCTATATATCTACTTTTTGTAGCAATCTCACAAATACTGGCAGTAGTTCCCTAAATGATAGTCTCTTTCCTTTTTCAGGATAAGTGATATAAAAAATCTTGGTTAGGATGATGTTGAAAATATTTTGATGTTGATTGCCAAGTGAGTCATAGAAGTCATATTTAATATTTCTGTTAGTATGAAACTTGGCCCAAATGCTGGTGCCAGACCTTCAACCTTGTGTCAGCTTAGGAGTCTGGCAGAGATTTGCCAGATGGTCTTCCAGCCATTCACCTGGAACACTGAAGGTAATAGAAAGTTTATATGGTCTTTTGAAATATAAATCCCCTTCTCTGTATCTCCGTATGGATTCCCAGTATAGAATGCTGTCTTCATCTATAGAAGTTTTGAATACAAATGCTTTTTCAGAATCATAAACCGTTGAAAAATGGGAGAGAGATCTGTTTCATTTTACTTTTAAAGCTAACTGAGAAGCTTTACCAAAATAATTGATATATTCAGCTCCAATTAGCATGTTTAAAAACTTCTCTAAACCATATTGTTATGGTAGGCCTAAAAGTAAAAGCTTAAGTATCAATGACCCAAAAAACATAATCACCCTAAAGTGGTTAATAAATGCCAAATCTGTTTTCCAGCTGGACAAAACAAAAAACTACACTACATTAGCTTCCTTACATATTTGTATCATGTATGTTTCTAATGCAAAAATGGATAAAGAGTATAAGGTCCACTGTAAAATACAATGCTCATTAAATCACATTTTCCCAAGTTCCTTACTAGGTGTGAGAGAAGCAGCTATGTAACTGTGAAATGGAAAGATCTTTATTAAACTGTGAGTTGTTCCCCAGAAGAACTGCTTCAGTGTGGGTCCCTTCCACAGGGTGACTTCCTTCAGGAACAGGCTGCTCCTGTGTTGGTCCCCCATGGGGTCACAAGTCCTGCCAGCAAACCTGCTCCAGTGTAGGCTCCTGCTTTCACAGGGCTACAGGTCCTGTCAGAGCCTGCTCCAGCATGGTCTTCCCAAAGGGTGACAGACTCCTCTGGGCATCCACCTGCTCTGCTTTGAGCTCCAGTGTGGGCTGCAGGTGTATCTCTGCTTCACCAAAGGGTCGAGCACAGGCTGCAGGGGCACAGCTGGATCACCATGCTCTGCACCACGGGCTGCGGGGGAATCTCTGCTCCAGCACCTGGAGCACCTCCTCCTGCCATTCACTGACCTTGGTGTCTGCAGAGTTGTTGTTCCACGTTTTCACTCCTCTTTTCTGGCTGCTGTTGTTTCACAGCACTTTTTTCCCCCTTTTAATTCTGTTATCCCAGAGATGTTACTGCTGTCCCTGCAATTCCCTCACTACCAAAACCTCGTCACACAAACCCAATACAAATAGTTATGTCAATGTATTCCATAAATGTTTTAAAATGTATGATTTGTTCTGGAGATTATGTTTTTGGTATTTTTTTTTCTCAATCTGTCTCATGTGATTTAGGGTTGATAAGGCATTCCTCATCCAGGCCTGTAAAGAATCTGTGAAGCAGGGCCATTGGGCATCTTAACAAATGCCATGGAGGCCCAGCACATTTTCTGCAGTGCTTGAAGTTTGCAGACTGTTCCCTCTGCAGCAAACAGGCAGAAATCAAGCACCACAAATGTTGGGAGAAGCAGAAGTCTTTCCAAGTGACACTGAAGGCTCTCTGACATGCAATAAGGTACTGCTGTGGAAAGCCAGAAGGTAAAGATCATCATCGTGTATTTATATTGCTTTTTTAAAACTTGAATTCCTAAAGAAGCAAAGCATATGTAATTATTCTTTTGGCGTCTCTGTACATTTTTCCTTCTAGCTATCCCTCAAAACTTTTGAATCCTAAAACTAATTTCAAATAATATGGACAGGGTGGAGCTGAGATTTTAAAAGTAATGAATTTTGAGAAGTTTTGTGAAAATTGGTGTTTAGATAGCTAGTATCTATGTCATTGAGGAAAAGACAAAACAGCTTATATGAGTCAGTATATGTGGAGCAAGTTCATGTGCTGGAACAGCTGGTCAGTCAGTCACCATGTGTGTGATACCAGCCAGCTATTTCACCTTTCGCCCAGACAGAAAGCTGATATAAAAGCAGGAGCTGCGGCAGCAACCTCTGTGAAGGATGTCATCTGTAACCTCTTAGGAGAAAAGGGTTTATTAGCTTTGTTGTTCATGAAAAAATAATTATTTTGTATAATTCTTGCTATAATTCAAAGCAAAATATTTATGTTCATAGTTGAAAATATTGATAGAAACAGACTAATAAGTTTATTTCTTGCTTTTAAATTAATTTTAACTAATGTATTGATACATATATTTTTGTTTTAAAAAAAAAATTAAAAATACAGTGCTGACAATGGGATTGTGTCTGTTTCAACCAAGCACTTTTAATAAAATAGAAAGCTTACTTTTGTTGTGTACAAGTCATATGGTATCTTCCTTAAGTAAGTCATATACGCTTTCTTAAAGGGACAGTTTTGATCTGGAAAAATTAGATCTTTTTTTTTTCTAACCACTGCAAACAATGAAACTTACTTCAAACCTGATTCCGATTCTCTCTCTGTTTCGTGTAAGGATTGTTTTAGGAGAAACTTTTTAAATTGATGTGTACATTATTTAGTTCTGTCACTTGCAGTGCTATAAACCACGTTATGCTCTATTCTAGATCTTTGGTAGATGTACAGTACAGATTTAGGGTCAGTTTGCAGAATGTATTTGTCCAGAATAAAGTTAAAATATGGAAAGTTAGTGCAATTTGTTGATAAATTTTCTTACTATTAAAAAAAATGGAAGAAAAAACCAATATGTTCCAATGTTGTTATCCAAGTGATTAAATAATTTACACTGCAGAGATCCATTTTCAAACTTAAGCCCTCAAACAAACCCATTGTTTTGCAACACTGGGAGAGTACGTACGGCTCCTGGCTTTGTTCTATTTTGATGAAATGTGTCATTGATAAAAGAGAGTTCAAGCTTCCCTAAACCAATTAAAATGTTCTTGCCTCAGGTGGTAAATAAAAGCACATGATAGAACTAAAGCAGACTGGGAGAGTGGTAATCAGTACAGTAGTTCAGTATTGAACAATATTGAACACTGTAACAATAACACATAATAAATCATTTTGAAAGGTACATTGGATATATTTTTTTCAAGGACAAATGAAGTATACTCACAAGGATCAAAAGGACACCTTAGTTATTTTTATGCTTTATTTTAGAGATTATTTACAGTTTCTTTTAAAAGTAGCTTTAGCTTGCTTGACTACAAAATGTTTATCAGAATACTTTTGGTATTGGTCAGATTTAAATATGTTTTATTGAAAGCTTTTTTTCTTTATAAGATCATGTGGCTGTAATGTTTCCTTTTTAAGACCACTGTCTTGATTTTTATACATTAAATATCTGGATCTCATATATGTGAAATGTATTCAACCCAGTTATGTGATTCAAGCCAATGTGTTGTTACTGTACCATCTTTACCTTTATAGAACTGATTCTCTAAAAAAAATGCTTACCTATTAGGAGATTTTTTTTTGTCCATTCATAAGAGTGTCACTGTGGAAGTAAAAGAGTGCTATACAGTGTTTCTATTTAGAAAGAAGCTAGAATGGGATAAAACCCCTCTTTCCTATTGGAAAATTTCCTTTTTGTCTAAAGGAATTTCAAAAGTTTACTGTAAAATGTCAGGCTATCCACCTCAAAATACTGCTGGGAGGCTGAGGGTAAATTCTACAGAATGCCAGATTAACAAATTGGCATGGAGTTACTTTACTGTGTCAGGATAGCTGGAGATCCTGAGGGGAGTGTCTTTGGGTTGGGTTAATCTCTCAGTATGCAGCTTCCTCATCAAAAGGCGACACAGATGCTGGAAGTGGAAGTACAAGTGAGTTTCATTAGCTTTCACTACTGCATATCAAAGCTAAGACCAAATTTTCTCTCCTTCTCAAAGGACAGTCAAGGTCAAGGACAGTAAATAACCTGGAAGAGGGGAGTTTGAAGATGTTCTTGGTGTGGCACTTTAGTGTGTGGGATACCTGCTGCTAGTATGCATTAGTTGACCTCTCAAGATAAATATTTGCCTTCACAGAAAGAAAAGAGCAGCAAGAAATGTATAATACATATCAACTGCAGCTTTAAAATGTGCAGGATAATACCCTTTTTTTAATTTTATTTTTGGTTTTTATTTTTTCAGTGTCACTGCTTGGAAACCTAAAAAGAGACAAAAGTTTTGGTATTCTGTGCATTTTGTTAATAATCGTAGGAAACAAGCCTTGTCCCAGAGAGTTTACCAGAAAATTGCTTTGTTGTGCAAAATAAGGCAAAATACAGTAAATGTGATAGACCCAAAAAATAGTAAAGTGAGAAAACTTTTGCTTGAAGCTAAAAGACTTACATTTATTAAATTATATCTGTATTTTAACATAAGCCATGGTGCCTTCTGTATTTTTTTTTTCTTTTTACGTCTCTGTTTTGTCTATAGACAATATGGAAGGCGATCAGGTGGTGAAACAGAATGTCCAAATGATAGAAATTATAGGTCTTGTTTCATCATTGTTATTCTCCAGTGCTCTGGTCTCATTCTAAAGGAACTCCGTGTCATCAAAGCCATTACTGCCTTTCTGTGTCTATTTCAAACCCTTAAGTTCACCAAGGGATTTCTTGTATTGGTTCCATATTTTTTCAGACTTTAAACAGCTTTGTTCTTGATCACCCTGGAAAACTGTTCTTTATATCCTTCAGATATTTATGGCCATTCTTTGTAACTTCATGCAAGGTTTGATTTTTTAGACCACAGCTGGTGGCCACCAAGCACATGCACAACGTATTCCAGCGGGTCCTCTGCAATGAAGTATAAGGAAAAGATGGTGCTGTGTTCAGAGCAGTTACACAAATGTGCAGTCCTGTAAAGACATAAAGCTTACACGAGATTTATTTTACTATGACATATTTAATGTATGTTTCTTTCAGTAGCACTCTCAGCTTCTTTGTCTCCTTGACTGTTCACTTCAGCTGTTTGCTCTGTCGTGCATTCCCCACTGCTACACCAGTGGGTCCAGTAGTGGGTTCCCACTGCTAAGCCAGGTCAGGAAACTAATAAAGGCTGCAGTTTTAAATTTTTTTAGGTTATTTTTAGGATATCATCTGTCTCTATAGCACCAGCAGGTAATTTGCTATTTCAAATGCAGTTCAGGCCTTCCATGAACCATTTTGCACAAAGTGGTTTCTTTCAGCTCATTCCAGCTCTATTTTGTTTACTAAAACCAGGAAAAGATAACACAAATCTTAAAGATCCACAACCAGAGTGCCAAATACAGGTATATATTAAAAATATTTAATCATTGTGATTTCTTTCTGTGTTTTGCAGTATAGCTATTCTTCTTTAAGGGTGATGATCTTAATTGTGCTGTGTTTTCCATTTTTCTTTGTTTCTAGTAATGCTCTTTCTTTGTTTCTAGTAATGCTCTCAGAAGACTGAAAAATATTGCTGCTCTTGCCATAATATATACACTTGAGAAAACCCCAAAAAGGCATGTTTTTAAGTGCTCCAGGCAATAACTGAGCATTGAAGCAACTACATCGGCCATCCCACATGCTCACTGATTTTACATCAAAAGGTAGGAAACAGAAAGTCAATTGCAAGATGGTATTAAAAACACACCCTGGTGAGTGCACTCTGAGCAAATAGTAAACACCTAACCAGAGCTCACTCTCTCCAGATCTCAATGTTTCTCAGAGAACCATCCTATGTAGCTAAGCTTTAGATTCCTCTTATTTGATCATGCTCTGCAATTGCTTCATTATTTTGTTGTACATAGAATAGTTTGGATTGAAAGTGATTGTTAAGTGGCTCTAGTCCACCTCCCTTTCAAAGTAAAGGGACATCTCCAACTAAATCATTTGTCTCAGAGCTCTGTCCAACCTGACCTTGGATGTTTCCAGGCATAGGGCATCTACCACCTTTCTGGTCATCATTTCCCATGTTTTCTTTTCTCCAGCATAAATAACCCCAACTTTCTTTGTCTTCATACCTGACCTGCTCCAGTCCTCTGATAATTTCTGTGGCCCTACTCAGCAGCTGCTTCAGCAGATCCATGTCCTTCCTGCGCTGGGCACCTCGGAGCTGGATACAGCACTCTGTGTGGGGTCTCACCAGATGATTGCAGTAGAGAGGCTGAATCACCTTCCTTAACCTTCTGGCTGCGGTGCAGGTGACACAACCCAAGATACAATTGGCTTTCGGGGCTGCAAGGGTACATTGCCTGGTTATGTCCAGACTCTCATCCACTAGCACCCCCAAATCCTTCTTGTCAAGTCTGCTCTCAATTCTTCCGTCTCCCAGCCTGTACTGAGATTGGAGGTTGTCCCAACCCAGGTGCAGCACCTTGTACTTCATTGTGGTGAACTTCATGAGGTTCACACAGACTCACTTCCTAAGCTTGTCTAGGTCCCTCTGGATGGCATCCTGTCCTTCAGGTGTGTCAGCTGCACCACACAGCTTGATGTCACCTGCAAATTTGTTGAGGGTGCACTTGATCCCACTGTCTATGTCATTGACAAAGATATTAAACACTACTTTTTCAGTTGATTCATATGTTTTATAGAGCAGGATGCCTTTCTGTTTTGCAGAACTTGGTATGCCCAAGTTCTGAAATGAGAACAGGGTAGCTCACTACCTTTTTCCAAGCCCTTTCAGTATTTGTCAGATCTGTAGAAGTTTTAGAGCTGCTGAGTCCCTTTGTGGATTTGACTTGTGAACAAATATATTTCCAACTTGACATATCTAAAACTTTCTTATGCTTAATGAAGAATGGGAAATGACCATGAAGTTTCACATACTTCTGGAATCCCTTTGCAATCATCTTTACAGATATCTATATTTAAGAGCAGTCCAGATGTCTCTTTTCATGTTCTTCACTACATTATATAATTTTTATGCTACAGACATCTTCACTCCCCCTTTTGCTTGTCATTCTGCTGCTGCTTTTGGTTTTGCTCTGACAAGACCCACTTACCTCCTGCCTTGACTGCTTATTTGGCATGTAAGTGAAGATGACGTGGGAAAGAAGTGGAAACAACACTCCTGTATATTTTTTGTTGACTTGAGCAATTGGTCAATGAGATGTTTCTTCTAGGAAAAGTTGTTGAGGGAGTTAGGTATCTTGGTATCATCCTCTTTATTTACAAAGAGTGCTCAAAATGACAGGAATTTTAAGCCTCTTTCAGGTAGCACTTGGCATAACTTGCAGTGCTTTTTTGAGGGCTATAACCCCAGTGCTGTTCCGTGCATATTGTTGATTTATTAATTCTTTCTCTTCATGTCTTTGAATTGCACAAAATGGTCTGCAAAAATCCCTCTGCCTGCATAACTGTGTCTTTGTTTGGCTGTCATACATGTTTGCTCCTGTGTTGATTCAACTTTTGCTTCCCATTATGTTGTTCCATGGAGCACTTCAATGGCATATCACAACTCACTTTTTCTGCCTACTAAGGAAGCACTCAAGTGACCAGAGAGCAGTCCTTCCTAGAATGGACAGTGAGGGTCATGGTTGGTGTAGTGGGTTTGAATGTTTTAGAGTAAGCTAATTTTAACTGAAATATCTAATACAAAAATTGATAGAGTGCTACAGTTGGAGAAAAGAGGAAATAATGGACAAATTATGCAAAATAAGTAGTATAAAGTAGCTTTTGTTTTTAACTGAAAGGTAAGGAGAATAAACAAAAGGAAGAGTCCTATGCCCTGAGGAGATCATAGTGGGCATTAGTCCAGGTCTACTAAATGGAGAGACTCACACGCTTGGGGTTAAGTGACCTGAAAAACTCTCACAGATGTTTGTAAGTGGAGCATCATGTTCCTTGTAGCTTCCTTTAGCTGAGAGGAAAATAGGTGAAAAATTAAGTTTATACAATTTGTCACAGTCGGTGTCTCATCCACCTGCCTTGGCCAGCCCTGGCACCGGCGACAAGCAAGGTATGGCTCAGTGTGCGGGCACACCTTGCCCATCCTGTGGATCCTTGGTGAAGCAGCAAAGCGCGATTACGGTGAGAGTGAAGGGAGGACTCTGTTGAGGGGTCTGCCACAGAAGTTTATTGGTGCCCCAAGAGGAGCGACCTCAGCCTCAGGGAGTCTGCCTCAGCACAGCCCAGACTGCCCTGTGCCAATAGCAGGCTTTAAATGGGAGGAGAAAGGGGAACGGTTAGGGAAGGAACCAATAGGGATACATCTGGGAGTGGCTCTGGGGACGAGGGACTTCCCAAGGGACCAATCCTTAGGGGGAAGGAGGGAATCTCTTGGAACCTGACCAACCACGCTCTCCCTGGAACTTTCCAGATGCAGGAAGAGGTCCCGATGTAACTGACAGGACACGGGGGTTATATAACACAAGATTGACATATAACTGTAACTCGGGGTAAACCAAATGAGAAGGAACTTAGGGGGTATGTGGAGCAAACCATTATCAATATACATTAAACAAATGAAACAGAAAATCACTCCATTACACAATTGCTCAGCGAATAAATTAATTACTATGTCATGCTGGTTTCAGACTTTGTAATACAATTTTTTTAGCATTTCGAAGCCACTTGCTTCTGCCATCACCTTTTATAATTTCTGCCATTCCTGTTTAGTTATGAATTGTGTTCTCCAACAATTTTCCAGGAAAGAGTCCTTAAAAACCTGAACTTGCAGCATTGCAAAGTGCAAGGGACTGTATCTTCTATGCTATGCTAGTGTCATACCAAAATAGTGCATCATCTGGGAAAACATAGCTCCTCAAATGTTATTTTATGGCAGAGTCTTTGGTCCTCAAGTCCTACCTAGTTGAGAGAAAGAACCTGAATATCCTGCTTGGATAGAACCTGAAGTCCCTGCATTTTATTACAGAGCTTTTATTCTGAGATTTTTCCATCTCCCTTTTATTTTCATAGAGCAGTGTTATTTATGAGGTGGAGGGGAATGAGCAGAAAAATATTAAGTATTATTAGGATTTTTTTCTTCACCCATTTTTAATTTCATGTTCCACAAGCCCAAGAAACAATAGGAGTATCCCTCTGGCTTTAGTCAGTGATTTTAGATCTAAAACAACAGACAGTGACATAAGCACAGCTCTTTTATTCCTCTGTAGGAAACTATGGTAATGAACTTAGTTCTGTGTAGTGGTGTGTTTTTAGTTTTATCAGTTAATATATGCATTTAAAGTTTGTTCTTATATTGTTATGTGTCTGTTAATGGTTTGATCCTTGTACCCCCCGATGTTCTTTCCCTATATGGTTTGTTCCTTGTCGTAGTTAACTGTCAGTCTTATGTTATGTAACCCCAGGTCCTGTCTATCACTTCGAGGCCCCACCCTGGGACTAGAAACTTCTAGTGAGGTCGTCGAGTGATTGGGCAGGATCCCGGCTGTGTCTCCTTCCCCTCCTTGACTGGTTCCCCTGCCTGTCTTTCATAGGCAGAGCCACTTCCCCACCTTTGCCTGATTGGTCTCTTGTTCGACTCCTCCCCTCTCTCCTCCCCTGTATTTAAGCTGTTGCACGGGGGCGGTTTGTGCTCTGGGGAGGCAGACTCCCTGGGGCTGTGGTCGTTCCTTGTGGGTGCTAATAAACTCTAGTGGCAGAAACCTTGACAGCGTCCTCCCTTCATTCCTCAGTCATGGAACACGCTTGTGGTAAAAAGGGCTCCCAGGATCAGTGAGGTAGATCCGTCTATTAAGCTGTACCTTCTCTGCGGCCGGTGTCAGGGCTAGCCAGGCAAAGCGGGACTCTTGAGACACCGTGACCACTGTAGTTCTGTACTCAAGTACTGTATACAAGCTCAAGATGTGCAATAGCTTGAACAAAAAACAGCAAATGTGACAAGTGACAGCAAAAAACAGCTAGAAGGAATGGGAAAACCATGGCTATGCCTTTGCCCAAATTAACAGAAACTGACTTTTTTTTTTTTCTCTATTTACCAGGGATGTCAGAAGTATTGAATATCATGAGATTTTAAGAACAAAGAAAATTGATGTGATCATTGGGTATGTTTGGTAACAACAGTAACACATAACTATGCTGTTTTCAATTAACAGTGGAGCAGTACTGAAATATATTTCATTAATACACAGGTAAAAGGACTTTACCACTAATCAGAATGAATTGCTGCATTCAACAAAGAGCTGCTACAGGTCTTTAAATTACTTTTGCCTTGCTGCATGGATACAGCTGAACATAGTTTAATACATTTTTTACATGATGTAATTTTGTCTAGCTCATACAATGTCAGGGAAATCATAATGATATTCTAATATTAATGCAAGCACAAGATATACATATTGATGAATAATGGTCATATGTTTTTGGATCTCCTTGCCAAGTCATATTAAAATGACAAATAATTGCCATTGCTTCAGAGAAATGGTACAGGCTCTGTAGTCAAAAAGCACATTAGGGACCCACAGCGTCCATTTGTTATCCTTTGTCAGGAAAACATGGTTCTTTAATGAAAGTGAATGAAAGGACACTGATTGAGGACAGTGACACTAAACCTCTTTCTCAATAGCAGCCATGACATGAGTATTAATAAGCAGATTGAAAGGTTAAGACTCAGCTTTGGAACTCTGAAAGCACAGTAGAATCTGAAATAACTCACCCCTTATAATATGGGGAAAATCACAGTGTAAAATGCATTGTATAAGCCTTGTGGCCACAGGAGGATAGAGCAAGTGGAAATTGGTTCCCAGACAATTCAGGCAAATGCCATTTAAAATCTTAACCCAAATATATTTTTGTTAAAGTTTTGCTTTTAATTCTGTCTTGATAAATGATTCTTTTCCTTTTCATTATCCCCTCCCTCTCTGCTCCCAGTACTATAAAAATGCTAACAAAATCAACCCAGGCATTTCCCAAGCATTGGCAAGAGCAGCTGAGAAAGCAAGGGCAGAGACACAGCCCGAGTTAAGTGTGAAGCAGTCACCTAGAGCAATGCATTTAGTAAGAATTCAACATGTACGTTACTTGGGAGAATAAAGAAATAGCTGTATAAAAAAAAGATTTTTGAATGCATAATACATTATGGTGATCACTTATTAATTACTGAGAACCCAGAGGAGCCAGTCAGGGTCATGGAAGTCTGAAACAGACAGTCCCTGATCTTGCTGAGCTTGGTATGTGTGTGTGGTCACACTGGAGTTGGTGGTGCATACAGGGGAGCAATACAGATGTGTGTCTCTCTGCTGGATAAGGGCTGGAGCTGCTGTATCTGTATTGATAAGGTTTTTCCTCTGAAACTCCATGTGATCTGCACAAACTCTGTATGATCACAATCTCTGACCGCCTTTGTAGGTTTATGTTCTTTTTATAGTTCCACTTTCCTATGGACAGAAAATATCTTCTATATATAATCCAGGAATTAAATGGGTTTAGTGTTAGAGTAATAATGCCCCATAATACAAAAATACAAGGTTTTCCCTGCCAGTAATGTAGCTGGGCAAAATGTGCCAAGGTTAGAGGTATCTGAATGCAGAGGCTGGTTCTGTTCATCACAAAGATAAAGTGAACTGGGATATTTACAATTAAGATTTCAGAATAGTCTAATGGATGTTTAACTGAATAGTTTAACTGAATGTCTCACTTCCTAAAGATCTGACAAAATGGCCAAACCATTGCACACATTGAAGAAATGCATTCAAATTCAGATTTAAATGTATTTAAGAGTTTGCAGTAGAACCAGATGAGTATTTTTAGGTGAAGCTAATAATGTTTTCAGCCCAATCCACACCAGAAAATTAAGAAGGCCTGGGACTATTTTCTGATGAAGAAGCCAACAGCATGGCATATCCCATGTCTATATTATTAATTGCCTTTCATCTTCAGAAGTTGCCTCCATGAATGCCTCTGGTTGGGAGTCTTTTCCGGCTTCTGGCAAGTCCTAAGTGGTGCTTAGGAGTTGGCTGAGACAGCCAGTTGAAATGGGGGAAAATTATACCAAGCACTTTTCTAATAATTGCGTGATGAAAGAGTTTTATTGTTCTCTGGTATTGTTTCCTGTAATGGTGTATCTGTAGGGAACAGTCGTATTTCTTCAGTAAACAGTCATTGTATCGGTGCAAATTGATGTTTGATATTCATTGTAGGGGAACAGCAGAGATTTTAAGGATGAAATGGCTACAGAAAATAGTCAAAAGGAGATTGTAATATTTTTTTATTAACTATAAAGTAAACTTGAAAGTAATGTGCATTGGTCTGGCCAATGGAGAGCAGTAGGAACATTTTTTATCAAGAGAGGGGTCACAATCTTTTGGAAATAACAGAGCAAAAAAGGAGTACACACGAGTGTGCTGGTGAAATGATGGAAATTCTCAACTTCTTTCTTGCTCTTCTCCTGCTCTGCATGTGTCTTGGACCTCACCATTAACTCCTTCTCCTAGCCTGTTTAAGCAAACCCAGTGCCTCTCATATGTTACCCACATCCAAACAATGTCCGTGGTCTGACATTTCTCTGGCATACTCAGTTTCCTTTTTATTTTGGGTACCTTAACTGGAAAGCCACAAGAGAATTTCAGTATGAAATCTTAGGGCCACAGGAGTATCATGTAGACACTACAGGGGACCCAGGTCATGTGCTGTGCAATTTACACAGATGGTGCTCACTAGAGAAGAACTGTATGTCCCGAGCAGTGTGAGCAGGAGGAATTTGGCATCATTTGCGGCTGTGACCTCTGCTGTTGCCTGTAGAAGGTGCTTTAAGCAATATGGACACAGTCTTGGTCAAAGGATAACTGAAGCTGGTTGAATGCAGGACTGTGAAAAGTAAACATTGGTCTGTTTTAGGATATATCAGGTGAAACATTTCTATGAGAGAAAGGAACACGAATGCCATTTTATAAGGCCTTAGTGAGATCTCTTCAGGAGTACTGATCAAATTCTGCTCACTCATATGCAATAAAGCTGAGATCAAGTTGAAACAATCACAAAGAAAAGTTTTCAGGATGATCAAAAAGCTAGACATTACAGCAGGGTTTTATTAGTCTTGCAAAAAGTAAGCTGGAAGAGGATGTGATTGCTTTAATCACATCAGGAAGGGGGACAAAAGGAATTGAGAATTGCTTGAACTCAAGGGCATTGTTGACTCAAATGAGCACAGATTAGTAAACATGAATAAATAAATTGAGGCTAAAATATAAAGAAATATTACAACCTTTAAGAGAGAGCGCTTGTGAAAATATTGTGTGTGCGTGTTGTGGTTTAACCCCAGCCAGCAGCTAAGCCCCATCCAGCCACTGGCTCTCTTGCCCACCAGTGAAGCTGGGGAGAGAATCAGAAGACTAAAATCAAGAAGACTCATGGATTGACAGTTTAATAGGGAAAGCAAAAGCTGTGTGTGCAAGCAAAGCAGAACAAGGATTTAATTTGCTTCTTCCAGTGGGTAGGCAGGCGTTCAGCCATCCCCAGGAGAGCATGGCCCCATCATGTGTAACAGTTACTCAGGAAGACAAACACCATCACTCCACATGTCCCCACATTCCTCTTTCTTCCCTGCATTCTGTGTTCTGAGCATAATGTCACATGGTCTGGAATATTCCTTTGGTCACTTTGGGTTACCTGTCCTGGCTGTGTCTCCTCCCAGCCTCCCATGCACTCCCAGCTCCATTGCCTTTGTGGGAGTGCAAAAAACAGAAGAGGCCTTGGCTCTGTGTAAGCTCTGCTCAGCAACAACAAAAACATCTCTCTGTTATCAACCCCGTGTTCAGCTCAAATCCAAAACACAGCTCCATACTAGTTACTGTGGAGAAAATGAGTTCTACCTCAGCCAAAACCAGCACAGTGGGCTGTGGACGCAAGACACCTAGATTTTCAGATGAAGCCTGATGAATATAGTTACGTGACTGATGGTCCAGAGATCACTGCATGACTATTTATTTCAGGTATCCCAAATATTGTTCATGGAAAGTATTCCAGTATTATTGTTTCTTAGTTGCTCTTTTAACATGTAAGAATTGGAATAATTTTCAGTTTGGAAATTATTATATTTACATTGAACAAAATACCTATGTGATTTCCATGTCTAGCTGTGTCAAGTAAATGATGAACTGTAGATATCTGTACCTTAACTGAGAAATTGGATGCATACACTCAGAAATGCTTCAATAACATATGTATGCATTGTACAATTTCACAGAAATACTGTGTCACATGATTTGAACTTTGTAAATTATACCTTTTTTTTTTTCCCAAATCTGAACTTTGGAAATTTAGCCCTTGATATGTGTGTTGTTTGAATGGAGTATCTGCTGCTTAAAGTTTTTTAAGGTTATTCTTTTGTTTTGCTTCATTTCTGATCTGCAGTGAGGCTTATTCTGGCAATGACAGGAGGGACAAATTGTTCATAGATCTTGTATGCCATTCCTGATACAGTATATTTTCGGTACTGTAGTTCTCATGTGTAGTGTTAAAAGTAGCTGAATGAAGAGACAGAACATCAATATCTTGGTAAATAATAGACTTATTTTTCTTGCTGATAGTTTGATCTTTCTGGAGCTCCCTCCCAGAATCCCAGGCCCTAATCAGACTGGTCTCCACAATCCAGTAATGGACTTGTGTTGTGACTAGCTATATTTTTACGTGGAGAGAGGAAATTTTTAAGAAATTTAAGAAATCAAAGCGGAGGATCTGGTGCTGGTTATATTACATTGAAATTAATGGCAAAACACCTCTTGTATTTTCTTATACTATTATGGTGCATACTTTTGCAATTTTCCTTTAAAAACAAGAATTATCTATTCGTACATACTTTTCCAATTTCCCTTTAAGAAACAGAAGTTATCTTTACAGCTGTGAGATAAACTCATTCAATGGTGAATTCAATTCAGTTTTCAAATAGACAATAGCAGATGCCACAGACATTCATAATACTGGTTTTATATCAGTTTTATATGTACAGAAATAATGCACATGCAAAATGTCTATTTAAATGTGTTCTGAAATCCAATGTTGTAGGAAAAAGTGTCAAAAAATACTGTCATTGAAAAGAATTAGATAGAAATGCATCCATGATTTCCTTTTCATACTGGAGGTATAAAGAACATTCTTTTCCCCAGTTAGGCAGGTAGTGTTTAACAACACCAATAGTCCCCCTTTGTCCTTATGGCCCTCCCTGTAGTCAGTGCCTGCTATTATATTTATCCCAAACAGCAGCCTCAATTGTCATAGTTCTGTTCAGACATTTCTTATTCACGGCTTATCAGAGTGGGAGTTAGGGACAGATTGCTGTCTTTACATTTTTCCTGGAGGTTAAGCAAAAAATTCTTCCTAGTGTAACACAGAGTCCCACTACAGGAGATGCCATCACCTTGTGAGGTGTGGGCCCTGTGACCAGACAGCCCTTGGTGCTTCACTGCAGCTTGGGAACTTCTCTGTTATCTGGAGAAGTAGGTAACAGCATATGCATACCCATACACTGTCATTTTGGATGTCATGTCCTGTGGTGACTGTACAATTTTGTTGCCCCAGAAATGCAGAAATAAATGAAGTTATGGGCAGAGGCTGTCCTTGACTAAGCACTGCTAGCTTCCATTGAATTTTGTGGACGGGCAGTGTTTGGCCCTAGGAAACCATCTTTATGAACTTTATAACAAATTGCTAACATGTCTTCAGCAGACCTGCGTTACTCCTGCAGCAGAGAACTAATGAACTTTTCTTTGTGTGATTAGAGTTGGAAAGTTTCTGTTTGTAAATAAACAAATAATCAGTATTTTCAAAAACTATTTTCCCAATGTTATTTTACTGTCTTAATTTTTGCACTAACTGGATAGCCTGGTTTAAAATTCATAAAAGGGTATTTTTAATGAAAAAAATTACAAATAATCAAAATCAAGTCTCAGTAAGTTTAAATACAAAATATTAGTACTTTTCTAATCAGATTAATTGCATTAATTCTTTAAAATACCATTTTGTTACAGCTTTGGTTTAACATGGTTTAACAGCTCCTAAGTACTGCTCAGCTTCTCTGAAATATTGATGTGTCCAAATGGGCTTTGAAATGTTGGGAATATGTACCTTTGTTCAAACATGGAAAGAGCTGAACAGACAATTTTGCATATGTTTACCTCTATCTGCTTTAATCTTGCTGTCTCTGAAATGAGACTGCTTATATGGGTAAAGTAAAGCCCATACCTAAATTATATTGTTGCCTGAATCAGGATCAGAATCTAAAAGTTTTACATGTAGTTAAATGCATTCAGTCTCCAGTCTTGTTCCTACCTATGTTTTTACCTTTGATTTTGGGAAGAATAGAATCAAATGTAAATATTTGACATTGCTTTGAAATAATTTTCAAGGCGGTGAAGAAATGGAGAAAGTGTAGAAAATTTTTACAAAAAGGCATTAATTAAATTCCATAACTGGAACAAACACAGTGAGGTTTTGTATGGATTTTGAGTGGATGGAGAAGTCAACATCTATCTCATTTGGCAGTGAAAAGAGAATCCCTCGAACCTGTCTGTAGAACTTGCTCCCTTGCACAGTCTTTGCTCCAAGTTGGAGGATGCTCTGAATGGGAAGATAATGAAGGTGCCAGCCAGGGTAGATGGTGATGAATAATTAAAGAAGCTTTTAAATTATGTTGCCATCAATTGCTGGAGGATATGATCCTGCTGCAAAAGAATGGGCTCTCATATGTCTGAGGCATTTTTCAGAAGATATTAAGAATGAATATTGGATGCATAATTCGGTTTTCTTGAAGGTGTATTAGTACATTAGAGGTAGAACATTCAATAATTTCTATTATCCCACATTACGTATACTTTGATTGTGCAGTTGTATCACTGCTTGTATGTCTACATCTCTAGTCGATATTTTTCTGGAATAAATGTATTTTAGAAAATGGAATATAATAGTTCTCTACATGCAGCATACTTTTTTTTCCTTTTTTCTCTTTATTTTATTCTTCTTTTTTCTCTTTATTTAATTCTCTTTGCATATTTTCTTTCCCCCTTTAATTTAATGGGAACCATACACAGGAGGCAGGCAGATAAATGTACTGAAACCTTGTTAGCATTTAATCTCTTTTTAGATAAATGCAAATATTGCTGTCAATGGTACTGGAGCCCTGTCCACCAGTCATCTGAGGAACTTACTCATCCATTTTTCACAATGTGTCCAGTATTATCAGTTGCTGAAGATTGTGATCCTAAATATTCATTCCTGATGAAAACAATAGAATTAGGCCACAGGGCTTCAGAAAATTGCTTTCATATTCAAGCAGTGCTACACATATACAGACACCTTGTTGATGATTTTCCTGCCCTGAAGAAAATATATTGCTGCTGCCACAAACCTGTCTTTTGGCACTTTGTCACTTACAAGTGATGATAAAATTGCAACAAAGAGACTTCTTTTTAATCTCGTAGGTCATCGTTTGTTCTCTGGACAGTCCTCCCTTTGTCCTCTCATTTAGTTTGGGTAAGGTGGAAAAATCCTTTTAGTTGCCCCTAAACTTATCTTAAAAATACAGAATCCAAGAAGTCAGCCTCAATGTACCCTCAAATTTTTAACATGGTAACTTCTTCCTTCACATTTCTCATTTAGATCAAAAGCTCTGTGTGCATCCTAAATATCTATTTCTTGGACAGCTGAATTGCAGGGAGGCTTTTTGAGTTATAGATTCACATCAAACTATAAACCTTTAGAGAGACATTTAATCCCTTTAATTTTGTGAAACCCCCAGAATCGTGTGATGATTGTATTACTGAAATTATATTATATCCATTTGTTACTGCGAAACATTTAAACTTTTTTTTTTTAAAAAATTCAGTAATCTGGTCCAGAAATGTAAAGTTGCAGAAATGCGGTGATGGATACAAAGAGAAAACCTGTGAATAAATCCATGCATACTGAATATTTTGAAGATAGACTTTCACACCATTACCACAAACAATTAATCTGGCTACATTTTTTCCTACATTTTCTGTACTTTCTGGGAAGTTTCTTTCTTATCTTTGTCAGCTTCTTCTTAAACTTCATACCACAATGAAACCTCAAACCAGTCTGTGACATAAAAGGGCTACTGCCATGGAATTTGATGCGCCATATGCAATATTTTGTCTCTTGTCTACATTCTCTTCCAGTTTGAATCTCCTCCATCTGGAGATAGGGAAAGAGTAAAAAGAAGCTTAAAAATCTCCTGAGAAAAGTAGCAGAAGAAGGTACTCCTGGAGTGTGCCAAGCAGAGGCTGTGGAGGTATCACACCTTTCCTAGGGTGAAGGAGGATTCAGGTCCTGCACTCCTCATTGCACACAACAGCTTGAAGAATACGTCCAAAGGAAAAACAGAAATGCAAAATTTTCTGATAAAAGTGCAACTTCCAGAAGCCTAGGACTTTCCCAGTTCCTCTTATGAGAAAGTCGAGCATTAAGAAATACAGAAATGGACACTTAGGTGCTTAAATAACCATTAAAGGCCAAACCCTCTATGGGTGTCCGGGTGAAACAAGACTCACTGCAGATGAAGGGATTCCTGTGTTCAAACCAATCACTACTCCAGATAACGAACAGATTACTCATTTGCATGGATTTAAGACCTACAAAGAGAGATATCTTGGGCCTCTGGCCTGTGCCACTTTCTCTCATCTCCTAAAATCACTGCATATTCATCAATATAAACTGGCAAAAGCAGAAGAAGCCACAATGAGCAGTCTTGCTTCTTTGTGGAATTCTTCACTATGTGGGCTTAACTTGAAAATAATGAACCACCATTTTCTAGTTATATTATACTGCTTGACAACCTGCACAATAAATAAAGACACAAGCCTAATAGCCAAGGTCAGAAAGTTTTTTTTCCCTAGGTTAAGTGTCCTTTTGGATTTACTAATTATTCTTTTTAATTCTTATATTTGCCTTCTTAATTTTATTTTTAGTAGATGTTTGAACTTCAGATACAAAATGCAATTTCTCCAAAAAAATTTTAAGTGTTGTTTGAAGTATTTTCTCAATATGATATTGTATTGCAAATAACTATGTATGTGATAGGAGATTACTCTTAATATTTCTCTCAAACTCTTCTATTACATGTCACCTCTTCCTAATCTTATCCTGATAACATAAGATTTTGTATGGTTATCATGAAAATGTATGTGTTTCCATGTCAAAAATGAATTACATTAAATAAGGCAAGGAAGGCAATTTCCTCAATGGCAGAGTTTAATATAGAAGCAGAAAAATATGAAAAAAACCAAACTAAAACAAAATGAAAAGCATGAACAGTCTTAAGTCGCTGATGGAATTTTCTCAAAATTTTAATCGGCTTTTGAAGTATTAGTGCATTTCACAGCAACCACTGGTAGTTTCTGAAGTGATATTTTAAGGCTGTGTTTATACCAGGAGCTCAGTTCTGTAGTTAGATACAAGCTGAGTAATTTTGTAATAATGAGGGATTTTGTAATGAAATGAGCCAGACTCTTGCTGTGCTTATGCAGGTCTGCCCATTTGCCCCTGGCACACTCAGCAGCGTGGCTTCATTCCTGTGCTCTGGTCTTCAGCCCTGGCTGCCCTGTCTCACACAGACCTGCTGTGCCAAAAAGGGACAATGCACAGCAGCTATGCTGAATCAATTGCTGCCTTACAATTGAACATTGAATTAACCTGTAGCTCAGTTAAAAAATTCCTGGATGAGACTCAGCCAAATACAGGAGAGACTGTGCTGAACCAGCATAGGGTGGCTGGAGGTGAGGCTTCATCTTACTCTGCACCAGGTGCAAGACACATCTGTCTCCTGGTGATATAGCTGGGATAAATGTGAACATACCATGTGAGTGTTAAAGGGTGTAGCAGAGACAGGAATGTTAATGTAATTGTGCAGAAAATTTCCCCAGGTTTATCAAACACTTTTTAAAATTGACATGTAGTTCAGTATTTAGCAATCATTTTGCCAGCTCTGGAATTTTGCCTGTATGTAGTTGTTAATGTTTTCTTCAGTTTTATTTATTTCTGTAGCAATCCTAGTATTCAATAATCTCTATTTTTTTTTAGGTGGAGGGGTTTTGTGGGTTTTTTTGGGTGGATTTTTTTTGTTGGTTTTTGTTGTTGTGAGGTGTTGTGAGGGTTTTTTTGGTTTTGGGTTTTTTGTTTGTTTTTTTTTCTGGGTTTGGGGTTTTTTGGTTGTTTTGTTTTGTTTAGTGAAACAGAGCTTCTACAATCCTGAATCTCCACACTCAGATCGTTGTGGTAACCCAGGCAACCCCGCTGGCAGCTACAGCTCCAGCACCTCTGACAGGGCAAAGTGGAGTCCTTTCCCCAGCCCTGCAGGCTAAGCTGGAGTGTCACCACTGCTGACATGTCACCCTCTCTTTTGGTGTTGAGGGCAATTACATGACATGCTTTAGTTCTTCATCAAGAAAGGTGACAGGGCCAAGCCTAAATATGCTTTTCAGATTTTGAAATTATTACTCACACTGGAAACTATAGGGCAAGATCTTCTAAATTTTTTTAATTGTTTAATTGAGCAAACAGTTCTGTGTTTGCTATAGACAAAAAAAATTTAAAAAGGAAGAAATTTTCTATCCAGTTCTGTAGAGTCCACAAGCACTCACTCTGTTAGCATAATCCATAACCTATTAACATAATCTATATTACATTCTCTGGTATCATCTCTTAAATTATACATCCATAGGATACATGAAATTAGTATGCATCCAAATCATCCAAATCTTAACTGTTTTTCTTTAGATATTTCCCAAGAGTCTTTCTTCCCATTTCCTACATGTATACTTGAAAAACTTTAGGAAGGAAATTTTGAACTGATAGGCTTAAAATATGGGCTGTTCATCTCTTGAGAAATGTTGACAGCTGCAGTGGCTTCCCTTCAGAGGGAGCAGGCTACACAGTTAAAACTTGTTCAAACTGAATATTGTAAATTTTTAAATCATAAATTCTCTTTGCAGTTCTCTGATTCAGGCAATCCTTCTAAGTGTTCCATATCTTCTCTCCTATAGCTTTCTGTTTCACAGGTTGCTTCAGTTTTGTTGCTTTTCAGGGTCCTAACTTTAGTGTGTTCAGGTTTTTGAGAGGCAATATAGTAGTCTTTTTTATTTAGATCTGGTATTCATTGGAAAAAAAAAAATTTCTAGCTGTTTCCAAAACCAACTGAGCATTCAGAAGAATAAATGTAGTTTATAGAATATCTTAAACTTTTGAAACAGATCACTTTATGTATGTTAGTGACTTGGTTTACTCCTCATTAAAATCCCAAGGGATGAAAGTTTGCTTTAAGTTTTAGTATTCAAAATTCACCATATGAAATACATTGATTTATTGATACTAGTTTAACCATGCCGGGTATTGGGGCTTTCTGCAACAATTGAATTGAAATTGATTTATGACAAAAGATTAATGAGTAATTTCTTCTTGATCCATTGTTCTGTGTGGGAAAGGCTGAAGTTGTAGACTTACTGTTCAAATTTCTTCACTGTACAGGTGTAGGACAAAACTGGAATGAGCAAGGGGCAAGAAGGATTAAACTCAAGGTTATAATTTGAATTAGGATTGAGAGTGGAAGTGAGGCTTGGGTTGATAAGTTTTACACCTTAATCCTCTGAGACCTTGTCCATGTTGGTTTAAAAAGTTTGTTAGATTTGCTTAGTGTTTGAATGCTACTTTGGATTCTACAGTGAGAATGAGGGCTAGGACACAGAGGGTCCTACACTTTATGTGCCTGTTGATGGTGGGGTTTTGCCATAATGCTAAAGGAGGGTTGGTTATGAGTTAGTAATGGAAAATCATTGGAGCTAAAGTTAGTTTGGGCATGTGGAGTGTGCAAATCATAGAGTCATAGGGTCACAGAATCATAGAATGGTTAGGGATGGAAGGGTCCTTAAAGATCATCTAGTTCCAACACCCCTGTCATGGGCCAGGATGCCACACACTAGATAAGGTTGTTCAGGGCCCCATCCAATCTGTCCTTGAACACTTCTAGGGATGAGGCACCCATGGCTTCTCAGGGCAACTTCTTCCAGTGTTTCACCACCCTCTGAGTAAAGGGTTTCTTCCTAATACCTAATCTAAATCTAGTTTAAAACGGTTCTCTATCATTACCTGCTCATGCAGGTCTGACAATCTTCCTTATTCTTGTAGATTTTTTACAATGGATCATTAATTCATTCTGTACCAAGGGTCAGCAGGCTGCAGCTCAAGCTGCCTGCACTCCAGGCCCACTACGAGACTATGCCACCAATGGCTTTGAAGGGTCCCTTCCAGGAAGGTCTTCAAAGGAGCCTCAGCCATGCATCCCAAATTTAGGGATTTAATTCAATTCTCAAGTTTAGGATTAGGTACAGTGTGGAAAACAGTGGATTGCTCATGGCCATGCTGGGACACATGAAGGCTAGTCTGACTGAGGCACGGTATGGATTCTATCTTTCCACGAAAAAGCACTTAAGTTTTGTGTTAAGTGTTAGATAAGTGCCTTGATACTGTTAATGATATTGATACTGCACACAGACTTAGACTTTTCTTGCACACTTGCAAGAAAATTGCAAAATAGTTTTTATTCCATTCTATTCTGCTATGTGTAGCAGAGGGCAGAGGACCAGCACATGTTGATTTTATTGCTCAGTACCTGAAGGTCCTCATTGTGGATCATAAACACTCTTTTCCAGCTATGAAAATGACTGATGGAAAACTGCAAGCCAGGATGGCTTCACTGACTAGGCCGTGGTTTTGGCAAAGTAGAGACATAAACCAAGCACTTCAGGCACAGCTCTTTCTAATATGTTTTTGCCAGCCTTTGTCCTACTGTTAACAATAATCCTTAATAGTAGTTTAGACACTTTTCCCCTGGCCAAAATCAAGCATAACTCGTTTTCCATTTTGCATCAATTGTCTGCCTGTTTTTCAGGCGTTAAATTTGATACAGTAGTAATAAGAAAAAAATAAGTTCCTGGTGTCTATGGCACTAATCAGACTTCATCTTTAGAGCTAACAGAAGCAAAACATAAAAAAATACTTCCTGCTCTGGCCCAGTCCTGTTTCCGCATCCTCTTTCTTCCAAGATCATATAGCAAAAGTAATAATTTATCTACATTTTGTAAATCTAATCAGAATCCTTACTAGCGCTAACCATTACCAAGATACAATTAATGGGAACACAAATTGTTCCCAAACTGCAATTGATTTGAGCATCAAGCTGCATAAATTAGCATGTTTCTGTGACCATGACCCCAAATCAGTCCTAACCCTGAACTTAAAAAAATGGTCTGGGATACCTCCTGAAAAGACTGTTTGTTTTCCTCCAAGTGTCAGCATTTCTCCTAGTTCTGTGGATCTTGAAGGAGCAATTCAGCTTTTCTTTTGTAATCACACCCCCAAAGCCAAGATTAATTGTAGCAATTTTACCTTTAGTGTTAAAGTACAATGCACATCAAAGCAGTCTCTGCAACTTTAATAAACTCTTGGGCACTAACTGTCATGCTTTAGTCATACTTCTTTTAAAATTCAGGTGGGTTTTTTCATGTTTTATTCACTGATGGGCCCTAGTTCTCAAATACTGCATAATAAGAAACGCTAATAGGGCTTTGCTTCACATTATTAAGGAGCACACATATGTGATCTTAGGTGATGTTATATATAGTAGGGCAATAGCTTGCCTAGAAACAACAGTAAAATTACAGATAAATGTAGTCAGGGAATGTCTAAACTGTAAAATGTCTCACAGTTAGAAACTCCTAGAAACAAAACACTGACAGAATAAAGCATAAATTAATAAATACAAAATATTATTAACATTCTAATTTTATGAAATTCATAATGATGGCACCCAGTAATATTTGCATTGCAATGTCATGTTTATAATGAAGAGACCTGTCTTGGCAAACCATTGAGCTAACAATTAGTGGATATGTGATTGCACTGGGATGTGCGTGGCTGCAGTCAGCTCTGCACTCCTTAGTAGTCTAGCCAAAAAGACAAATACAGCACAAGGCAGAACAGGCAATCTTTCAATAGATATCTTAAGAAAAAATCACATTATTGAGAGTAATATAAAAAAAATTGATCCAGACAATTTTGTGCTTCATTACTCCAGTGTGTTTGATTTCTTTGCCAGGCTTTACGGCATGAGTTTTGTTCCAGGATAACCATTTTAAGCATGGCTCAATGTGAAGTTTTGCTACTGTTTCTTTTGCATTGGATGTTTAGCTGTTTGGAAGCCTTCAGTTCTCACTGTTTCAGTAGAAGCATAGGAAAGTTCAGCTGACAGTACTGCATCTCTAAAATTGTAGCATTACCACAATTGTAGTATCACCTACCACATGTTCAGTTTCCCTGACAAAGATGTCAATCATTCCATCTTCATGGAATGACTGAAGTATCAGGACACTTTAGTATTAAGAGAGAAACTCCCTGCAGTATCCTGTTTACAGGTAGTTTGTCTTCTTAATAGTCTCTTGAAAAATTGGTGACAAAATCTAGTAACAGATTGTCATGCAGGGCATAATATACAATCTGTAGCTTGCAAGTTTTCACAAACATCCAAGTGGGGAGATCCATTATACTGGTACATCACAAGGTCTTTAAAAACAGCAGTACAAAACACACTGTACCAGATATATCTGTTCTTTGGTTGTAAAAACCTGGAGCACAGTCAGCCATGGAAAAAAATGGCAGAACTCTGAGATCTAGTGCGTATCAATGCGTAGGGAGTTCGTCATGAGGTGATACTTTTAGAACACAAACTGTGATATACAGTCCTTGCTTTGAAATGTTAGAGAATAAGTTGGGAGGAAAAATATAAATATCCACTGTCTTGAGGTGCCAGAAGGCATGAAAAATCACCACCCGATAAATCTTGTTGGGTTAAAAAATGAGTTCCTGGCACCTCTAGGACTGAATACACAGGATTACCTGATTTATGGGAGTTATGAAGTTACATGGTGCCACTTGAGAAGCCCAAGGCAGAGAGCTGTTCAAGGTGGAAGGATAAATAGTGATTATACTTGATTTCCAATACTGAAGTAGAAAGGAAGAAAAAGTTCCATCAAGCCTCAATCACTCTTTGAGATCTTGTTCTGGAAATATCTTTCCACCAGGTACAACAGCATTTGGGCAGCTTCCAGCATCACATCGGGGTGGTCCTTCACTGAGAAAGGATAAATAACCAAAACCCAAATGCTTAGTGGAGATGTGGATTTTCAAGCAGGCAACCAGGGGACATTTTTTCTTCTGCGAGAATGGGATGTTTTGATCTTCACATAACAGGAAACATTCTCCAAATGCACAAGTGGGCAGCTGAACAAGGGAAGAATTAATTGTTAGATTTTGAGTGTGGGTACATGGGACTGTTAGAGAGCTATTTCAGATTTGACCGAATCCTGCTTGTATTAGACTTGAAAATAGTTCTACTATCTAATTAATGGTATAGTATAGAAATTATAGTTTGTGCAAGTAACTTGATGATCAAAATGACAGCATGCAAAAGGTGAGCACTTATTTCCTTTTTTGGTTTTTTTGGTACTGTTTGCCCACTTTCTTCACATTTTAAAGACACCAGTAGCATGAAGTAGCAAGTAGATCATCTGTTGGAGATGATTGAGGTGTAGATGCTCATGCCTTGAGGCAGGGAATGGACTGGAGGATCTCTGAAAGTATCATTTTCAGTGGTTAGAAGAGCACTGGAAGTACAGCTTGGTTCTGCTGAATGTCTGTGTCTTTTCAAAACAGACATGCCTGGTATATCACTGATTGAGAGGAAAACTATGTAAGGATTCAGGCTTATTTGCCAGAAAGAAACAACATGATAGTCTGCTTGAACTTAGGTACCTGGGTTGTAGGAGATGTTGAGTGCCTTGACTCCAGTGGAAATGCTGGAAATTACTCAGCGAGGGAGAGCACAATCAGTTCTGTTTAGATTTCTAGCTTTACATAATTTGTTCTTTTCCTTTTTCCATTCTCCCACCTCCCAGAACTGAAATACTCAGACCCTTTGACTGGAAATGTGAATAATTTACATAAAGCTATTGATAAAAGCTCTATTTCAAGTCCTTTCTCATCAGTAAGAACTTACAGTTTCAATTCCTCCAGAAGTCCAGTTCTTTGTCAGACACCAATTGCAGGTGCCATAATTTCCCTCAAAACATTTTCTCTTTCCTTCATTTCTTCCCTTCTGTGTTTTTCTTCCTCCCATCACCAGATTTGCTTTCTTTCCTTCTTTCTTTCCTTTTCAATTAAAATATTTGACTTACTTCAGAGAACAATAGTAGAAATAAAGGAATTGTTACCCCAAATATAAAAAAGCTAGTTATGGGCCTTTTTCACCCTAATCCTTCTGTAAAAAAGGAAATGTAAAAGTCTACCATGTGTTAGCATGGGCCAGTTATTTTGATCTAAGCTTCCCAGATAACAGAAATTTTAACTTTGCAAGATAATTTTTTAGGCCACCAACAGCATTTTCTATCAAATTCTGCCTTACTGGAAAATGCTGAGTGGGTGCATAGGTCCTGCATGCTGGGCAAATAACACACACCCACACCACCCCCTGCTCCCAGCTGGGTGAGTGGCCTTACACTGTCTACTGCTGTTGCCACTAAGGACTTCCTCTGCAATAGTCCCCTCCCATGGTGGGGCATCAGCTTGCCAGCAAATGTAAGAATAAATAGTTCATGAGAAATGAGGGCTTCCACTGCTGTTACTTGTGCTAAATGTAGATTAATGAAGTGAGTTCTGGTTTGCAAAGAGCTGGACAGGCTGAGACTGATCAGAAGCCATAGGGCAGATGATGAAATATGTTTTATTTCACTTTCCTTTCGAAAGCCTGAAACTGAGTCCACATTTAGGAGAAAACCTTGTTTCAACTCTCCATTGGCAGAATAACTCATGATTTTTTTAGTCTGTTAGATGTCCACGTAAGAGATCACAATACATGAGTTCAACCAGGAAAAATCTGGGCTTTGAATATAAAATTCTACTCCTTGCTAAGGAACTATTTGGGGCCAGAATGATTCTCTGGCACAACTCCCATTCATGCAGGCTTCATTTATAGAATGTGAAAATGAAGAAATCACATAAAAAAGGAAAATTGAAGTGAATATTGTAGTTGCAAAATGCGAAGTGTTGCATTTTTTTAGGCATTCTTTCACTGTGTTTTCACACACGATTTTGTTCAAAAAAATGCTGGCTTATCCTGTCTGTAGTATACATATAGGTACGTTTAGTGGTTAGCTGTTACGTATTTTTTAAACCAAGCTAGAGAATTTTTTTTTCCTACTAAATAGGATTCAATTTTCCTTTCAAAAGGAATTAATTTGCTTTGCTTCTTGAAAACACACTGCAGGAACCAAGCCTCAGTCAAAACAGAGCTTCATGAAAAATGAAAAACCTCTTTTATTTCTGGAATTTTATGATCAAATTTAGTACGAAACTTTATTAAGCAATGTTTTGCTTCTATAATTTAATACAGTAACAATTTAGAAGTGTGTTCTACTTCTAGAAGTGGTTAAGAAGTCTACTTGTGCATCTAATAAGTAATTCTGGCAGGTAAGAGCCGAAGCACTGCTCTTTCTATGTACACCCATGTATAATTGTGCAGTGGGCCTTCACAGGAACAACACGGCATTATTGAAGATTTGTCTTGGAAGATTTATCCTATTTTGTTAAAACAAGTCATTAGATTTATCTCTTTCAGTATCATAGGTCTTCATCGAGTCGAATAAACCATATTTTGTTTACCGCCCTGGAAAGATATAAATGCTAAATACTCTTTAACTTTACTTTATGGGAGTGAATATTATATTCCTCTTTCCAGTGACCTTTTATTGCCTTGTGAATAAAAAAATAATTTACCAGACAGAAATAACAGCCAGAGGAAGGTGGGATTTATGAGTATGCCAACTCCACTAAAACCAAAGGATAAACACTAGTCTCAGAATAAAAATGGTGAAATATCTAGTGCTCTGGTCTCAGAACTTTAAAATAACTTTTCTCAGAAAATTAGGGGTTTACTTATGTCATCATGGCAGAAGCAAAGGAGAGCAGCCTCTAGGTTTTTTTTCTTTTTTTTTTCTGTTGCTTTTATCCTTTTGAATCTAAGAAAAAAATAGATATTCTATTTGTAAGAAATTAGAATATGAAAGAATTTTCTGTCCAGTCTATAATACATCGTTATATATATGAGCTGCAGAACATTTCTAAATTTTGGACACAGCAGATTTTTATACTATCCCAGCAGTGTTAAATATCCTGTTATTGCAAAAAAACTGTCCAAAATCTAGAACTTTTCAAAATGAGGCAAAAATCAAGTTTCCATGCTGGAATCTGTTTGCTCTACAGGATGGCTGTTTTTGAAACACAGTCTGCTTTAAGAAGTAAAATGGAAACTTTTTTTTCCTGGAGATCAGCTCTCAGAACTTGGTTTCGTGCTACCCAGAAATATTATTGAGGTGGCATCATGCTAAATTCCTTGCTGAAATCCAGACAGGCTAGTTCTTCTACACTTTAAAAATCATTTAATCTTCTCAAAATATATGGTTAGTCTAGTTCAGTAATCTCACTTTGCATTTTAACTCACTACCCATTTATAGTTTAAATCTGATTTTTCTTTCATTTGAAATTCTCACTGAAGTCTTGCACACAGACAGGTCAGACTCATAGGTATAAAGCTCATTTTGCAATGTCAAGTCTTCCCTCTTTTCTTAAAGGAAAGAAGCTTGCAAATATTAGTTTCATTATTTTTAAAGTCATACAATGCTGCGTCTGCGTTAACAAATTAGTAAAAACACTTGGCATTAACTTCTGAGATTGGAAACAACTTGTTTTCCCGGATTAGTTACATTTTGCACTTTGATTCTCTTTCCTGTTGGTATTTAGTAGCTTCCAATTCTCTATCCCCTGCCATCCTCTGGAGAGGAAGAAGAGAGGGAGAAGGAAGAAAGGTGGGGGGCAGCAAGGCATCCCTTTGCAAGGTGCAGCACATACCCCAGTCACAGGGGCTTCAGGTTACAGATGGAATGTGAGGGGAAAGAGTGAAAGGTGGGGGAGAAAGGATCCCATGCAAATTTGAGGAAAAGAAATGGTTTCTTTTGACTCAGGAGAATAACAGAGTAAAGTAGGGTCTGGCTACACTAGATCAGGGCAGGAAGCAGTGGTCAAGTCCTTTGTTAAATGGAGTTCAGGATAAACTGCTGTATAAGGACGAGATGGCTGCTTTCTCCCAGGAAGTGAATGGTTGAAAGGGAAGCACATAGCAAAGCACTCTTTCCACCTTGCACATTCCCTGTTACATTTCGCTCTCCATGTTCCCATCTGTCTCCTGTGGAAGCTTTTGGGATGGAATGCAGGGATATTGCACACCAACATGATGAGTCAGGTGAGGGCTTTTACCCTTTTTTCTAAGGTTTTTAGTTTATATTGATTTCATTCTTATTTAAATTTTGTTCTTTATTTCATGTTCCAGATAGTTTTTCATATTACCATCAAAGTAACGCTTACTGATAAAATGTCACACTTGCATGTATTTCCTACACAACATGTTCCTCTGTTAAAAAAAATTAACTCATTCTTAGTTATCTGTAGTCTGGAGAGAATCCTCACCCGTAAGTGATTGAGGAAACCAGTGAGCAAGGTTGCTGGAGGGGTGATCCTCATTCCCTCATCATTTCAAGTGAGCTAGGACGGACTCCCACAGCTGTCTCCTCGATGGAAGACTGAAGTGAAAGAGCAGCTTTGCATATTACCTCTCCCCAAACCAGGCACATGCACCTCTGAGCACTACACAGAATTTGCTAGCTTTTCAGCTGCAAAAAATAACAAAGTCAAAACCTGAAGTGAATTCTGATTTGTCTTTTTGTTCATAAAATGAGTATTCTACTGCCCTAAGATTTCATAGATTTCTATGCTAAATTAATAAAAGAAAATTGTGAAGAAAATGTCCATTTTGCACCTGTAATAGAATTTTCTTGCATGAGCAGCAGCTCTGTCTGTTCCATGTAGGTGACAGGCTGACAAATGGAAAGATTATTTCGGTTCCTTCTTTCATTTGAGAGTCATAAATCTGAAAAATGCGGAATAGATTTTTTTCATGCATCTTATAAGATTTTATAGGGAGATCCAATATGGCAGAGAGGGCACAGTTCCAGAATATAAATTAAGATTTGTACTGGTACCACAAGCAGTCACTCAACATGATTTGACAGTATCTTTGTCAAATCAATATACAATGCTTTGTTGAACTGGTGGAGTAAGTGGACATGTCTGATAAAATAAACAGTGTGTTGTCCATGCCATTGACATGAATGCTTATTTAATAAGATTGTTTTGATTCAAAGTCAATTTTCATATTTACACTACTGCAAATCCTGCAAGAAGCAGTAGTGTCAGTCGTGTGTATGACCTCATATTCCTTAGAGATGCAGATCTGCTCAGCTCTGCCTTGACGTTTTTGCTACTGTATCAATAGCAAATACTGTGGTAATTTATATTCACCCTGCATAGGCAGACATGAAGCTTTATTCTTTCTCAGTGGTGATACAAAGATCAAGCAAAGTGGATGTTGAGTTATTGGTCAGCTCAGGAGCTCTTTGTCACACGGCATTTCACTCTGTACTGCTCTGGAGCCAGCTGATTTGGGGGCAGTAATTACACCACGGACCTACTCTTCCGCAGGATTTTTTGTCTTGATTTTTAATGCTGCAGTTCTAATAGAAAATTTTCCTCAGACACAGAACTACTATATTTTAAGAAAAGAATAGATCCTTTGGATCTTATAGATTCACATATCTGTGGTAATTCAAATGCAGTGGATTAAGTTGTATTTCTGCTTGTGAGCAGCTAGAGCCAGGGAAAATGTCATCCTTGGCCACAATCATAGTCTTCAGGGGACATTGGTGTCAGTAGAAACTGATCTCTTACATCAATGACACAATCAGATTGCAAAATTCTTACTAAAAATTACATACCTCATATATAATTTTATTTCTCTGTTCTGTTGAAATCCTAAACCAATTTTTAATGATAAACCTTTGCATTCATTCTTTTTCTTCTCCTTTTCTTTTTATTCCTATACGCGTGTACAAGCACAAGTGCTCTTTTTTCAATTGATATATGCAGATTATATAATCAGAGGGCACTTTAATATAACCTTTTAGTGCATGACATATTACAATAAGAATTTATGGTTGTCTGATTACCCCAAGCAAGTCCTTTTGTTCATGGTGTAAAAATGAAAGCCTGGTGGTGGCAGGTTCTGTTCTTTAACTGTGTGCTGACTTCATCACTATAAACCCTTCTTATTTCTGGTAGTGTAAGAGATACTAGTTGCTGCCTGAGCGTGAGTGACTCAAATATTTTTTGTATGGAATCTTTTAAATGCACAATTAAAAAAATTTTAGTAGATGCAACGGGACTGATATGTCTTTCTCACAGTGACTGCTTCCACAGAGCCAGGCATGTCCCTTTATACCTTAAATATCCTGAAAACTTTACCTTTCCTTATTTTCATCTTCACAGGCAACAAAAATTGCCTTTTATCAGGGATCTATATAAAGACTGACCCCTCATGTCCGAAGCTTTGAGCAGGATTCAGGGTTTGTGCTTAAGTTTTGCACACAGAGCGAGCTACAATGTGTTTGATATAAAGCTATAAAATATAAAGCTATAAAATAACTGTTTTAACTTGAATGTAGAATGTCTGTTTCAGTATGGCTCCCTGGTCTTCTTTAATATATGAAAGTGCAGCCTGAAGCAGAGAGGGCAAGCCTGGGTGAGTGGGCTGGTGTCTTCAAATGTGATGAGAGGGAGGTACAAAACTCCCTGTGTGCCTCCCCTCTACCTCCTACTCCCTACGTTCAACATCCATCTGCAGATGGAGTAAAACAGGGAAGAAGCAAAGAGGTCGCTCTGTTCCTCCTCCATAGCGTGGCCGCCTTCGTAGGATGATTCAGGAAATTATCCTTTTTCATGCATTCCACCCTCTGGTAGGCATCTTTCCTATGGAAGATGTCAGCAGCATTTCTACCTCCAGGAGGAAGAAGATAAAAATTGTAAATAACATTTTAGAGTTAACTATTTTTGGCTATGTTGCATGGGCTGAAAGTCGTATTTTCTCCTTCAGAAATTTGTTTTGTGTGATCTGACTAAGGCAAGTCAGGGAAAGAGCACAAAAAACACAAAATCACAGACCAGTGATTCTGGACCATGGCTGTTCATGGTTCCTACCTTTGCACACTCCCAATTCTGGATACTTCATTGTTTGTGGGGGTTTTTAAGTAACTGTATCTTCACTGGCTGGTAACTCTGGTTTCAAAACAAGCTTCCCACTCACAGGTTCCAGTTGCTCGTGCTTGCTCTCTCCAGTTAAGCCTAGCTGCTGGGAGGCACTGCTGCACTGATGTCTCAGCTTATACCATGCCACCCTCTGTTCCTGGTAAAAAAACCTAGGCACATAAACTAGTAAAAACAGGTTGGTTTGAAGCGTACTTGAAGTGAACTGTAGACTGTGCTTAATTTTGTAGTCTACTTATAGCCTCTGAATTGCTTTTTGGGTTCTCGGGGTCTTAGTTGAGATGAAAGAATATGGTAAACAATAATGGGCAAGAATATCTTAGAAAGCTTTCACTCATTCACAACAATTTTTAACAGATAATTTTTCACTATACTTCTGTTTACAAAACTGTAAACAGCACTAAGAAGTTTTCCTCCCAAACCAAAGTGAATGTGAAGAGAGCAGCTCCTGTCACTTGGTGCTTCCTCTTGAGGCTGCAGCTCTGGTAGATAATGCTGAACAACTTAGTACAAGCCCAAATGGCAGGGACAAAGACTACTACATTAAAAAACTACACCTCCAGAAACAGAAATTCTGAAAAATTATTGGGGTTTGGAGCAGATGATCTGATGCTCAGTGCTGAAGCACAAAACCACTAGTGAAGATAAACAGGATCACCTCAAGTAAGGATGGGAAAAGAAAATGGCAAATTCAAAACAAAACAAAGCAAAAGAAAGCAAGGATTATTTTTCTAATGCTCTGTATGTAAACTGCTAAACTCATTGCATGCAATATTACTTTTTACAAGGGTATGTAGTGGTAGAACAAAGGATAGTGACTTTAAAGAGGGTAGGTCAGGATGAGATATCAGGAAGATACACTTTACCTGATGGGGTGGTGAGTCTCTGTAATAGGTTGGCCAGAGAAGCTGTGGGTGTGTGCAAGTATTCAAGGCTGAGTTGGATGGGGGTCTGAGCAAACTGGTCTTGTGGAAGGTGACCCTGCTCAGGACAGGAGTGTTGGAACTAGATGATCTTTAAGGTCCCTTCCAACCCAAATTTTTCTATGATTCCATGATTATGGAGACCATAAGCTTATGCTAATGAGACAAATTATTTTAAGTACCTTTCACGGAGCACTCCTTACCACAGAGGTGCCTGTATTTTTCATAAAGCTGGAGGCTGGTAGAGGAGTTCAGAAAATATCACTCACTTGTGTTCTTTTTTAAACTTTCCCTGAATCATCCACTGCACACCTCTGTCAAAGATAGGACATTTATCTAGATGGACCTTGGGACTGACCTAGCACAGCTACTCAGATGTTGTTGTTCCTGTTACTGATATATTTACCATCCTGATATATGATCAGATCTCTGTTTCTGATGTTCACAGTCCAAGAATGAAACTGAAAATTTGAAGACTGTAAGAATATTTTTTTAGCATTAGGAAACAAGTAAAATACTAAGGGACCCTCTTTATTTCTCTTAATGAGGGCAGGACTAAGGGGCAATTTGCTTATAGTCCAGAAGTATCTGACTGAGAAAGGCCAAACTCTTCAACAGAAAGAAGTCATGCATGATGGTAGGATTCATCTGGCTAAATATAGATGACTGTGCCTGAGCCGGTCCATCTAGAAGCTCTGGGTGTCAATATAGATCTAAGCAATACTCTCGGTAGATTGTAAAGCACAATTCATCTCAGTCTAAAGGAGATGTCTAAAACAGGTTAGATGAATCACTCCCTTAAAGTTTCTATTTGTTCTACTGTCTGTGAAAGGCACCTAGTGTGACTGGCACAGTTGCAGACCACTACTGAAGTTGCTCAAAGTTGGTTAAGTTTTACTCTTAATGTCTGTGAACTGATTGGTGGAGATTAGGAAGAGTAGTAGAGTACAGTACTGCTCAGTGTGATTAGCAATTGGAATACATTAAGAAGGACTGAGATGGTTCTCTTTCAAAGACTTTTTTAAAAATAAGGCTATTTATTTCCTAGAAAGTGTGCCCTAGAAACCTGGCTTTTGGCCTTGTGCCAGAGGACTCCTCTGACCTATGTTGTACAGAAGATCAGACCATCAAATCATAATGATTTCTCCCAGCCTTAACAATCTGTGCTTTCAATCACTGCTTTCAATCACTGCTAATAAAGAGTGGCATGTTTTCAATTCCTTTCTAAGCGGGTCGTGATCAATACAGATGTGCCATTCACCTTCAGGGTTTTCCCCACAATTGTTTGCTGCTGCTGCTGTGTTGGTGTCAAAGGATGTAATGTTACAAACCAGCTGATGAATCTCAGGCATTCTGATGTTTTCCTGTCGACACCAAGGGGCAGATTCAGCAGTGGCTCAGACAGTGGTAGACTTCCCCTAAGCTCCATGCTGTGCAGCCAGAAGTGAAGCTGCAGTGTACCACCGCCTTGTCTACCAATATCATGGCAACATCCAGTCCCATGTAGCCAAGTTTATTCTTGTATCATTTAGTATGCAGTGAAAATGACTGAATTTAAAGCTGGCAATTTAAGGAGGGTCTTTCCCTACTCAGTCTTTCATGTCACTGACAGGTTTATCTGTAGTGCAGGATGCCTTTATATCCATCAATGTCAGACAGAAAGAAAAGATAATGGTGTGAGCATGGCTATGGCGTGTGTTCTATGCTGCCCTTGTTTTAATCAAGTACAATGGAAGCAAACACATTAATTATTCTTAGTCTCAGATACAGTTTTATTTTGTATTGCTGACATTTATGATGACTAACTAGGACTTGCACACAGTAGCTGTGTTCTTGGGGTAGCTGGTGTGAAATCATGTTGTGAGTCAATACAACATCAAAACTACTTTTGAGTGGCCTGGATACCAACTGAAAAGTTCTCTACTAACTTTGCGAAATCTATGACATGCGTTATAGTTCCTGATACTGTCTCTCCACTGTCATTGCTGTTATAAGAAATTCTGCATGCTTAGTGCTTAATAATGGACTGATCAAGGATTGCATGGGGGAAGGGGGTGTTGAAGAATATTGTAACACCAGAACAATCTGTTTTACATGGGCTGAACAGTGATCAGTGTCACTGCTAATAATCACTGTTGTCTCATCTGATTTGTTTTCATCTCACAAATGGGCACATCTGGAAAAGCTATACCTGAAAGGCTTCAATTCGTGGTTCCTAAAGCTGGATCTTCAGTTGCAGGTGTACAGACATCTCTAAGGTACTATCAGCAAGCCCAGTCATAAATCACAGAGACTTGCTGTTTACCACTATGACTGATCTCCAAAAACAGGATCAATGCAGCTCATTCCTGAAACCTGAAAACAAGTGTATATATATATAAGAGAAAGTGTTGAGAAAGACAATTTTATAAAGAAGGTCAAACTTTAATTCACCTTGGTTCCCAGAAACATTCCTTTAAGCGTCCTGATGAGAATAACTTCACAGCCTGTGTGGATTTCATTACGCCTACTCTTAAACTGAGTCCTTTAAAGATAGTTACTGACTCATTTTTATTCTAAAAATCTTTACTGTGGTGACATCCCTTCTTATCCAATAAGGTAAATGCAGATGAATTAAATGTAGTTTTCAATGGTATTTTTGCTGCTAGGAGGCTCACACCAGGTTTTGCCCCAATTTGGGGCAATGGAGGGGAGTTTTTTGCACTTTTCCAGGAGAGGCTTGGAGAAAAGGGAGCAATTTGAGGCAGTGATGCATAGAGCAGTCTATATCTGCTAGCACAGGGAGCTGCCTTGTTGTGGGGAGAAGGCAAAATCAAAGCTTCTGCCAATGTAATTCTTTCTCCTTGCACAAAGTAAAGTCATTACTCTGCAAAGAAAGATCGTTCTCCCTCTCACAATCTGGTCTTTAACTCCAGCATCCAGTACTGAGGCACAGGAGCAATTTTCACAGCCTTTGGCTTCTCTTTGCTGTGTGCCAGCTGAACCACAATTTGTTCCTTCCTGAATACATCCTGCAACTGAAGAAGCAGATTGTGCAATCATCATACTCATATAAGGTGAATTTAAAGATCCTTCCAGCCCACTATCCTGTTTCTGAGAGTGGACAGCAGCAGATATTCTGAGAACAAGTAAGATAAAGGCAAGCTCCGGTGACACTTTCATGGTGTCTTTGCCTTGATTCCAGGGTTTTGTGCTTCACACATTTTTCTCAGCTAGAGCCAAATTCTGCCCAACATTTTCTTCAGAAAACTTTTGTAAACAATACTGTACGTTTTTCTCCCTGCAGTTGATCCTCAAGATAGTGATTCCACCGTAAATCGAAACAAATTCATCTGTTGCATTACATTCTCCACCCGTTGCAACAGAATAAGGCTTGCTCCTGGCAGGTTGCCTCTTTTTCCCTGGCACAACTTGAAGCAGGAATCTCAATAAATGGGTAGGCAAACCCTTTTCTCTGACAGGACTCAGAGCATATTTATATGCTCTCAGACCAACAGCGTATTTATATAACTCTGCTGACTTTCCTGAAACTAGAATACATTTTCAGTGGACTCTGTGTTATGTTTAAAAGTTGAGGTAGAACAAAACCTTTTGCACCTGTGACAGTTTTAGAGTAGAGCTGTGCAGACATGGCAGGGTAGATGGGCAAAGGAAACATTCACACCATTTTCTGGTGCCAATTTGTGCATTCAGCAGTCTTCTGTATCCAAGAGAAAGAGGAGGCATGTACCTCAGTGCTACAATTATCCCACAGAGATCAGCAGCCTTGTTGAGATTCTAAATTTGGAATACATGAAGAACCTTCCCATTACTCCAACATTTTCCACTTACAAATTTAGTCTTAAAAATAAAACTAAGTGACTAGGTCTCTGACAATCTGTAGTGGCTCAGCATCTTGCCCTGAGGCAGTTTCAAGTCTGACAACAACAACAGAACTTTTAGGAATGAAAGCTGTGACTGATTTTCTAGTTAACTTAATTTATTGTAATTAGCTTTACTTAATTATACATACAGCTGTTCCGCACACTCAGCATAGCCCAGGGGACTGTTTAAAGTGCTTAAGTCTAAATGTCATGTTTTAGCACAGTATAGAGCACAGTATTGTGCTCCTCAGGATCTGATGGGAAGGAGAGGCATCCAGCAGCCCATCTTTCTTCCCTTTCACTTTCTCTGTACACTCTCAGCACATTCTCTTCCCCCGCTCCTTTTTTTCCTTGCAAGGAAGAGATGTCTACTCCTCTGCTATACCTGACCTGCACTGGCACCCTGCACTGAAGGGTTGTGGAGCTCACCACCTTTGCCCCTCTGTGGGGCACACACTTGCTGTCCTCAGTAAGTCTCACCTGTTCTTGGCAGGGGAGGAAAATGCGTCAGTGATAATCTTAACCTTGAATTTTCTGCTGCTTTACACCACTGGGATATAGAGATGTGGCCGTGGTCAGGTGTCTACTTCACCTCGGCCAGCCCTGGCACCATGGCAAGCTAGGTATGATTCAGTGTCGGGTGACACCTACACAATCTGAGTCTTGGTTAGTGAGAAAGCGGAGCGAAACGATAGCCGGAAATAAAGAGGGGACTCTGGAGAGGGTGCAACCATCTGAGTTTATTAGAACCCTCAACTGAGGAGACTTCACCTCAGGGTGCTTGCCCCTGGAGAGACCAGGAGCACCCACGTACAACAACTTGTAAGTGGGTTCAGCCATTAACCCATGAGAAACAACGGGGGTGGCTCAAGACATAAAGGACATACACAGTAACAAATCATAAGGGAGTAGGAGGGGGGAGCAGGGACCCTGTCCAATCACTCGAGGCTCTCCCTAGAACTTTCCAGGCGCAGGGCGAGGCCCCGGAGTGACAGACAGAGCCCGGGGGTTACATGATAATGATTGACGGGTAACTGTAACTGGGGCAGACCAAGGGAAAACAAACCGGAGGGGTACATGGAACGAACCATTACATAAACAGCATAAGAACAATCTACAAGGTACATAAACAACACAGACAACCAAATGCACACTGCCACATCGAGATGTTCTTTTTTCCTTATCACAGATAAACAGTGGAAATATATATGATATTGAATCACATGTTACAAGTCTCGTGAGAAGACCTTCTTTAAAGTAAAGCTTCATAAGGACTTTTTTGACCCTGTTCACAAAGCATTCCTATGCCCCTAAAAGTGTTCAATGAATTCTTTTTCTAAATCACCTTAGCCAAAAAGGAAGCCCAATTTCAGCAAATCAAGCATTTACTCACGTAAACAATCAGCTGAATTCTTCTACTGGGTTTGTATTGTTTATTGAAAGTAGAAATGACAATAGTTGAGATAAATAGGAATTTTAATCTGCTTTTCTATGAGATGAGACTATGCAAAGTCACCTTCACTGCCGTTCAGATACTTCCATGTGCACACTCACAATACAAATAACTAGAGCTGTCCAATTTTGTTTGTATTGTCATTCCCCTTAAAATAATTTATTTTCATTCTTTTCCCCTTATTAATCCAACAGAGTTTTATATCCTTATCTTTATCAGCTCCTTCCTGTTTTGTCAAACTTCTGAAGGCAAGATGTAGAAGGTGCCAGAGCATCTTGGGGATAATTACTTTTCGACTAATTTGAAGCAGTAATGATGATATTCTAGATTTTTATGGAGCAAATGTTTTATGTTTTATTAATTGCACTTGTTCTTTCCTTTGGTATTTTTCCTGATGTCTAATAACCTTCCAGGTTTACTGTCTAAACTACTTCTATGCTGTACATCTTGTACCCCAAAAGATAGGCTTTATGATAGCACTCTAAAGTCCAGATGCTGCCCTTTGGAGAAGGAAAGTATTTATGAAGAAAACTTTAGTCATAAGCATGTTCAGTTCTTGTGATGGGGAATGTCTGGCAGATTGTGCCCTTTCACAGACTCAATGTATAGAATCTGTTTGTCTAACACAACCACAGCTTGTACAACAATTCTATCCAGGTACCTCAGAAAACCTAACAGGTATAATGAACAAAAATCCTATACCTTTTCTCAACATCCATCTGCCTCTTCCTCCCCCCTTTCATTAACCTCCTTCTCACTGCCAAGAGCATGGGAGTTTTCACCAAAAAATCAGGTAATATTCTTTTGTGTTGTAAACATCACATCAAAGGTTTGAGGCAGAGAGGGTGAGCTGATGGTGAGCTGAGTGGTGTCTGGGTGGCTGTCTTGGGGTAGTGTAAGGGTGAAACTGGGGCAGAGCTGGTGTCTCCCTGGGAAGGAAGCTGTCCCAAAATTCTGCAAATCCTAATAGGATTTTGTGAGTAAAGACTGGGCAGTGTATAAGGGGGGAACACCTAAACTTGATTATAAATTATTAGAGACTTCTGTAAAAGTCATTGGACATCTGAACATGTTCTGAACATAAAAGACTTGAGTCTGCCTTTCCAAGCCTTCAAACCAATATTAAAAGGGGCACTTGATGCTGTATACTGATTTTTATATGTCATCCCTGATCTTCATGCATTGCAACGCTCAGAATATGTCAGCAACACTGGCTATGACATTCCTCCTATAGCTTAGGTAAACACCATGGAAGAGATGGGAATAAAACTCAGAGCCTGCAAGTTCCATGTGATCTTTCAAGATATTTCTGGTAGCGCACAAACTAGGGGTTTTTCTGTGACTGTTTTGTCTTTTCAGCACTACTGGTTAGTGAGGTTAGGAACTTCAAGTTGTAGCTTCTTAGGCAAACTAAGGCATATTTAAAGTGAAGGTCAAATTGTGATCTCCTAATGAAGTGTTGGTTGTTTCTTGTATACCTTGCAGAAAAAACCCATAGCTCTGCACAACAGATGGAGGGCCAGTTGCCCTGCTGTGCCCCCTTGAGTCCCTGTTTTGCAAACAAACAAAACAGAGGCAGATACATTCCTGACCTCTAATCACAACACTTTTCTACCATTTAGAGAAGTTGAGGATGCAGGTGATGCTATTTTCCATGAGTTTGGTTGGTGTTTTTTCAAAGACAATAGTGCTGGAATCAAACAGGACTGCCCTTAACTTCCATAGGGTTTCTGGCACAGAAATTTTTGATGCGACTGTGTGAGTGTTGTGATGATGCATGAATATTTTGAGGCTTCTTACTTTAGGGATATCTTTGAGCAATTCCTTCTTTAAAAAGCTGTTGAAGATTGCTTTTATGTCTGACAATTCAATGTGGGATTTTTACGTCTCCCTTTGCTACCCATAGAAAACCAGAGGTTTGTGAACCTTAAGGCATGGCATGTGTCTCACAAGGTAGTGTTAAACACTGTGCTCCTCTTCTGTGGCTCTCAAAGCCCCCAATAAACCTCTCAGTGTTCTTGTCAACATTTTCGTATGTCAAACACAGAGAAGCCCTTAATTGCAGGTATTTCCAGGAGATTATCTGGCAGTTTGAAGATGGCTCCCAGAAAGGCCTTAACCACCTCCTGTAAAGGGCGAAATGAAAAATTCGAAAGAAGAGTAGTTAATGTTTCAAAGAAGTTAGAATCCTCTTCCTCCAAGTGAAATAATTCAAACACTGTGAGACAAGTCATGTCCCTGTTGCTTTAGCCAAAGTTGTTCTGGACCCTCACACGAACTGTTTCCTTGGTGTCTGCACCAACTCTCAGGGGAGGTTCTCCTCCTTTTCAATGTTCTTAAACATTCAGGCATCCAGGGCTGTGGCAAGAGAAGCCCAGAGTCACAAAAAAAAGCAGAAGTAGGAGAGAAAATTTTCACTGAAACTAAGAGCAGCTTGTTAGCAATGCATTAACTCACACTTGTAAATTTACATCTGTCATTTGACTGTCACCTCGTTTTCCTGGACACCACTTTTGTATTCATTCACCATGTGACATCTTCTGGTACTTAAAGAGTAAGGTTCAAATTCACAAAGGGGCTGAGGGAACACTGCTGATACAAGAGACAGTTGCTATTGCCCAAGATACCAGGATCCAACAGTGCAAATCCCAGAGCAAACTGGAGGTTAGGATTAAAGTCATGATGCCTGACATATCCAGCTGGTTGGTAGGGAGTTATGCAGAAATGCTGAGAGAACTGCTTTGGGATTTACAGTCCAGGAGCCCTCCCTGAACTAAGTTTCCCATTGGATATATGCAGCTATCTCAGTATTTTCTTGGGAAGGTGATGGTACTGGAAGAAGAGGGGTGAGAGGTAGCCCAGGCTTACTACCCATGATGACTCAATGCACCTAAGCAGGTTGTGCAACACTAGAGCTAATTTTGGCTTTTTAATTTAATTTTTGGAGTCATGTGTTCCATATGTTTACTGAGGATTCCCAATGATTGCAAAATTGGAGAAAAAACCATGTAAACAACACAATCCTCAACCCCCAATAACCTCAATCCAAATAGTTAGGTATACTGCAGTATTCCTTGGTATATTTTCAAATTGGCTGTTATTCCAGACAAAAGTCTGTTACCCCGAGGTTGGAAAAAAATTAGTTATGTAATTTTGCTACATTCTTTCAAGCTTAAATGCCTAAATCTGTGTTGGCTTCCTGTAATACTAAAGAATGGAGATATGTTTTAGTAATCACAAAATAGGGAGATAATGAAGGAAAAAACTAGACCCAATGCACAACTATCTAGTGACTGTGTTCTTGTAGTGGACTTTACAAAACCTGTTGGGCAAACACAGTCCTAACTAAATAATGCTGATTCTACTTCTTCCCAAGAAGAAATAATTGAAAAGAATCAAATGATAAGTGAAATGAATGGTGCCCCATCAAAGCAAATGGTGATAAATAGAAACACCTTAGTGTTGCCAGCACTCACACTAATGTGAACTGGTCAGTAGAATTTATAATTATTTTTTTTACCTTTTGCAGGCTGGTTCTTTGTGCCGAATCTGATGTTAAAGTGATAAATTAGAAAGAGGGAGGTTGTCTAATGAGCAACTAGGCAGCAATATATCAAAAAACCCCAAACAAATCTAGGCTTCTGCCATTGTCTGGAGGATTTTGGTGCTTCTTTTAGGAGAGAAAAGCATGCTCATTCTGAAACTGCAGCCAAAAACATTTAAATATTTTATATGATTTTCCATATAGATGCATGAAAGGCTCACAAATATGCATGTCATTTTCAATATATGTAAAAGTCTGCAAGACTGGGAGGACAATCTTATGATAAGTGGAACAGTTTGCAGTTACTTGCCTGTGAGTGTTTAAACATGCAACAATACATATGTATTTCTGAAAGTGAAACCCTTCATATTGTACCTGAAATATAAGTCACTTAAGTCAATGGGGAAATGCTCATTTAATTCTGTGAATATTCAATCAAATGCATAATTTTCTTGCTTTTAAGGTTGGATGTAGTTCCTCTAAGGAATATATTTAATCACAAGCAAAGCACCCATTTAAGTGTCTTCATTATTCCAGTCAATAAGAGTTAATGAATAAAGAGGAGAAATTATATTATTTTGTACTAGAAAGGTTAAGAAACGTTGAAAATTTAAACCATACAAATATAAGAAATCAAAATGTTGAGAATTTTCATGAAACAATAACATGGGTGAAATTGTCATTTCTGTAGTTTCAAATATTTCATTTTGCTTCCAACTTCTATGTTTTAAGTAGCTTAAATGTCAGTATAGAAGTAATTTTGAACTAAAAATGCAGCATGTTGTTTTCCTAGAATAGCAACATTGGAAGTTTTGTACTGTTTATGTGAATATTCTTTTCTTTTAGTAGGTTAAAATATAGACCTTTTCCCATCTTTTGCTTTAAACATTTTTCAGCAAGAAGGCTTTTATCAATAAATTAACTGCTTATTCTGTAGCAAATTCCCCATATCTGGGAAAACTAGCAGCATTTTCCCCTTTTTCTTTCTGTTCATGGATGAATTTACTCGAAGTGTCTCTAATGTGGAATGAAGTATCACGTACAAGTCCGAGCATAATTTACTCTGCTGGTTGTCTGCTGAAGACAATCTGAGGAAGATGATGGTTTACTTCTGTGCTTTCAGCTCAGCATTTTGCTCATGATCAGAAAGAGATAAACCAGAGGTTTGGTATCTAGGGTTTTTTTCCGAAATCTGTGAATATCTACATGAAAATCATTTAAGGCAGAAAAAAAAATTGTTTATTAAATTCTGACTCCCTGTGTTAGTAATGCTGCTCCTAGGTAAAGCCTGTCTTTGCTTTTTCAATTTGGAATTAGGTTTTGTTGCTTTTCTTGATGATGTTTTAATATTTTCCTGGTTTTTCACTCTGTTTGGCTATCATAGGAGAACCCAGCTCTCTCTTCATTTTTAGTCATTCTCATCCTAGAGGACATGTTTGCCCAACAACCTTCCTCAAGCTGACTTCCTCCTCTTTGCCATCCCCTCAGCCTAGTGCAAGGGCACTTGATAGTATCTGAGAGCATTTCTGGCAGATAGTGTGCAGCAGACAGCTGTGGAGGTAAACTTATAATGAAAACTTCAGAGAAAAGGAAGAAAACCTCCTGTGGCTGTAATGTACCTTCTTCTCACATCTCACAGTCTAAAAATAGGCTTTTGTGTTTGTCTACAATTTGTATTTTTATTTTCTGTGGGTTTTCTATTAATAATGGACAATAAACTAATTTAAAAAAAAGCCTCTCTGTGTGCTTTGGCTCTCTTATAGCTGAGTTAACAACTCTGGCTACATGCTGAGATGACTGGTAGAGCTGCAGGCCCTTACTGCCAAGGTCTGCATTATATTTTTTCCATCACTAGCAGTGAGCAGCTTTTCCTTCTTCTTTTAAAGCTTCTAGGTAATAGTCTTGTTATTCCAAACTCGTGGAAAGGGAAAGACATTCAAATAGACACCAGAAGATAGCTTCAGTGAATCCTGCATTAAAAAACCCTGACTTTTTTTCTCTTCAATTAAAACAAAGCCCCTTAAAATTCCTTTAAAATTTTAGCTATTGCATCCAAATTTCACTTTTACTTCCAACCTCACATTGTATGCGTCTCGTCAGTTACCACAGGTACTGAGAGCCTTGCAGGATCCCTGGGAGTTTGAGAAATGTTGCCATTTTTTCCACAAAAGCCTGAGTCTCATACATTAAAAGTACCATGTATTACCTGCCTTAAAAATTGGTTTAAATGCCTCTGATTTATATGTAGTCATACAGGAAATCTCTGGAGAAGCAGAGACATAAACCTGGAGCATTTGGTGTAACATATTCTTGTGAATGCAACTCGTTGTCTGGCCAGATGACTTCAGATCTTTAGGATCAGCAACCCTTGTACAGCTTTTTCTGGTTCTAGGAGGAGAGGAACCAAGAATATGGACTTATTCATATCTGGAAGGGGAATGTTCTACACTGTGGATATCATGAGGGAGCAGCCTACCTGAAAACATTGACTGGGGAATACCCATGGAGCGCAATCAGTAAGAAAATAATGACCTTTTTGATTTCTTAGGTACCATAAATTGGTTTTTGCCATTGGGGTACTGCAGCATTAGATACAGAGAGTCTGAAAACTAAATACTAAATGTTTTTCAATTTCTGAGGGAGACAAAACAACATATAAGTGGTGCAAGATTGTATGTTAATCACTCCCCCCCTATTTCAGATGTCTTCCTCATACTTGCAGTTTGCCCTATGTAAATCTAGCTTACTCACAGGGTTCTCATTAGCATTTCATGTCTTCAAGAATCCACACATGAAATTATTTCCTTTTCTCCTGCTGTACCAGAGCAAAAGCTTGCATTCAATTAGTGCTGGTGTATTTGCCACTTAAAACTAAAGTGCTCTGTTTTGCTGAGTTGAGTCATCAGTAAAGGGTATGGAACATCCATCTTGTAACCAACTGTAGTCAGACCCTTTAATTAATGACTTGGGATTCTGCTTTGTCTTTTAAAAGGATAAAATTTAATTGCAGTCCAGATTAGGCTGTCTAATGAACATGACCACAAAGCAATTGATCAAAACTAATAGGGGGAATAGTTATGCCGACATTAAGTAAACCTCTTGTTTGTTTTGCATATGTAACCTAAGGAAGTATTGCAAACATTATTGATGCATTATTTGCTTCACTGGAAGTTCAGCCAAATACTTTGCTGTGGTTGAAAGACCAAGCTCTAAGCCCTATTTTTCTAGTACTGGGTATATTGCTTTTTCACTGTCTATTTTGTATAGTATAACAAAGATGCTGTTCTGAGAGCCTTTTGACATAGCAAATCTAATTTTAGTTTACCACACATCTGGAGAGATGCTGGAACTGAGTAAGGCTACCCAATTTGCTCCCTGTGTAACATCCAGAGCAACTCAAAAGAGGTGCAGAGTGGTAGTAGGGGGTGACTCTCTTCTGAGGGTTATGGAGCACCATTTGCTGATGTGATGCATGCTCCAGAGAGGTGTGATGCAGGTGTTTGTATCAGGGATGCCACCAAGGGACTACCAAGGCTCTTACAGTGCACTGATAGTTATCTGCTACTGCTACCTGTCGTTTCATGTTGGCACCTGTGACACAGACAGGAGCAGCCTGAACTATGAAGGATTGCAAAGTACTGGGATGAGTGGTAAGGGACTCTGGAGTGCAGGTAATTTTTTATCAATCCTCCTGTTCAAAGGGAAGGGCCAGTTGAATGTGACCAATAAACAAGTGATTGAGTACAGGACTGGTGCCACAGCCAAGGCTTTGACTATTTCAGACCATGGGACTGTCATTGAGAGCCCTGGTCAGCTGGGGGCTGATGAGGTCCATCTGTCAGAGAAGGGGAAGAGCATCTTCAGTCATGGGCTTTAAACCAGGGAACCTCAATCCATCTCACTCGCATGAGGGTGGTGCCAGTGCCCACAAGAGATGCCCAGAGCCTGCAGAGGAATCACACAGCAGCAGGAGAGCACCTGAAAAGCAGCACAATGAATTCCAGCCACTCCAGTCAGCTTCACTGGGGGGAGGATGGGCAGGGGCAATTTGCCTCTATGCAAATGCACACAGCATGGGGAATAACCCAGAGAAGTTAGAGCCATGCACATGCCTGCAGGGCCATAGTCTTACTGGCATTGTGCAGATGTAGTGTGATGGCTCCTATGACCACAGTGTTGGAACAAATGGATACAGTCTCTTTAGGAAGGACAGGCAGGGAGAAAAGGAGGGGGTGTCACCCTCTGTGTCAATGACCAGCTGAAGTGCATGGAGCTCTGCCTGGGCACGAGGAGAAGTTTGCCAGGGTTAAAGGGAGGGCAGGGACTGGTGACATTATAGTGGGAGGGCAGGGATAGGTGACATTATAGTGGGAGTCTCCTGCAGGCCACCTGACCAGGAAGACCAAGCAGATGAGACCAAGCAGATGAGACAGATTGGAGCAGCCTTGCGTTAAGAAGTCCTGGTCCTCATGGAGGTCTTCAATCACCCCATTATTGGGAAGAAATTCTTTACTGTGAGGGTGGTGAGACCCTGGAACAAGTTGTCTAGAAAGTGGCTATCCCATCCCTGGTAGTGTTGTAGGCCAGGTTGGATGGGGATTTGAGCAATGGAGCAATGTAGTCTAGTGAAAGTTGTCCCTGCCCACAACAGGCTTCTGGAACTATGTGGTCCCTCCTAACCCAAATTATTCTATGCTTCTTGATTTTAACTTTCATGCAGGAGTATTCTAGAGGTTTAACTTCACATATGAAAATAAAACAAAACTCAGTTTTCTCCTATGGAATGTTTTGCTTTTATTATTGAAAACAAGTTTTTCGTCCTAATTAGACAGAGTTGGAGATCAAAAGATAATCTTTACATTTTTTTTCAGCATGTTCATGGTATACTTGTAGGCAAAAATTAGGTCACAGGATGAAATTCATGCTCCAAATGCACAGTAAATTTTTCAAATTTACATAATGTAGCAATATATCTTCAAAGTACTTTCCTCTTGATCTTTAGTTAAAGACAATTTCTATTACCTGAGCAAGGGTTTCAAGGTAAAGCCTTGTACAAAGATCACAAAAGATTAACTTGTATATTTATATACAAGACACTTGTATTTAGATACGTCCCGATTTGCAAACAAAATCCAAGCTTCTTTTAGATTTTTCTTTTTCTTTTTTTTTTTGGGACATGAGGGAAATTTCCTAAATACTAGTCAATTTTCTTAGGTTCAGTATTTATGAGTATTTTTATGGCAAGGTCAGTTTATCACAAAATCTTTGAAATTAGAAAATTTTCCTTGAACTATAATGTGCCACTAGAGATGTGGCACATTTCTCAAGATTAAGCAAAAGCTATAAAGAGAAAAAAAAATATAAGAAAGTTTACTGAACTAAACATAGGTGGAACAAACTGGAATAATTTCCACAGAATCACAGAATTATGGGAAGGCACCTTTGGAGATGGATGAGTCCAACCTTTTGCTCAGAGTAGGGTCAGTTACAGCAGTTAGCTCAGGGCAAATTTTGGGTATCTCTAATGATAAAGATGACATATCAATCTGAGCAGCCTGTGCCAGTGTTTGACCACCTGCGGAATATTTTTTTTTCTGATGTTTAAGCAGAATTTCTTGTATTTCTGTTTGTGCCTACTGCCTCTTGTCCTGTCACTGAGGGCCACTGGGAGGGCTATAGCTCAATCTTAACTTCTTTACTCCTTCTCTTCAGCTATTTATACACTTGGATAATATTCCCCCAGACCCTTTTCTTCTCCAGGCTGCATGGCCCCCATTCTCTCAGATGCTCCTCGTGTGTCAGATGCTTCAACCTCTCCAACATCTCTATTGCCCTTCTCTGGACTCTCTGTAGTGTGTTCATGTCTTTCTTGCCCTGGGGAGCCCAGGACCAGGCACAGCCCTGCAGAGCTGTCTCACCAGGGCTGCATAGAGAGGGAGGAGCATCTTCCTTTGCCTGCTTGCATTGCTTTTCCTGAACCAGGTTTGGACCCTGTGAGCAATTTTTGCCTAACTTTCAATATCTGCACAGCAAATACTAGCATCTAACCTAGCTACCCAAAGATGTCTTTGTAATCAATGGAGAGAAATAGGGTCATTTATTGGAATATCCTTGAATTGTGTCTTTTTATTTTTAGTAGAAGGAATTGAAATTACTCAGATTAGAAGTATAACACCAAATAAAAGACACTCAACCAATAAATCACAACTTAGAATTTATGACGCTTAATCCAACAAGGAGGTTTGCTCTGCATAAGCACTGGGCACCTATTTCCATCTAATCATATTTGGGAGTTAAAATAAGTTTTTTGAGGTCACAACTTACAAAGGATTACTTTTGCTTGGAAACATGATCAGAGAAAAAGAAAATACTCAGCTTTTAGAAAAACCTATCCACCAGAGCATTCATCCAGAGGGTGGAAGAAAGATAGGTTCAAAGTTCTAGTCCCTACTCGCCATAAAAGTATTTGAATGACTACGATATAACCTAGCAGAGCAGAGTATTTTGCAATGTGTTAAAGTCAAATGACAGTAAAGAAAAAAGAAGGAAAATTCACAAGGTCATTTAGAGATCCTGACTTTCTAGCTTTTGCATAGGCAGGAACAGGAAGTTTGTTGGCATACAACATGCTTGTGTAGGGAATCAGATCCCTCAAACATGACTGCCAGTGGCTGTCTGGTGGTGACAGGAATCTCTGCTGGAGGAGTGTTAGCAGCAGTGTCTTTGGCTGGGTTGAGATTCCCAGAGCTGCTGCTCTGCTCAGTTCTAACCTGGTTGACTCATGGTCCTACAGGACCACCTCCAGCATGTAGTTAACAACATATAAAACAACTCTTAAATATCTTAACAACATATTAAAAATTGCTTATGTGAACATTTCTGCAGTAGCTGCAGTAGTAGTTTCAACTATTAACAAGTGTCTTATCTATGCACACATATGAGTTCTACAGCAGAAACAGCCTGGGCATCTCTAGGACTTTCCAGTCAGGACACTAATCAACACATTGGAGCATACAAATCATTCCCTGGGGAGGATCTCCATCACTGCCTGAAATTCCCATCTGGAGAGCTCCTGTCACAATCAGTCAAATACTTTGCTGTGGAGTGATAATGTTGAACACCCATTTCAAACCAGTCTCAAAACAGCCCATTATCTCACTGAGGGGTCCAGAATTTCCAGTTTCCTCTCTGGGGCATGCATTTCTGGACCACAGTGACTCACCCCAGTAGGAGCTACTGGGTGGTTCCCATTGTGCCTGATTCCCACTTGTTTTCAGGGAAGTCTTCTGCAAAGTAGTGTAGCTAGATTTGAGCATTACTGGTCACTACAGAATTCAAATGTAAGACAAATCCATAGGAAATAACCCTTAATAGTCATTTTGCTTTTAGAGAATTTTCTTTTAATTCTACAGCATTTTACAATCAGCTTTTTATCTTAATGTCTTCTTCACCCATATATGCAGAAATGTGTTGCTCTGAAATGCAGAAATTTCCACAGAAATGCCAGAAATAGATACACACCACGAAAACCTCCACATAGCTTACATCTTTAGTTCCAACAATGAGAGAAATCAATATGTTTCTCAAAAATATTCCTATGGGAGAAAAAGGAAGGATTTCCTCTTATTTTGTGTGCAAACCATTGTAGAAGTACTATTTTTAAAATTATGTAAAAGCCTCAATGAAATTGAAAAGTCAGCAAACAAAATGTAGAAATCAATGTTTTAGTAGGAATTTCAAGGGTATTTGCTTTCATAAATAACTGTATCAAAATATAAAGCCAAACTGATTCATTGATGAGAGGGGAAAAATAGTGTTAAAAACATAAGACTCTGCTGTATTGAGGAGGAGATGAGGGATGACGAGGTGCAATACAGTTTTTTTTCATACATATATATGAATTACATACTTCATTAAAATCACTGCAGAAAGCCAATCTATATAAAGGGAGTCAGAAAATAACATATCTTCCTTTTATGCACAAAAACGCTTGTCTCCAAAATATAAGATCCCAAAACACAAGCAATGAATCAGCATAATACGAATAGAATCACAGAGTTGTTTAGGTTAGAGGAGACCTTTAAAATCATTGACTCCACCTGTTAACCCAGCACTGCCAAGGCCCCACTAAACCATGTCCCTCAGTGCCACATCTACGTGTCTTTTAAATACCACCGGGGTGAGAACTCAAATGTGCCTCTGGGAAGCCTGTTCCAGTGCTTGACAACCCATTCTGTGAAAATATTTTTCATAATATCTGATCTGAACCTCCCCTAGTCCAACTTCAGGCCATTTCCTCTGGTCCTGTCACTTGTCACCCATGAGAAGAGACTGACCCCCTTATGGCTACAAAGTCCTTTCAGGACTGTGGTAGATGTAGTTGTAGAGAGCCATAAGGTCCCCACTGAGACTCATTTTTCCCAGACTAAACACCTCCAGCTCCCTCAGCTGCTCCTCACAAGACTTCTGCTCCAGACCCTTCACCAGCTCCATTGCCCTTCTCGGGACTCACTCCAGACCCTCAGTGTCTTTCTTGCAGTGAGGGACCCAGAACTGGACACAGCACTCGAGGTGTGACCTCAGCAGTGCCCAGTACAGGGGGATGATCAATTCTCTCCTCCTGCTGACCACACTATTTCTCATACAGGGCAGGGTTGGCCTTCTTGGCCATGGGGGCAAAGCTGGCTCAAGTTCAGCTGCTGTTGACCAGCATCTCCCGGTCCTTTTCTTGTGGGCATCTTTCTAGACACTTCCCCCAGCCCATGGTGCTGCCTGGGTTAGTTGTGACCCAAGGGCAAGACCCAGCATTTGGTCTTGTTGAATTTCCTACAACTGGCCTTGGCCCATAGATCCAGCCTGTCCACGTGCCTCTGCAGAGCCTTCCTGACCTCCAGCAGACCAACACTCCTGCCCAAGGCTGATTAGGCTGTCTTTCCATCAGGTACAATAATTTCACACTTTTGTGAACACCTTCAAAAGCTGGATCCATTCTGACACAAATATACTGTGCACTGAGTTTGAAACTTCCACTAGAAGAACATGCTTTAGTGATTTCAGATGAAAATCAGGAGTATTATTTTTAATATTACCACATTTGAAAGTGAACCTACTTTCAGACTCCTTTGAGGGGATGAGATCTTTTAACAAATGGCCCAAGAGATAGGTAGCATATTAAATGAATAATTTTGAACTCAGTAGGTGTTTTTATTTCAAATGTGTCATAAGCCTAAAATACTAAGCTTCCAACAATTAAAAATATTTCCACATTCCAATTAACATTTTAAACTTTACTTTCTCAAAAATTCTAGTTTTAAAACATTTTTATAAAGTAGTCCATGAATACATACAAGGAATTTACAAGGAATTTCACTTTTCAGCATAATGCATGGCATGATAGATTTACAGGAGTTTTTAGGAATGGGGGACTGGAGAAGTTAAAATCCAGATAGAATGCATCATTTAGGGGCTAGAATTTCCCAGATCAGAGGACTGTTCAAGTTGAGGTGGAGTCTGCCTGATAGATAACATACAGCTTTTCCTTCCCAGTCCTAGCATCGTAAGAGTCATAATAAAAGAACTTTTATAACTTTGTAACAGAGATGGGTCTGGCACTCAGCTAGCTAGTGAGATGTCCCCAGGACACTAGAAGAACATCAGTCTCTTGACTAATAATTTTGCTTCTGTGACATCTGTGCACCTGGGAATGCGTTGCTAAGTTTCTGTAATTGTGAAATACCTTCTTGTTTTGTATATGGATCGGTGTCCTCAACACAGCAACAATTCAGACATTCAACACTCCACGATTCATTATTGCCTGCTGTTTACTCCATCCCCATCTCATACTAATAATTGTTGTAGGTATTAAAAAAACACATTGTTGTGACTTTTAGCAAATGATCAGAGTCAAACAAATCATTTTGCTGACAAAAAGTGATATTGCTTATATGAGGTTCTCAGATACTTGAAGGTGGAATAAGAAGAATAAGATTAGGATCTAACAGAGATTTGATCGCTGTCATCTCAACAACAAGATGTTGACAGCTAGAATAAATAACTTCTCAGGAGCAACTTGTTAAACTGGGTTAAAAGAGGATCTGTGATGGTGTGGCCTGCTTTAATACCTCCTGCCAATCAGATTATATTTTATTACTCAGCTGAACTGCACAGTATGATTCAGTTTGTGTGAAACTAGAGGGTGTCACAAGATAGAGACACTCATATTTCCTGAAAGCAATTTGGCAGAAAATGTGGATAAAAACAACAGCATGGTGATGTCAGAAGAAAAGACAAAAGGCTTCATGAGAGTTATTCAGGGCTAGCAGAGTGCTGGTCTAAGGCAAAGTGGCCACACTTTGCCAACTAAAAAATGTTCTCTGTGCTTGTGTGGCACACATCAGGAAAACCTCTGAAAGCAGTACATATACATCAGGTCATATTACCATTAGATGTCCTTGAGAGTAAGTTATAGGGCACCATCAACCTATTCAAGCCTCTACAGGTCCTTCCTGAATTATGAGTGGAAAAACTTCAACTACCAAATTCAAACCCACCCAAATGGTAAACAAGAAATTAATAATGCTGTTCAGAAGAGGGTTGTAGAGCAGAACAGGCATGAAAATTTCACATCAATACTAGTACTATTGGTGGTCCTCTGAAGCTGTGCCCCTGGCTTGCAAAAACCAGACACTGGAAGATGCAGAAGAGTGAAAAGATGCTTGGATGAGACAGCCTGGGCAGCATGGCAAGTTACAGCCTTGGCGGGAAGTCTCATGTTCCCATGTCTACTTGAACAGCTGGCTTTGTTTCACACACAAGGCTCTGTATATTTTCTCATTAATTAAAATATCTGTCTGTTCTGCTTCATTCCTATTTACCATTCCACAGGCATTTATGTCAATGTCAGTGTTTTCAGCAATGGTTTTGTGTGTAATCATGGATGAAATCATTAAGTAGTAACTAAGCAATGATCCATGAGGAAGTTCTTGTAGAAGCACAACCCAGTCACTACAGCTAATAACCCATGCCCAAGCATTTTAGATCAATCCTAAAAACTATTTAAAATGTGCTCTACTACTAGAGTGCTGGTTTAACCTTTTAAAATAAATATTATGGGGGTTTATTACATTTTTGGCTTTGTGGGCCCATCTGAAATGTATTCATCTGAAACAGTACAAGAAAACTTAAAATCTCAGAATAAGTCAGTATGGCTTGATAAAGGCACCACCAGTATTGTATGGAGCTGATGGTGAGTGAGTCACTGAGGCAGATTAAAGAACACAGAACTTGACCTGATTTTTGCAGCTACCAGAAAGACAAATCTTTACCAAGTCTGATGGTTAACAAATAACATGCTTTTGTCAGGTAGTTCCTTTCAGTTATACTTCATGTCTCTCTTTCCCTCATGCTAACTCAGCATTTGATTTCTTTATTTCCCTAATTTTAACCCATTCATTTCAGAGATATTTTGTGCTCTCAGGAAAATGCATCATGTGTTTAAAGCCAAACTACAAAATGAATGAAAAATACTTTTTTGCACTATCCTTATTTTGCTGTGGGTTGAAGAAAAGGGAGGTGAAATGAGAGATAAAGAAAGAGCTGCTCTAGTGCCTTTTGTTTCAGATCATAAAATAAGAAGATGGGTTAGGGAATGGTTGAAGGATTTAAACAGAGAGGCAAGTATAGAAAGGATTTTCTCCTATATACCTGCATGAAATGCCTTTAAAATCTTTCGGGCTGTTTTAGCTTGGAAAAAACACTTGATTTGTAGTTGAGCTTATCCTATATTAACAGGCATGCTGACATTAACTTAGGGAAGAAAGGCTGAGAATCCTTCTCTGTCTCAGGCAAGCTATTAAGATTCACAGTAAACCTTTGCAGGAAAAGAAAACAACTGTGAACAGCAGAGCTGAGTTTGCCAAAGGACTCTGGGCTGTGCCAGTGCCCTGGGGGCAGCACGTTCTGGGTGGACGTGCCTGTCTGTCACCAGTGAGCATCCTGAGGGACTCCTGGGGAGCAAATTTAGGACCAGGAGATGTAAAGAAAAAGACCCTGTTTATTTAGGGAGGCTATGCCAGCAAAGCAATCAGCCCTCACCCTCCAGCTCCAGGGTTTTCTACAGAGCTGCCTAAACCTATTTTCAGTGACGCCCCGCAGCTTTCCAATGCTCCCAGTCCACCAGGGCTCACACTGCAGCAGCTGCTCATAAACATGTGAAATCAACAGGAAAGGGCAAGTAACTTCCAAGGACTTAACACTGAATTTATAAAGTTTTGGAACCTGCTTTGATTTTATCCATGAAAAGTTGGAGAGATACTCCTTTTCTGAGAACATTTGGGTCAAATGCTCCTGGCAGAACTGAAAGATAACACAGAGTTGTGATCAGCCTGGGCAGAGTCAGAGCAATTTAAACTTTAGTGGCCCTACATAGGTAATCTGGTCTTCATGACAGTCTGGGTTTTGTAAAAAGCCTTCTTTAAATTTAAAGCTAAATTCTTTAATGTTTTCCTGTAAATAGCCAATCTCCTTCAAACTTTTCTAGAGCTAAGATTTTATCCTTCACTGTATTCTCATTAAATTTCAATAGAGAATTAAATTCACAGGCACTTTTTGACAAAGCAAACATTTGTGCCTACTACTGAGACATTTGTGTACCTGAAACTCAATATGTCATACTTATCCTCTTGCATTTAAAAAGTCCCCTTTCCTATGATCACAGATGAGCACTTTTTTAAGCACTTATCCTGTAAGCTGGCACAATTTCCACACTCATTTTAAAGAGTCAGCTGAGGAAAGTTGGTCAAAGAGAAGGTATGCCAGGCAGGAGATGCATAAAATCCCTCCAGAGCCAGGCTGCCACTCAGCTTGTCCTTCCTTTCCATGGTCATGTAAATTTAAACTGGGACACATAGCTACTGCCTAACCTGTGTATCTGCATGCACCCTCTACCCATACTCGGGCAGTGGGAAGCACTGAGTAGGAAACTAATATGAGCAGGAAAGGAGGGAGTCACACTGCACACAAACCTCTCCATTCTAGATGCCAGAGGGTTGGATATGCAGGCCACACACTGGACCACACTTGCACAGATGTGGAGACTTAGCACTGCACCTTAGAGATGTCAGGTTGTTACTGTTAATCACTAATTTGCAAGTCACAAATGGGCTGGATTTGAAAGAAGTATGTTGAGCATCAAAGGCATAACTTCCATGGCTATTCAGTAGCCTAAAGGACGGGAAGGCTAGTCAGGTTAAAGTTCTCCATAGTTTTATATAGAAAAACATTGGACTATTTCTGAGAACCCTCAAAATTATTTGGACATTGGATTGCTCTTGACGTGTTTGCAATTAGAAATTAAAACATTTGGTTAATAAACAAAGTGAATCCACATAGAAATGGGAAAAAAGGGTTGAAAGTGTCTCCCTTAATTATAAAGGTCTTGCTTCTGTCTCAGTCAGACATATAATGAAATTCTTTTCATTATATTATCTAATTTTGTCTTAGAATGACCTAGAGCTTTTTCTGTTCCTAGTCTTCCTGCAGGAAGGCAATTCAAGAACATAATTTTTCTTATGACAGGAGACCGCACTGGTGCCCAGTCTTAAGTTTGTGCTCAGCTCAGCATTCTTCATGGACTAATAATACATCCTTGACTTAAGCAGCTCTTCTTCCTGAATCCTTCCTTCCATATTGCATCCATAGAGAGAGATCATTCCAGTCTGCATGTTGAGAGGCTTTTCAAATCACGTTTCAAGTCCCAGGCTTTTACTCCCTAGCTGTCTCCACAGTAGCCTCTCCATATCTGCCATGTGTTTCGTCACTGCTCCTGCACAGAATCATCATGACCCACCCTGCCCTGATAATTCATTTTAATTCCACATCATTGGAAAATGTCATCAAAACACCCTTCTTTTTCATATCAGGGTCATTAAGAAAATATTAAGCAAGATCCGTTCTGCAGATGATCCTTAAGATCCCTCAAGTATAAAACTTCTTCCTTCAAGATTAACTTTTGCCATTTGTTTAATTTGGTCCCATTTGGTTCATTTCCTACATCCCTTAAAGTACTATGGAAAGCAGCATTGCTGTATATAACTGCTGCTGTGGTGCTTTGGTGAATATTAGGCCACCTGCATGTCTTTTGCATGGAAATACAAGTTGTTGGGGGAAGCCACAGAGTTATTCTGACAGTGTCTTGTTCTAGGATATAAGAAAAAGCATTGGAATCTTATTCTGAGTTTTATCCTATCTTCTTCCTACCGGACTGGAAACAGCAGTGCTCTGAATGGTGCCTTTTCACAGCTGCATGAGAGCCTTTCCACCACTGCCCACCACCCTTTCAGCAACTGCACCACCTGTGTAACACCAACCAGCACTGCAAGGAGGGGAGGCACAGAGCCCCTCAATTATTCTTTCCTGGCCTGATGAATTCTCATCTGTTTACCTCTGAATCTTTGACAACACCATTTTTACTCTTGTTCTCAAAACCCCCAGACATCATGTTCTGGGATGACCATGAACTGTAGAGTAGTTGCTGGGATTACATTTCTTCTGTCCTCCTTTTAAAAATACCATATTTGCTGCTCTGCAGTCCGCTAATATAACCCTCGATTTTATGAGCTTCCAAAAAGCCTTTTTCTCCAATTTATTTTTTGCAATGTTAGAACGGCTTTTAGTGTATCATTATAGAAAATTGAGGACTTGTATTCATCAATCCTTAGGCCATACTCAGTCATTCTCTCCACTCTGAATGCATAGCAGCTAATTCCTTCTAATTTTTTGTTATGTGAATCCTTTTTTTTTTTTTTTTTTGAGAGGTCTGACTCAATGTGGGAGATGGTCAGAATTGTACAGTGTTGCTTTAAGTCATTGAAGAACTGATGATACTAGTTGGGGAAAACATGAGCTGGGCTCCTGATTCCCTGGCTCAAGCAAGGCTTAGCAACAGAAGGATGGCTGGAGTGAGGTGGAGGTCTCACAGCTGAGAAGAGACACAGAAGGGCACCCACAGATCTGTACTCCCCCTTCACCCGGAAAAACGAGTCTTGATGTAAAACTTGTTCATTAAGGAATAATTCTGTGTGCAAAGACTCTCTGGCCAAGGTCAGACAGTCTTCACTGCTGCCTATAGTACACCATTGTTCCATCCCTTTGGGAAGGGACAAAAATGTATAGTATAAAAGGATGGCTTTTATACTGTAGAGAGAAAGGGTTTTATACTAAGAGCAGAAAGGGTCACAGGGGGAAAACACCTCTGCCTCCTCAGGATCAGTTGGTGGACTGTGTCTCTCCTCCTCTCCTGCAAGGATGCCCTTAGGTGAGCTTTGCACTTCCAACTTCGTCGGGTCACACCTGGGAATAATAATTTCATACATGTGTGTGTGTACACACATAGACAGCACTGATAGATGTCTGTTGCCATTCTTTCTGTAGTGACATGTATTAACACTCTGTAACTGGTTCATTTTTCACCAGCAATCCTGAACCTTCTTTCCTGTTGCTTCAATGAACTGTACTATTCATGAACCCAGGTCATGCAAGTCCTTATTGAACACAACCAGATCTGAATTGGTAAACTGCAATTTTTGTGACCCTGTGACCTTTTGTGAAAGCTTCTGTTGAACTTAACTAGACATACCATCCTGACTTACCTATGATCAGGAGTTTAACCCAGTCAAACCCAGCCACTCTGATCTTTGAGGACCAGCTGCAACCAAGGTTGGTTTATTTTCTGCTAAATTTCTATACCTTTAATGCAACACTCATTTTTTGGAGAGTCTTTTTCTATTTCAATACTTTGCAACACTTCAGTTTTCTGCATTGATCACTTCTTTCTTCCTTTGCCTATAGCCTTATTTCTTAGCTCTACTATTTTCCTTTAGGTCTGCAGCTGATCTTTCCAAAGTTTTTACCTCTAGGCTGGTGTGTATGTTCTCTGAGATACAGAGAAATCTAAACCACATCTTACATGCCAGGTCTAGTGCTTTCAGTTATTCTGTCATCTTTAACTAGTTCCCTCGGTTAAAATAATCCCTTTTGAAATTGCAAATATTAAATACAGAAGGTTTTTGTTACCAATACTTCTAAACTGGTGTGCTGAACTTGAGATATCACAATAAATGATGTTGGTTTGGGAGGTGATACTGATTAGCTGCAAACCCCATGGAAGAGAGGGAAAGCATGGCTAATGCAGTGCCCTGACTCAGGTCTGCCACTGTTCACTCCTGAATTCCCTTTTCCCTCAGACAAGAAGAAGCACCAAAAGTAACAGACATATTGTGTTTACTAACAGTTTTCTTCTTAGCTTACCATGTAGGGACAAAGGCAAATAATATTCTGAATTTTTAAGGAAATGATGCATTTAGAGGACAAGGAATTTTCTGCAGAGAAGGGATTTGGTTTACCATGGTGTAAGACTTACCTCAGATTTTTGGAGACAAAAGCCCTGACTGAACCACCCTCACCGCTGTGCCTTGCACTTCAAATAAATGCATCCCTGAGAACAACAGGTTCAAGCTAATGTTAGACATGGATCACAAGCTGAGTGTCAAGCATGATCAAGCACCAGGAAAAGTGATGTATGAGGCAAGAACAAATGAACAAAAATTGTCTAAACCAGACAGCGAGAGAATTAATGATAACAGTCCTTAGCAAAACTGTAGTGAGTATGGGAGAAATCTATGCAGGAATAAACAGGAAAAGAAATAATGGACTTGATATGCTCCAAGAAAGTTTTAAAACATGTTAAAATACATCTTTCATATGTGTATACTAAAAAATGGATAAGAGTTGATTGGCAAGGAAATCTGCAACACCTCCACTATTGGAATTCTCTAAAAGCAGATTAAATAGATTAAAATAGTTTTTCTCAGGAGAGTTGTGGTTATCATTGATTTTGCCTTGAGAATAATAAAAGGGCTATATGAGCCCCAGAGAACCTTCAAGACCTATGACCCCATGGCAAAACTGGGAAATCTAGAAAGATTTAGTCTTTCTCCTATTTCATTCTTTCTCTAGATACAGACTCTTCATCATGGATGTATATAAGTGAAAAAAATTCAACTTTAACAAATTTAATTGTTTAGGTCTTGATATCTTCTGTTTTGATGAGAAAACACAGCTTAGTGAAGGCCAAAATAAAGTTGTAGGAGCAACTCCTTGTTGTACATAGTGGCATAAATACTTCTTTTTCACAATGTGTGGTACCAGCTGGAGATAATTTTGTTTCCTAAAAGCTACAGGACTTATTATCTTTATCTGGGCAGGTTACCATTTTAATATTGCTCCTTACTTACCTTGATACTGCTCCCCTCCCTCAGTATTATTCAGATAAAAGACAAGACTTTTTTTTTTTTTCCCTCGAATAAATTCCCCATCAATGCCTCTATTCTTCCTCTGTCAATTCATTTTCTTGGTAATTTTAGCTGGCCCTTCTAAAATGGTCTTCATTACTATTAATCTAGGTCTTCTACAATATCTAATTACATATGGCTATCATACACAGGAGTTTGTATGAAAGCCTTTTATATTTAAACTCTATAACCCAGCTCTATAATTAGACCCATCAGATGGTTTTTAATCTCTGTCTGTCATTAATTTTACCATTCCCAGTTCACCAACCTGCAGCTGCCACTGTGGCTGTTCTCTTTCTGGGCTGCAGGCCATGGTGGGATGAGGCTGGAGAGGTCCTGCCCGTGTCATCCTGCTCATCCCACCCAAAAAAGGACAAGGAAATTGCAGCTTGGCTTCCCCACAGCAAAAAAAAGTGGACCAGAACAGATACATTTTCTTTACAGGTCTCCCCACGCTGGGGTATATGTTTGTGCCCTGTTCCCATTCAGAGCCTTTGCACTTTACTGTTTTGCAAAAACATTACCATTTCTACATTTATGCTTAGGGAGCTGATGAGATAGATAGTGTTTTTGCGATAGTATAATGTTTTAATTTAAGGCCATTTTATATAAAAGAGTAGAAGATTACTTTTGTGAAAAAGGTATGTAATTTTCAATTTTTTCTTTGAAGAAAAACATTTCAGTATACTTTAAATTAGTTTTGATTTTCAGCTGTGGATAAGATGAAAAAATCAGTCATGGATACCCTGGTCATCTGGGGAGAGCACAAACCATCACTAAGAACAGACAGGGGAACAAGAATGGAAAGAAACTTAGAAAATTTAAGCTTGTTATAAGATACCAATTTAATACACAGAAAATGACGTTTAAGGTAGGGAAACGTTAAAAATTTTACAGAATATGGATGCTAAAAGAGTAAGTAATCAATTGTTCAGCATGGGGAAGGATAAGATGACATTGACTTAATTTGCAGCAAAGGACACTTAGGTTTGACTTTAGGAAAACCTTGCTAATTCTAACAATAGAAAAGTACTGTTAGAGGCTACTCAGAGAGATGGCAGAATTCCCAATGGAAAGTTTCAAGAACATATTTCCAGAATGGCTTCAGTATGTTTGGTTCTGCCTCATTATGGAAAGATAACCTGACCCAGCCTTGTATTGCTCTGAGCTCCCTTGTCTGTATTGTTTCAAGGAGACAAAAGGGAACCTGAGAAAAACTTTCTCAAACTTTAGTTTCAGGTCAAATTGAAATTTCTATTAAATTTCTGATTAAAAGTAGTAGTCTTGGAAATTTTTATGAAAAAACGATTGGACTTTTTTTCCCCAAAGTGTTACTGCTGATTATTTTTTAAAATCTCTAATGCTTTAATATATTTCCAAGAGGAGAAAAAAACCTACCTCTTTATAATTCAGCATGAGAGACTTTTTACCTGGACTGTAAGTGGAGCTGAACTTCTTTTTCTGGGTTTGGCTGCCATGTGAGGTTGGGAATGCACCACACATTTTGGCTGATCAGTGGGACAGAGTGCTTTTCTTATAGTCTTAAGGCTTGTACTGCAGGAAGAAAGTCTTTAGCAAATTGGATGTAGATAGCAACATCTCTTCCAACTTGGCATCACCTCAGCCAGTTCAGAAGAGACCATAAAGCCCATCAGCATAAGGAAAAAGGCGATTAGCTGGGTACCTAAAATGAACAGAGAGCTACCTCCTTCACAGCTGGAGGCACACTCCACCACTGTGCTGGAGATGGTGTTGGGTACCATAGAGGGAGAGGTGAGAAAAGCAATACCAGATTAGATCAATTCATGATTTCTTCTGCTCCCTGCAGAATAATTCACAGGAACTGTAGGCAGGTGCCCCTGGGTGCAGGTTTCCAGATGCTGTGTGTGTTGCATCTTGCCACTCGGCAAGTGTCCTCTTCCTCCCAGTGCCTGCTGACAGGTCTGGCCCTGCAACCATCTGGCTTGCAAAGTAATGAGACCAAATGAAATGGAGCTTGAAGAATTAACATTCTTTCCTTAATCTATTAATAACTGAACAGTGTTGATTTTGGTGACAGCTAGATACTTTATTGTGAAGCAGACTGGTTAATTAGAAGCATCGTAGTGAAGGTTATATTGGATATGTGCATCCCTTCAGAAACGTGCATTTTTAATAAGGAGAGGTTGGTTTTGCTCACAGTCTTAAACAGTCACAGAAAATGCTATGTGTGAAAAAGACAACAAAATTTTAAAAAATAGACAATTTTCTCCAGCTCTCTGTTACTGCTTTTTTTTTACTATCCAAAAAATTTCTCTCTTTTTAATGTGGCTACCAGCTAAAAGCTATCAGTATACAAAAAGGGGCATCAGACTCTCTGCACCAGTACCAATCCACCTCATTTTCAGGGTCCTGAGGGCCATTTTCCTAACCTGAATAACCACACAGACAGGCATCTTTCTTAATAAGGAAAAGCATTCCCATTTACCTAACTTAAGTATGGTCACACACATCTCATAGGTTCTTTTATGTGCTCCTGCTGCTGGCAGACACAAAACCCAGGCAACCCACAAGCATTTCTTAATTGTATTTAAAGAGGGTTCATATGGTTTCAAAACAGTTCAGATTAAATCTGTAGGACCTCTGGATAAAATGGAAGAAATAGAGGTTTTGCTTGATTTAATTAAATTTATTTTAAGCTGATTTAAAGCCACAATGGTAAAATTTTGAATTTATCCATCACCTTCTGGTAACTTGTTATTCTGGGAGTAGCTTGTTTCACATGTCAAGGCATTCAGATTGAGGAGCTGGCTGTTAAAAATACCTCTATTTTTCTAGCACAGTTATTAACTGGTACAAGTCGATGCTTGTAAAACTGTTGGTTGTTATTTTAAATATCAGCCTTTAAGTAAATGTCTTCTCATTACCACTCTCCAAGTGAGTAAGGTACTAAGAGTGAGGGCACAAATGAGTATTTCCAGTGGTCCCTGTGAATCTCTGGCACTGCCACCAGTCATATTTTTATACCCTCTCCAGCCTTAAAGATTGCACAGCAGTGTCAGCTGCCCAGGTTAACTTATTACCTGTGTAAAATGACAGGGTTTTTGCTCTTGATCCTTACACTTATGCTACTGTAATAACTGAAAGGCCTTGTTAATAATCACTTTTATTCACCATGAGAGACACACAGGCATTCAGACTGCTCCTTTCCTTTTCTCCTCCATCTCTCCACTGTAATGCTTCATCCCCTCCAACTGTACAGGGTTTGCTCTGCTTTCTGCTCCCGTTGATGCTTCTCATCATCTGCAGTCACTGCTTTCTCTCCACCTCTCACTTCTTCCCTCTCTTCCCTGCAGCTGTTTTTTCACCTTTCAGCTCTGGCACAGAATGGGTCCAGCAATACTCATCAGAGGAATATATCTGCAGAGTCTCCACTGGCTGCTCAGATCAGGTTCAAGCATCTCTGGTGGCTCTGCACCATCAGGCCAGTGGGTCCCAAAGAGGCAGCTGGGGCCAAGCCTGTCAGAAGCTGCTTCTTCCCAGTGGTCCCTTCACCCTTGTACTGGCATGGGCTGCATGACCCTGGGAGGGCTGGCTGGCCCCTGGCCACCTGCCAGGCACTGCTGCTGGCACTGGCATGGTGCAACAGCGTCCTCTTGCTCTGCAAGAACTCAACACTGGCCCTGTTAAATGGCAGCCTGCACTTAAGTATGGAAAGCTTACATTCTGATTACTAAACTCCATCAGAGAACAACTTTGGGATTTTTGTGACATTTACCAAGTGAGCATCTGTTTCTTCTCTCAAATGGCTGTTTGCATCGGTAAATTCAGGTTTAGTATTCCTAAATACTGTTTGGTCTAGGAAGACAACAAAGTGCTCTTCAGATTTGCAACTGCAGATCTGCTGACTTGTGCAAAAAGGCTGTTGTTTTCCTCAGGCTTCTTCTTCTGCTCCCACAGGGCCAGTGACAGCTGAGTTTATGGCCTCGTGGCCCCAGGGCTTCTTCCCTATATTAAAAGGGGAATTTGCTGGGGAACAGACACAAAATGTATTTGTGATATAATCATGATATCAACAGGTAGGGAAAGACAATGACAGCATCACCAGAAGATAGAAAAATGTGCATTTCTCTTTCCCATCCTCTGAGTATCCCCATTTCAGCCTCCACATCTCCTTAACTTCAGGAAAAAAAAAAAAAAATGGGGCCAGCACTACCAACTGGATGCATCTGAAGTTAGGATCCTTTTAAAGTTTTTAGACATCTCAAGAAAGTACTGGCCTGATATCCAGGAAGGATCAAACCTGCTTTATTTTACCTTTGCTCTCCTAGAAATTACGTATCCTATATAGGTGTCCAAAAATGAATTTAGTGGTTTAATATGTGTTTAAACACATTGTCCCAGGAATATCTCACTTTGATTAAAAAATTCTATTATTGCAATGTCTAAATAGCAGCAACAGAATTAAAACCCAGAGTATTTTATTCCAAGTGCAGGAGGTGTTCAAGGATTTACCTGGGGAGTACATTATCTGGATGAGAAAAGTAGATTTCAAGAGAGCACATGTGGATGTGGGCATCAGAGTTGCTCAGTAGAACAAAACTGGAGATAAAAGACTTGAAGTTTTGTAAATATTTTCTTACAGTTCAGGAGACTTTATAGCTTCATCAATGACCTCTGAAGAAGGATACTTCTTGTCCATAGAAGGAATTTTATTTCTGTATTTGAAGACCACAGTTTCGTTTTGAACTTGAGGAAATGGAATCAGAGAACCTAGCAAGTTCTGGTGAAAAGAAAATTGCAGAAAAGCAACCAGTTTACAATTCTACCCAGGGTCTTTTGTGTACTATGGTCTCCAGGAGACACAGGGTTGCCAGAAATGGTCTGTGGGAGGAATCATCCACTTACAAGCTCTTTCTTTTCTTTCTCAGATTTGTAATTAAAATGCTATAAAACTGTAATTTGTTTTGGATAATTTTGCATGATCCTGTTTCTGGTTGTGATTTACCACTGATATCTGGGTAGTTGATGTTCCTTGTGATGTAGAGTAGTGTTAAAATTAAGCAAAGCCCACCACAGGATCTCAGTGTAGTTCCAGAGCACTTACTCTCAGCTTTTCTACAACGGTACCATTTGTGTAAGTAATACCTAATCCTTCAAGTGATACTCGAGAGAGTAATATCACTGACAACAAGCATCTAAGTTTAGCACCAGATTTGAAGGCTGGCTCACAGTCAATAATACAGTCCAAAACTGCTGCCCAGCACTTCTACAACAGCAGTCACAGCTGAAGACTATTGCACACCCACCAGACATTCTACAATAACATGCCTGGGAGGTGTTTCCTCAATAGTCTTGATAGTCAGTGAAAAAGCAGAGTGGAAAAAAAATCCCAGCATCCAGATACAAAATATTTTGAGGCTCCATTCAAGCTATTATAGCTGTGCTAAAACTAGCCTTGAAAATTTTAGACATGCTTCTGATGGGCATGGAAAAACATTGTGTCACATCCTAAATTGAGTATTGTTGATGCATTCACAAATGGCCATGCAAAATTAGATAATTTAATGACAAAAGGAAAAAAAAGTTAATGAACACTGCTGAAGAATTACATGTAGTACCATCTGTTGGCTTTTTTTCTTCTTCCCTTGAATCTTTGCACGTCCATTGAAGGTTACTGTTACCATCTGAGTTGCATAAACTCAGCATGAGTAAACAGAAATGATTTATTTTGTGAATTTCCAAGTTCAGAACTTGTGAACTGCAGCATTTAGCCTTGTCACTGATTAAACTGTTTTATGAAGAATTTCATTAATCTTACTTCATTGTATAAGTTGTTAATTTTAGAGGATTTCTTGCTATGTGTTTTCATAGTTCAATAAAAAATGATCAAGTTAAAGTGGAGATGGATATGGAGCAGAAGGTCTGTGCCTTTAGGGACTGACACCAGTTATTAGACACATATCTTAAAGAATCTGAAATTCCTCCTGGCAGGTGTATCATAAACAAGGAGCTGTAACTTATGGTCTGATGGTGCTGAGCTACTTGGCCATTATAATTAAACTTACATTAAAAGAACCCTCCTGCTGTTTCCCTCTCCTTCTGGAAAGGCTAGCAGTTTTCGTCAAACAATTATGACAGTATTTCCAACACCTCTGCATTAGTTTTCAGGATATAAAAAGCCACATGCTCCTTTACATGGCCAGACTGCAAATCTAGCAGAGGGGAAAGGAAGAACAGGAACAGGGAGCACAGGAACAGGGAGTAGCATTCCTCATCAGAGATGGGGGTTACTGGGAAGTGCAAGGTAACAGCAAGAGTGAGCTCTACTTCCAGTTCTATTTTTAAGATAAAGTGAAATAGCTCCACAGCTCTCTAGCTAAAAGAAAAAAGAAAATTCAAACAAGAAAACTATGCAAGTAAAAAGCCATTGCTTTCCTGGGTCGGCCAAAGACCCACATGCTGTATATTTAACTCATGATACGGGCAGTGGCAAAGACAAAGGTGGAGCTTCCCAGGTAGTGTGACCACTTTGGTCTCTTCCTCCAGACAATCCCAGTCTTCAGTTTCAGGCTCTCTCCCAGGCTGGTTTCTGCCCTGGAGTTCAGTCTCACACCTTCTGACTCTGGATCTATTCGGGATCTGGTTCATACCTCATCAGCTCCCTTTCCCATTCAGTTCCATTTTTGTTCCTTCATCTCTTCCCTTCATCTCAGTTTTCTACTACCTGCAGGCTCCCAGTATACTCACATGTGGCAGAGTTTGCATATTATGAAATTGTAAGGGCATTTAAAAACTAAATTTGGATCAGCCTGAGCTGATTCTACACCAAGTGAATTTTCAAATTTTAATTTGGACAAAAGTTTGACACACATGAACAGAGCTTTCTGGCTCTCTCATGCTCCTGCTTGGAGCACTAGAAGTTTTCAGGCCCTCAAATGCATTAACTTGTGTGAGAGTGCCAGCTTTTCCTGAAACAGTTTTGGCTGAGTTCTCCAAAAACAATTTTTTTCTCCAAAGAGAAATTCATAGACACAGCACTTGAGGCTTTGCAAAGTTATAAGCAACCAAAAGACAGGCTAAAATGGGAATCAATACCAAATCTTATCTACAGCCAATGCTGGGATCTTGTTTGCAATATGAACGCATGCTTAAGTAGTATCTACATAGCATCCTGTCCACCTGCTGCATCAAGAGGTATTCAGACTATGTCATAAAATGCCAGAAATTCCAATTCTTCTCCAGCCAAGTCTTCCAACTGTAGATTTCCAAAGTGCACAGAAATATTTATAACTAGCATTCATATTGCTAATTGAAACATTAGTAGGAGATACCAGCTGCTTCATGTATCAAAATACTGACATTCATTATAATTGGTTGGCAGAGACTTCAGGGATTTTTTAAATTTTTGTATAAATTTGAGTGTTAATGAAAGCATAGTAGTGGAGTTGAGTGAGACCCAAACATGAACTCTAACCCTTTGCTCTCCCCCTGCCTTTGTAAGAGCTTTAACTGCAGAGCCAAAGCCTGAGCTAGGATCCCTGGAAAGCAAAGGAATTGCATCACAATTTGACTTTTTCCAATTTCTTTTTTCTCAGCTGTGCAGGAAGAACACACCAGATATTTGAAAAGGTTTATGCTATCCGTATGGCTTGGTGCGCATTTATATTAGCTAGAAAAATGAGAGAAACGGAAAAAGAAAGTCTTGAGCAGCCTTGAAAGACGTTGCTTTAAGGAAACTTAACTCAGTCTCTTCAGGGCAAAGGCATGTTTTATCCCACGCATTGCCAGTTTGTAATTGCATGCCATTTTCTTAATTGCATATTCAAATGATTAAGAAGCACTGCTGCTAGCACTATGATCACAAGTGAAATTAATACAGGGTCTCACTGATTTTGGAATGATTTGGAAAATTATTACATGTGTAGCATTACATGTATATTAAATAAGAAAATAATGACCATTTAGACATTTCACACAGTCTAGGAACAGCAGGTGCAATTTCATTATTCTCTTCATGCAGCTTGCTAACTCTTATAATCCTCCTTCTTGGAAAGACTGGCTATATAATTGTTATCAATCTTGTGGTAGCAATCTTGCCTAACTAGGTGGGCACATTACAAGTTAGACATCCCTGTCGTAGGCATCGTACAAACAAAAAGTGGATCCATGACAAAGAGAAATTACAGTCTAGAGACTAAAGTTAGTAGGTGGCAAGGTAAAGAAAAAGCATTGTTTTTGCTGTAGTGTATATTAGAAGCTGAATTTCCCATTTCCATGACTTACCATGCTATGATATCAGGATTGATTTTACCTGAGCAGTTTGTTAACTTTTTCATTGTATCAATCCAGACATTTATGATATGCACTCATCATAGTTGTGCCCCAGAGAGTTGGAGGCTCATGACAGCTTTAGTAGCCAGCCTTTGGATAAATGCATGGAGGATCACTACACAATGGAAAAGCAGAGATTTCATTCTCAGCATCCTATTGTGTAACTCTTAAATGATGATGAACTCTCACTCAAGTGTGATATTAGAGGGACTTTAGCACATTCATGGCACAGAATCCCGTAGAAAGAGGTGGAAGATTACTGGCTAATCCTCCTTTACTGGTTACCTAACAAAAATCCAGTAGATTATATAAAATAACTTAGTTATTTTGTGTCTTTGAACTACCTATTTTGCTGTATTTGGACAAGGCGCACATTGGACATAGCATCTCTGATCCTGACTTTCTTCCTGTTTTGCTCCATTAGATATTTTTGCTTTGTTTTTGGCATTACTTTCAATGAAGTAACACAGGTGAGAAAGCAAAGAGGTCCCAAAGCTCCAGAGGAATTGGAGTGAACTCTGCTGGTGGTGGGACTCCCCTCCCAGGCTCCTTTCAGGGATCCATGTAGGTGGGCTCTGTTGCACACCAGCTGAGTGCTAGAACTGGCTGGAATGCTTCAGCCACAAAATTTTGTCCGAAAACTTGCATTTGTCAAAAAAAAAGCACTCAGAGGGAAAGCATAGTTTCACTGAAAGAGATCTTTCAGGTTTTAGACAGAATCTTTAACTGGAAAGGAATCTTTTCTCCCCAGAATTTGCCATCCAAGGCATAGAAACCATGGTTCCCTTCCCTGCCCTACCTGAAGTACATGGAGTATTTCAGCTTTCATTTCTCTTGTTGAGCACCTCCAATGCTAATAATTGATTATTTCAGCCTGGGTCTGAAAGTGTTCTTCAGTGTTTGGAGTGTTTCTTGTTTTGTCCTGCAGTGACAGGGTGTCTGTTTTGCTGAGGCTTACTGAGACTGCCAAAACTGTACCATCAGATTTTATCTTCACAGCACATAGGAAAGCCATAGAAAAAATACTGGGTTTCTAAGGTAGAGAGGGCACAGAATCTTGCTAGGTATGTCTGTCCAAAGCCACTGAGGATGTCTGTAATTGAAGTAGTATTTCCTATTTTCTGTAGCTGTGAGGCCATTGTAAGCAACAAAATTTACACAGAGATGTACAAAGATCTGCAGCAACTCTAGATTCATTTATTTCAAATAAACTTAAAAACTCAATAGCCCTGGCCCAAGCACTTGAGCTGGATAACCCACTGCTGAGTGTAAATGACTTGAAATCAAGAGCTACTTTCTCTCCACTTGCAGACTTCTGCAAGTAGTTCCTGAAATCATGAAGGCAATATGATTGTTCTTTCTGAGAACACAGAAGCTTTGGTTGTCTTGTTACTTTATTCCCTCTCATCTTTTCTAGATGCCCTTAAGTTAATTAAGGTAAATTAAAAATCTGATTTGAAGATCAGAGGCAAAATTCAGCAATCTTTTAATTGCTGTTGAAATATCTGCATAGGCATTTCCACTTTCACTTAAGGTGGTTTCATTTTTAATAACATCTTGTCTGGAGAGTGAGGTTAGCAGACACTTTGTTAGCAAAACAGCAGCTTAATAGCTGGGGAAGGCAGACCATCAGCTGCCTGTTGCTATAGAGTCTCTCTTTGGGTGTTTTGCTATTCAAGTATCATGGCTTCATATTATGCCTTTTAGGAATAGTTCTAAGACAAACTTACATCATACTGGATTAAAGTCCTGACTTTTTTTTTTCTGACTATATGTAACCCCATATTATTAATTAACTAGAAGGTGTGAGAGCTCTGACAGTTTCTGAAATGGAAGAGAGCAAGTTCCTTAAGGCTAGAGGCTAAGAATTTCAATCTGCAAAGACCTTCATGTCAGTGTAGTGCTGTGCTTTTGTACTTTTTGTTTCATTTTGCATGACCAAATACTGCAGCCCTGTTGTATAATCCAATTCATGTTACCTGACCAAATATAGTCATGTTACCTGACAATATAGACATAAGACACCGCTTAAGTTGAACTGCAGCATATAGATTAGATGAACATGCAAATTGCCAATGAAACACAGAGCACAGAACAAGAAAATAATGGATGTGGAAAAATAAGACTAGGAACAATCTTTATATATGGTCTGCTTGCCTCCATCTCCATCACTGCAGAATTGGCTCTGCCTTTGCTGTTTGCAGCAACTGGGCTCAGAGCTCTGCATCTCCAGAGATGCTCTCCCTGCATCCCCTGCACCCTGCTGTCTTATTGGGTCATGGTCATTATGGAGTTTAATCCACTGTCTCACCTGAGATTCTTTTGCCATAAGTTAAACCCATTGCTCTTCTTCAGACAATAGTTTACTACAGTGTGATACTTCGCTTGCTGCAGGGAGAAACTGTCAGAAATCAAAGATTTTAGGCTCATAACTTAACAGTCCAGACATATGGTGTCCTCCCTATAGCTCCAAAGTGGGATTACATATTCTGCCACAGGTTAGCCAAGGATGCTGCTTTTACTAGGTTTGCAATGGCTCTTGTAGCAGCGTCACCATTGCCAGACAGTGCCAGCGCTGTGTTTTGCAATCTTGGGTAACTATTTTCAAACACATCACTCCAACATTGATAATGCATCACCAATTAGTCTGAACAGAAGCTCACACTCCCAGCTGCACTGATTCACTACTGTACCACTGTGCATTTCAGAGCCATGGTTTTTGCTGTTGCCTTTGTTGTGTTCTTTTTCATCCAGGCATTCTCCACAGACCAGCTGTTGCAGTTAAATTTCTGCTCAGATTGTGGCTATTCGAACCACTAACAAAAAATCTTTTAGAAACAATCCACAGGGCTTGTATGTCTTGTGAGAGAATATGTGGGTGTTGAAAGACCAAAGGCAATCTTTACCTTAGGAAAAGATAAGATTTATTTCAGGAGTATTAACATTATTATAAATTTTAAATGTTTTAAAATATCACACTCATTGAACTCTTAATCACATTTGAACATGTAATGATGATGCCAATATTTTGTAAGTTATTATAAAAATAAATTTCTTCAGAGATCTGGTTACAGAGTAACCATTGACAACCAGAGTTTCATTCTGTTGACTTCATTGCATCAGTTTGGGAAGAAAATTTTTCCAGGCAGTCATGTCTCAAATGCACTCGCTAATTAATCAATTAATATTAAAGGCAAACGGTTGCAAATCCTGCAGGATAGTTTTACCTCTTGTGCATTCTCTCTAGAGTAGATCCATTATTCTGATGCAATTAAGATCTCTGAATTTTTGCAATGATTTATTAATAGTAATTTCTAATGCAGCAATCGGTTGGTGCCCCAATGAAATGTTCATATAGTAAAGACATCTCTGGTTTTCAGAATTTTATTCCAAGATTAAGAAAAGAGAGACGTTGTGGCAGACAGAGCCAGGATACTGTAATCATGTGTTATTAGTTGCACCTTTCAAAATACGATGTGTTTAAGGTACAAATGATATGTGGGAGGAGCAACATCAAAGTTTGTATGTGTGATACTTCATATGCCAGAATATGGCCAGTAGTCTTTCAAACATGCTTCTGTCAAAGACAAGAATTCCCACATGTTCCTGTTACATCCCAGGTTTGAAAGTAATTTATAAATGTTTAGGCAATGTAGAACAGGCAAGAAATTCATTAAGTCATCCTTCAACAGATACACAGAGACAGGAGTTTCCATCTGGCACAGCCCAGTGGTTCACACTGCAGTGAACTGATAGTGCATGTGGTTTCTTTTGGCAAATAGTTCACTTTTTAAAACTTTTTATTTCAAGCATGGGGGGAAGAACAGAGAACAAAAAACAGTAGGAAGGTCTCCCTGCTTCACTTATGTATTTATTACACCACTGAGTATGTGAGAGTCCTGTATCTTAATTCCACAGTAAGAAGCTATTGCTAATGTATCTTTCCTGCTGGTCTTTACTAAGTTGAATGACTGATGCATCTGCATCAGGTACATTCTTCTTGTAGCCACATATTCACAAGCAGAATTACATATATTGTAGCTGAATTTGGAAGAATTAAATTTCATGTAACTAGCTGAGAACCAGTGATAATTTCTCACTTCCATACTGATGGTACATGAGATAGACAATACCCATTTTTGGTAACAGCTCCCCTCTCAGAGTGTGATGTTACTTGTTTTCATCACTGGCCTTCTTTGCCATCCCAGTACTCTGCAATGTATATGCCTGCATCAGTGCTTTATAAAGTACCAGGGCTTGAACATGATTTAAAAGAATGTTGAAAACTTACTTTATTTAAAACTAGGTAAAATAATATTATTTAAAATAACTTAAAAGCCTAAAACTTGATTTATCTAGAGTTAAAATGACAGAATAAGGAGCCATGCCAACCAACATTACTCACAAAAGTTTCATTAATCTTTACTTCTTCTTATGCCCTTTTGCTCCATTGATAGTTGCTATGATTACTATAAATGCCATTAATTTCATCACTGTATCAAGTACTCAAACCAAATGAACATCAACATACACCGAGCTTTTTAAATGTGTCTTAGGTTGCAATATGTAACCAAAAATGTGTATTCTATTTGCCATCTGTTGAAACTGTTTAGGAATGTGTTTTTCTTTATCTCTTGTATAACCCACTCCTCAAAACTTGGGGGGG
>VZDJ01000782.1:31069201-31169635 GCA_008694505.1 Cyanoderma ruficeps
GGCGTGGTGGTGGGTGCGTGTGCCGTCTGTTAATGGACCAGCTGTTAAAACCAGGTGGAGCAATGTTCTTTATCTCTCTTCCATGACCTGGCCACCCTCCAGGGGATATCTTCTGTTAATGGGCCATTAAGGCTCACCACGTAACTCATAAAATTGTATCGTCCCATTGTGAGATTCTCCAACCAGTTGGAGGAGCCAAGCATTCCTACCTAAATAAAACTTTCAATTCAGAACTGCAGGACAGCCTGTTTTTCCACTGGACTTCCCAGGGGAAGACGAGACCCATCTCGCCACCACTGGGCCCTTCTACAGGATCCAACAGAACCACATCTGTCACTCCAGGAGGATTTATTTGGACTGCTTCCAACACCCTGACCAACAGGGTGTCGGGTCGTATTCTGACTCTGTCAGGGTATTCTAGGATTTTTGTTGTTTGTTTACTTACTTGTACATTTGTATTTTTAATATTCCTAGTAAAGCACTGTCATTCCTATTCCCATATATTTGCCTGAAATCCCCTAATTAATTGCAAAATTATAGTAATTTGGAGGGAAGGGGTTTACATTCTCCATTCCGAGGGAAGCTCCAGCTTTCCCTGGTAGACATCTGTCTTTTCAAACCAAGACAAGATGTTTTAATTTTTGTTTGAAACCTACATTCTCCCTTAATTCTAAGCAGTTACATGCAATAGAATTAAAGATAGGATAGATTTTTCTTGTGATGATATTCTGAACCAAAGCTTTAGAGAACACTGTGTGTTACAGGAGACATGAAAAAGATGTGATAGTTGGCAACAGTGGTTTTGTTTCATTACCATCACATCCGAATGCAGAGAAGCTGCTCCCAGCACTGCTAACATTTACTCCTCTGGAAATCGCCCAGACCACCATCTTTCTCCAGGCTGCAAAAAAGAGAGAAGGTATCTGGAAGCAGTGATGAAAGCTGGCTGTTAAAAAGCATGCTCTGAGCAGAGATTTGTTTTGAGTCAGGTGGCAAAATATCTGTCTGTGAGCGAGACGGGCTTGTGAGGCGTCTGTGGGCAGAGCTCACTCAGGTGCTGGCACGTTGCAGATTCTCCACCAGCTGGTCTGAAGGCTCTCCCAAGCCCGTGGAGGAGACGAGCTCCTCCTCTCCAAACAGCAGCTTTCAATTTTATAGGGAATGAGTAACAAGAGTGCACCTACTGCTTTTCCCCACAGAGTAGCAGAAACCTCTTCTTCTCCTGGCTTAGACAGAACAAGTCTCTCCAAGGCTCTCACACTTCTCCACAGTGTATGGCTCAGATCTTCCCGCTAATCTGGTTTTACAGTATTGTGGTGTAATGTCACTGTTGTCTGGCAGTTTGTCTGGCCCTCTAAGCCACTCAGGATGCTGTTGTACATGACAACCATAATGCATTTCCAGAGATCTGGCTTGAAAATGCAAACACCTCCTTCACCACACCCCTCAATGTATAATGTGATATACACTAGAGGTATTCCCTAGCAACAAAGTTCAAGGAAAAATCCTCTTATTTGGAGTTTAGAATAGAAAACACAGAGAATAAAAAACTATGCACAGGCTGTAAAATAAGTGTTCATTATAAAATTAAATATAATTGAACTTTTTAAGCTTCTGTATGTCTATAGCCATCTCACCAGAGGAAAAAAAATTTGGAGAGGTAGCTGGAGGCTGTACCACTGGGGATTTACTCCTATAGTAGTGATGACTGGAATATGTATAGGTTTATTTCAGGGCCTACACACTGATTTAGCAGAGCTTTAGGTTCCCTAGGGAGTAATCAGTGGTGAGGGTGCATATGAATGTGATTATGGGGACCTCAACATACCATATGTTCTACAGGCTCAAAATACGGGAAAATTATTTCCTAATTGGTAACACATATCTGAAACAGCTGCTGTTTTAGAGGGAGCAAATCCATCACCTAGGATTCCCAAGAGGAGTTAAATCATCACTTGATACATCAAAGTGTTGGATTAACTTTTCCCTGTGAGGCAGAGTTTAACTGCTGCTGTATTTGATCCAGATACTTGATGGTCTTTGTAAATTGAACAAAGTCCCTGCATGCCAAAATTAAATGGTTGTTCGATCTAAAGAAAATCAGGGTTTTCCAACCATCTCAAAGGGGGCTTTGTGAAAGGTAGAAATCTTTCAAGAGGAAATACACTTGAAATATCTTGAAAGATAATTTTTGGATATGTGGGACATGCAAACTAGTTGTCCAGCTTAAAAGAAAGCTTTCTTGAAATAAGAGTACACAAGTGCCACTGTCAACAGAGGAAACTACTATTATTTCTAAAATATCAAAATACCTATAGAAGACTACCTCTGGCTTAGTTTTGCTTAAGGTATGCAAGACACATGCTAGTCAAAACCCCAGCAGGTATTCCTCAGATACTATTTCTGTCTTCTACAGCATTCAGCCTGCTGCACTGGTCAGTGGGCATCTTCAGACTATGGTCACACCCTGTGAAACCCAGATAAGCAAGTAACAAGGAGCCAGCACTCAGAACACCTTTTTCCCATTCACTTTCTAGGAAACCTTGATCATTTTCCTAATTGAAGACCAGTCCAAAGTAATCAACACATCTTTATAAGAAATTAAAATACCTAAAACTGGAATTAAGAGCAGCTTGTAATACATCTCAACAGCTTTATTGCTTAAGACAGCAATTAACTCAAGATTTCTTTTGCACACTCAGTCAAGAGGACCTAATTTTGGAGCTCTTGATTCTTTAATATTTTAAAGACTGGGCTCCCGGTCTGAAAAAAGGCTTCTTTGCCAAAGAAGATTTCCATTCAAGTGACATTTTCACTTCCAGGGCCCACTTAAAAAAAAAAAACAAAACCTCACCAAAAAACAAAAACCCCCACACATTTACAAAACCTAGGCAAAATTCTGGTTGCAGATGATCCTCATTTTATTGGGAACTTTGCTATAGATCTATATGAAGTCTGTTTCTATGATAGTGATGGAAAATTATTTGAAATCAATGGATACAACATCACTGGGTAACTTTAAAGAAGGGGACTCTAGGCATCAAGAGATGAAAGATATTCTTCTCTTAGGACAATTATCTTGTTTTCTCAGTTTGGGATGGCTAGGTGCCAAGCAAGTCTGCAACTGTCACACGAAGGAGAGAACTAGACGGTGATGAACAACTCTCTCAGCTGCCACCACTCTGGATTTAAGAAAGCTTTAGAGAATCTAGGGGGTATTAGACAGACCATAAAGGAGAGAAACTGGAAGAATAAGACAAATCAGAGTTGAGGGACTCTGAGATTTACTGTAATAGACACAAATATGTATTGTATAATATACCTATAAGATTCAAAAGCAAATTTCATGGGCCAGAATTGATGCTCTGGAAGGAAAGGAAAAGGATTTGAGATTTTGTCTTACAGTGACTGAGAGGGAAACAGGGAACAGGGAGCTCATACAACCCAAAGTATTGATTGATCAAGTGCTAGGGAGATTAATTGGAAGAACAGAAAGCCACAGAGGCAAAATCTTCCTGGAATTAAAGAAGAAAGCTAATTTTTGGTCCAGGAAAAAGAAAGAGGTTCAAGGGGATGCAAATAACAGCTCTGAGACTAGTTCAGACATAGGTTCTGGAAGCAAGAGAGGAAAAACCTACGCATGAGAATGAAGAGAGCAAAACAGAGATGAAAAGGAAATTTCAGAGCAAATTAATTTTAAGGATTTCAAGAAGCTCAGAGACAAAGTGGAAAAGGGACAAAAAATGATTGGGAAAATCTTGCTTTATATTTACTTGGAGCAGTGGTGCCAAAAGCTGAACTGACAGCAGGAGGTGAGGAACTGAACAGAAGAAGTGATTTTATGGCTTACAGGAGCAAGTAGACAGAGGGAAAAATAAGTCTTAATTGATGCAAGGTCTTCTAGTTTATTCAGAAAATTCAGAAAAAAAACCCCCAATATTTTTCCTGTTAATTGCTAGGGACAATTCTTGAAATGCAACAGCTTGTTTTAAAGAGCATATGGTAGGGGGTGCTAGGCAAATGCAGCAGACAATGTGTTACCAAAAGAAGAAAATCTCTTTTACATAAGGAGACATATGTAATCCAAATTTATCCACACGGTACCATCAAAAAGGGTATTTTAAATCGTGCCATCTATAACACTAATATTCAGACTGCAATTACTCACTAAGGTATGTGCAATCAGTACTTTCAGACATTACTTTAAGAGGCAGTGTGATGTATAGAAAAAAAGACAATGGAACAGTAGCTAGGAGTTGGTATGATAAGTGATGGGCTAACCTGGCTGTGATAAGTGATGTGCTAACCCAGCCTGATCACATGCTGAGGCCAATAAAAGGTCCTGTTGTCTGGAAGCTTCTTGATACTCTGCAGCGACAGGATTTACCTCTTTTTACATGAATATAATTTTTCTGCCTTCCTCAAGCACTCTTTGAATATGTGCTCATAACTTAAATTTATTTTTCAGCAACATTTTCTTTATGGCATTAGGTTTTCATACCTCTGCAACAACATGGTTCTCTTCCTGTCTCATTGCCAGCTTTTGTCAGCTGCCTTCCAGCTTTATGTTCTCTGGCACAGTGTGTAGAAGTTTCTGATCTACCTTCTCTTATATCCACCCAAATGCTTTTGTAGATGAGCCATGGAGGAGAAAACTGGCAGCACTCTGCACTTCATCATGAAATTACCTCTGTTTAAAATAAAATTTTGTGTTCCTATGATAAAGTCACAAACAAACCATGTCACAGAATGGATCTCATTAAAAAAAGAAACTAATTATGAAAGCCCATCTTTGGAGCCTCAGTTCACAGGATAGAGACCTAAAGACTGATTGGAGGAATGGGCAGCAAGAATTATGTGGGAGGACAGGGTCCCACAGTAGGATCTGCTCTGGGAGCAGAGATTCAAACTGCCAGCTGTGTGGGTTGGGTAAGGTATGGTGTCCATATGAGCCCTGGGTTAGTCAGGACAATCAAAGGGTGCTGGGTGTCTGGGGGATAGGGTGAGTGGGCTGGCACAGCCTGCAGCTCAGGGGGCTCTGTGTTGGCAACAGGTGCTGGCAATGCCACCTCTGGGGAAAAAGGGCTTCCATGGCAGCCTCCGTGTTCAAGTGACCATCTGGATTCATGCTATGTGTGACCTCCTCAACTCTTTGTGCAGGCTTCCAAGGTGGAGTTGGAATGAAGAGCATGGTCCCAACTTCACGCTTTGGTTCTGCTGGGGAACCAAAAACCTGTGAGCAGCTCTCTGCAGCCAGCTAGAAAACCAGCCCACAAGTTGCATGGCAAAGAAGTGTCATGCACTTAAACCTGAAGTGGATTTTGATGAGCATTTTAAGTTCTGTAGAATGAGAATGGATGACTAGTATTTCATGGTTTAAGATAAGATCAAAATAGAACCCGAAGTGACTTCAAAATGACAGTAAATCTTATGTAGCTTAAAGAAAATATGCCCTTCCCAGTTTTGAAAGTCTCCTTCAGTCATAACAGATATTGTGATGCCTCACCAAGAGCATGAGGAGCATTGATGTTGCCAATTTGGCCATCATCTCCTCCTGATTGCACTGTTTCTGCTAAAGGAGCTAGCAATACGTACAGCTGCTTGTAAAGAAGAACAGATTTTAAAAAATGCAAAGCTATCATGAAGGTGAAACATATGTACTAAGGTAGCAGTTCAATATCTATGCACTCCTGACTTAGTTGAGTGGTTCCAACAGCTCTTTATTTTATACAAAGGCTAATTTGTGTAGGAATATCTACTGACAGAGTAAGACCAACTCTGGCAATGCCATAACCACAAACAAAAAAATCATTCACTTCCTGGCACATCTTCTTCCTGCAGGATCTTGTGGTACAAAGTGCTTTTCCTCTGTGAGTGGCAGTTTCCATACCAACCTTGCTCTCTTAAGCACACTTATATAGAGCTGAGATGAAAAGACTGGAGTTGAAGCTGACAAATACTGCATCCTGTGCTCACTATGATTGTGGGTTTGCAGCCTTGTGGAGGTGCTCACCAGAGAGCACTACGTCAGGAGTATCACGCCTCCATTAAACCCAGTGCCAGGTTAGGTATCTACATTAGTCACTGGGAGAACTAGACATGGAGGAATGGAAATCACTACTGAGTGAGGGGACACCTTATAATAGTCAATAGGAAGTGCTAAAAAGGGAAGAGTGTTTCTTCCAGACTTAGACATCTGTTCCTTCTCTGGCCCCAGACTTGAAAAACATATGTGAGATTCACAGACCAACACTCTGTCACTTAAATCATTCCTTTGGGCACAGACGACCAGCTCCCTTTGTTTCTTTAAAAAACATAGTCAGTGGCAATATAATTTTATCAGCTAGTCTGGTGTTCAGATCTGAGTCTTTTCCAGCATGAGGCAGATCAAGCTCATTTCCCAGCAGACAGATCTGTGTGGCACACTGGGATGAGCCTCCTGTCTGCTACACATCCCCTACTGTGCAAAAACAGTGGGAACAATTTTAGGGTCAGGAGTGACAGTAGGAGAAAGCATGATGTTGTAAATCTGAAAAGATAGTATTTAGCTAAGATAGAGGGCCTTACTTCAAGCCTTGCCCAAACACATGAGTAAAAACATGCATTAAATAGAATTAAACAGTTGCCATACAATCACACACCATAAAGGAAATTATACGATGATCAAGAACTAAACCCCAGCTATCTTCATGAAAAGCAAATGCTATAAACATCTAGTACCCCTACATCCCTGTTTCTGAGCAGAAAACCTCTCATTGAAGCTTCTTTTATTTTGTTTGCTACTCCCTCTCTTGCCTCTAATCATGCCTCACATCAAAGCTATCTTTGCAGTTTCCTCTTTGCAGCCAATTTCTAGCCCCTCTCCAGGCAGAGCTCTAGGCTTTCTCTGTCTTTCAACCTTATATTTTGTTCATTTGTGGGTGATTAAGCTTCTTTCCATATCTGCACCTTGTTCTCAGTGATAGTTACTTTGAATTTTAGCTTTGGCATCAGGACTCCGGAAAGATGTTTTCTCACTGTCTTGGTCTTAATTAAAGCTAGCTTGCTGAAGGTTCTGAGCCACAGGAGTCCCAGGAGATTCCTGACCCTTTCATTTGGCACATTGTTATTTTCCAGGTGATCAGTTTGGGTATTTTTAAGTGGTTTTCAAAAATGATGTTTGCTAGGTACAGTGCATCAAAGTAATTATCTTTATATTTTTAAGAGGAAGTAATTATTAATCATGCTAGTTGAATTATTCATTGTAATTTTGAATTTGTCTGCCACTTTGAAAACAAACAGCTTGTTTTACTATTACATATGTTTTAGAACTGCATTACTTAACACCCAGATATAAGCCTGAGTAAAAATCACAGGAACAGAAATCTGTAGGCAGATGTTGCGCTTCAACATCCATTCTCACACTCAGCTCAGAAAATCTTGTGTGCAGATTTCACTTTCCTCGAGGTGATCCAGTTCCTAACCATTGACTTGGCATCAGCAATCACATCAGAGCAGCAAGGCAGGGTACATGCATCCTTTGAACTGACTCCATGGATCATTGATCCCAACAGTCACTGAAGGCAACAGGTGGTTAGACAGTATTAAAGGAATAGGTTTATTGATTCAATTCCTTAAATAAAACATTATGAAGAAAAGACTATCACAAAAGATCTTCAGATTATTCAGCAGGTTTCTGGTGCTCATGTCTCTCCTGATATAAAATATGCATGGTACAAATGCCCTGGGAGTCTACTGCTTGTCATCAGGATTGTGTCACACAAGCACAGCAAGCCAAGCAAAGAAAGGATGTGTGTGAATAGAATGTTTACATGGATAGGTGACTGACCTTAAATGCTGAGTTCACTCACTTTATGCCTGTTAAAAATCAAACCTTTCATCTATTTTTGACATTTAATACAAGCTAAATCTTTCTGTATGTTTACACTACTTTTGTTTTTCCAGTCATCTCAGTTCTCACTGACTATCCAGGCTCTCTTATGCCATTTCAGGGCAAAATTACACAGGTCAGTCATGATTTAAAAATTGTGATGGTTGTGCTCTGGGAAAAAAACCTCATACAGTTAGCGATGGCCAAGAGATGACTTTAGAACGTGTCATCTCTGCACAGCAGAGCGGGGCCCCCGGGCTGTGTGATGTTTGAACCCAGTTGTTTGGCTTGGGAGGGTTTGGAGGCACATGGATGATGTGGTTGCCTGTCCAGCTCTTTGGATGCAGCACAGAGGGTGTGCTGAAATTGCTTCACAGCTGCAACACCTGGCCTGTTGTCTCTCTCAGCATTCCATAGGCCAGGGCAAGGGCTGAGGCTTAGTGCTGGTGTGCTTTTCACCACAGCCTGCCTACCCTGGCTGGAGTGCAAAGCCTCTGTGGGGCTGCCCCGCTCCCCAAGGTACCCAGGAGCTCCCCAAGCCACCAGTGCAGCTCACATCCCAGTTGTGTCAGGAATCACACGTTGACACAGGTTGTGGGAATGATTCCCTCAGCTTGGTGGCCCCACTTGCAAAAATATTTTTGGGACTGGTACTGACTGATAAAAATATGCACTGTAGTCTATGCCAAGGCAGTGGTAAATTTGCTATAGCAACATAGTATGTCTGATGGGTATGTTATTCTGAAGCCTCAGCTGTGGGCCAGGACTCCTTCACACTAGATACTGTACAGGCCCAGACTGAAAACTGTCACTCTGAATTTGCTTTTTAAAGTAAGTGATTTGATGAATGATGATAGCCTCAGTACTGGTTTCAGAGTACAAATCCTGCTATTTTTATCTTCCGTTGTTTGCTAAACATCCTAGTAAACTTTCAAGTTTCAGAGCAACCTGCTTTCTCACAAAATATTTTGAGTATTTTCTGACTTCCCTTCTAACTCTGTCCTAGTGGTACCCTAACAAATTCCTGACAAAAAAAGAACTTCAGGACATTGTAGAAACCCTTAGTCATTGCAGAACATTGATATTTGCAAGGATGTTTCACATGGAATAAAACACATTCACATTTACAAAAAGGGTTGTTATTTCAAGCCTATTCATACATTACACTGTGCTTTCTCTCCTATAGTGGAAGAGCCAAAATATAACTTCATTTGAGATCATGTAGGTTAAAGATGGCAGAAAAAGTGCACTGAGAAACAAGGTGGTATAAAGCAACCCCATGGGGGCTGCAGCTGCCTCCTGCTGCGACAAAATGTCTCCAGAGACAATACAGGAAATTATTTCACAAATGGGTTCTCCCGGAGCATTAAAATCTAAAAGCATCACATTAGCACAAAAAAGCAAATAATTTTAAAGGAAAAGGTGTTTTTCATATTATATGGTTAAATCATGATGTGCACTCTGTTAATGCTCTAAATAGTTTTCTTATTTAGGTTACTTGTTTCAGATTAAATCCTGTTTCCAGGTGGCGGTGTAAGTAAACAGCTGTAAGCTGAGGTTTACTCCCTGCTGCTGGGATGTAGGAAGGACTCTAGACTTACAGTGCGCAGCTTCTAGCTAATGCAGAGTAGATACTGTTCCATTTTTTGTAATTTTAAAATTTCAAATTCAGCCTGATTATGTAACTTTAACTTTTATGCTTACCTAATGAACCTGAACATGATACATGCACCTTCAGCAGCTATTTACACATGGGCTGAATCTGTCTTTAAAAGGCCTACTAATGTGAAAAAGCTTGGTACAACAAATTTTTATGCAATTTGATAAATATGCCTCTCTGTGTCAATCCTATAATGATTTTAGATAGAACATAAATGGTTACATTAATAAATGTACCTGATTTCAATGGAATTTGTTTCATTATATTCACATGTTTTGTTTAGTATTTTGTTAGCATATATGAAAAATGAATGAATGCTCAAACTATGTCACATCTCTCCTTAGTGATTAATTACAGCATAAACACCGTGATTCTTCTATGCTGAAATAGAAAAAACAATACCTCAGAGACATGTTTAATCATTTGGCTCTAATAGTGCTGTGTTTATTCGTTCCTTTTTGGTCCATTAGAGAGTAAATTAGATTTGATTCACTTACTTTGATTGGCTTAATTGTACCAGATACAGAAGAAATACAAATAAAACTGTAATAAATCCAGCAGATGTTTAACCTGCTCAACCAAGATCTTTAACAGTCAATTCCAGTAGCAATTTACACTCAGCAGTTTAACCAGACCCTTAGGAAGTGGATCTGATTTTTCTGAAAACCAGATATTTTATTTCTGTGTCGCTGAAACAAGACTGGTATACCGTATTTTCAAGTCTGGATTATTTTACAAATGTTTTTTTGTGATTGTGTTCTTCTCGGTGCTGGGCATTCCCCCCTGGCAAGAGGATTTTAGGAGCTGTTGTTAAAGTAAATTCTGTGGCTTCTGCTCAAGGTAAAAACACTAAAGGTCACTAGCAGAGAAAACAACAATTTCAGAATAAAATTATAAAATAATAATTTTTAATGTCTTTGATTTTAAAATCTAATGCATAATGCACTAAACCACAAGGTTCATCAGATCAAAATTTAAATTGCTATGACCTTTAAATATGCTATTTAATGTGTGCATGAGAAATTCTAATATTAAATATCATATCTTAGTCAAATTGGTCTTTCACGTGGCATTGCAAAACCATCTGTATCTATAGAACTAAAAAGGACAATATACCTTAGTGAACCAGTCCATGATGGAGTTTGTTATGCCCCAATAAACCCTGCCAAGAAATAAAGTAGCCCATTAACACAGAAAAATGTCAGTTATTTTAATTACAACAGGAGGTGAAAGGAATCTTCTCTGAGTGTGAAATTACTGTGAAGCTATCCATTGATCCCTCTATTTAATCAGTCTCTTGAGAACACCATGAAGATGGAAGAGTATCTGATTAGTGTAGGAGTGTCAGCCTGGGATTAGCTTTAGGCACCTGGCTTTTATATCGAGGGCTTTCCCCTCTCCTCTCACAAATTTGGACCTCTGGCTGGATTTACCACTGGCCCCACTGAAGCAGGGTTCCCCTCTTTGTACAATGCCAATGGAAAAAGGCAGAGGATGCCCAAACTTTTTGGTTAGGTTTCCTGACAAAAGATTCAGCAAATGACACACCAGGTCACAGACAGTGAAGGGAACAAAACCAAAGCACCCAAATCAGTAACTCCGAAGCCATCCAAGAAGGCCAAGTAGGCCACTGTCCCTGGGATGAAACCCACTGAGGTGGGTCAAGGAGAGATCCTTCCCTCCCCAGCCAGCTCCAGCAAACCATGGGCTGACTGTGTGCCCAGGGGCGTGGGACTTATTTTGGACTGAATGGGGAAAACTGTTCAAAATTTACGGGATGTTTTAAAGGGATTTAGTGTGAAATGTCCTATGGGATATTTAGGGAAAGAACCAAAGTTGGGAGAAGTGTTCAAGTGACTCAAGTTCTGGGTGAAACACAGAAGAGGCCCACAGATACCAGGTGCTTCCATCAGCTCTCTTCAAGCAAATCACAACTTAAGCATTCAGGCAGAGCCTGCTGCTCATGCAGTTGCCTGTTAGTGTGAGGAAGTTAGATTTCTCCTTCCTCTGTTGTAAAATCTTTTACTTCTCCAACCAGCAGCAGAGGATTATTCTCAGCAAACCACTGAATATACACCCAAACTGAAAACAAACCATTTGCAAACGAGATATAACCTGGAACAGGTGCTGAGTACTTTGAATATTGAACAAATCTGTCAAAATCAAATTCTGTTCATAGATAATTTGTGAATAGCAGAAAAAGCTAAAACAGCAAAATAAATGTTTGATCTGCATAGTTTATGCTGTTCTGTCAACATCTGAATTATCAACCAGAACACCTACTCAGATTCTTCAATGTCAGATCCAAATTTACTGTCCCCAAAACAAGTCTGATCTGTTCAGAGGAGGCTGAGGTGAGCTGATCAGTGCTAGACATGTATATGCCTTCTATTCGCACTACAATGGGCAGCTCTAGGAGAAAATTCTTCCCTATAATTTAGATTTCTGTTTTAAACCAAACTAAACTATGCAACGTCTGATTTTCTTCTTTGTGTGTGTGTGTGTGTGTGCATGTGTGCATTACATTACACTTGGTTATTGTGAAGTGAGGATTTTCAAAGCATTTGAATTATTCACCACCCACATTATTTTGTATTTTATTCAGTTTTCCATGAAAATTGCCTGTGAATTAAACCACAATCACTAAAAATGTTCGCTTTGTATTACTGATTTTTTAAAAAGTGTTTGCAAATAAAATATACAGTTGGAACATAAAACTTCTCAATAGAGCCCTGAATCTGTTAATATTGAACTAGACATCTTACTCTCAGACTTCATCCTTGCTGCAAACCCTATCACTTTAAAAAGAAGGAGCCCTTTATGAAAACGGTATTCCTACACCAGCAGAGCAATACAGGAAGCTGTGATCAGATCTGACAGTTGGTTTACTCTTAACATTTGATCACAAAATTTCCGTGCCATCTGCAGGAAGCCTCACAGGCAAATGTGTCATCACATCTAATAATGAAAAGAAGAAACAGACAGAACGTGCTGTAGAAACAGACTGCTTTAATTAACCCCCAAACAATGCTTTGCAGAATTTGCAGAGGCAAACTCCTGTGTGGACAGGTTGCAAAGGAGAATCTCACAACAGCAAAAGAGGGTTTTACCTTGGATACACCACAGATTTATTAAGAAAACCTTCTAAGTGATGGATTTGGGGATTGCATGCCTTGCATACCTTTGAATTTAGTGAAGGCAGGCAATGCTGGTAGCAACTAGCAGGCAAAGCTGTCTGCTTTGCCCTGTGACAAGGGCAGTGCCAGCTGTGCTCACAGACTGTCTGCCCAGGGCCATTGACTGCACTACTACATGAAACGAGGGTGCAGGAGACTTGAAAAGTTTAATAGTTATGCTTAGGGGATAAAAAAGCTGTGTCTGATTTTTACTCTGAAGGAGGATCTCCAGCCACAAAGAAATGAATGGAAACAGGTGCACAGCAGCATCCCCTGGTGCCAGTCAGGGTGAGGTATGATGTGGGGAAAGTATTGGGGGATGAAATCCCAGGATGATTCAACCATGTGAAGCTGCTCTGAAGGACTGGCCTGTGCTGATGGGTAGAATGTAAGTGCACTTTAGAGAACAGGTTGCTCCTGGACACATCTTGACACTCCTGTGTGGTTTATGTCTCACCAAAGAAATGGTGCTATGCTGTTTTATCCTGACTACATGCCCTGCCTCCTAGTTATTATCACCTTGGATGAGGACCAAGGCAATGGCTTGCCATGCTGCTTCAAAGAGATCTCTCATTGTTGAAGTCAGCCTGAGCACCAGGACATGGTTGCACTGTGTGTCGTGCTAAATGCCACCCAGCAACTGGGCAGGAGGAAAATCCCATAGTGGCAGGGTGGGTGTTCATACAATAGGGGCCCACTTGAACAGTGTTTGGAAGTCTGGAGAAAACAAGTCATACACTATCCTTCTTATCTGCAAGCCAGCAGCACCCTGTTTCAGTACATAATTGAAGCCGCAGACTGTCCCTGAGCCTTCCCAGGTGCTTCCTCATTTACATCTAGTCTTAAGTTCTGCTGCACCAATGTTTGGAAGAAATAATGTTGCGACACTATGATTATTTTCTTTATGTTTTTCAAGCACTTTATTTTTTCTCTGCCTTTGGCAGGCTGGTCATCCTCCCCGAGTGTGATCTAAAGAGGAGTCACCCCGTGGTTCCTCACAGAGACTCCAGGCAGTGGGTTGTCAGGATTTGATCTCTGACAGGAAATAAAGTTTTCTTGGGATTTTGTTTGCAGTCCAGATCCATCTGCAACAGCATAGCCAGGGTTGGCTTTGTGCAGTTTGTGGAAGCACCCATGAGTTGTCTGCTCAGTGCCAGCTCAGCACAGCCCTGCCAGCGACATCCATCCAGGTTTGGCAGCTGGAGCTCCCAGTGTGCTGGGACTTTCCCCTCCCAGCAGCAGGATGGGCGTGGCTCAGGCTGCCCCTGACCAGGAGCCGGCAGACTCAGCTGGAGCTCAGCTCACGCCGCAGCCCAGGACCCATTGGTACCCAGTCCATTTAGCAATTCAGCACCTAAAGTAAAAAAGGAGGGTCTGTAGCGTGGCACAGAATTTTGTGGAGAAAGGCAGCTGACTGCTCTCAGACCTGTGGCAGGGAAAGGACATTTCCCACTCTGTCCAACCTGTACCACTGAGAATGACGCTGCAACACTCACAGCTTATGAAAAAATTAACACGTTCCTGTGTGACCAAGTGTGGCAGCACTATACCTGTGCGCAAAATTGGAGTAATTCGCTATCCTTGAATGCCACCTATAGGTTAATGTTTTCTGAAATAATCCTGATAAAAACCACGAAGGACAGAGGTCAAAGTGTACTTTTGGATCAAAGTGCCAAATTTTTGTGTGCTTACTTTGATTTTTGTAAGGTCACTACTTGTCCTTAGGGCAGTTGCATCCATTGCCCGATCACAGTTCTTCTCTATATGACTTTACAGATCTACTCACTCATGGTTTTAATGCCTCATTTACGAAATTATCATTCAAAGGCTAATTTTTTGCAGGAGCACAACCCTATGGATTTATTCCTTATTGCACAACACCCTTTAGTTACTGCTCAATAGTGACACAAAGCATCCTTTGGAAAGATGTCACAGGGTACTTTGCAAAAGCAAGTTTCAGATCATTAACAGGGAAGTCAGTAATTTACAGCAGCTGGGAGTCTGGCCCTGCTTTCTGGTAAGAGACTTTTGAGCAGCATGCATTTGATACTTCACTTTACAGTGTCCTTTCTATTTATTTATATTTTCCTCATTAGAGAAGAAACTTACCATTTCTCAACTCTATAAAAACAGGAGGTTCCTTTAGGAACTGGTTTATTTGGGAAGTTTTTGATAACATAAATGGAACCATCTAGAGATGGTCAATTCATTTCAAAGAGGATTTATCCTGCAAGGTGCTGGACATGACCTACACTGTGCTCATGGCCTTCCTCTATGTATCACCTTTTGAGGAGGCACCCAGTACACTGCAGGACCTCCTTGCCCTACCCCAGCTCTGGCTCAGTGATTCAGCTACAGCAACATCAGAACATATTTTGTCTCACTCCTAATATATGCTGGCACATATCTGGTAGCATATTTGGACAATGTTGCTATTTTAGCATTCTATTACAATAACCACCCTGAAATTCTTGGGAAAAGAGAAAGATTTGGTTGGGTTTTTGGGTTTTCTATTTTTTTTAAAGTTTCTAAAAGATGTGGATGGATAAGGTATTAATAAAAAATTTTTCTCGCTTTTCACACCTGCATATATGGAATGCATGGCAGTATAATCTAATAAAGAATGTTTCTTTAGTTCACCTATATCTTCAAGACACTTACAATGAGATCAGTGAGAAAAGTGTTTGACATCAGCCATTGCATCTCTAGCTTTATTTCAACTAAAATCAGCAATGCAGTAATGGAAGCATAATGCAGATTAAGAAATTCTGTTGATGCAGAAGGTCCTGGGATCTAAGGTATCTTCTAAGAATGTTTCCAGAAGTACACAGTAATTCATTGCAACACCAAACTTCACTGGTATGCATAACAGCATTAAAAACCAGCTTTCTCATATAAATGTCAGTTTCTTATTTAAAAAAAATTAAAGTGCAGTGAATTACCTCAATCCTTCCTCAAATCCTTTGATTATTTCTTAGAGAACACCTGAAAATGAATATGCAAACAGCCTGAGATCCCTTTGCTGTACAGTGTAATGACCTATTAAATACATGAGCAAAGACGCTTAATTCTGTCTCCTCAACCTTTGTTGCTAAAGTAAATACTCAATGGATCACTGGGAACACATCCTTACCACACAGGCTGATAGGTTCCTAAAGCTCCTGTTGTCTTCAAATTTTTCTTAAGACTTGAAAAAGTCATTAACATTTGCACTTGTTGGATATCAGTGATGTAATAAAGTAACAGGCAGATGTAGTCAGCTGAAATGAGAAAGAATAAATTCTCTTTAGATAGACTGATATTACTTGTACTATTAACATTGCTTTTTTATTTCTCAGCTTAACCTATTTGCCTATCAGTTCCAAATGTCTTTTAACTGTGCTATTATACATACCAAATGCCTTTGTTTGAATAGATGTTTGGGCTATTAAATTGCTGCAGTATTTCATTTTTTATCACATGCACTAAAAGGTACTGTACAAGCATCAGTCCACATTATCAGGCTCAACTGCACATTTGCTCTCATGGAGTCAAGAGAAGGCAGTATTTTCCTGATGACATTCCTAGAGCCATCTAATTGTTTTTCCTCTGTTAAGAGTCTCTCCCAGGAGGTGTAAACAACTTGCAGAGAGGAGAAAAAAGCATTCAAGGCACCTTCCAAGATGACAAAGCACAAAAAGTTAGGAGAGACATGACTTTTCCTTATCTTTTACTTATTTCAGTATTTGCAGTATTCCTTAGTAAGGCCTCCGAAGCAATGAGTCAGGAAGTAAAATTCTTAAAATAATCTAGAAATGTTCAGAAGAAATGTATGTTTTGCAAAATCCTAGGCTGTGCCATCTCCAGCAATTTCTGTAATGACTGTTCTAGTGGATAAGAGAGCAATACTTTCTATCAGTCTCCTCCTTGGAGTCAGTGGTCTCTTCTGTCTCCAGATATCATCTCCTTCACAACAGAGCCTTCCCAGGAGGGGACAAATAAGAGAACAAAGTGGTATCACAGAGGGGCTTCACTGCAAGGAATGCCTGTTGCCTGGCCACATAACCCATTTTCAGATACATACATACTGAGCCAGGAACAAGCTTGGCTTTGTCACCTCTGTGAGATCATGGATGCAATTAGGACTCTGCCAGGGTGTGACCTGGTAAACTGGATGTTGAGATAAGGTAACGCTCTCTCATCCATTTCTGTCAACGAAGGCAGGTTTTGGCATGGCAAATGACAAAATTATTCCCTTTGAACAAAACAGTGCATTTTTATGATTCTGGTGCTGGCTGTGATTCAGCTTTTCTATATGTCAGTTGCCAGCAGCTTCCTCAGATGAATCAGTTTCTGTTCCCTAAACTGAGGCAGACAGATGTTAGCAAAATACCTGTGCAGTACTTAATTCCAAATACTATAAAGAGAACTTTCTTGGATTTATGTTCTGTCTAGAGGACTGGTTGAGGCTGTGCAAAAAAAAAAAAAAAAAAAGCCTTAGAAACAAAAGGATCAGAAGGCATCCCCTTGTTCCAGTTTGGACAGAAGCCTTTGGCACGCTCACATAAACTATATTTCACATGTTCTTCAGTATCTGTGGATTTCAATTTTTTTTCCCTACATGATTCTGAAAATGTTAAGATTCCAAATGCTCTTTGCACAGAAAACTCTAGCATTGCCCTTTGGCCAGAAGGTGATCATAGAGCTTTTTGACTCACTTCTAGCACAAATAGTAAACAAAGCTTATTCAGCATTGAGCATCCGTCTATGTTGGCAGATTTTGCAAAAATCCCATGAAGAGTGGAATCCTACCAAAATAAGACTGTGCCAAGCTAACAGAGTACGTTGCAGAGGCCAGCATCTGCAAGTCCTCTTCCTATTGCTGTCGGATATGGAAAGCCATGGTGCAAGGTATTATATTTAGAAAAGCATCCTGGGTTTTCCATGTAAACATACTGCTCTGGAACTGATAGCTGGAGCAAAGAAGGAAATATGCACTGGTATTTTTTTGATTAACCTTCCAGGGAATCATTCATGAGAAAGCATAAATAATTCTACCGGAGAAACCTGAAAAAATTGACAGCAGTATTAACTTGCACACTACCTCAGGGGTTGTTCTTCACTATCATTAGCCTGGAATGGAAATATTCTGGGAATGATTACCTGGTCTCCTAGATTTACTTTTAATGACAAAGACAGCTAAAGCCCAAGAAAAGCAATGGCTCTTTTAGGAAAAGGAAAAACATATACAGAAACATTTGCTGTATATCAAATGCATGCCCATTTATAACAATAAGCTAGAATGCATGGATTACACTTTATCTGTCCTTACAAAGAGTTCAGTGACTACTAAGGAAGCAATTATTCTTAAAATATCTTAAAGGACCAAAGGGCAAACAGATGGGTGATTCCAAGCAGGGTAGACAAGAAGCTCCTGTGGTACAGCTGGTGTTTGCAGTGCAACCACCTCCAGCTGAACTGCTCACTCCGGCTCCCTGCAGGGTCAGTGGAGAGGAAGGCGTGACGCCCAAAGCACGCTTATGGCATGAGTCACCCAACCTCTTTTACAGTCCAAATTGGAGCATCAAAATTCAAGCATTGAAACAAGCTGCTGTGGGGAAGCAACTGAGACACCATCCCTGGAGGTATTTAAAAGATGTGGCACTTAAGGACATGGTTTAGTGGTGAACTTTTCAGAGTTATGTTTATGGTTGGACAAGACAATATTGGAAAGTTTTCCATCCTCAAAGATTCTCTGTTTCTAATCTGAATCTCTCTTGCTGCAACATGGGAAGCTTTCCTTTCACTGCTCACTTCTGTGAGGAGTCTAACTGCCCTCTCTCTAGCACCTGGCAAGTAGCTGAGGACAGCAATCACATCCCACTTCCTTGTCTCTCCTCCAGCTGATTAAACCCAGGTTTTAAGCAGCTGTGGGAGGCTGGGGTGCACCTCCCACTCCACTCCTCAGCCAGTGCTGCCTGCACCTCCCTGGAGCAAGGTGAGAAGCTCAGACTCAGGTAGTGATGGGTAGCAGGTTTAACAGTGTCACTTTTCAACCATTCATCTGTAGTTAGAGCTAAGCACATGCCTTGCCCTGTCTGATGAGCAGGGCAGCCTCTCCTCCCACACAGACTGCTCTGAGGACATGTAAGGGCAGTGAGCACTGTGCTTAGATCCAGTTGACTTTGTATTCAGACATTAGGCAGGTACCACTGATAGTCTCAAAATTACCTTGCCACTGAAATGATATTTTGAAAATATTCAAAAGTTCACCTATCAGGAGAAGTTTCAAAGAGAAAAAGGCAAATGAGGTGTAATGGCAAAACACTGGGACTTGAGTAAAAGCTCAGCTGTCATTGCCAGCAGTATGACTACGTGCACAAGGTAGGTAGTTTCAAAAATAAAATCATTTCACCAGAACAGATAAGTGTTGTTTTAAAAATGGCAGATACCATTTTAGCATTCATATGAGAAATGTTATAAATAGGTAGTTTTGAATATAAAGCAACCAAGCTACAAGAGAAGACAGACCCTGCTTTATGCTGCTGCTGGGTTTATCGGTGCTGCTGCAGCTTTGCCCAGAAGGAATCAGCCTTATCAAGGTTCTCTGACCTCGGAGAAGAACAGAAATGATGTTGAAGATGATGCAAGAATTGTGATGTTGAAGATGATGTAAGAATTGTCCACCTGCCTTCTCAGGGTCTCTTTAAATCATGATGGGAGATTCTCCTTTTTTTGTGTGTCTATTACATCATGTTTTCCATAAAGGGCTGTAGGTGGTTATTGGAGAAGACATGGAAGAGGAGAGACACACAAACGGGAACAGACTGGGATGTTTTTCTGCACCTGGGCCAGCGTTATTTCCTTGGATGGGACAGACAGATCCAGGCTTTCCTCAGCAACTCAGAAGAGTATAGGTAGAGCTGTTTCTATACCTTTGTGCTTTCACTCTGTCTAAAAAGTTTTCTATTTGATGTGTTCCATTTTTAGCATTACAGATACCTCCCTTCCCTGTAAGGAATTTTGTCTCAAAGCCTTGGTCCATTTGGGGCATGTCACAGGAGTAGTCTCTGCTTGTTGCCATGCTAAGAACCCATTGATTGACCTGTACATGGAACCATACTATATATTTAGCAAAAATATATGAAAATTTATACAGTATAAAAACAATCACAGGAAAGTTGGCATATGCTGGGTATCTCATGAGGGATTTCATTTTACCAAGCAACTTTAATTTTTTTTTCATTTGAGTACTGCAAGAAAGTTGAGTGCCAGGGATAAAATTAAATGAAAGAAGGCAGTAGCTTAGCACCCTGGGACATGGAGGACAAGAGGTGTCGCACATGGGAAAACACATGATGAGAGATTCATGGTGTGCTGGAGCTTTGCAAAGCTTACCTGGTGCAGCCAGGAAAATTCAAATGAGAGGGAATGGGCAACAAAGAGTCAGTGGCATGAATCACAAGGGTGTAATGACTCAGGAACCAAGTTCATATTAGCCAGCTGGATAGACTGAATGGGAACAAAGCAAATCTCAGGGAGGCCAGATTCAATGACAGCACAATGTGAGTTCATGATTTGTAATTTTAATAATGCAAAATTCAGTAAATAAAATGTTAAAATAAGCAACTTAAATAATTCATTGCAACATTTACTATTTTAGGACTGTTATTTTATAGCATATTTGATTCAACTGTTCAGTGTCATTGTATGTCCTTTCCTTGTAACCATGTCACAATTTAGATATTACAACAGTGTTTCATAATGGTCAGCTAATTGTAAGGTGTTTCTGGGTTTCTCAATAGAGCAGAATCCCATCTGTCACACTAGAACATCAGCTTTGAGCTACACTCTTGTTCACCAAGGTTTAATTTTACCTCAGGTGGCATATATTTCTAATCCTTGTCCTAAAGCAGTAAGTTTATGTAGGTTTGAATACCATTTAGGACTTCAATAGTTTGTGTCTTCAAAGCACTATGTAAATATTAACCAATGTACACCCAACAATACTTGTGTTAACTGTAGGAGTTAGAGCCAGAGGCTGCATCAAAATTTAGAGGTTATGCTGTGATTATCTTTGCTATATCTGTAAAAGCACTTGCAGGTGCTTTTGGTAGACCTGACATTTTTGCATACAGTGTATATATATAACTTACATCAAAAACTATTTTTTTTTAATAGTTGTCTGTGTTTGATGCTGCACAATGGCTGATGCAGACATAAAAACAAGTAAAGTGCTAATGGTGGGCAAGCTGCAGGGCTGACTGCAGGCTGGTTAGCTTAGCACTCATCACAGGCAAAATCATGGGAAAGACAGCATGACATAAATATTATTATTAAAGACTAGTTTAAGCACAATGTAAGTTGCAAATAATAAGGGACACTGACAACACACTTTAATGAAAACAATAGCATCCTATTTAAATGTAAATTTAAATGTTAGCATTTAACAGTGAAATATTACTAGCATTTTTGACAAGTTTAGTTAATAAAAAGTGACAGCTGACATAATACACTTAGATTTCCAAAGGTTCTTTCCCTTGATACAGTATGACATCCTGATTAAAAGCATTTAACTGGACCACTGAAGCACAAACTAAAAAAGATTTAAAACTGTCTGTTTGGTGGATCTCAGAAAGAAATTATAGGTGGAGTCTCTTTTCAGGCTCAAATGTGTTCATCCTCTTTACTGAAGTGCAGAAGCCATCAGATTACGCCTACAAACCAGTAAGACCAAGGCTTAGGAGAAGACTAGCTAACTCAGTTTCTCATTAGCACAGAAAGGATCTCATGAAGGCCCCAACATTTTTAGTAACATACCTCTGCTCTCTTGCTCTTCTTACTGTGGCATTTTCCCATCTGACCTATTCAGGTTTCACAGTGTTTGGAGCAAAGTCTTCACTCCTGAGCTGGAACAAAATCTTCTTGTGGCCAGTACCAGGCTTTCTGTCAAGTTGACTTTGGCTTAGGTCCTCAGTGAGATAGTCAAATAAACAAAATTCCACCAATTACTTCTGCCTAAACAGTGGTGAATGCCAACCTCCCTGATGCCCCTAAAGACCTTTATGAAGAAAAACACTAGTCACAGACATTTGGGTGAGAAAAAAACTTCCATGTGTTTCTCCTGCCCAGGGTAGCTTCCAGCCATAAAAGACAACAGTAGAACAGTACACCTTGCAATTCACAGCAGAACAGTCTGCAAACTCTGTGTGAGAACAGAAGGTCTTGGTATTGCAGTCTGTACAAAATTGCAGAACCAGGCCTTGTGCACATCTGAGTAAACTGATCTCCAGAGCCCTGACGATGGGTTAAAAACCTCGCACACACTGAGGTGACAGATGTAATGGACACAGAGAATTAAAATGTAATGGACACAGAGAATTAAAATGTAATTAACATTACATCCATTGTATATGTTTACATTAACTGCCAATCTGATTATTCCACTATATAACCAATGAGAAAAGTTGAGGCAGCCTTAACATAAACAGAGATACTTTTATATGAACACCAGTAGGCATGAAAAGTAAATCAGAAAAGGAATGGCGATCATGCAATGCTCTCTGAGCCTGTGGTACAGAAGCAAGAGGCTTGCAATTTATCATGCAGTTCAGAAGGCAGCAGGAACCCTACAATTCCTATTGTGAAGCTGCAGAATTGTCCTGTAGTCAGCAATTTAGTCTGGACCATTTTATTAAAATGTCTTTTAGTGCTTTGCAACATAACTTCTGTTTTAGACAATAAGCTTGAATTTAAAGTGAGAAGAGTCTCCAGGCTGCCATTGAGAGCTCTGCAAGCTCAAGAGGACAGATTGTTATTAGCACTCCAGCGGCTCCTCGCTGTGGGTAATCACATTATAATAGCTTTCTTCTCCTGTAGGGGCTGATGAATATATATATATATTTATATATATATATTTATATATATATAACAGGTCCAAGATGCATATTTCTATCATTTTTAGTCTGGCTTCTTACTGTGGCAATAACTTGCTTTCTATTTAACACTGGCAAGTAAAAAAATTGTTAGAACATGGGCATCTTTCCCAGTCTCTTTAAACATACTGCCTTTATAGGAGGGATGAGGCTTTAGCTGCTCCCACCACAAACAGCATAAGGAGCTCACTCTGTCCTTTGTTGTATCAAGCTTGTTATGGCTTTCATTTGACAAGATTGCATATATGCCAACCTCAGAAAATGCAAATTGATTTAGCTTGATCTGACACTTGTAACATGCCTCTATCTAGTTGGTTTGGAGTGTAGGGATGAAGTATCATACAAATGGGCACTCCAGTTCAAAACTTATGTAAATGTCAAGGGATCTTTATTTGAAACAGTCCTAGGGAAACTCTGAGGTCCCAAATCAGCTGTTACCAACTATTTGAAAATATCTTAGGGTTTCAATGAAGATAAATAGAATGAACACATTGCAGTCTAGATCCGTAACTTCCTACGGCATAAAATACCACCTCAATGACATTTGTTACCAAATTAACATCAAGAGATGGGTCTCAGAAGATGTCCTCCAGCCCTTTTTTCATTCTCAGTTATAATGGATCTTTACAGTAGTTTTGAGATCCAGTCCAATAATGCAGCACAACATAAGAACACGAGACTGGTGTTACTAAGGCAGACCATGGGTTTGTTGATCACTGCACCCTGTTCCTGTCTGTCGTCAACAGTGGAGGGAGAGTAATGGAAGGGAAGCACATACTTCTATTTCCCCCCAAGTTCAGTCCCTGACTCCAAAAAAAGGTAGCTCAGAGACTTTCTGAACAAGAGCTGTTGCCTTTTCATTGAGTGGATACTGATGGGTTCTTTCCAACTAATTTTATCTACTCATGTTCTTAAAGCCATTCAAATTCTTAGTATTCCCAGCATCCAGACTCAAGGGGACACACAGACTACCTTCATAGAATGCAAAAACTATCACCTTTGTTTGTTTTGAACTTTCTGCCTGCTCTTAAAATTAGATGTCCCTTAGATCTTTTAACTGGATGTATCAGGGCCTCCATTCATTCCCCATTAACCCTTTCTGAGCTGCTCCTTATTTTATAGATCTCACATGCCCTGAAACTGTCATATCTTAAAGCATTTAGGTCTACTTTGAAATAAACTTAGCTTGGAAACAGAAAACATTGTAAGCTTTAGCCTTCTAACAGGATAGGAGGAAATCATCATTATCTTCAGACATCAAAACAAAATGCACATTGGTCATAAAACACCTCAGCAGTTTTTCTGTCTCACTCCAAGACAAAACTTTTTTTCCAAAAGATCATATCCTAAGTGATGCAGCACTGTTCTTTGTTCAAATTGTGTTTGGCAGCCATATGCAAACAGGCCAGTCATCAGAGGGTATCATCCCACCTTACTGTCCTGTACACAAAATCCAGAGTAAAAATGGTTTACACAGATCTATATGTGTTATAATAATGAGGAATTGCACAACATGCTTTTCATATTGAGGCAATGATTTAGAGGTTTCTCTGAGTCTGTGCTTGCACAAATCAGTTGTGATTGCTGGGATGGTGAAACAACTACTACACTGCAGCAAGTACTATGGGAACTTCCGAAAGAAACAAGTCTTAAACCATGCAAATCTTCAATTCATACTGACTCAGAAATATCTTCTATTTCCATAATTTACAGGAAAAGGATGATTAGGAAGTTTCTAAGCCTGCTCATTTATTTTCAGCCTATTTCAAAATTATTCCTGTCTTTTCAAGCCTGCCTCCTTTGAGTAACACAGGACTGTGATGTACAATAACCAAGTATAACTTGAGAACGAATCAGTACAGCAGTGAGTGCCACAGCTCAGGAGTTTCTCTCCAAGTTATCTGCAATGCCTTCAAACACCAATCTTTCCTTCTCCCCTGACCACAGCAACATCAGAGATGGATTTTCTGTTGAGCTCCAGGAGGTGGAGTCATGAGGCTTCAGCATGGCCTAGCCTAGCTCACAGCCCAGAGGCCTCTCCAGATAATCAGTCTATTAGAGATCTCTCATCGAAAATAAAAAAATATAAAAACATAAAATTTGTAATGGATCATAGAAATGACAAAGCTCCTGAGCCATCACATGCCTCTGAATTTGCTGCACAGACATATTTTGTGTGATTAGCAGAAGCCAGTACTTCTTGGGTGAAAACATTGTTGGGTAAATGGTTCAGAGAAACGAAAACAATTTGAAATTGTCTGCAGCCAGCCTTGCTCAGACAATATGGATCTGAATTTCAATTCTCTGTAAACAAGCAGCCCATCTCCGAGTGTGTCAGCAGTTTTAATGTCATGTCATCCAATCAACACAGGTTGTGTTCTGGGAATCAGAAAAAAATACTTTTGCATTCATGGGAGAGAAGATGTTTTATCCCATTTTACTAATTCCTTCTACTAAATCATACCTCCCTTAGTGCCTTGCTGATGATAAAGACCACCACTCATTTTCTGGCACTGTTGAATTCCTCTTTCAACAACATGAGTTCACACATGCTTCCAGACTGCTATACACAAAGAAGTAGCAAATCACTTTATAGAGAGTGACATTTCTTCTTCTGTGATGCAGTCTGTGTACCACTGCAGAACACACTTTTTAAGGTGAACTGTCTATTCGAAATCACAATTTGCTTGAAAATGTTGAGTTAGTTTTTCAGCTGCTGAAGTCTGTCAGAGATCCATTTAATTCAATGGAGACATGCTAATTTGAACTAAAGAGCTGACCCTCTGTGCCTACCCATATTAAATTATTATTCTATTCGACAGATCACAGATAATTATAGTCCTGCATACTTCTGTTTATTGACACTGTGTCTTTGGGAACACTCTCTTAAAGGAATTTAGCTAGTCATCTGCCATTCGTTTCAATTACAGAAACACAAATACAGACTACCAAATGAAAACAAAAAAAACCCCAACCCAGAAATAAAAGAAATAAAACCACAGAAACTTAAGAGAAATTATAGGCTGGTCTAATATTTGGTCTGTTTTCAACCCATTGTAAAAACATTGCCTACCAAGCTGGAGAGATTTGAATGACTCCTTAACAGGCAATTCATGATCTTTGTGATGCATCATCAATCTGCACACATAAGTCCCATCTTGTTCAGTTCTGGACCAGGACTGATCCCAGCACTCTTCACACCTTAAATTTTACTCTTATTTTAATTTTTCAAGAACAGATGTCTCCTGCCTGACTGTATATCACTGCCTTGGAGCAGTGGAGAGCCACAGACTTGTCCCCTGCCACCCGCTGACCTTGGCACAGAGTCTTGCCAGTGCGGCACAGAGGGCCCATCATGTCACAGATATGCTGCCCCACTGCTGCTTTGTGCCATATTCTGCTCTGTGATGGAGAATAACAGAGGTAAAGTTACCTTTTGTCTTCATGTTATCATGAAAAGCAGAAAGGAAATTTTGTAGTCCATGTGATCCCTCCTTTCTGTTTGCCTTTTCCCCCCATGCCATATGTTCATTTCACTGGTAAAAGACTGTGAACCTGGTTTAACAGATGAACCTAAACCCTCTCCAAGCTGTAGTTAATTGTTGTCTGTCTTAGTAAAGCAGGCTTTCATTTCATCCTGAATCACTAAATAGAAAGTTTTTAAGTACACTGCACATCTCATCATGTTTGGTGGGAGAGGTACTAGAAACACCTTGTATGCCATCTACGCAAACAAATTTAACCACACCAACTTTTACTCAAAGGCAGATCATTCTATGGTACCTCAGCTAGCTCACAAATCACTGTATTGTCATACATCTGGGATGAAATAACCCTCTGCACCAGCACAGGCCAGGGCCAGCTGTGGGTACTGGTGGAGGGGCAGCTGAACTCAAGTCTGCAGTAGGCTCTTGGGGCTGGGAAGAGCACCCATGTGCTGGGCTGGCTGTGAACAGCACACTTAGCAGATTGAGGGATGTGTTTATTCCCCTCTTTCTGGAATTTGTGGGCCCAAATCTGGTATGATGTGTCTAGATTTGGGTTCCCCAGTAGAGCAAAAACATTACAAATGAGAAATTCCACAGGAGGGACATCAAGAAGATTACAGGGTGGGAGCACAAATCAGGAGTATAAATATGTAAAGAGAGTGAAGAATTGGATTTGTTCCGTTTGAAGATGATGAGGCTAAGGGAAGATCTTACTGTCTTCTTCAACCAACTCATGGGAGAGTACAGAGAACATGGAGCCTGACTCTTTCCAGTGATGAGCTGTGAGATGGATGCAACTTGCAGCAAGAGAAATTTGACATATGGAAAGGTATCTTAACAGAAAAACTAAACAAATTCTGGAACAAGCAACCCAATAAGCTTCTGGAATTTCTGTTCTTGAAGATGCTCAAAATGCGACTGGGCAGTCAAGCAACCTGGTCAAGGTTTGAAGCTAATCCTGCTCTGATTCAGGAACCGGAGCATGTGACCTCCAGGGTCCCCTCCAACCTAAACCATTCTCTAATGTTGTAGTCAGAGAGACAGATGTTTTGGGGGGGATGTAAGGTGGTGCAAGTCATTTGGAGGCCAATGGATTCATAAGGTCTAGATTCAACTCCTGAATCTGCCCCACATATCCTGTGTGACCAACCACCCTGAGACAGCACAGGCGTCATGTCTCCCGGTGAACCTGGAGACAACAGGAGCACCAATATTGCCTGAGCAATTACCCACTCCCAATAGCAAGGCATCTAGCTATGCCATCTTCTTTCCCAGCTGAAATCTAGACACACACAGAGTGAGACAGATTAACTGTATCAGAAGGCTACAGGTTCCATAGCCATGGAGGCCATCAGACAATAAATGAAAGCATCTCCAAATAACACAAACATCCAATACTGGGGAAGCCCATCATTTTGTCTGCCAACTTATCTGGAATGGAAATCAGCTGTCAGGGATTGCAGTTAAGTGGAGAATGTGAAAACATGATTTTAAATGTTTGGTAAGTACTTTTCAAGGCAATATTAACATTAATAATTCCTGTTGGTATTTGGACCTCCGTTGTCACCCACTCACTTTGGCATCATATCATACATAAAAGCTTTTGCCATTTGAGCTAGTTAGTAACATTCTCCAAACTTTTTCTTCTACATATTCAGAATCATTTACAGGCTATGAAGGCCCAAATTTTGCTAGACAGCCCTCTCCATGACCCTGAACTGTAGTACCATCTCTGGGTACTAGGATCTGGAAGCTCTTTCTCATTTAAAAGTAGAAGCCACTCACCACCACCCTTTGGATGTGTGGAAACTGCTGCTGAAACCAGCAGGCCTGTGTGCATGGGAGGGATCATAAACCTGTACTCTTACCACAGTCATCTTGTGGTACAAAATCATGGCTCAGTGGATGCATACATGGCACCACAGTGCCACATAAAGATACCCAAATGAGCTGATGCTTTAGCTCAGTGATCCATCAGGATGGTTTATCTATTTCTCACCTTAACAATAGGATGTATAGGAGCTTCTTGCAACCGTGAGAGAGGTACCTCCAGATGCTGATTACCTTGATCTTGGCAAGAAAAACTGCTGACAGGCAGTTCAACAAGGTCAGACTGACCTCAAATGCATTTGAGGTGCCTTGGCACGAGACATGTCTTTAGGGGATCACTGGCCAATATAAAGAACATGATGAAGCAGCTATATGAAATGTAAAAGTAATAATATTCCCAATAAGCACCTGGCTTTTTATTGCTACAAGTTTTTGAGTTTATTTTCTTGTAAGAACTCTACTGTAACTCTAGGTCAGGAGTGACCATCTCCCTACATACCCAGCATTAAGAATTAAAATGAACACCAGTAAATAGCCACAAGCTTTTAAAGAGCACCAGATTTAATATGTTGATATTTTCCCATTATCTTCATTACAAGAAAATTGCAGAAAATAACAAATGTGACTGGTCTGTCTTTATCACATGTTTAATCTTGATAAGTAAATAAATGCATTTTCAAGTATATAGCACAGTTGAGGACAACATGCTTGACTGTGGGGTCTGTGCCTTTCGCAGCAGCTGGGGTTCAGGAGATACTGCCTTGCATAGAGACATGACCCCAAGCTTGTTTCCATGTGCTGCTTTTCCCTGGTACTGGGAGGTGCAAAGGAGCAGATGGCCACCAAGGCCACTTTGTGCCTGCAGTCCTCCAGAGATGCCTCAGGGTGGTGGCAGCAGCCCCCAGGGCTCAGTCCACCGGGGACAGTACAGAGAGCAGCCAGCCTCCTGGCCCTGCCCTTTTAGCCAGGAGTGGGGGGAACCTGAAGTAGAGGAAAGGAAGGGCAGAGTGCTGTAGTAGTCTGTTCCTGGGCAATTTATTTTCCAAACAGTTTTTCTTGCTGGCTGAATTCTTAATGTAAGTATGTTGGGGTTTTACTGGGGAGGGAATTCACGTGTCATAATAGATACTCTACAAATTTATACTGGCTCTCTTAATTCCTTATGAATGGCTCAAAAGTATATAAAAGGTACAAGTTAAATACATTTTTTTTTTCTTAAGGGTATACATCCAGTGAGAAGCTACAATTTAAGGTCTACCATTAAGTGGCAACCAGCACAGTCTGCAAAAATTGGAGGGCTTTGTCAACTGGGTGATGTCATGGTCCAGTTTATAGCAAATATGGGGAGGCCAAGTCTGATAGTTAGCAACAAGACAGCCATGGGCAGAAAACAGTTATAGAAAACGCCAGTCACTAGAACAGAAGAAAATTCTCTTTTGGTCTCACCCCCACAAACGCTATATTCAATGCAAAGCAAGAAAAGATTGAAAAACCAAAATGTTATTATTTCAAACAAAATAAAATTCTCAGCTCTAGTCTAAAAAAAGACAGTACTGATGTGGGCATACAGAAGATGCTACTTTTCAGGGAAGCATTTGCCTTGCTAACACCCTGTCTATCTGTGAGACAAAAATGACACAAACATATGAAGATTATAAAATGGGGTTATCCACAGGGGTAAGCACATTCACGAGAGGGGGAGGCTGAAAGCCTGTGTTTGCCAGTTACCCAGCACACTACTACTTGGTCTCTCCAAACGGACAGCCTCTGCTCCTCTCCGTAAGATTTTGTTGCTGTAGAGCTTTTCCTTCTCTGCCAAGACAGCCTGGTTGTACCTAACCCAGGTGTGCATGGACCTGGGGTGTTGCTGATGCTCATGGGCACAGCAGCTCTCCCCTTCCTAAGTGGTTTCCTGTGTGTGCAATGTAATAACACCTCCTTCCCCAGTCCCTGGGGTAGCAGAGGGAGGGCTACAAGGGTGGCTTCTGTGAGAAGCTGCCAGAAGCTTTCCCCATGTCTGGCAGAGCCAACTCCAGCTGGCTCTGGGATAGACCCATTGCTGGCCAGGGCTGAGTCCACCAGTGACAGTGGTAGCACCTCTGAGAAACAACATGTAAGAAAGGAGAAAAAATTCCCTGAATTAAATCTGCAGGAAGAGAGAGGAGTGAGAATATGTGAGAAAAAACTCTGAAGACACAAACATCAGTGCTGAAGGAGAGGAGGAGGTGTTGCAGGCACCAGGGCAGAGTTTCGCCTGCAGCTCCAGAGGGTCCACACAGAAGCCCATGGAGGACCCCCACACCAGAGCACATGGATGCCAAAAGGAAAAGGCATGGAAAACCCATGTTGGAGCAGATCCTAGCAGGATCTGTGACCCCATGGAGAGAGGAGTCCAGGTTGGGGCAGGTTTGATGGCAGGACTTGTGGTGCCATGAGGGACCCACACTGGAATAGCCTGTTCCTGAAGGGCTGCACCCTGTGGAAGAGTCCCTTACTGGAACAGTTCTTGAAGACTGTGAGGAGGACTCATGCTGGAGATGTACATGAAGGACTGTCTCTGATGGAAGGGATCCCACACTGGAACAGGAGGAGAGTGGAAGGAATCCAGCCACAGCCAACCCACCACTGCAGGAAAAAGTACACCAAGTTTTTCATCTAAATAAAACAGGTGAAAAACATGAAAGGAAGTCTCATATCAAAATCTTTAACAGTACACAAAGGAAAATAAAAATTATATCACTTTTTTCATAACCAGACAAGAAATCTACAGTAATATTCAAAAGCCATCCACTCATGAATCTTCACCACACATCCCTCACCTAGTACAATCTAAACCTGACTAGCCCTTTATCCAGCCTCCAAGAGTCCCTCTGGAAACTCCTTGTGGTCCACTCTTTGTGGCAATGCAGGCAATAGGATAGTAAGTGCTATACCATGGAAATATTTGCAGTTTCAGCAGCACCAATCAGGAAAAGTGAAAGGGTGCTGCCAAACACTTCACAGTCTAGATGGAAAATAAAACACTTTGGTCTATAAGGAAATGAGCTTCTTCTTCTTCTTCTTCTTCTTCTNCTTTTTGGCAATTCCAGATATGGAAGATTTTTAGAAACAGACATCAATAAGCTTATCTCCAGCTGGACCAGGTCTCTCCAGCTTGTTGTTAACCACTTGTGTTCCCTAAATCTGTATGTTGATTTATTTGTCTCTTTACAGACCTCTGTTCAGAACTGTCAAAATTAATTCCTAGGATATATGCTTGGGAAATTTTGTCCCAGTAGTCCCTGTTCTCATATAGCTTCTACTAGATTATTTCACTCAACTGAACAAAGTTTTCCATCCCTTTCAATTATTCATTTTTTCCCCAGAGATGTTATTTATACAGCAGTGTACACAGTGCTTTGCAGTAAGTAGGTATGTCAGGCAAAGAACAATGTCCTCTTCACAGCCTTTGCAGCAGAAAGAAATTAATAAGGTACAGACCAAAACAGTAAGAGTAAAGAGGCAAGGTGACTGCAGTTCAAATATTTCATGGAATAAAAGCAATGGTATGAATGTTTGAAAAAGCAAAAATACTTGTCACATTGTGAAGGGTTTGTTCACTTAACTTCACACATCTATAATGCAAGGATCCGTGTCTGAGCAAGTCACTGGAGGTTCCTTTCTGGTGAGAAACAAATGTTTTAAGTGCTGAGATTCATCTAATTTGGACACCTTTAGGAAGAAAGGAATCATGCTTTATGCTCTACTTATCATATCAAGCATTCCTCCATTGACTGTAACTTAGTCAAGCTGATCAACTCGGATGTAGATAGCTATATTTAGTTAGATGATTCCAAGCTACTATTCTACCCACATGAAAATATCTCTTTTAGGTCCTTTGTAAATGAAATTTCTGCTTGACAAAACTTCAGGTAGTGGTTCCCCATTCTTTTCCACTGTGGGGAGTTTTTTTTTAAATCCCCTGTGAACAAACATTTTTTTTTCCTGGAGGTAATTGCTAGATTAGCTCGATTAAATCAGCTGTCTCGTAGGCTGCACTCAAAATCAGATTTGGTTATAGAAGCCTGGTTTTCAAATGCTGTCTGCAGATATCTTTTTCTTTTTCTTGTAAATAGATGCCATGTAAGTGTGGTTTAAAGCCCTGCCATGGAACAGGCTGAGTCAGAGCAAACTGGAGTTGACCTGACTTAGCCTTTTACATGACTGGTCACAAGCTGGGATGGAGTAACTAGGGGGAGGAATAAATCTTGTAGTTATGTCTGTAGCCTGCAAATTACTCCATGTCACCATGTCTTCGGCCTCCACTGCTCCCACTCCTGTTCAATGTGATCACCCACTGGGCAGGGACAAAGCAGGCAGAGATCCAGTGGGGGTTTTGCCTGACAGTCTGTGACTGCTGGAACTCGCACTGGAAATACACCTCTGAGGAAGAAAGTGGAGTGTAGCACAGAGAGAACAAGTGCAGCCCATGCTGGACATCTTCAGGTCCCTGCACCAGCAAGGCAAGCTGAGGTTGCTCAGTGCTTGGTCTCACATTTGAGGTTATAAATGTTGTCACTGGAAAAAAAACTGGAAAAAAATATTTTATTTTTTTCTTCTGCAGGTGGAAGTGTATTAAGCCACTTGTGCTGTGGCACTGAGTAGCAATGAAGTTGCAATGACTTGGTGGCAGTTGTTACTGAAGCCCATTGATTTGGAATGGAAAGTCCTGCTTCCCGTTAGCACTGCTAAACCTCAATGAGTCTCCTATATGAGACATCCTTTGTTTTTGTATTTAATAATTTCAGTAACTCTGCAATATGAAACTTTCTCAATCCAGTCCTTGTGCGTGGGAGGGTGTGAATATTTCCAGCTCATAGTAATGAACGCTTTGGCACAGGCGGTTGCAGCAGGCAGAGGCCTCGAGCTCTGCTTTCCAAGCCCAGCTCCAATATGCTTCTTGCTGCACTCCAGTGCTAATGCAATTAGCTTTGCTTTCCATGTGCACCATGGTGAGACAACATAGGCAGTGCAACAGAAGAGTACTCAAAAGAGCCTGACATTTATCTGTGCTTTTTTTACATGCAAAAAAGTAAATCACGTTTCTTACATTAGGCTCTTCAGTCTGGAAAAGGTGTCTAAAAATCTGAGACACCCTTGAAAACAGAATGTCCCACTGCAGTGGTTTGATGGCACAGAAGAATGCACCCAGATCAGCTCAAAACTGGTCCCACCCTGGAAGAACAGGGGGCAGAAGGAGGCAGGTACGGATGCTTCCTGCTCTCTTCCCCAGAAAGCAAATTCCCTCTCAGGTGAATTCAGGACGAGTTTTAATTCAATGTCTGTTTTCAGCATACACGTTGCCTTCCTTGTCAGTCCTGAAGCCAGGCTCCAGTGAAGACCTGGAGCACCACAGTCAGTACAAAGCAATTATGATTTGCCTTTTCTGTCACTACCCCATGAATGCATTAACATTTCAGCATTTTTGCTGCATTATGGCAACACAGAACTGTTGATGCCATTTAAAATTGGTCCCAAGTAACTAATGAAGTGATTAGATGCTGCCATGGTATTTTAATTAGATGTGCAGCATAAAACCTATCTATTTAGCTAATCATGCTATTTCTTCTAAAATGAAGCCATACATTTCAAACTTTTAATAAATAGAATGAAAAATATAAATTGAGGGGAGAAAAAAACCAGAATATCATTTAATGAAAGGAGTTGATAATAGATTATTATGCATAGTTTAATAATGAAAAGTACATTGTTTTAAACAATACAGTACGTACCAAAACCGAGTAGATGTAGATGCTAATTGTCTTCTCCATTACAGAGAGAGAGCTAATGCCAGGGATTTGAGACAAATGGCACTTAACCTCCTGAACCTCAGATGAAGAGGGAGATAGATGTTTGCTTTTGATCATTCTGGTCTTTTCATGATCTGAATCAATAAGTACCCCTTATAGCTTTGAGTCATGTTTCTAATTAGTCAGCCTCTTGGGCCTGGTTTACAAAATAAAATATAAATCAACGCACATTTGTAAATTCCAGCAAGCATGCTGGGCCAATGCCATCTCAATAAAATAATTAAAATGCCATCAGCCTGTTAACTTGCTCTCATCTCTGCCAAAATATATGTACTGTCAAATGCCAATGCATATTTGGAATGCTAAGAAGAAAGGTATTTTGCAGATACAATATATGCAATAAATATAAGAGATAAAATACTTATGTCTTAATATAACCAATTAAAGCTTTACTTTTCTTTGTTAGTGTAAGGAATTGCAGAAAGAGAACTAGCAATTAATATTCTTGACTATGAAGATCATAGAACCATAGAATAGTTTGGATTCGAAGGGACCTTTAAAAGATGTTGGTCCAAGAGTCCCTGCAATGAGCAGGGATATCTTCAACTAGATCAGGTTGCTCAGAACCCTGTCTACTGTAACCTTAAACATTTATAGGGCTGGGGTATCCACCACCTCTCTGGGCAGCCTGTTTCAGGGTCTCTTCAGCCTCATTGTAAAAATGTCTACCTTAGATCTAATTAAAATCTTCCCTCTTTTACTTTAAAACCATTATACCTTGTCCTATCACAACAGGAGCTGCTAAAAAGTTAGTCATCATCTGTCTTTAGGTACATGGAGACAGTCAGAAGATTTTCTCAAAATGTTCTCTTTCCCAAGCTGAACAGCCCAAATTCTCTCAACCTTTCCTCATAAGTGAGGTGTTCCATTCCTCTGGTAATTTTTGTGACCCTCATTTGGGCTTGCTCCAACCCATCCATGTCCTTCCTGTGCTGGGACCCCAGACCTGGGTGCTGAGTTCCAGGTGGGGTCTCTCTCACCAGAGCAGAGCAGAGGGGCAAAACCTCCCTGCCCTGCTGCCCACACTGTTTTGGATGCAGGCCAGGACACTTTTGGCTTTCTGGGCTGTGAGTGCCCATGGCCAGGATGTGTCCAGCCTCTCACCCACCAGCACCCCCAGGTCCTTCTGGGCAGGGCTGCTCCACATCCCTTCATCCCCCACCCTGTGTTGATACTAGACACTTGCCCTGACCCAGGTAGATCAGATATATCTGATCCAGAAAATACTCAAGGAAGTTCACAATTAGCTTCTCTAAAACGAAATGCAGCAGGTCAATTCCACATGAGAGAGTGAAATACATATGGTGACACGTGGGGCTTGAGTTCTACAAAGGCAACAGCCCCTCATTAGGGAGCATCCAGGAGACAAATTGTCCATTAGCAAGATGATTAATTTTCCCTTCTTTTGCTTACTGTTATGCCTCGTGTGTACTAGGACAAATATGTAAGGACAAATTATCAAAAACAGCCTCTGAAATCCCATCTGCCCCTCTCTGAATTCCCAGCTTTGTGTACACGCTGTCGCTTGCTGCTTCCAACAAAAGGACAGATTCAATTCTCACTGGCAGAAGTGAAAGAAGGGAGATAAAAAATAGCACATTTAAAGTGGAAGCCAAATCCCTACAGCTCCAAATATGCAAAAGAAGGAACTGGAATTTCCCCATGAAGAGTCTCCAGTGAACTAGTCAAGCAAATGACTTCATCAAACATCAACTGAATGAATATCTATAGTTATCAGGCTCATCAACAGTATGCAAGACTTGAGAAAGAATTCTTAAGGAAAGAAAAATGGAAGATATGGAAACATATAGGAAATAAGATAGAAATACTTTTTTTTTCCAGAATAGATAAAGCCAAAATGTCTTGATATTTTGGGGGTTTGTACAGTAATTGCCAATGAAATGTCCTAAATTTAATTTACCTAAGTTTAAGATAATCTACATATGGTGCCATATGAGGAACAGTTAAGCAGGAAGAAATCGTCCTTAGTGTAAGAATCATAGCTTTGCTCAGAAACTGACTGTGATAGCAATGAGAAAAGGAACAGGAAAGTTACTGATGGAAATCCCAAAACACAAGTCTTAGGATGTGGCATGCTTAAAATTTTTGCTAAAGTTGCAGCCTCAAACAAGGATGCACAAAATGATCTGGGTGCTTCTGACACCCAACTGGGAAGTACCAACATCATGATGAGGATTCAAAACAGCACAAAGGAAAAAAACAAATTACTTAGAGACACTGAGGAGGGGAAGATAATAGTACACAACTGGCACAAAAGCTTTATCAGGATTTAGTGGGAAGGGGCAAAACCCATTTCTTTTTGGCTACTCCAAGATAGCAGTCTAAATTCTGTAGTAAAATTTTAGCAATCATCTCCTACAGCTTATCTCAGCACTATTAATTTTTAAATCAAAGTGATTGAAAATGCTCAGCAGAGATGTCTGTTTTTCTGTCCAAAGTTTCATCAGGATCAGAAGCTGACAGCTGATCCCCTTTCTGGGTTGGGGCAGGTTCCCTTTTCTAAGGCCAGGCTGCAGGAGCTATAGGAAACACTGGGAGGGGAGAAGGTGCTGGTGACAAGCAGGTCTGCATGGGCTACTGAGCAGCTTCCATCAGGTTTATACTTCTTAAATGCACCCTAAATGTTCAGCGAGCTTTCTTTTTGGCAGACTTTCCTCTTTTTTTGGCAAACTGTTCTGCTCTCTGCAGTAATGCTTCAGCTTTGATCTGAAAGCCCTAGGGCCTGAGAGCTGGGAGGAAGGATTCGGGCAGTGCTAACATCAAAAGCCTCTTCCCTCTCAGAGCACTTTCAGCACCAGTCCCCACTGGGATTTACTGGGTCACCTCCCCAACATGCACTGCAAGGGGGAATGAAGAAGATGAGGAGGGATGTGGTCTTGCTGGATGTCATGCTTGCTTTGACAGTACTCTGTAATTCTGAATGGGTGGGTTTGGACACAGAGGCTCACAAAGGGTTTAATTCAGATGCTGGTTTGCAATCAACTTTAAAAAATAATTGAAGGAGTGCCTACCAATGAAATGATCAAGAAAGCAGAGACTGCATGGCTACATTTTGTCACCCCAGCATAAAGGTCTATGGGACATAATATAACAATTGCTGTTTGGAAGACATATCGGTGAGGATGTGCTTGAAAAGCAGCATCCCTTATTTGGGCAACCCCAACCTGAGCAACACCTCAGCCTGTAAGTCTCTCTGTTAATATATTATGTATATAAACTTCGTTTACACACATCAATCCACATGTCCTTCCACTTAAGGAAGCCTAAGAATTTCTAACCATGTATTTCTTTGCAGAAAACATTGTTTTGTAAGCACACTAAAAGCAAGAGTACAGTAATGGGTTTCTAAGTCCTTGGCCTTTCACAGACTGTTTGTAATGAACACCTCCACACTTCAGGAAGTGATGATATAATCATCTTTATAAATAATAGAAAGAACTCTTCTTTGCTTTGCTGTTCTCCTGCTCTGAACTTAGGGAAAGACCCAGAGAGACAGAGGAATGCAAATTACATCTCTTTCCAACTCTATGGCCTTATAACACTTCATAAACAGACAAAGCAGATTATCCCACTCATTACAGGAAAAGGGAGGCAGTGTATTTCTTAATGGCTAATAGAATGATCAGTGTGCTTCATTGCCTTCAAAGACCATAACATTCAGGAGAACTAGTGAAATTTAGAGCAAGAGGAAATTTTGAAGCCACTGGAGCTTGAGGGAGCTCAGCCTTCTGTAGGATTAGACACAAGAGGGTAGAGAGGGCATAGAACGATTTTGCATCTCTGATTTTTACCTATCTACCAGATTGCTGCTTTGATCTTGGTTTCCTTACTTTTAAAGTACTAGGATATAGTTTAAAGGCTTGTGATTAACTCTGCTGGAATTTCCTGCAAGTAAGAATGGTTGTATATATTCACTAATTGTCGTCGTTTACAACAATAATTTCAAAGATTTAATTGCTCACAGTGTCACAGAATAAACGAGGTTGGAAAAGACCTTTGAGACCATCGAGTCCAACCTATGACCCAACACCACCATGTCAAACAGACCACGCCACTGAGTGCCACATCCAGTCTTTTCTTAAACACTTCTAGGGACAGTGATTCCACCACCTCCCTGGGGAGCCCACCCCAATACCCAGTCACCCCTTCTGTGAAGAACTTCTTCCTAATGTCCAACTTAAACCTCCCCTGGTGCAGCTTAAGGCTGCATCCTCTTGTCCTGTCACTGATTGCCTGGGAGAAGAGATCAACCCCCGCCTGGCTACACCCTCCTTTCAGGGAGTTGGAGAGAATGATAAGGTTTCCTCTGAGCCTTCTCCTCTCCAGGCTACTCTTTACAATTAAAATAATTTTCGAAAGCTGGAGGCTTTTAAGAACAGAATAGAAACAAAAGACCCCTAGTCTATTTTTTTGACAATTCTGCTACTGGGCAACCTCAGCCAGCACCAATGAGCACCCTGCTGACTCCCTGAGGACAAGAAGCAGCCTAAAGTGTCATCTGAGTCATAGCTCTTCGTTGTAAGATTGGTAGAGTGGCTTAGATCATCTGTTGCAGGGTTGTGATAACTAATAGGTTGAAAATAAACATGGGACCATGTAAAACTGACAAGAGAATGAACTCTTTACGGAAGAAAGATGGGTTACAAAATACTCCATGTCAATGTTGAACTGAACATATTCAGCCAGAAGAAATGGAGAAATTAGGCAATGAAGCTAAATTTATATTTATTTTTACACTGGTGATAAATATAGATTTTAATAAGTCTCAAATACAAGCAACATACAAACCAATTGGATTTCTTCTTAAGAAGAGGCTGTGTTCTGGTCTTTTGCCTAATAGAGGATGCTGGGCAGAGACTGCAGACCACTCCTGCTTGGTGGCATATCATGAAATGCCAAATTCTAAAAATCACAGGCCATCTAATGAGTACAAAATCCTTATCCCATGGCTGTAGTTGCATATGCAGTTTTCTTTCACTGTAGGCACAACGTTAGCAGTACTGTTGCGCAAGTCTTTTGTATTTTATCCCTAAAGATAGCTCAGTCTAGCCTGAAGCTGTTTTTCTTTTAAATAGTAAAATCACTTTTCATTAAAATACTCTATTTTTAAGCTGTGATTAAACTTTATAGCAACAAGCAAACAAGAATCTGATGAAAATACAAATATACTAAGTGCAAAATACAAAAAAAAGCACATATATACATCTTAGGATCTTAAGAATTTATTTGGAGTTTGGTTTTGTTGTTGTGTTGTTTTGAGGTTTTTTGTTTGGATTGGCTTGGTTTTGTGGCTTGTTTCTTAAGTACCTCAGGTGCTCAGGTCTCTGGAAAACTGCCCTAGCTACTGAATTTTTTGTAATATTTAGAAGTGAAGCACAGGGAAGTGAGATGAAAGGAAGGAGTTCAGGTAGGGAGGTGGTGAGAGCACTGTAAACACTTGGAAAGATTTCTTATACATTAATAAAAGTTTTGTTAATGGCTAGCAAAGCACTCCTATTACACACCAGGTGGATGAGCAGCTCTGCAAGGGCACAGTGAGTGCACAGGGGCTGTGCACTCAGGGCAGCACTCCTGCCTACATGCACCCAGACAGGGCTGTAACTCTGCTGGAGGGAACAGAGAGCTGCTGGCCAGGACATTCAAGCACGACAGCACATGCAGACCTTGGAGCTCAGCCTCTCCTCTGCTCCCCTCTCTCACAGATGCAAAAAGCCTGGAGCCCCCTCTGCTCATCACACAGGGAGACCCCAAGACATCAAGGCCAGTGTCAGCTGTCACTACAGGGCCTGGTCCTACAACACTTTCCATTGAGAACAGCTTTGTACATTTTCTTATAAATTATTCCTGGAGGCTAAACTTTCACCATTTGCCTCCAACTGAAGACCAAACCTGCAGCATATTGTAAAATACATGTTTAATTCCTCAGCAGATGCAGATAATTGCACAAATTTCTCAGATTAGGCTGGAGAAATTCTTTGATGCCTCAAAATAATTAAAATGGTCTGTCATGGAAATGTCAAAATGGAAGAAATTTAGCAGAAAATGGAGGAGAAGTGGCCAGATCTTCCTATTATCACTTGCTGCACATCTCACAAGACAGCTGATTCCCAGGTCTGTATGGGCTCCAGCATTCAGTGATTTATTGGGTAATTCAGCATTTGCCAGTATGTCTTGTGCTAATTAAATGCATCGCACTCTATTCAGAAATGTCACAATTTATTTGTCTTTTGCAAGCACTGACTTTATTTCAATCTTCTAAAAAAGATTTTATGAGCCCTAGATAACTTATCCTGGCACATTCATCTCCCAGGGCAGCTTCTGCATCTGAGGGCAGTATGGGAAGAAACCAACAGTGAACATCCAATACAAATGTCCTCTTTGGACAGCTTATTTATCTTATATATGCTGTATATCCAGGAGTGTGTAGCTTATATGGTGAAATTACAAGTGGGTCCATTAATGTATAAAAACACTAAAACACGACAGAAGTTAATATACTGTATTGGCAGGTTTTATTGGCTGATAGACTGAGCCAAAGAGCCATGAGACTGAAAACACTGTCATCTGTAACAAGGTGTTTATTTACAAGTGCTTTTGTGGCTGAATTTGGCTATTAACTAAATTGTATCAAGAGAAAACTAGCATAAAATAAGTCACTCTAAATATAAGATGCCAAAGCATGCTTAGTATGATATTCAGAACCTGAGGACAGTCCTGTCATTTTAATTCAGTGCTTTTCCCCACATGCTATGCATAACTGAGTGCTGAGGGTGAACTGCAGCTTTTGCGACTCAGCCATGGAGAACACATTTACAGCGTACAGTAGAAAGCCGCTTTGTTCTGAGAAAGTACAATTTCTCACACAAAATTGTGGTTGCAATTTAATCGGAATTGAAAATCTGTGATGCAAGACAAGAAAGGGCACTTTTCCTGTGTCACAGGAGAAGATAATTACCTGTTTTAAGGCAGAGAATGATTATTCAGAGAGCCAGCAGCAGGGTCAGTGCAAATATTTTGAGTATTTTACTATAAACCAATAATTTTCTGTTACTACTATCCCAGACCCTTTTCTGCTTAGACTCTTCTGTGACAGGAATTGTTGCAGGCAGGCAACTTGCTGCCTTGACAAGAAACTTTATGGAATAGGCTCAAATCAGTTAAACACAGTTTGAATTTGTCATTTGTCACATTACCAACTGAGTGTTGCATTTGTAGCAGTTTGGTGTAAAGCAGAGGGAGGACACTGTGTCTATTTTTTGCAGCACAAGCTTCTGCTGCTGGGCCCTAACCAAGGATGCGTCCTATAAGTGGCTGTCTGAGATATTGCAGCAGTGGTGACATTTAGCTGGAAGACAGTGATTCACGCAATTTACTCCCTGGTGACAGACAGTGACTCTTTACACGCTGTCTGAAGAAAAGCCATGGCCATGAACATGGTTATTTGGCTATGTCTGTTCATCTTGCCAGGGTGTGGATGGGTGAGGAGTAGGACTGGACTCCTGGTTCAAGGCTCCTGGTAATTTGAACTCTTTGTTGTCTCCTCTTCGCTGATTTGTATGTGAAAGTGAGAAAACACAGTATGTGAACTGGAATAGGATGGTCTTGGGTCCTTTATTCTGCCACTTCAGGCAGCCATACTATGTACTTCTTCCCATAAACTCATCATGTTCAGGCTGCTGAAATTACCTCTTATGTGAGACTGTTTCACAATCTCACCAACAATCAGAAACACTTTGCCTCTGATTTCCATCTTAAAATATGTATTTATTTGTTCTGAGCTTATATGATTCTTCTGCTTAAATAGCTCTTCTTATTCTGACTACATATGTCCTTTATGCATTTATAGAGCACTATCATATGTTCTCCCAGTTTCCACCCAGCCAGTCTGCTAAGCTGTACCAACCAACTGTTTTAACATCTATTCCTCTGGTCACCCTTACTCCCTGCATCAATTCTAATTTCATTTAATGTTTCTAGCACACAGAGAGCCAGAGCTATTTTAAATAATCTATATTATACAATGACTTTTTTACTTTCCTCTTTTTGTTCTGATTATGTTTCATATGCTACATAAGTATCAAATCTGAGTCTTTCACAATTGCATGATAATGATTGCTTACAGGGACACTGTCATTGAGTAACCGACTTTGGTTTTCTTCTTTTTCATTTCAAACCTATGAATTCCCAGTTTACGTAAAAAGATCATATCAGTCTTCCTTAAGTGCAATTACATTTTACCCAGTTTTCTATTACCCAGTCTATTTTATTCCTCTGGTTAGCCAGTTCTTCATAATACCCTCATTTGTTGCTGTTTTCTGGTGCAACAATTCCATTTCCTATATTCACAATATATTTCACATAAAACCCCACAAATATACTGTTTACATGACAGAGAGGAAGATTACACACCAGACATCTTTGCTGCAACCATATTTTGGTATTGCTTTATTTTCTCATGTGACTGACAAAGAGTGTGCCATGGAAGTAGCTGTCCCTTCACTAGTAAAAAGAGCATCTGCTTCTATAATACAGGGTAGACATTTGTCTACAGAAGTATTTTAGGATATCATTACTGCAAAAGGCTGAGACAGCTCACAGGAAAGCAATATTTTCAAAACCGCAGTTTTTCATAACTGACTGTTGGAAAGTAAGAACTAGTAGTTCAGCAAAATTGGTAATTTAGAGAACTGAGATAAAGGAACAAATCTGGTTAATGAAGAGGATCATATCACATATGGAAACTTAGCTGATTAATAGAGTCATGGAATATGCTTCTAGTCAGGAAAACTTTCTGGCAATCCAGAAAGCTCAAATCTAACACAGTATCTGGTGTTTTAATAAATTTTGCTTTCAGCTGCAATTGCCAAGCCACTCTTTCAAGTCACCAGTGGTAGGTCATGCAGAGAAACCTCCAGAGCACTCACTGCTCATTTGCCAACACAAGAAGTCATGGACCACTTACACTCTTGTATCTTCCAACACAAAGTTTTACCATCAGGAATAATCATGTTTTCGGAAGGGGCCTCCAAATCTGCAAATTGAGTTTAATATCCCACCTATCCCACCTGTTGTGTTTGGTAAATCTTCATAAAACTTTTGCAAACTGGGTAGTGGCAAAGATGTGGTTGAGAGAGGTGGCTGAGGACAGATACCCCTCCCCTGCTGTATATGCAGTAGTGAAGGTCGTGTTTAAATGGGGTCTCTCTGCATGCGTAGTGGAGACACTAACAACAGCATTACTTCTTGGTCTGCCCATGGCACAGGTCAGCACTTGCAGGGGTGGGCAGGGGTGGGACTGATGGAGTCTTAAGTCTCTGAAGAAAGAATACCCTCATACATTCTGCTATGTAGACTTCTCTCATTTCTGCTAAACTTAACTTCTATCTTGAGCTTATTGCATTGAATAGAGGGTGGGGGAAAAAGGGGGTGCAGACATTAGATTAAGTGTTCTAATTGGAAGTTAGAGTAAAAATGTACAATTAATGCCTGGAAGATAGAAGCAATGAATCTTGATTTCCTGGAGCACTTTCTAATGGGACGGTTGCTAATGCAGCTCCTTTTTCTTCTATACATGCGAAGTTGATGCACTTCTTTGCAAATATTTCCCATTCTCTTTCCTACCAGTTCAGTCAAATTGGTGTCATTGGCAAAACTCCAATTGATCATGCAGGCAGCATGATCAATGCCTTCTGTACCTGGATGTTTATCTTCCTTTTTAGGAGATATTTGACTGTTTTTCTTCTTACTAGCTCAGTTGTTCTGCCTGTGTGGACTTCCTTTCATGGCACTGTCAGAAATGAAGATGGTGATTTAGCAGAGGTGAGCAAAACCTTGCCTTTGAGTCTTTCTAGGTGGTAAAACCAGAAAAGGAGATAGCTAGAGAGGTCATAGTGTGCATTTCTACCAGTATTTAGATTAAAAACTATGCAGAAAGATCTTGGTACGTAGAAAAGGCTAGTTGCTGACTTGCAGGGCACATGAATCATACACAACCTTTTTCCTAGACCCCTAGGATACAAATGCACCACAGACAATTTCTATGTTAGAGGACTCCAGAGGTCCACAAATCCATCACTGCTAGCTCGAGTCCTGAGAGAAGTATCTCCTTCCTTCCTGGCTATGACGTTGCTCTCCTCTGCCTCGGAGAGGTCAGAGTATGCTGTTGTGGACAATGCAGGTATGTTTCTCTTCTCTTCCTTCCCACACCATTTACCCTCCTTAGCCAGTAAATGAACTACATTTTCTCTGTTTCTGCATCTTCTTTTTGTATTCCCACTCTCTCTCTCTGTCATGTCCCAAAATCTCCAGTCCCTCCAGTGCCGTTCCCCAGGGCGGGTTACAATGTGCCATCCTGAGCACGTTTCTTTCTAAGAGTGTCAATTTTCACTGGAGGAGATGCAAACCCTGAAGAGAGAGAAGGGCTCTCTCTAAGACTATGTAGAACTGTTCTACCTTTATTTTTATTTAGACTCCCGTCAAATAAAAGCAAGCATTCGCTGTGTGAGCTGCGTCCTCCCACTACGGCAACAAACACAGGCCTTAGAGAGGGGAAGGGAAAACAGGTACATGGAGCAGTCATGTACACAGGACAACGGGCTGAGCCCGTCTTTCTGGCTCCGCGAGGAGCCGCAGCTCCGGGGAGCTGCTGCGGGCTCCCACGCGGCGCGGCGCTCCCGGCCCCCGCTCCCGGCCCCCGCAGCGCCGGTGCCAGGGAGCCTCCCGCGCCCGCTGAGTCACAGCGCTCCGCACTCCCGGCCCGGCCCGGCAGCCCGCCTGCCCCGGCACTACTGGGCTCCTCCGTGCTCCTCGCCCCGGCACTACTGGGGTCCTCCGTGCTCCTCACCTTCCCCAGAGTTTCCGAGGAGAAAGCCAAAAAAGCCTTCTCATCTCAGTCATTCTTGGAAGACGTGCATTCTCCCCACAGAAGCAAGAAGGCTATGTTTCTTTCATTTGCAATTAAAATAGAGTTCTTAAGCACCACATTTTAACGCAGAAGCAAAATAAACAATAAATCAACAAAAGCATAGTTTGTTAGTTGAGAGAAAGCTGCTACATTCTGCCTTTGCTGCTCGCTTTCTGGGATATGAAAGACTCCAGTCAGTCCCTGTGTGCCAAGGATTCAAATAAAAAATACATACATAAAAACAGACAGTTACTTCTAGCAGAAAGCCAGGATTCGTGCATGATAGGCACTAGAATAGATATTACTCACTAGTTGCATCTGCTGAAAGTCTGGATCATTCCCTGTAATCTGTCATCTTAGCTTCAAGCCACAAAGTGAACCAAGGGGCTTCTCAGAGACTGTGAGCTTGTATCTGCTGTGAGGGTGAAGATGGCCACAGGTGTTCAGGACAGCTGAGACAGCTGTGTGCAGCTAGAACACTGAAAAATATTAGTCTTACTGTCAGAAAACTGCCAGCAATTGAATGATTTGTCTTTCTGGTGTACAGACAACCAGTGAGCTTATTTAAATTAGCTGTATGCATCTAAATGAACTGTATGTGGCCACACCTGACTTCCTGATCAGCTTTCAGCATAAGAAATTACATGCAGAAAACTGCAAGTGGGTGGCTTATCCTGGGCAAGGCCCAGAGTTGTTGGAAGTGGTTTCAAACAGCATTGAGTAAAGTTGCCATTTCCCTGAACACTCCACATGTTTCCCCATTCAGTTCTTACTGTCTGTCATTCCTTTGGTGGCAGAAGTGCTCCATACCAAATTTCTGCCCCCGTTACTCTCCTAAAACACCAGAAATACCTTCCTTTGGTATGAGTGTGACTATTCACTGTGACAGGAGTCTGCAGAATCTCAACCCTGGCTGAGAAGACACCCGCTGTAATTGATAGATGAGGTGATTACCAGCAGAAACATTACCCCAAGGAAGGGAAAAAAGCAACTAAGTGCTGACTAAATCCTGCTGTCAAGTGGCAACCAAGTTGCAGAATATGAGTCTCACCTGTTAATTGTTGTGATTTGCTTCTGAGGCAGCTGAAGGTCAGCAAGAAAGAAATTTGTTTCGTTCAGTGGAAAATAAAAGCACTTCTGGGATGTAACACAGTTTTTTTGATTACTCACCTGGGCAAGGTCAGACTTAAACCTCATAATTTTATTTGGAAAGGAGTCCTAATGAAGGAAGCATGTTTAGGCAAGTGGGAAAAAAGTTCCCTCTTTTGAATTCCTGTGATTTGAACTGGAGTGAGAATTAACCCTTCGATTCTGGACAGCAGGATGTAGAAAAGGCACTTGCAAGCAAGATCTTGTTTCTCCCTGACTTATTGTGCTGACACTGGCAGGGAACATGGTGATGAGCAGGAAGGACCGAAAAGGTGGTCAGATGTTGTCTAGGAATTAAAAAAAGAGCTTTTTTTGCGAAAAGCACAGAGAAATGAGTCAAACAGGGAATTAAAAGGAAGGTTAAGAAAACAGATCAAAAACAAAAAGAAAAAAAAACCACCAAAACCAGTAATGATTAAGAAGGAAGAGGGGAAATACCAATAAAATGGGGAAAGGACCTACCTACAAATTTACTGTGGTCCAAGAGAAGAAAATAACTGGACTTTGAGTAGAAGCTGCTCGCTCTAACCATCCATAGGTAAAAGAAGTTGCAAGACAGGTCTGTGTAAATTGCTACATCCTCAGCTGCCTTCAGGAAATCAGTACATGTCAACCGAAATGATACTAATGGAGTTCCTGGCCCAAAGATTTCAAATGTTCATGATTAGCTGGCAGTCGATAGCAGATGTGTAACTGAAGTAAAATCCTTCCTTAAGTAAAGCTGCAAGTGCATCATCAAACACAAATCACAATGAAACTCAAAAAGTGGAGGACTTATCCACGCTGACTCGGTGATGTTTGAAAGATCCCACTTGGTCATGGAGTCCTGTTTTTCAAATTGGACAGGACATTATTTACACTCTGAACTTGGGAAGCCTCATAGCTTTGAGTGTAAGCAATACTTACATGAATCTGGACCAGCTGATCATCTCCACTTGAATGGTGGGATTATGGTGACAAACAGCCACATCTGCAGAGCTGGTTTCTGTTATTGCTATTCATGCTCAAATGTCTCTCAGCAATTAAATTACAACTTTACATTTGAAAAGCCTTGCTAGAAGGAAATTAGGATGGCATGTTGGAGGTCAGTCAACTTAGCCAGCAAAGGAATCCTCCTGGTCTTGTTGGAAGGCAAATGGTAAAATATGACAATAAGCAAGAAAGTTGCAGTGGGAAAGGTGAGGGTTGATCAAGCACACTGATTTTGGGGATCCTTAGAAACAAATCTGGCCTGATGTAAAACTCCTTGTAGTGGTTTGAAAACAAACCAAGTGAGAGGCTCCAAGTCAGGAAAAAAAAAGTTTAATAAGAGAAAAGAAAAACAAGGTAGAATAAAAATAAATCCAGTAATACAAAAGACCACTGACAGAGTAAGAATACAACCTGATCCGGGTGATGGAAGCAGTCCAGATGAGGTGGTCTTCCTGAAGCAGTGATCCCGTAGACAGGTCTGGTAGCTCCAGTCCTCTGGGAATTCAGTCCTGCTGGGGCTGCTCAAATCCCTGATTATATCCAGGCGAGACTGCCCCTGTCCCTCCCCCTGGGCGGAGCATCTCACAATGGGATGGTGAGTGATGCAGAAGAGTCTTGATGGCCCATTAGCGAGTGATTGCTCCCGGAGGCAGTTATCTATGAGTCATACAGCAAGGCACCTGATGGGCCATTAACAGAAGACAGTCCAAGGGGAGGGGTCTGGGAAACACAGCTCCAACAAACGGCTCATGAAGGTGGTGATAGAATACTTCTGCAAATTCTATACTACAACCCAGGACACTCCTGTAAAGATTCTACGAAAGCAGAGTCATTAAATGCAACTTCAGTGCCAGTCAATGTTGCCCATTCAATATTCCTCACAGTCTTAACAATAATTACTTCTCCTCAATACAGAAAGTCTAACAAAGTCTGTTAATGAGAAGGAGGAGAGTGAAATAATTCCTTCTCTCACTGCTAGTCCTCTCCTCTTGCAGATGCAGATGGACCTACATGTTGGTGAGAACATGGGCTGGCAGGCAGTCTGCTACACACAAGAACTTAATGTAATCAGCTCTGCATAGAAGGCTGGTCTCTTACAGGACTCTGAAAAGTCTAACAAGAATTTCCCAGAACCTCAGTGCCAAGCAAATTTTAAAAAAAAAAAGTTGGAAATACTTCTTCTTTTTTATTTTCCCTCCATTTACTTTCCATGTTATGAAGACTTTCTACTCTTAAGCAGTCTTTTCTTTATTTGCAATAGTTTCAGACCAGATGGAGTCACTCACTGAGAGGCAACACTGTACAACAAGTGTCCACTAATTAATAATGACTTGATATTTCATAATTTGTTATAAAAATCATCATACACTAATTTACTGCAAGTATGAATCCAACAGGCAATTCCAGAAGACTGCCAGAGCTTGGCATCAGCTCATGTTCTTCATGTATGTATAGTAGAGCATTTTCATTTTAAAAAAGAGCTCCAGAAAAACTTTACAACCAAAATACACAGAAAAAAAATCACCAGCTCTCTTCCCCACAATGAGCTTTTCTGTGTCGGTAGAGAGTGTAGATCTTCTGATAGAAACATTGTACTTTTCTGATGGCAACCTTGCTACCGCATCCAGAGCAATGAAAATTCTAAGCAACAGCAGTTGGCTAAAGTGTTACTGTATTTAAAGTAAATGAGGATTTCTGGCCCACAACCTTGTAAGAAAAGCCTCCTAAGTAAGGAATACCATGACTCGGGTACAAAGCTTTTCAGCTACATTGCATGGAAGGTGCAAATGTGGGGTTTTTTCCAACATATTGGTGAGACTGTGATATTATAGAGGAAACTGTTTTGAAGGAGCAATAAGGAATCTATTCACCTCTGATGTAACTCTCACCATGTTCATATGATACAATTTCATAGGCTATTTTGTAATCAACACATGATCCCTCAGGAGCCTAGAAGTAGGAGCTGAGCATAATTACAAAGGTTGTCAGCACATTTCTGCAAATAAAGTGGCCAAAACTGCCTTCCCTTAGTTCCAGTTTATCTCAGAAGCATAACTAAGGGAGTTCCTGAGATATGGGGGAGTTTCAAATGCTTCTGAACATGGTTTCCCCAATACAGTACAATGCAGCAGAACTAGGTTTAACCTTGGTGTGGTCTTTTTAAAATAATTTTGCATGAGGTTAAATCAGAGCTCAGGACTAGTACTCAGAGAAACCAAACTTATTCACCCAGAGACACAAACTATTCCCACCAACCTGTGGTAACTTCATTTTTTCTTATGATGTAACAGTATCTATCAGTGCAGCAAAGCATCTGAGAATCTTTCAGATATGAAGGAAAGTACTATCTAAAACTATGCTTGCAATTTTCCATGACAGATTTTTGCACGTTTCAGAAATGTCGGTGTATGCTAATTTGATACAGTTAGCTATACAGTTAATGAAAAAAATGCCTACATGGGCATGCAGATGCAGGGTCTAATTGCACAAATCTCCAGATGTGCTCTGGTAGTACATGGCAGATTTGGTTTAGGGCATCAGGGCATGGGCTTTCCTCTTTCAGAGGGATTCTGCACAAGCCTCTGTGCCATTTGCCACAACAGGAGCTATGAAGAACAAGTTTCCAGGCCACATCTAATACGCAATTTTGCTATTGAAATACCATGAGCCCTTTGCAATATTTCATGGTGATTCTTAAAATTTCACCTCTTCAACTTAAATAGTTGAATCTTAAAATGTTTGATGTTGGTTTGAAAACCAAAACAAATCAGCATACCTCTCCCTCCCCAACATCTCTAGTGCTAAGGGGAGCTGTAGAGAAAGTCCTATGAAAATAATCCAAGTGTTTTCAAAGACTGAGAGGCTAAATGAGAGCTCAAGCTGCATGATTTTGTCTCCCAAACGCACCCCTTCCCAAACTGCTGAAAGAACCCTCCCCTTGAGACCGGGGAACGGCAGCAAAGCTCCCCGGGTCTGTGCAGCAAAGCTCCTGCTGCAGAGCAAATCCTTCACTTACCCTCTAACTCTGTCACCAGCAGCACCCATTCCAGCAGTTCCCTGGCTGCTCCCACCTCAGCTCTCTCAGACACGAAAGGTTCAGATGTTTTTTCATGTCTTGTTTAAAGCCCTGGAAGAGCCTTTTTGAATAAGCTTAGTTTCAGTGCATTGTGCAAGTTTCAGTCTGCTCTGCAGATTTCAGATTCCAGCTTTCTCCTAGCCTACAGGCAAATTAGAAGTACATGCACATTTTAGGAGACTAGAAATCTCAGAGGGGCATCTAAAGGGAACTGGAATGGTTTCACAGTTAAGTCACACCAAGGGATCTTACCTTTATTCAAATAACCTTTACATAAGTGATCATTTGTACTGCTTGTGAGATGTCAAAGCAGTCGAGACAATCAGCAAAATGTCAATTCTCCTGCTTTCAACAGGCTTTGCTACAGACCCCAGCAGAACCCTCTGGCCCTCTGGGAATAAAGTTGTCATGCTGCAGGAGCCAGAAGTGAAGGTGGGGTAGTTAATATCCCCAGCAAGGCATCTACATTGATCTCCAGTCTAGTGCCGTTCATATTTCTCTCGTTGGGATTAGATGCAGAGCAGGCTCCCCAAAGACCACTTAGCAGGCAGTCTGTGATTTGAACCACTTCAGGGCTTCTCGATCGGGCTGTTACCAAGCACTAACAGCCAACATTTCTCAAGCTGCTCTGCCCTTTTGCTTAAGGTTGCTTTGTGTCTGCTAACCAAACTGATATCTCAATCATGGCAGATTAATGTCACTCTGCTATACCCTGAGAAAAAAGGGAGAAAAAACCCCTTGTGTTTCTTTTTCATAAAGGCTGCCATGCAAGGAGGGACAATGATGAAATTGCACGATACACTTGCCCATCTGCTCCGTACCCTCTCCATCAGGTGCTGTATTTAATTTCTCTTTAGCAAGGGAAAATATCCTGAGCAGTGAAATATTCTGGGTAATACTGTTATAAAAACTACCAAGCCTGTAAATGAGGCAGCAAGTGGTAAATAATTTACCTTTATCAGAATTACTAAATCTTATTACAAGTTCAGCAATTGCATGTCCTTCTAGTCCACAACAATGCCAGAAGAGGGAAATAGTTTCAACAGTCTGGTGGTTAGGTATATTGAACTGCTGTACAAGTATTGAACTTGCCTCTGTTTTACCTTTTGTCCTTTGAAAGTTGCCAAGGCCACTATTATGGCGAGATCTGCAAAATGTGAAATACAAACCATTTCAATTTGATTTTTGGAGAAGATTTTGTCATAAATGAATGACAAACTGTCCCTGGGGGACAGGTATATCCTCACCTTCTTTTCAATCCCATTGTAAGGCTTATATTTTTTATGATCAGAGATATATGAAACTGCTCTGATTGTCTTCTGTTTCCCTCCCCACTATTAGTGTCTGTGAATAGAAAAATATGTGTGGTCACAAAAGAAATCAGGCAAGAGAATGTAGGAGGGCCTCCACTAGTCCTGCAGTCTGGTTCAGATGTGACTGCTGAAACACCTACTATGTCACGCTAGACAGAACAAAACTCTTTTGACACCTCAGAACTGCCAAAAGATCCAGGGAGTGATTGCACTCAAACTCCCATTCTTGGTTTTCATAACCAAATTTGGCAACAGCAACAAAGAAACCTTTCTCATCTCTTCTTTTCTTCAAAAAGCTGAAAAATAATTTTTTTACATGTTGATTTTCATCTTGATTCCAGGAAAGAAACAGCTTGAGAAAGCACATGCCTCCTATGAAATAACCAAAATTCCAAACCACTTCTCGCTGTCTGTTCTGTTTCTGGCCTTCTGATCTATGCTAATTGCTAAACTTTGAGTATGCACTTGAAATTTTCTGTGGGCAATGTGACTCTCTTCAAATAAAAATAGATGCCAGATTTTTTTTCTAACTGAAATACATGTGAGAGAATGACATTTAATGTAAGTGTTTAATCATTATTAATTGCTTTGGTATTCATTGAAATCATGATGGGTTCATTTGAATGTACAGCACCATTTAAGAATAATCTGAACAAGTAAATATGCCAGTTCAGTGTAAAAAAGCATAGTGAAGCTTTCTAGGAATGTTATTTAATCCACAAATGTGTATGTTGGAGATAGTTAGAAATTCCAATTAATTGCACGAGATACCTTCAAGAAATAACCCCACCTGTTTTTCTGAATAAAGAATTTTGTTGAAAAATTGAAGTCTAAAACATTTTAAAAGTGAAATCATTAAAATAATTAGGTATAAACTTTGAAATATTTTTTTCCTAGCAAGTTTACTTATAAAACTATGATTTGTATTTTCTTTAAAATGTCATTCAAAAAAAGAAAATGCCCAGCTCTAGCCCAGGTAGGCAGAGAAAAGTCATCAGCCAAAGTACACATGATCTGTCAGGGAACATGGCATCCCAAAGTCATGCCAAAAAGGCCTCTACAGAGCTCTTTCTGGTGAATCCAGAAAAAACGGTTTGCAATCCTGCCACCTTAAGGACACAGAGACTCCAGATCACAGTTTTCAGCAGACACCCTTTCTCTATTAAAATATCTCTTAACCTCTTAACACAGAGATCTGGTGTAAATTTATCTACTTTTCCCTTCTGAAAAAAACCCAAAACCCTGTTAAGACTTTCAAGCTCTTTACACCATCAGAAATATAGTCAAAAGAACTGACAGATGTAGCAAGCCAAGCAGTTACAGCCACACGGGGCAATATTCAGACATCTATTAACACGTGCATGCATGCAGATGCCATACAATTGAGTTTCAGAAGAAAACAAGTTTAAAATTTTATTATTTCTTTCTCTTATCTAGCAACTACGCTATTTCTTTCAATTTCCTACTCATTACACACACAATTTTCCAAGTCCAAGTCATGAATCCCTTAGCTGAACAGGGTCAAACTTCAATATTAGACACCAACGTTTCTTAGTGAGCCAGTTGATGGCATTGCAATTTTATTCAGTTTTATTGCTGATAATGGGCACCAAACAGAAAAGAGAAACAGAGCCTAGACAAAGGGAAGTAAGACAGTTTTTCTACTGGAAAAATTTATCTTGATGATTGGGAAGAACAATTGGTTTTTCTGTTTAAAGTTATGTTTCTGAGCAGAGTAGTGTTTTATAAACTGCTTAACTACAGCTGTAGGAATTTAGAGCAATGGAGGCTACAAAATAATGGGTTAAAAGTAAATGATTTTGAAAGACAATAAATTTATTTAAATGACAATTTCTATTGCCATTTCAGAAGGCGAGTGCACAGCTGAAGATAAGCAGTGGTGAACATTTTGGTATCAATCCTGCATTGTACAAGTGCTACGCATCCTGTCAGCCCTCCTGCACTTCAAATACAATAGCACAGTAATGCACTTTTCTGTCGTGTTAGTAATTTTATCTTAGCTCTTATGCTCTATAGCTACAATTGAGAAATCTTAAATGGAAGGATTCATCTGGCCTTTTACATATAAAAGTTCCCATTTTGTCTTAATGCAACAAAAGAATAGTTAAGATACTTAATCATATATAAAGACTATTTTGAACCAGGTAGGAAGATTCAAACAACAAATTTTATATATTCTTTTACAAAATAGGAAGATGTTTCACTCCCCTGGCTTAGAGCAGCTGAAGGAAGAAAAGTAATGTCATTTCAAAGCAACAAGAAGAAAAATCTGGCATATTTGTAGAAGCAAGACAAAAGGCAATGGGAGATATGAAATCTCTTTCTCAAATTAGTGAAAATATTTGAAAATATGTGCTCTAAGCTCTCTACTTTTATATTTGTTGGTGGAGTTCCTGATATAATTGGAGTCCCGTTGCTCCCCTCCAAAAGATCGACATCTGAGTTGGTGGGAATTTATTTGGTAAAGTGGCTTTCTGTCACAAACGTATCAACTGCTCAAAGCCAAAAATTAGTGCAAAATATAGATGTGCTTCCATAAAGATGAACTCCCCTCTTCTGGGGGGGAAGCTGGAGGGAAACAAAAAAATATATTCAGAGATAATATTTGCATCCCAACCTTTTTCTCTCAGATCACTGGCCAAAATACAGTATTTTCAGTCATTCTGAGGTGAGCATGACCAGAAACAGAATAACAAGCATAGGATAAGCTGTCGTCCCCCCCCCCCACCTTATTTTGTATGGTGTGACTTTCACTCTTAACCTGAGACAGAGAATGAACTTCCCCTTTCATGACCCCATTCACATAACATTTATGTCTATCTGGAATGAGAACCAGTCTATCCAATTTTCTCATTTTTCCAGTTTGAAAACAGGTGAATTTACTTGGGTTAATCCTCATGTGGAAAAGGCAATCAAGAAAACTTTTCCAAGGAGGCTGAAAAACATTTCCTTTTTGGACTTTATTAATATTACTACTGGCTGAAGAGTCTTAAAGGAGTGTTGAAAGAAAATGTCCTTTCATGGCTAAATGAAATAAAAAGCTTGACAGCAAGATAGCTCTCTTTGCAATTAAAAACATCAGTAAAGCTGTAGCTAAATATGTTTCAAATTCAGTTCTTGCAAATGTTAATCTGCAAACTGTATGAAGCCAGCTCTAATAGTCAATGGCTTCCTAGTGAACTGCATGCAAGTTCTGGCACAGTGATGCACACACATAATGAAAACAAGGCATCTGAAGGTACTTCCTGCAATTTTTTCACATCAGCACTGAAATTTAACTCTGTTTTACAACTGGAATTTTCCACTGTGGTAATGCCAGCAGTTATATGATGTTCATAGGCATTAACAATATGAACAATTATTACGGTGGGCACCATTGAAAGTGCAATTGTAAACCAACAAACATAGTTGAAGCCTTTTCTGCAAAGATGACTGAGAGTAAAAAGATAACAGTATGAAAATTATAGGGGAAAATATGGTTGCTGCTCCCTGGACAGCACGTGGTCAGCATACCCAAATTCCCACACACAACACAGCCTAAGGGGGACTAAACAGGGGGTGGAGAGGAGTGGAGACACACCGAGTGGCCAGGCTCTGTCAAAACCCTTGCAGAGGACGGAACTCAGTGGTACTTTCTAGCTGATAAACTGCACAGCAGTTGAAAACCAAGGAAGATGTTCTGCTGTTGAATCAGCAACCACGGCAAAATCACTCTCCTTGGACTGATACATGTCCCCATCCCAAGGTTATCTCAGGTACAGAAAGATGAAACAACTAGCTCATTGTCCACATGGACCCTGGTTTTCCAGAATCCTGATGTGGTATCTAGCACTGGATATGTTGCTGTCTTGCAGAGATATTAAGAGCTCTCAGTAGAGAGTACTAGAGAAGTATAGAGTGCTGTCATTGAAGCAGAGCAACCAAAAACAATTAATGGACTCCAAAAGTGTGGGCCTTATAGGCATAGAATTTTGTCTCAACATTGTAACATCACAATCAAAAGTTTGGATTCAAGGACTATGGGTTAAGCACAAATGAATCCTTTGATTTACATCAAGATGTGGATACTCTGCTCTTTCCCTTAATAAAATATTTGAGGGATGAATTACCTTCGCTTGTTAAATAACAGAGTATTTTAATCTGAGTTTCTCTAGTTCAAGTTCACTATTTTTACCTTTTCAGATGAAGAGCTATGTGCAGCCAGCTACCACAACTTAATGTATAAGGATCATATATTTTAATCTTACTCTTAATAAACAATATTTGAAAAACTAATGTATTAAGCATGGCTCTCCTTCTATTTTCCTTCAACCTTCCTTGTAACTCTGCTCAGAGATTTTTTTGTGATTTTTAGTCCTGTTTGTGAAGAGACAAGATGGGAAGGAATGGTCAAACAATACTTGAGTCAATGTCACTGTAGGTTTGATCTAATTCCATCTGCCTACTTCTGTTTGATAATGGCAGATGTAAGCATGAAGGAATTACATTGCTGTATTGCATACAACATCAGATTGAGGTCTTGGCTTCTTTTGATTGTTTTCTGTGATTCCTATAGAATTTTCAGAATTACTTAATCACACCCTCACCTTATCACCTTAATATTTTCTCTAACTCTACATACAGATCTTCATATGGGGATGAATTAAAAAAGTATGTTCTTGAGGTAAGCATAGCATGCACAATTTATTCCACTGTGAATTTTGTACCTAACTATAAATTTTAGCATGATGAATCAAAAATAGTTAGCAAGACAATTGAACAGCAACAGATATCTTCTTTCCGACAGATAATTTTCTTCACATTCTGTGAGACAAAATATGCAAGTTCTAGGTAATACAGGCAACTTCAATCTTGCCTTCTCAATTTCTTTTTCAGGTTTAAAATTGAATTTCTAAGAAACTCCTATGAGCAGTTGTCTTTTGTAAAAGTTGATCTTTTTATTTGTGAAAAGTAAAGAATTTTTCTCTTTAAAAAAATCAAAATTTTATTAAGAAAAGCATTACTCTGAAAAACCCATGGATCCCTAAAACTCATCTTCTTTGATGAATTTATTAAAAGCAGGGCACTGTTTTTTTTTAATGTAAGTATGGAATATTGATTTGTTTTGGAAATGTTCAGCCTATTCAGGGACTACTGCTATTGAATGATATCTTAATATCAGCAAACAAGTATAATTCATAACTTTGACTATAACTTCATAAATAGAGCAATTATAAAGTCGGTGTGTCTGGCTGAAACAGATTCACATTAATGCATACATAGGACTATTTCAGCATGCATTTACCACTAATTATTTCATATATTGTCATTAAAGGCTGCACTTAGAAGCATGATAAATAAGGCTTCAAAAAAATGAACTGATTTTGTATTACTCATATTGCAAGTAAGATTATTTTCTGAAGCTTTTTTGCTTTAAACAAGGTTTTCCCCTTCCCTTCCCTTCCCTTCCCTTCTTCATTTAAAACCAAGAGATTTAGAAAAGGTAGATATTGTGTTCAGTCTACTATGGGGGTAAAACCTAAATTTTTGGTTTCAGGCACCCAGGAAATCCTCTTTGTTGGCGTCCACTGATTCTCATACATCTGAAATGCAGACATTTTATACAAAGAAATAGAAAATGAGAATATTCTGACAGGATGAGGAAACAGCCTTGTCTTGAAAATCCACATTAGAATGAGCTGGATTCCACCCAAAAAGCCAATTTGTTTTCAGGAGAGGAAGTTTCTTGAAATATTTAATATTTTAGCTACTATTAGTAAATTGTTTTTACATTTTTACATCACTAATGAGACTATTTGCTTGTATTTGCTCTGCCAGTTACACAAACCACCTCTGTTTCATTAGTCTGCCATTAAAAGATGCTAGGGGCGTAGGTTTAATTTAAATGAAGCACCTTTCTTGCAGTGAGACACCAGATTGATTTGCATGCTCTTGCAACGCATGCCTCATGGCAAAATACAGACGGCTCTCATCTGAAACCTGAGAGCTATTTAACAGTGCACAGTGATGCTAAACTATACTCCAAACCTTGAAGATAAGAATGTTTTATCCAAATCCATTAGCAGGGTTTTGGACAGCATAACACATACCTGCCACATTTTCTAGCACATGCGTACATACCCAAAGCTGTAGGACTAGCAGCCTACACCAAAGACCTCATCTTTCACACAGCTACACAAAAGCAAAGTCCTCTGAACATACTGAACAAATTACTTTTTGCTGCTTTAATGCAGATCTGGTATATTCTGTAGGTTTGCACCATTCTGTTTTCCTAGCAAAGGAAAACACATTCCTGGGTGCTTCAGTGCACCAAGATTCAATGCTAACATAATGATGGCCTGAGAAAAATGAATTTTCTCCTGACGCAATAGTTTACAGAATTAAGGACTAAATATCCAAACTCTGGCCTCTGATTTGCCTTGCCCCATTTCCCCTGGTCTTGACCCATGGTTTCCCTGGCTCACAAGCCAGCTGGCAGAGGAATTGCTGCTGCTTTCACTAACACTTCTGTGCCAAAAATTCACTGTAAGCCTTATCTGGCTCTTACTGTTCAACTGTTCATCTGGTTCTTACTGTTCAACTAAGTATGGGAGCAAATTGTATCACTAGGTTGGGGATTTACATGTCAAATCTTGAGAAAATGCTATTGTGAATCTACTGATAATGTTATGTCATAATTCCTGCCTGTTTCACCAAAACTGTAGTTTTAAAAATCTTTTTTTTCCCCTATTCCAGCCCTATGCATATGCAAAACCCCCCAAAATCTTGAAACAAGAAAACCCCTGAAGTTTTAATTCAGGAACAAAATTTGGGTGCTTTCATCCACACTGAAAGCCAGCTTTTCTTCTGTATCTGCAAAATCAATTGCAGGTGCATTTGGAAGTATTTGTACTGCTTGACTGTTTGATTGACATCTTCAAATAAATTGTTCATGGTCCAAGTACTCAGGTGTAAAGTTTACACAATTGAATTCTAAGTGGATGAGGGAATCAAAGCTTGACACCTGCTATATTATGGTTGCAAAAATATACCTCTTTGAATATGAAGTCCTGCCTGCACTAGAACAATATGTTCCTATCAGTCGAGATGGCAGATCCTAAGTCACTCAAACACACATGTTAATACCCTGTACCCTCAGATATCTGCATGTTTTGATACATAAAACAGAAGCCATGTCCTGGATTTACCTGGCTTTATAAAGTGGTACAGGAGGACTTGATCATCACCCAACAACTTTCAATATTAAGCAAAAAAAGAATATTAGCAGAGAGCTTTTAGTAAAATAAATATAAAGGACATTGAGAATGTGAGTTTAACAGAATGCTTAAGTAAAGACTTAAATTAAGACAGGTAGCCCATTGTCTTCTTCAAGATAATATTCAAGTGCTTTTTTTAACTCATTCCTACATAGCTATCAACAGCACTTGCAATCAAACTTTGCAAAACACTTTCCTATAGCAAGTGACAGACCCTGCAAACTTATGTGAGGAAAAGCCTATGACTTGTCCTGAATGCCACAGAGCACTGCAGTGCTCCTTCTGAGGCAGTGTGAGCAGGACAAGCAAACACCCAGCCTGCAAGAGTCTGAACTACCTTCTCCTTCCATTGACTGGTTGACTAAATGTCAGATTACTGGGGCAGCAAACACTGAATTCTCACTGCTGCTACTTGGAATGTCCACTGGGGAAGAAAAAAAAAAAAGAGAAAAAANAAAGGGGAAATATCCAGGGCTGTTAATTTGGCATCTTTCATGAACACAAAATTCACACAAAAAATTAAGAAGGAAAAAGTAACTGAACCAGTTTCAGCAAAATGACTGCAAGGTTGTGCTGAGTTGCGATAAACCACTAAATCACAGTTGTGATAAAGTGTGGAGTGACTGTTTTCAAAGCAATTGAAAAGGTACTGTTCAAATGCAGCACTAAGCATAACTAATTTGTTCTGGTAGTGTCTTCAGGCTGCCAAATGCATTTTAAAAAGAACCTCATTTAAAATGCATCCTTATAGCAAAATGTAGCAATGTTATCTAATTGGACAGTGAAAGGAGGGGCCAGCTGCCTTTCTTTCAAGCAAGAATGGTTCAAGAAAAGAATATTTCTGTTGCACTACAATAACAAAGCTGTAGGTGACAACTGCATTTTCCTATCAGTTTCAGCCTTGATAGGTCAGTACTATCATTGTCACACTGAACTTCAACTTGCTGTATCAAAAAAATTAGAACAGACGGGCACTACTTTAAGGCAATTGCTACAATTTACCTTGACTTAATAGAGTCTTTCTGTGGGAGGATGGCTACGGGTATAACAGTCCTGAAGATATATTCACACCTTTCTTTGATGCTTCACAAGATCAGCTGCTTTCATGATATTGGTCATAGAGATATTTATCTGGCTCAGAACATTTGGTTAGTCCTTGTTTGAATATCTCAGTCTTCATTCTATTAAATATTAGCAGATTTTTTTTTAAGTTTTCATCAAGTTCAGATGCAAGCAATGACAAAGCTTTTTTTTAGTTTTTTTATGGGTTAATCCCCATGTGGAAAAGGCAATCAAGAAAACTTTTCCAAGGAGGCTGAAAAACATTTCCTATTTGGACTTTAATAACATTACTATTGGAGAGCTCTTTGCTCTCCACTCTATTTTCTGTGCAGACATATTTTAAGGCTGATCTACCATGTATTGCTTCTGTTGCACTCCAGATGCCTTGAGAGGCCTCATAGAACAGAGGATAGTCAATGTTAAAGGAATAAAGTAGGTATTTATTTAAAAGGCCTTCAAAGGATACACCTTGGGCTGTATAAGAGCCTGGCTGAGGCTACATCCAAGATGGACAACGGGTCACATATTTTCACACTTTTATAAGTTTTGGTCCATTTACATATTGGGGTTAATTGTCCAATTACATCTTCAGATTATGAAGTCCCATCCTCCCAGATTGCTCTCCTCAGCATGCTGTTGTTTGTACATTTTTGGGCCTGAAGTTGCAATGGTGTCCTTGGTTCTCGGGCTGGAAAAGGATTGTTTTGTCTAACTAAACTGTGAAGAGAACTTGCTAACACTTTATATGAAGTTCAGAGTTATATATTAATGTAGTACAGAATCTGGAAAATATGAAAACTAAAACTTAAGGCATCATTCCCAACAGCAAGACTGACAGAGCAGTAGACAGTTCATGAGTTCCTTCTTTAGACAAAGTAACTATTTAAGGCAATTTAGACAAATCAGCAACAAGTTCCCTGCTGTTTTACAGAACATCATATTTTCCATCAATTAAAAGTGTCCTTGTAAAAGGAGGTATCCACTTCTCCAGGTCCCTGGGTAAGTGATACGACTGAAAGGAAGCTATGATCAGGATCTTCATCATCTGCATCATGTTTTAAGGGTTACTGGCTGGAAAATCTCATTGAGTTGGCTGAGTCCAAAACTCTGGCATGTCATTATTTCTGAGTTGTAAATATTCACCTAAATTTAATAGAGGGAGCCACAAATCGTTAAAACATGAATAGCTGGAACTGGGTTTGCATATTTCTAGCAAACTAGCACCCACGTTACAGACAATTATATTAAATATACCAAGTCAATATTTCTGAATTGATAGATTTTCAATCAGGAAACAAAAATAGACCCCAAATTTATACAATGTGGCTATTATCTCTTATTAGTTTGTCCCTTCTGTTTTCCTCAGAAAACGATCTCTCTATAAACTTGGGCTTCCATGTATGATTGCTGTCACTGGTACAAATAAGAGGTGGAATTTCACTAAGGAGAATTTTCACATTCCTTTGCACAGGTGATTATATAATCTGCATGACAATATAAGAACTTAGACTTACAGCTTGTGCAAGGCAATTAAGTAGGAAGGTACAGTGTCTCAAGTGCACTGTCTGAGATAATTAATATAATATTCAGAAACTGTAACTGATCCTCTAAAACTGCAGCTCTTCTGATTTATCTATCACTGAGAGAGGAGAAAAAAAACACTCCCGCTCATAACAGGAATATTGTGGTATGAGACTTGGTATCTTGTCCAACAAGGCAATAAATCAAAGAACACAGCAGCCAGATTTTTGAAGAAAGAATATTTTCAGCTGAGAGAGAACTGTCCTTGACTTTCTTCATATGGATGTAAAAATATGATTCAACAGCAAATATGAATAAAAAATTAAAATGTACATATAAAATAACTGTAGCTCTAACTTCAGAAATCTAAACATGAGAAAATGAGAAATCTCTCACTGTAAGATGTTGCAATTGATAATGCTATTTCAGGATACAAGAGGATACTGTCACCTCATAATTTAGAGAACACAAAAATTAACCAGAAAAGCTCCTTTTAATGTCTGTTCTCGTTTTGTGCATGTGTATTTCCATGTGCGTGTGGATGAGGATGCATGTGTGGCTTTCAGTTCTTTGTTACTTCTTATCTTCCTTTTTTTTTTTTTTTGCCTGCAAGAGCAACACAAACAAGGGAAGACTGACTAATGCACCTCAAGCTGAAAGTTTCTCTCCAGGGAGAACTGCCTTTGTCCACATAGCACACCATTAAACATGGTGAGGCTCCACATGGGAGCACAGAGCTTCCCACATGCAGCAACCTGCAGGATCAGGGGAATTAATGATGTAAAATGTTGTCAAAAGCAGGCACATGAGTAAAGCGTAAAAAACTACATAGATGTAAAAGCTCAAGGAGCTCCTTGTAAATTCAAAATAAAAAAAAAAAAGGGTTTTTTTTTGCCCTGTTCTCCCACAAACATTCAATAGGAGAAAATTCTTTTTACTTGTTTGTCTGATCTCCAGTTAGTTATCCTTGAAGAGCTGTCAGTTTTCCCCTTTTCCCATGGCTACATCAATTCCTGCATGGTGTGCACAACACAGAAGGGAACTACTTTCAAGCCAGATTCTTGTCCCTGTTAGAAATTTGCAACTGAGGAATTACGCAAGAAAATGGTGAATCCAGGTCATCCTCAATCCAGCAATCCTCAGCAGCTGCTATAGCCCCTGGAAGTGACAGTAGTCAGCCTTGAAATTTCTACAGCTATGTAATATGACTGGAAGCAATACCATTGAGTATACAGTTGGTATCATACAAATTAATACAGTGTAAATTCTGCCACTTTGCTGCTCACCCAAGTGAGCTCTTTCTTTCCCTTTCAAGGAGTAGCTGTGCTGATCAATAACTAGAAAATCTGTTAGAACCAGAGAAAATTGTTTGCCTTGTGAAAACTGTTTCTCTCCTGTAAACATTTCCTTTAGATAGCATGGACTGCAGCTGCATCCTAGATTGAGCAAGCCAGAAGAAATTGCTCATCCTAGTTTGACTTGGAAGGGGCAGTCTCATTTCTACTTCCATCAGTCGGCCTCAAACTTGACCCCTCTCCCACCCAACTTATGGTCAACACCAAGGGATTGCAGGATCAGGATCATTAGGCAGTGCTCAATGAACAAGTCCTAAAGCAAAGGAGAGGGACAATCAATTGTAGGTAGAATGAAGCAGATTTATATCCACTAGGTGAAAGAAAAATGACTCCTAAATAGGCTGGAGCAGCTGTGAAACTAGTCTGCCACAAGCAAAGATGAAGCATGGGAGTCTCAGAGAAGAGCCTCTTCATTTTCCAGCTCTAAAAGCAATTACCATAGATAAAAGCAAGTTCTTGGCAGGGCAGACAAACTGACAGGGCTCAATTCTTAAACAGCAATCTGATCCCAAGGGACCTTCCAGATCACTTACAGACCTACCATCACAGCACTGTTACTGACTGAAAATATGACAACAGAGTAGGAGTGGGAGAGACTGTCCCTTCAAATAAACATATGTTGTCCAGAAAGAGAGGCAGCAAAGAGAGAATTTCAGTGTAAATTACTGTCCCCCATGCATGTGTTAGGGAAAGCAATACAGTCAGCATTGGTAAGAGTCAGCTTCCGTTCTGCAAATCAGAAAGTAAAACTCTCAGGCATTTAAATTCTTAATTGAATCCCCTTTTAGTGTGCTAAATCTGATTGTGATTAGTGTTCAGTAGTTAATTTCACGGATCAGAACAATTGTTCCATAATCTCCCAAACATGATTTTATAAGGCCTAAAGCTGTATTACATTTTAGCTGTAAGCACAAACTAATATAATTTTTAATAAAATATGAAATAATAATATATTACATTGTATGGAGAGGCAATTATTTGGTCTAGCAGTAGGCATTGATTTATTTTTAAAAAAATCAGAGAAAAGCCCAAGGTTAAAATGAAGAGTTAGAGGAAGACTGGAGAAAATACAATATCTTTCATTCTCTAAAAGAAAGTTTTGAACTATGTGTCTCATGAGCCATGACAGAGAGCAAAAACTGAGAAGATAGAGCAGAGCAAGAAGCTGGACACTGAAGCATGGAAAGATGTATGCTTATTATTACTTAGAGAGACAGGTGAAAACAACAAGTAAGTGAACAAGCAAGAATAAAAGATCAAGAAGATGCAGTTAAAGCTGAAGTGGTAGCAGGTCGCCATGCTGCAAGAAGGGAAAATAAAGAAATCCTACTTCTGAAAAAAAGAGACAACTTTACTTTACAAAAAGAAGCCCTTACAAATAAAGCTTTCAGTATGTGGATGGCTGGAGTCAGAACTATCAAAGTTTTACTCAACAGGGAAATGGTTAAAGGCATTGTGTGGTAACCCCTCTGCTGATGGTGCAGTTCCTTGGATCAGGCTACCTCAGTGCAAAGTCCAGGGAAGCTTAGGCATGCATGGGTGCATCATGATCACCAGGGGTAACCCAGATAGCATTAATAAGTACAAATACTTGAGCTTTCCTTGATCTAGCATTAACCAACTTCAGATCCATCTGTTCCAGTTTGGATTGCAGCCTGAATGTCTCATGTTAACTTCATATGCTTCTAAATTGCCATCAGTTTTATCTTCTATTAAATAATGTTCATAATTCAATAACCATCTGGACAGAACAAGGGCAGTGTTCTCACTAATTTCAAGAAGCCTACTTAGAGAGTGGGGCATAGAAGACCTGATCCCATGCCCTTAAATTCACTCCTAGGTTTAAATAACACTACTTATAGCATCTTCTTGTGCCCAAATTAACAGTGAAACATTTAAACAAAATAAAAATGTGCTTTAAGCAAATAAACCAAAGGCTTGTAAGCCAAATTTTATCTTTCGTTAAACATAAGCAGTCTCATGACCTCCAGAGCCCTTTAGCTAAGCAATGGAAATTTGAGGCAAATAAAGAACAAATCGTGTTTCCAATAAAGAAATGGGAGGTAGGGAACTCATTTAAGGCGATAGGATTTGATCCAGTGAATTAGTAGGAAAACAAAACAGTCTAGCCTCCTTTTATGGCTTACTTTGAGCCTGTAGAGCCATCTCCATTTCAATTCCCCTCATTAAGGAGTTTTCTCATTTTCAGTTTCTCTCATTAAAGACATAAAGTTTAAAAGGTGTCAAATAACTGGAAGAAATTGTGTTTGTACAGTGAATTGAAATCTAGCAGCCTCAAGTTTTGCCCTCAATTACATCCACATGAACATATTTGTAACTTTGGTACTAATTGCAAGTACAGATGGTATCAAAGTCATTTATCTGCAGCTCTTGGGATTTATCAAAAAAATGAAGGTAAAGTGGCAGGCTGAAGTGACAACTCTTGGTTTACTCATGTGCGTTATCACTGATCACCAACAGAAATAAGCTTGAATTTTGTGATAGTGAATGAAGTCATCCTAGCACTGAGCTGGAAACAAAGCAGCAGTTGTTCCAAAATTCCCTCCACACAGCACTATAAAATGATGTTCAAATCAATAACAGTGAGTGAAACAGCAAAATTGACTCTATTTTTTTGTTGCATTGTAAAAAAAAATGTTTAATGAGAAGAGCTGGGAATGTTTATTTGGGAATTTTTTGCTGTTGACCAGCAGCCCTTATAAATTATGCACATTTCCCCATCAGCCCATCTTCCACTCTGTCAGTGAACCTTTCCTCTCCTCTGTTCCTTTTCATTCCTCTCCTTCTTGCGTTCCTCCACTGTGTGTGTCATCATCAACAGTAAGACATCTGCAGTTTAAGATTATATGTGACTTTAATCTGTCATTTTCTTTAAAAAGTCTGTGCAGTCACTTGTCATCTAGAGCCAGTAAACTTATGTACATGTCTTTGAAAAAAAATCTCTTAACACAGAAGGTGAACATGCACTTTTTGCTGAAAACACCTCAGAAGCTTACAGACTCCCAGGAATACTTGTCTGTGTACTCCTCTCTGGGAAAAAAAAATGGGTTTGGATCAAACAAAAGCTTGAAAATACTTAGCTCCTAAAATATTAATCAACAAGATAACAGGAGAGGTACCATCATACAAGCTGCTTAGAGTTTCTAGCCTAGTCAAAAGAAAAAAGATGAAGGTGCTGAGAGAATTGAATTCAATGGTATTCTGAAATAACATTAAGCTGAATTCTGCAAAATTTCTTAATGATCAGCCTAGCTTGGCTTTTTCTAAATACCCTCCACTAACCCAAGTAATAACAAAGAATGTAGGATTAAGTAAGTCTAGTCAAAGTCAACATTGCTCTGCCTTTTGCCTCCAGAGACATATTTACTTTTGCTGTTAATGAATAGCTTCATGTTATTTCTATTTAAATATTATGTATTGCCCACTTCTTCCAACTTTTATATGCTCCTTTGAGCATCTGCAATTTAACACTCGGACTGGTACCTACATCTTCAGTACATCACATTTTTAAAAAAAAAACTCATTGTCATTGTTGAATAACACTTAATCAATAAAACCCCATTTCCTAAACAAAAAAGTCATACCTGAAGCTGTTTCCAAACAGTCATGGTTGATTTTAAAACCCTACTTACCATACTATTCAGGTCCTGCATGCATAGAAGGAGTCCTGTCTGTCGTTCTGTCATTTAAGAGCAATAGGCATATGCCAGATTGACAAGCAAATTATTCTTTCTAACCCTCTAAGTTCATGGAATCCCTTTGGAAAGAGCATGATCAATGAAGGGTTTCCCTGAAGGATTAATTTTTTATTATTTTTCCCTTTTTGAATGAATTATCTCTGCAGTGTTTTTTATGCTCTGTCATCCTACCAGCTTGTGGGTTATATGGTGCGTGTGTGCAAATGACACCCTCATTTCCCATTTCTAAACAGCATGTGTAAATGCTTATGTTTGCAATGGCCCTCGCACAAATACTGCCTAAATTACATTCTGCCTCTTTTTCCTTTCTGTGCTTACTATCTTTCTGAAGAAGGACTAATAGTAATCTGGAGCCTTCGGTCACTAAGTTTTATTGTAGGAAACTGGAATTTTCTGTCTTCAAGTCATATCAGAAGAACAACTCATTTACAGCATGATATCGAAGAAGCGCTTGTCTGTACCTGAAATTTTGTCTGATTTTCCAGTCACATTAGAATCTTAGAACCATAGAATTTTTGGATTGGAGGTCATTAAGTCATTAAGGTCATTAAGTCCAATCATTAACTTAACACTGCCAAGCCCACCACTAAATCATATCCCTAAGCAGCACATCTATATGTCTTTTACATACCTGCAGGGACGGTGACTCCACAACTTCCCCGGCTAGCACAGCTGGCCTATATGAATGCTGTAGTGTTTTACTGTTACCACAGTCCCTCCCAAGATGAACTTGCTTCAAAGAAGAAAAATATTGCATTTAAGCTTGAGTAAACATTATCAATCGTTCTCTGAGTAAAACTAAAACATGGCATAGTTTTTCTATCTTCTATATCACCTGAGAAATTGAGCCCCAAGCAGAAGATATCAGTCTGGAAGAGATCACTCAGTCTCCGGAGTCCCACTCCCTGTGGTCCCAGTGTAGTGGTGGCTCACCTGTTTCCATAGCTACCCATGTAGCAGTGGCTCTCACAGCCTCTCTGCTCTGGGAAAACCCACATGGTTTTGGGACATATGTACCTCTGAATACGGACCCTTGAGAGCACTTTCCCCTAGGTCACCCAGGCCTGATGTTGCAACTATTGGTCTGTTCTCTTCTTCATACACCTTTGGGAAGAGAAGAAATGCTACTGAAGCTCAAGCACTCCAAGTATTTGGTCCTTATTTTTTGTCTACTGTTAAACAGTGGACTGAGTTTACAACAGTGTCCCAAATGGAAAAGGAACATTGGCTTCAGTGCTCCTTCTGGTCATGCCATGATTGAGGTGGACAAAAGCACAGGCACAATTTAACACTTACCAAACTGTGACTTCTATAAAAACTACTGACATCAAACTTTGCTTTAGTGCAAACCTGGCAAAATAAAGAACACCTTATCTTTTTTTTTTTTAATAGTAAACTACCTCTCCCTGTTTTTGAACTATGCAATATGGATATTTTAGCTTGTGTCTTACTGACCGTTGTCACTGCTCTTTGTACAGCTAGAGGCTTTGGGAGGCAAGGGTGGTAGGTTGACTCCCCAGTTTCATGAAACATTTAATCTGGCAACCAATTCAATACCTCTAGAAAGACCATAGCCTGGTTTTTAGACTTGGAAAAGTGGATACAAATGCCAGATACATTACACAAGGTTGTATATCACCTAAATTGTGAACTGAGTGTCACATGTATAGACTCTGCCAGCTGCTGACTTGTTTTCACTGTTCACTATGCATTTGGTCTGAACGAGGCAGTCCCATTACTTTATGTTTACAAGCCTCTGTTTTGTAGCAGGTTAAAGTCAAGGACGTAAAAATCAAAAATATAGTATCTTACTTTGCTTTGGACATAGTGAAGATTGCTTTAAAGAGAAGCTCATTCTGCATGTGTAAAAATGCAGATTGAATATGGTTTTACTTTGTACCTACCCAAGTTTTAATACTGCTTGTATATTTTAAAACACAAAAGATGTAGAAGTACAGGCCTTATGTAAAATTCATCACAAATCTTCAAAACAGGTTGGATATGGCCAGTGACAAATGATGTTCCATAAAGTATTGCATGACTATTTTTAACATAGCTCTCATACATAATTTCTCCTGCATTGACTGCCCAGGAATATGAACATGTTGAAATACAAGCCATTAGAAATGACAGGCCTTCATATCTCCACTTAATCTTTGCAGGACCCCTACTCACTTGACTTCATATGAGAAGCAAATAAAAACAAGTGATGTGGACAACTGGAACCATCCCAGCAGCTTAGCTCCAGCCATCTATTTGTACTAATCACTATTGCATATTCCTGGTGAGTGGATGTTAATTCAAAAGATCCCAAGCATTTCAATTTCGTCAATGCCTTCAGCTTTACTTTCCCTTACCGGGCAGTAATTTCCCTTTAGTTGAGATCCTAAAAGTTGTGTCCCCCCCAACACCAATATCAGCAGTCATTGTGGACTCTAACCCTCAGGCCTAGTATTCTCAAAATGCTTTTTCTTTCTTTTTCTTTTTCTTTTTCTTTTTCTTTTTCTTTTTCTTTTTCTTTTTCTTTTTCTTTTTCTTTTTCTTTTTCTTTTTCTTTTTCTTTTTCTTTTTCTTTTTCTTTTTCTTTTTCTTTTTCTTTTTCTTTTTCTTTTTCTAAGCCGAAATTTCATTTCTCCATCACTTTCATAAAACAACAACTTCTTTTACCTCCTAGCTCTCTAAAGTTGTTTACTTTGGCACCCTCCTCATTTTTCATCCACTACCTCTACTTTTGTCCTTCACTGTAAGATAGATGATAAACGGCCCATGCATCAGCATGCATTGGCTTTCATTCCCAGTTTTGCCCACTCACTTTCTGCATCACAGGATTATCTGGGATCAGAATAAAAGCTAGGATTCATCTCCCCCAGGCCATATTAAAGGCAGGCACACAAGAATCCATTTGCAGGCATTGTGCTGCAGTGCTGGCCCCAGCCTGTTACAAACGGGAACAAGGAAAAGTCAAAGTAGAATAGATAGCAATGAAACGAGTGAGTACTTCTCCCAGAAAAGCTTGAGGGGCACTCCCTGACTTCAGGTTACACGTCTCCACAAGACACTGGATGGCTCTGCTGCAGCTTTGGCTATGTGTGAGGGCTAGAGTTGTGTCCCCTGTGCCTTTGCTAGTCATGTTACCAGCATGCTTACCCTTCTATAAAACGGAATAGTACCACACTGGATGCTATGAGCCTTAGGTAAATAAGACCCTTTTGAGATCCTCGATAAAGGATTCTGAAGATTAATTCTTCATCAGAAAAAATTCTTTATTGAAAGGATTAAAAAGCATTGGAATGAACTGCCCAGGAAAGTGGCACAGCACTTAGTGCCAAGATTTGCTTGACATGGTCGTTGTTATTAATGATACAGATTGATTGGGGGGGTTGAGAAATTAAACTCTTAAAGTTGTTAGAAAATACAGGCAAGAGGCAAGAGGCGATCGTGGAAGAATGCAGGGCCAAATTTACAAGTGAAAAGAACATGCCAGCTCAGTCCTCACAGCTCTCAACAGCCAAGATTAGACTTGGGCTTTCAGAGGAAAATGGGCCCATCCCCAGACCGAATGGCTCAGTCCTCACAGCCCTCAACAGCTAAGATTATACTTGAGGCTTTCAGAGGAGAGTGAGCCCATCCCTGGATCAAAACAGCCAAAACTGCTCCTATTCAGGAGGGGACCCCGAAAACTTACATCTGGATGTCTGGGGACAGGGACCCTCTCTGCAACTGAAAGCAGGCTGAGCCAAACCCTCGGAACCCCATTCAGATTCGGCAAAAACACCATCAGAACCTGAATGAGAACACCATTTCTAAAGAAAATCCTGGCCCGAGGAAAAATAAACCGTATAAAAACTGGACTTTGGAAACCGCACGTCGGAGTGTGGATGATCACGGACCCAGCGCGGGCTGGTCTGATATCCGCCTCCCAGTTCGATCGAACTTGAACTCTGCTGTGACAGGAATTTTTGTCAGATTCATGAAAATTCGGCCAAATTGTGTCATCTTGTTGTTTTTGCTTGTTTTATTTTTTCTTTCTTTTGTATTGTCTTTTTGTTGTTTTTTGTTCAAGATCTCTATAATCTATCTAATCTTCATTTTAATAAAGTTTAGATCTTGATTAAGAGATCTGTGTCCAGATTTTTATAACAGTCGTGTTCAGTCAAAGGTTGGACTCAATGATCTCGGAAGTCTTTTGCAACCTTAATGATTCTATGATTCTAACTTGGCATTAGCTGTGTTTTTATTTCACACTCTCGACCTGTACTTTCTTCCAGAATCAGTAATTGTCATCCTGTGTGTAGATCCTTGGAATTGCCTCTTCAACCTTCCTATTTGCATTGAAGGATGTATTAGAAAATATTGCCTCTTGCAAGCCTAAGCACCCAGCGCGAACTCCCACCCCCACCCCGCCGCGCCTCCCCAAAATGACTCAGTGGATTCCAGCCTCCTCTCTGTGTAAACAGGGCGTATGCACAAGGACAGGCAGGATGCTCACATCCACCGACTCTCATTCGTACTAGGAGCCAAGGATGACACAAAGCACAGCTGCCCCTCCCTCACTCCACGGGAGAACTCCTGAGGCTAGGGAGCGGGCAGCAAGCTGGGCGAGTCCCCGCATGGAGGCAGATGGGCACCTCTCCGCTCGCCGGCCGTTCTCCCTCTCTCCTGTCCGGCACCCCCGGCTCCCCGGGCCCCACCGCCCCCAGCCTGCTCCACCACTCGCTCCCGTGCCCGGGAAGTCCCGCCCCGCTCGGGGCGGTCGCGGCTCTCTGCCGCCCGGGGCGCTGCGGGGCGCGGTGCTGCCGGCGGAGGTCCCGGCCCGCGCGGTGAGCCAGCGGGGCCTGGGCAGCGCCTGCGGAGCCGCTCCGTGACCTCCCACGGCCTAGAGCCGTGCCGGGCTCGCCCTTGATGCCCTCGGCCCGACAAGGCGCCCAGGCCAGGAAACTTCCCCCGAGTTGAGGGGCGAGAGCGGCTTTCGCTCCTTCCGCTGCTGGCCCGGGAAGGTCCGAGGCGGGAGAGCGGGAGGCGGCTGGCGGTTCTCGGGGCTGGGGCGAGCGCGGAGCGCAGGGCTGTGCCGGGCTTGGGCCGCGGGTCAGGGCTGCGGCGGGCCCGGCCCAGCCGGTGCGGCCCCGGCGGCTGCGGGGCGAGGGGCAGAGGTGGCCGGGGCGAGGGGCAGAGGTGGCCGGGACGGCGGCGCTGGGTCGGGCAGGGCTCCTGCGGGGGCCCCGCGGCACGTGTGGAGTGTGAGGGGACGGGCAGCTCTTCTCTGCAAAAGCGTTTTACAGCACCAGATGACAGCTACCAACAGAATAAGCCCCGAGCTCAGGCGGCTTCACTGTGTGAGTGCAGCTACGCTGCTATTATTAGTGCTGATATTTAATATTTGTACAGCCATAACAAGTTAAATATTGGAACTGCGTCCTCTCTAGTACTCCTCTCCCAACAGTTCCTGAGGGTGTCTCTGTGAAGGAACAAATGCCTCAATCCAAAACTGGGACCTTCAGAGTCTGCCTTCAGCTGCGTCTCCATCTGGAAGCACCAGCAGCCCTCTGCAAGAGGCTTCCAGAGTTGCTTAAGCTTGTCAAGGCTCAGCAGCAAAGCTCCAGACTTGCCCGTGTGCCCTGTAGGGATTCCAACACCATGCATGTTCTCGGTGGCCTGAGGCCTGCTGCCCCTTCCAAGACACGGCTGTGGCACGTTCCCTGCTCCCCTGGCAGCGGCTCAGGGAACTGCAGAAGGAAGGCTGAACCTGAGCCAGGGAGGTTCTGCTCCCTTTGCCAAGTGTGCCTCAGCACGGTGCCAAAGCCACTGCTGGGCAGTGGCCTTGGGTTTTGGCAACCCCTCTGCAGCAGGTCTTGTGTTGTGGTCAGTTTGGTCTTAAGTTGAAGCATACACGTCCTTTTGGTGAGGAGCTCTGAGGAGGCAGCAAGTACTTGTACGTATGGTCACTAAGATACCTGTAAAAATAATTTTTTTTTTCAGGTGTCTTGTTAAGGGTGGTATCTTCTGTATGCTGGAGGCAGTTCTGTATGCTTGTGACAGTTCTTGAATGAAACAAATTTGTAGCTGGAGATTACTTACTTTTGGGGGGTTTTGTTTTACTTGTCTGGAATTCCCTTCTGCTTTACACTGGCTACGTTATTCAACGTCCTCTGTCATAGTATGTTCTGTAGTGTTTAAAGGTTGCTGCCTTCTTTCTGCTGGGGGCTGTGTTTCAGTGATGGGTGAAGCAATGCTTCTGATAAGTAGTTTTGTATCATTTTGTCAGGTACTTCGGAATTATTTTATGAAAAACTACATAAGTGTCATTTATTATGAATGCCTCTCATGTTTTGGAATTTAACAGACATAATATTTGCCATCCTATCACCATCATCACATTCATTTTTATAGTTATAATCAAAGGTGGCAACAATGGCATTCAGATGCTTAATTATATTTCATGTAGGTGACCAGTGCTAATTTATTAAATTAGTGCATGGTGCAGCAGGAACAAGTGTCACAGCTTCCCTCTATGGTTAGGGAGCCATCAGCTTGCTTCTCACACATAAAAATCAGTATATAGTGAAGCATATGGCTCCAGTAAGTTCTGTGTTTATTAAAGGACTATGCCTCTGAACATTCTGTGAATTTTTTTCCTTATTTCACTTGAAGTAGATCTTAAATGTTTTTCCCATCTTTCAGGACTTGAAATACTGAACAAATTCATTTTTTAGTCAGACGAAACCAAGACTTTTTAAGGCTCATGAAAACAGTGAGGCTTCTGTTTGCATCAGACTGGCCACCTGTCTGGTATGAAGGAATTGGAGATCCATCTAGGCTGTGGAAACCTAAAGTTCAAGTCTCTGGTTTGAATCAGAACAGTTTTGAACTCTTTTACATTTTCTGCACTTCTGGAAAATTGGATTGCAAGCTGTATTGGAAGGGAAGGGGAGTATCCCATCCCTCTAGTTCTAAGAAGAAATTACATCTTAAAACTGGTAGGGTAGATTTTCTGTTTCAGTGTCATTTTTCTGGTCACAAATTAAAAAGCTCCCTCAGAATTTTCTAAGCAGTGGCCATGTCTTTGGTCTGATAGTAATATGTATGTTGGTAATAGTCCAAGAAAATCATTTTATGCTAACAATAGCTGCAGTATGTTTCACAAGTACTTAACTACTCAGATACAAAAGGAAGTAAGAAGAAAGACCACCACCATCACCTCTTAGATGGCAGTTTTACATAAATCATAGTTTTAACTTGGATCTCAGGAATGTAGAATCACTCTTCTCAAAGATCCTCTGAAACCCTACTTTTGTGTAGCCAAAGCCACAGAATTTTTCTTGAAGTAACTTCTGTGGAGGAGGTGGGATCAAAGAACAGTATGTTACCTGCTGAACTGCTCCCTTTTCCTCCTCCTTTGGGTTCTTACCTCTTTCCTCAAAATGTAAAGGGAGAATTGTTTTATCCCACAGTTGTCTTTGCCCTTTCCAGAGTCACTACAGTGAGGATTAGTGATCAGGTGAAAGGAATGTACCACTTTTTTTGCTGTGATTTGTGTACCTTTTGGCAGACGGATCATTTTCAGATGGGTCTGGAAATCTTCAACTGGTTTTCATGCTTGAATTCTGGTTTTCTGTAAACTATTGCAGGACTTTGTTCTTTGTTGTTCACTTTAGACTTGGTAGCCAGGATTTTCTGAAAAACACGTAATAGTTTCCAGGACAAAAATGCTGAGCTTGTAACTTCTTTCAGGAATTCTGTAGTTCAAAAAGACAAAACAGTGGCAGGGTTCTGTGTCCACTTCTGGTTGAGACTGAAGATTCAGCAATACCTGGAAAAGAAATAGAAGGATATGTAGGAGACCTGACAATTTTGTCAGCTTGTGTGTGTTGGTTGTTCCTGGCATTCCACTGTTGTGGATGGGGGTAAGAACTTAGAAACAACAGGAGCTGTGTAAGCTGAAGATTGTTGACTCTGACCACTGACAAAGCATGCAGACTGTAAAGGCAGTCTCTGAGGTAAAAGATGCTCCTTGAGCTACACCCATCAGCTTTGAGCTTTTCCTTGACTCACTTTAACTTTTCTTGTGTGGGCTTGGTTCTTTAGAGCAGAAGTGGACCTTGAGGAGGACATACTGCTTCCATTTCCTGACACAGTCACTGAGAATAGTCACAGTCCAAGTGTTTTTCTGGGGGTGGTTTTTCCCATTAGGTCTTCAGATTGGTTGCAAATTCTGTGATACAGTTGTTTGCAGTAGTGGGACATTGAATTTAGTTCTTGTGCATCTAAGCTTATCACTCCCTAGTAAGGGAGGTGATTTTCTAGAAGCCCCTGCTTGTTTCATTTGCTGCAGTCTGTGCTGCTGAATGAGACACTAAACCAAATCCCCATGGTCTTTTCCACCGTGCATGGCTTTACAGGTCTCAGTGGATCAGTGACTGGTTGTGTTCTGTGGCAAAGCTGACACTGGGGTTCATTCATCTGAGGTTTTCTAGATGGTAATGTTTAGTTTTGATCAAGAGGTAGTAATGCATATCACTCATATCCATTGCTTAGATTTGTCTGCTCCATTTGTGCATGTAAAAATCATAGACTGATTTGATGTGGCTCTGTAGGACTGTTCAAGTGAGTGATAATGCTTCACTCAGCATGCTTACTGATATGTTTAAGCTCATGTGAAAATGTATGTGACCTTAAGTAGAGAGAAAACCAATGAAAGTCAATGAGAATAACAGCAAAGAGTGGAGTTAGACGTATGCTTGTTTCAGTTTTGAAATTTAGAGGGAATGAAGGCTAGATATGCATTTCTGAAAAGGAGACTTTTTTCTACATCTTGTCCTAGCAAGAAAGAGAGTATGTGCTTGTACCCCAGAACCCTTGAGAAGCAAATGTGAGTCCATTAAGTCTTAAGAATATGAATGTATGTATCAACATGCAGGACTTAGCCCTTATTTGCATATAGCATAATGTGACTTCAGTTCTGATTTTTGGCCTAAAAACACTATGTGTGCATGTAAAATATAATTAATGTAATGTTTGACCCTGGAGGAGAATTTTTATCTGACCTTTTATCAGGAGTAATTTTGGAAGCTGCCCAAAATGAAAAATCCCCTGAAGTTCTTCTAAAGAGATGTTAATGAAAAAACACTTAGGGGTATGCTGGTCTCAGATCTCTCTGAGGAAGAGAAACTTCAATGTGACTTTGCTCAGAGAAGCCTAGATTTTGAGACTGTTATCTGTACAGAAATAAGGTAAAATAGAAGTCTGACTATTCTGGTCACAACAGCCAAACTTTAAGCAAATTGAAAAAATTGTGCGAAGTTCTATATAGGAAGTGACTTGGACTCTGCTTCTTGGGGCAAATCACACATGCTTGCTTTGATCCCCAAGGTTTGTCCACCCTCGAGGCTGGTACGAGACACTGCACTTGTCCTGGTGTGGCAGTTCAGCTGTAAGGAAGCAATCTGATTTAGATAGGCCTGGCTTAAAGCCTGGCTAGAGCCAGAACAGGACCCTCAAACCATGCGAACCTGGGAGGTGTGTCTGCCACGAGCTAAGCCACAGAGGGAAGATGCTGTAAGAATTTTCTCTTTCTTTTCAGGTGAACATTTAAAAACTTTGCTTCTCGCTTATCCAGCTCCTTATCTGAGTGTGCATTTTGGAGGTCCTGAGGGCATGGGGTCAGTATATTGGCCTTTCCCATATGTGTACTAGTGTTTACATTTCTCTTAAAATTTAAGTGACTTTGCTTTTAGATTGTAGAATTGACAGTGCCACTCAAGCACTGTAGCTGCTGTGGAGTGTGTGCACCTGCATATTTTGGTGGGCCTTCTCTGTATCATAGTTGGATTATATAAGGCTTGGCTAAAGCTCTCCTAATTCTTTTTCATAGCACATACTGTAACCTTATATAAAGTCTTACTTTTAGTATTCCTTCTCACTTCTGTAGTGTAAAGGTTTTTGGTTGCTCAAACCATCTCTAGAAAATTTAGTGAAAAGCAGTATTTAGCATTTCTTTTAGCTTGGCTTCTTAAGGAAATACGTTTTTGACCTGGGGACTACATGTAGGTTACTGAAGGCCACAACATTAACGCACTATTCTGAGTATTTCCAGAAAATGAAAAAATGTGGCAAGGTAGAGTAGATGATGCTTTTTAAATAATCCCCCCCAAGAGTTCTCTAGTTCTTTTGGCCAATTCCTACCCAGTCAAGAGTTTACACATCCGAAATGGTGAGGTTTGTATGCATGCTGCATGAAGATACAGCCACCCAAAGGTGGAAAAGTGCAGGTGCCCCACAAAGGGAGGGAAGAGCTGCAGCATATGCTTCTTAGGGGCTAGGCAGGAGTTTGTGTGGGAGAGAGGCAACATAAGTATTTCCTTCTTCTCTTGTAAGAGCTTTATTCAAGGCATGAAAAATCTCCTGTGTGACATCATTCCTTAGGACACAAAGCCTTGAGTTAGCTTGAAGTTCAGCAAGTCATGGTGCTCTCATAGCTCCATTTTGGGAGAGGAAAAAGACCAATGCCACTTCTGACTAATGTATATTCTGAAGACAGGAAAGAACATTTATGACTTCTAATTAAAATAATCTGTCACCTTCGGAGCAGAATATCTGCAATTCTACAGGAGAGACAGGAGTTTCCCCAGAAACTTCAGTTTTTTCAGTACGTTCACTCATTTTCAAATTCTGTTTCTTGGGCAGAGTAACCCAAAAGCAATATAAGATGTGTTATTATCTCGTGTAACACAAGCTAGTGATGGTGTGAGAGTGCCTGTGTAGGAGTACAGTGTCAAAGGTCCTCAACGCCTTGGCGGTGACTGGTGCACAGGGAATTGCTGGACTAAATGACAGGTGAGTCTGCATCTGTCCTGGAGCAAATACAAGTTCTGTCCTCCTGCTGCACTCAGCCACCCAGCTGTGGCATGCTCAGCTCCACAGTCCCTGTAGCTGTGCTTCCCTGACAACATGCATGAGTGAAAAAGCCATGCTTACTGAAATCTGTGTCTGAGGGTAGTGTTGGGTTTCAGGCATCTTTGCACCGTAATTAGCACTTGTGAATATATTTTTGAAGAAGGTAAAGTAGATCTGGCATCCATCCATTTGAGAGGTTAGAAAGCTTGCTTGTCTGGTGGGGAAGAGGAAGAACTACGTGGGCAGTATTGAGTTCCTTCCTTTCTGTAAACCTCTACAGGCTTGGCAGAAACATGAGGGAAGAGAAAAATAAGTTAATTTTTTTAATTCTTCCTGACATAGTCTACATGTGTTCTCTTACTCTCTGTCTCTCCTCTTCCTGTGTCTTGCTGACTTATTCCCTTGTCACAAAATGTTTACATATGAGGAACGGTGAGATGACACAGCATAGACTAACTAATAGTAATTTCCTACAGATATTTTCCTTTTTTTTACAGTAATTTCCTCACATATTTTCAATTAGTGGCTTTTCCATGCTCTGTAGGGGTTGCTCAAACTAGAATTGAATATTGAAAACATTTCCTCCATCTGTAAATATATAGTCACCCTGTGCTATGTCACATATTCCGGGGCTGGGTGGTTATAAAGGAAAGACCCACTTAAAATGCTCTTGATGCAGCCAGGGCAGCCCTTGTTTCTAAATGGCAGCTGTGTTTAACTTTTTCTGGATACAGTTAATACCCATTGAGCCATTCTTTTTGCTTTTTTTTGTAATTTTATGTCCCAGCAATCTGCATTTAATGTTGCTCTAATCTCACATTGTAATGTAACGGCAATGAAATGATTCTCACACCGGTCTACAGAGAATCTGTGCTAATGCCATTAAAATGTGCTTACCGAATCAAAACAAATGCAGAATTAGCATATGGAAACTGTGTTTATGTGATTATAATGTTTCAGCAATATGAGATTACTGTAGGAAGCAACTAATCCAAACCTAGAGGGACTTCCCATTACAAGGCCATTAAAATGACACAATGACTGAAGTGCACGTTTCAGATGGGAAAAAGGGAAACATAAATCTTGTCATCAGTATTCAGGCAAAACATCTATTGAACTCAGTGGATTTTTTACCAGAGTCAGGAATGCAGCACCATGACCTTTTTAGTAGCAAGTCTCTTTTCTCTTAACAATACCTCTAGGAAAAATATTTACTTCACCAGGATTTGATAGGTAGCTAATGGTGAGAGTTGTGTTTTATGTACCATGGTGGTTATAAAGATTTTTCCAGAGTTTATTACAAAAATGATAAGGTAGTATTTGTGAAATAATACAAGTTTTGGTTATATCTTAAAGCAATTTTCTCATTTTTTAGTCTGAATTTGTAATTTTCAGGAAATATAATTTATTTCTCTCTTTATACAGCACCCAGAGCTGAGAAGTCTTGGTCTGTGCAGGAGCTCCTTGGCAATACCACCACATAAATTAGCGGTTTTCAAAACCAAAATAGCTCTTATTGCCAGATATGAACCTACCTATTTATCTTCTGTTGTAGGAATCAGCACATTTTCCCATCCCCTCAGACTGGGTTAAGATTAAGGAAATATAATTCACATATCCTATGTAGAACCATTTGAAATATATTTGTTTTGTCCTGAATTGTTTCTTGGCTTGTCCCTTAGTCCATGGAAGGAGGATAACATTACAGAAAGTGACTTGTCCTGTCCTATTACAGGCATTCAGAATAAGCTGGATGAATTGCCTATAGATGTCCTTCCACCTCCACTGTGAAAATGGTCTAGATGATTGTTCTGTAGTAGACATACATCATTTAAATGGCTAAATGAGGTGATAGGAATGCAGTCCTTGATGTACAAAAGAAGAAACTTTTTCGAAAGAAAGTTCTGTGGAAAACATGGCATGCAAGTCGTAAGTAAACCACACAAACAGTGATTCCTGTAGTACCATATACATGCTTATTCCATTTAAAAGCTATTTGCACCTAAAATCTGTTTTAAAAACACATAGTTCTGATTCCATCAAGTGAATTTTAATAGGAATAATGTATAATATCATAGCAATAATAATAACATAATCAGGGCAGGCTTTTTATGTGAATGACAGTAGGAAAGATATCAAGACAGTGGTTTCAAAAATAATTCCAGTCACAGGTTGTTGACTGTCTTTATTTTTTATAGTTCTTTTATTAAGAATGGTGGGTTTCTAAACCTGTGTTAGTAAGCAGGAACAGGCATTAATATTAAAATATTTTTCATTAAGATAAAATTAGGCCTACTTTAAATGCTGTTTGGGTCAGTTTCCATTTTTTGTGAAGCTTCTTATATTTGTAAAAATCCTTGGCCTCAGTCAAAAGGTTCTGTAAATTCTGTATGTGGACTGTAATCTGAAATCCAGAGTTTTAAAATCAACAGGTTGGTGTCTGCTAGAAGAGAAACCTGGCATGAGAACTGGTAATTGATTTGTGTCAAGTTTTAGCAAAAGAAATTAAATACTTGTATATTTAATTGTATATTGGTTTGTTTTGCTAACTTAATAAATGGATTGGAAAATTGTCAATGAACATGGGGAAAGAGAAGTGTGCATCCACTTCAGAGGGTAGTTATCACTCTGTGCTGTCAAGGTTTTACTCAATGCCAGACAGTAGGTATTTAACACTAAAAAAAAAAAAAAGGTGGGGGCTGGGAAAGAAAATAAAGCAGAGGTGATGCTTAGAATTATGTCCGTTGCTTTGCTGTTGTTGCATATAAGTTGTGCATATAGGAATGACTCATACCATTGAACTTTCTCCAGAATAGTGGGTTGCTCTATATAGAGCACCAGTCTTCTTCAAGGATGGAATTAATGACTGCTTAATTGAATTGCAGTTAGGACCAGTTTCTGACTAGTGCAGGTATTTTGCTTTTAATTATTTGCTCAAGAATAATATTTTCTGAAATCATGCACTTCTTAATTTGTTTGGAAGAAAAAAAAATCCTATTAATCAGCCAGCAGTCTGTTCTATGAGAGTAATTACTCTTCTGCCTTCTCAAACAAGTTAACATACTAGTTCAGGAACAAAATTCCTAAAAGAACAGTTCTTTCTAAGTCTGCTTTTACACAAGGCAAGTAAACATAGTCATTTCTCTCTTTTGTGGATGGCCAACTCTTCATATTACAATGAGCACCAGCACTACAGACTTCACTGGGCAGGCAATAGCTGCCTTTTCCAGGGGCTGGGTCACTTTTGTGCATTCGTGCTCTGACAGTGACTGCTTCTCATGAGATCAAAGTATCCCCAAAGAGATCTTGATGTTCCTGTGCCCTTTGATATGTAGAGTTCAGTGCCCTTCAGATTTCAGTTTTGCTGTCATCCTGGTAGATTAACTTTAGCAGTTAAAAGGAAAATGTCCTCTGAGGGCTTTACCAGTAACAAACCCATGTTTATGACATTATTCACTAAAAGGGAGGCAGAAATGGGAAGGACCTCTCTCTTTAATCAATAATGCATGCTCTAGTTAGTCCTTTCCTCTGGACATGATTAAACATGTATTTTGTTTCATAACTGATGATTTTGGTTGACTAGGGATTTTAACTATATATCCTCAAGCCTTTGTGACTTGCATTTGGAAGATCTATCATGAACTGGTTAGTCAGGACTACCCCCACTCCCAAAAGGAAAAAAAACGCAAAATCCCAGTGGGGAGAGTTGCAGTTAAGTCTAACCTGCAGTGAGTTAACCCAAACTTTGACATGAACCATGCAGACTGTAGCCTCAGTGTTTGTCACTGCTTGTTTGAAGTTTTGAGAAGTAACATTGTTTCATTGATGTTAAAGACGAATTTAAAAAGTGTCTGAGATGCTGAGCCACATATAAATTGTTAGGTTAAGGTCTGTTCTTAACTGGTAAAAGATTTGCCCACTGAAGCACTCTGGCTTCTCCGCTGCTGTTTGTGGGCCATGCTGTATCTTTGGTGGCTGTTGTCAGGCTTAGAGGAGGGTTCCTGGGCTGCTCCAGACCTCCAGAATGCCGCTGGTAGGAGAACCTGAGCCATGCTGAAGCCAGAGGAGCAGATTATCACCCCCAGCCCTGCATTCCACATAGAGAGGGGCAGACAGGTTCCCAAGCACAGACAGCTTCCTTGGCATGTGGGGGGATGCTGAGTCTTGGAGGCCAGAGATAAATATACTGAACATACCAGTGCGGAATATTCAGCCTTGTTGCCAAGTGTGTTCATCTGGTGGCTGAAGCTGACAAAATTTGACAGCTGCTGAAGAGCAAAGAATCCTAAATGAACATACAGTGGTTTTATTAAATAGGAAACATTTATCTTAATGTGATACTGACTGCAGCACAATTGCCATGTACTGGGATGTGATGTGTTTATGTTCTTGGAGTACTGATACAAGCACAGTTGGGTAAAAAAAAGGCCTTGTTTTTCATATCGACCACCCTGCTGCAAACAGCTTTTGGAGACATCCCAGTGAACACACACAGGGTGTAGGTACATGTGCAAGAGGGAGGAGGGATTTCAGAAATTGCCTGAGAAAAATGCTGCTCGTTCTGAAATGGTTTTGTTTCCTTTCTTCTTCCTTCCCAGACTCCTTTAGGATCTGATTTTTTTTCCCTTTGCTAAAGGAAAATGCCTTCTTTGAGCGGAAAAGTGCAGACTGTCTTGGGCCCTGTGGAGCCAGGCTGTCTTGGCTACACGTTGACTCATGAACACTTGACTATGAACTACAGCAGCTGCTTTTGTCCACCTTCTCCAGGCCAAGAGCCTTTGTCTAATGGCCCCATTGAGATGAAGAACTTGTTTTGGATTAAGCAGAATCCCTACAGCCATAAAGAAAACCTTCTTTTATATCAGGAAACAGACGCTGTGAGGGAGGAGCTGCTGCATTTTAAAGCAGCAGGTGGTGGGACAATTGTGGAAAACACAACTACAGGAATTGGTCGGGATGTGAATACTTTGAAGAAACTTGCTGAAGACACTGGAGTTCATATTATTGCTGGTGCTGGATTTTATGTGGATTCCACTCATTCAGCTCAAACACAGGCCATGACAGTGGAGCAGGTAAGTCAACTGTTGCTTCAGTGCCTCTGTCATATGAATTATCCCTGAGTAAGCCAAAGTTGGAGAGAAGTTCCAGTAAAATTGATGAAATACAGAGGTGTTCAGCATGGAAAACAGGAACAGCATTGCTGCTTGTGTGTAATAACTGGAGCAGCACTACTTTCATGTGCTTGGGTTACCTTTCAGAATTTCCAGTTCTTAAGCCCCATTTTCTCTGAGGGATTTGTTATAATGCAACAGTAAAAGGAAAATACAGTATTTCCTGTGTGGACATTTGGTTCACCACCAACTATCTTGAGTTTTTTACTATTTTTAAGAAGGAGTTTATCCTTGCTATCTCCTTTGTCACTTTTTGTGGCTAATTGCCTCCCATTGAGTTTACCCAGTATTCTTGTAAATAGCATAAATAAGTGCAATATTTATAGAAGAATTAAAAATCACTGCTCTGCTCAGGCTATGTGTTATACCTGTCTTCTCATTTGTCCAGGCATTTCAGGGCATAGTCTACATCAGCCTGTTTGTATGGTGACTAAGACAATGTGTTTATAATAACTGAGGTCCCCAGATATTCCTGTAATAATGAGTAGTCATCTTTTATTAAGAGAGTGTGGTGATGAGGAGAAGTGGGAATGGAACTCTCCAAGGTAGGAGGCTATGAATGTGTATGAATAGAGCTGACTTTTTTTTTAAGTCTATCACAGTTTACAAATGAGTCAAATTAATTTTAAAAGTCAATGGTCAAAACTTGAGTAGTGCTGCCAACAAAACTGGATCCAAGCTGGCCCAAACTGTACACAAGAGTACTGCTTTTCCTAAATGTTCTTCCATTGCTTGAAATACAAATAGCATAGACACAAATAGATTTCTCAAGGCAAAGGTTCTCCTTCTGTTTTTGCCGGGCTGATGGAGACCCACAGATTTCCTGTACTCAGCACTTAGAAGGTAGGCCATCATCACTGCCATTTTGTGCTCTCAATTCTGAATGTATGCTCAAGATATGTGGCCTATTCTGGGAAATCAAACCTAAAGATTTTATAAGAAAGTTTTATTAAGAGATTCTGATGGTTTTTGTCTATGCATGCTCTAAAGCAGGCTAATTTTGATCCTGTAAATTTGTCAACTGAGCTTTGTTTTTGTAGTTCTGAAGTCAGCAGAGCTCCTGTTGTTTTACATTGGCATTCCCATAAGCAGGTTTTGCCTTAAACCTCAGGATCTCTTCAGGGTGCTTGCCAGAGTTTCTCCCTTCTCTGTCTGAATAACAAGGTTTTCTTATTCTCTGATCTCTTGTTTTGCAAAAATTACATTCAATTGTGTTTGGAGACAATTCAGGAATGCAAGGCAAAGGTTTTGGAATAAACGAACCTTTTTTTGTTTGTTTGTTTGTTTGTTTGTTTGTTTGTTTGAAGAAAACCTAATGTCTGCCTAAATCAAGTTCAAATTACATGTAGACCAGCTTTTTTGGCAAACCTGGACAAATGTGTGACTGGATACTGTTAAATTGATTTGCTTCTGTGTTTGTTTTGGTCTTAGTGAATGGCTAGCATAATATTAGCTGACAGAAACTGCAGTGTTTTCACACACCCAGCTGTTTATTGAATAAGTTCAGAAAGACCTTGGGAGTAAAACTAGCCCAGCGTCCATAGGCAAAATTTGATGCTATTTAACACAAATAGTAACAATAACCAAAAATCTGATTTTCCTGTTCTCTAGCTGACAGAGATTATTGTTGAGGAGGTACTCAGAGGAGCAGATGGGACTAATATAAAATGTGGTGTGGTGGGAGAAATAGGATGCTCCTGGCCTTTGACTCCAAGTGAACACAGAGTGCTTCAGGCAACAGCACAGGCTCAGTCACAGCTTGGGTGCCCTGTTATCATCCATCCGGGCAGGAACAGCGACTCCCCTTTCCAGATTATCCGCATTCTGCAGGAGGCTGGGGCTGATGCTTCAAAGACAGTCATGTCTCACCTCGACAGGTAAGGAGACTGTTCTGCTTTGCTTCCTGCAGTGTTGCAACAACTCACTGGGCTTTTGCAGAACTACACTGGGAGAAGTTGACACAGAATGTTATCCTCAAGTTTACTGACTTAAAAATAAGTGCTTATATAGAGCTTGGTCTGCCCCCAGCACTTCAGTCAGGATCAGCTTTTAGATTCACATTGACAAGAGATTTTGGTATTTTAAATGCTGTCTTTGAAAGCCTGGTAGAGGAATTAGAAATAACCGTAGCCGCATTTAAAAAATGGGAATTCTATTCATTTGTATCCCTGCACAAATCCCTGTATTTACAAAGCATTGGACACTGAGCAGCTCTCACTAAATCGGCTTGGAAGTTGCTGGGCTTCCAGTGTTTTTGAAAACTGGGTCACTCTTAATGGTCTTGCCAAAATCTCACAGAAGCTAATGGAGATTTCCTTGATTTGGCTGGAGTCTGGATCAAAGCAAAAGGCAGATTTTTAATATTCTACTACCACATAGAGGAAATATTGCTTAAAAAGAAAATAGTTGGGCTTTGGATAGTTCATAGCATAGACCAGATAGTTAACTTCTAGTTTCCTTGAGAACAAAAACCAGGGGTTCCACATGAGGCATGGAGAGGAATTGGGATGCTTTTCTATCTCCAGCTTAGAAATACAGCCTCTATTACCAAATCAGTTTTGTATGACCTTGTGTTGCTCGTGGTGAGCTGGAGTATGTCCAAGCATTGATTGGTTTGGCCAGTTGCTGAATAATGGAAACTATTTGTGGTCATATGATTCTCAGCAATTGGATTGTTTGCCCTTAGTTTGAATGTAATACAGGCAACAGTACTGTGCTCCAAATTTCTCATGCTTACAGGCTCTAAGAGCTTGCACATTGAGCTACAGGTGTTTGTTTTTCACACAGAGCTCCTTGTTTTACTTGAGGATTTTGGGAGCATAAAATCCATGCCATGAAAGTATGTTTGAATATTTATAAATTACTTCCTTTTCGTATTTACCAGCATTCCACTGTATCTATATCTGTATTTTTCACCCCTTTTTGAGGAAAAAACTAAAATCTTTTTATGAAAGAGGACGGAGCAAGCTGCAGGTATAAGTATTTACGTAGCCTTTTTGATACAACATAAATATACAATTATGGCTTTTTGCCACTTATACGCTGTTGTAAATTGTTGAATTAAGTAATTAATTGATGGAAATCAAGCAATATAAGTAGGAAAACAGAGGTGCAGTTTCAGTAACAGCCGCTGATGCACAGTATGACATTTCCTTTTATCTCTTTCTATCATTACTTTCACACATTCAGGTTGGCACTTGCTCTAATATAAACTACTGTGAAGTTTGGCTTTGCAATGTGCATTTAACATTTTAAGTCTCCTCCAGTAAGAAAAATCCACGTGGGAGCATTCCAGTCCCTTAAATGTGAGATAAATTTGTACATAGCTCCATATTTCATGTCTGCATTTCACATAGACAGAATGGTAGTTTTCCAGTGGATTTACAATTAAATGATGAAACTAAAATGCTAGCTAACATGTCTTGCAATTTAGCACCTTAGAACAAAAGGTAGCAGGTATCCATAGTGGAACTACGGTGTACTAAAAGGCTGGAAGCAAAAGCTATTGAGCCTTGGCTTTAGCCATTTGTTGGGGGTTAAAGTTATGAAGGAGATCAACATCTTGACTCAATGCACTTAAGTAACTTTCGTTAGAAGACTCACAGCAACTGTTATGAACTTGGGGTGTTGTAGTGGTTTGGTGTCTGTCCTGTGGTATTTATGGCTGAGGTCCACATTACAGGGTTCTTCACCATGTCCCACCTCCTTTTCCATGAGCTCAGGGTTGTTCAGGGACAGTGTTGCCTAAACACCCAATTCCAGCTGAGAGATCAGCAATTTGAACTGGGAACTGCTGCTGCTGCTACATCCTTGTGGCTCACAGTGGGACCCAGTGGCTGAGGAAACTAAGTTCTCTGGCTCTTTGTTGGGATAGAACACCCAAAAGCATGACACCAAGCGTAGTTTTCAAAAGAAACTGTTCTGGCTGTGATTTTGAAATAGATTGTTGGTGTTTTTGCCAGCTGCACAGGATTGAATACTTCAATGACTGTGTCCCTTGTGAACCGAGCAGGGCTGGATCTAAAATAATCTGTTCTTTTGCTCTGCACTTTGAAATCTCATTTGGTCATAAATGTTCAGTCTCTGTAAACTGTAACATTTATTTTAAAATAACATTTTTTATTAATTACAGTTGGCAAGTCTTACACTACTTCTGATGGCAGGCTTGTTTGAACATGGATTTTCTCTCTCTCAACCCATCTGTTCCTCCTACTTGATCTGTTGTTAGGTCATAATATTGAAATTGTGACATCAGTCATTTCCATAGTGACAGACTGTGATGTAGTTGTATATGGTAAAACTGCTTTGTGACATCAATATCTGCAATAATAAAAAAAAATACCCCAACAAACTACTGCCCTTTTGGTTAACTGTGCTGCTTTTGTGGAAATTTGGTTTCTTCTTAAAAAAATAAATTGTGTAGCAGCTATAAAGATAAAATCATTTGAGTGTTTTTGTTTTTCTTTGGAGACAGCATATAGACTTGGTAAAAATGGTTCAAAGAAAACCCAAAATATTCCAGAGAGCTCTTATTTCTGTTGCTGTTCTTTTCCAAATGAGTGAGCGGTGTTAGAAGCTTTGTTCCTTCACTTTTCAAATCTGCTGCAAAGCCCATGTCCCAGATACTCACAGTGCCACTATATATTTTGGTGAGAGCGTTTCCTTAAGGCGTTCTGGCCAGATCCTAGTGCAAACAATGATATATTGCTGTTCTAATGGCAATCTAAAAACATCACTGTACAGAATAGAAACTAAAGACAAAGTGGTATATTACTGGTGTGTGATGGATGAAACAAGTCCTGCATGAAGCTGTCTCCTGTAACTCTTTTGGGAAAGTAAATCTGTCTTGTGTAAGTAATCCATTGTCTTTTTTTTTTTTTTAATATAACTCTGAATTAACCTCCTCCTTAAATGTCCTTCCTTGTTAGGTTGTCTGTTGAGAGGGTTAATGATATCAAAAGTAAGTAACTTTCCTGTTTCTGTTTAAAGATTGTCATAGAGGTTTTCATTATTTCATGGAGCAAGAGTTGGTTTTGTTTTGGTTTTTTAATGCATGAAGTCCCAAATGAATGTAAGAAGGACAATGCTGTGTGTCGTCTTAAGTTGCATGTGTCAAACAGGAGTCCTGTTTTTCAAATGGGTGAATTAAATCTTAGATTATTTGTTTTTTTCTTGCAAGTAGGAGGTCACAAAATACCTGTCCTCATACCATAAGGTGTCTTATTCCTGTTACAGTGCTGACTTTGTGTTATATATGTTCTGCAGGACCATATTTGATAAAAAGAAACTTCTCGAATTTGCAAAACTTGGATGTTACTTAGAGTATGACCTGTTTGGTACAGAATTCCTTCATTACCAGTTCCATCCGGATATTGACATGCCGAACGACAATGAAAGAATTGCAAGGTATCTGCTCCCATGCAGTTTTAGCTATAGCATGGCCATTGATAAAAAATATTATTTGAATAAATAATATTTGACCTGTTTGAAGACCATTACAGTGTGATTCTGCTTGTTGTTCAAAATTGTCTTCTATCATAGTGAAACAACGCCATTTTCCAGTGCTGCTGTCATGCCATTAGAGCAGCATGTATCATTTCTTCTGTCTGAGAGGAAGATGCGGAATCATAGTGTTGTAGGAGGTTACTTGAGAAGATCAAGGGCTTTTTTAACTTCATTCTCTGTCCTAATTCCATGCTGATCTGGTCGAATTTATACAGTATGTAAAAACAAAAAGGGTGGAAGTACAGCATTTGTGTTAGGATTAAGTATTTCTTAATCCTAAACATGGTATTGGAAACTTAGTGCTGCTACTAAACATCGTCTGAGCCTGTTATATCTCCTCACTGGTTTGCTAACCCAGCAAAACTCATTGGTTGTTTTGGATGGATTTGTGCTTCCATCCTGAAAAAATGCCTTTTTTCTTCCAAGCACTCTATCACCTTTCCTCCCACTGTCCTTTTGCCCTTTCTCTGTTTTGAAGGGTGTGATTCCTGTCTCCTCAGAGCTGCCATTCTCCTCACACTCGCTCACAATGTGAAAATATTGGCCCCACTGGCAGGATACCTCTTCCCTGCTTCTCATCAGCACCTGCAGTCTCAGCTCAGCTGCAGAGCAAATCTGTTGTGCTGTGCTAACACAAAGTTTTGCCAAGGAGATACACTCTGTACAGATAGTGTCTGAGAGAAGGTAGGATGAGCTGGGAACGGACACCTCACTCCTTCTACTCCATCTGGAGGTGTGACGCTACCGTGCTGTTTGTCCACAATGTTTGTGAGCAGTGAAGTGGCAGGTGTCTGAGGGGTGGGTTGCCATCCTGCCTGTGTCTTTTTACCTTCCACAGTCACAAACAGTTCTTCCACACTCCTTGATGAGAAAGAATTTATGATTGCTGATCACTAATGAAGTAAATTCTAGCTTTCCCTTTCATCTCAGACATAGCTTCCCTCCCCCTCATTGTCAGATTAATCTTGAGACTAATCTATTTTCAAACTGTTCTCTCCTAAGAAAGTGCTGTAGTTACTCTTCCACCCTCCCAAGTGTTTGCTGCTGCTTTTCACACTAGAAACTGTTTTTCTCTTAACAGTGCTCTCAGTCTTGCACTCAGTATTTTAAACTGTTGCAAGGAATCCACAGTTTTCTCATTTAGAATGAGTAAAGTTGCTTTCTCTGCTGTGCTTCCTGCCCTCTTCTGTGCCATGGAAAGTCAGCATCTACAGAATCACTGGGGAATATATACAGAGGACTAGACAAGGCCTTGGTTAACACGTGGCATGGTTTTCATTCCATCCATGATATTTGCTGAGCCACCATTGTCTCTCCTGAAACTCTTTAGTGTCTGAGTATTTCTTGCAGCAGGCTGTTCATGGGAGGAAAAGATGAAAGGTTTGTCTTCTCATTGCACAGTGTGAGTATGTGTGTTTGAGTTATGTCAGTGCATCCACAGTCGACTAAGGATGGCTGGGGTAATCTCCTTAGGGTTTTGTTTTGTCAAACAGCACCACAGAGGTAGAAATCAGATTGACCTCTAAATGAAAATACTGAATGGAAAATACTTGTTCACATCTTTTCTGTTCAAAGCACAAACTTCTGTAGTCATAAGGTGCCTACTTGACACAGTTTAGCTGTCTGTGTACTTCAGCAGTTTGGCTGCAGTCTGCTGCCAACGCAGGCAAAACACTGACTTTTGTTCTGGGGCAGTTTGGAGTCAGAAGCAGGTACTAACTGAATATAGGAGAATGAGCAAAAAAGAGCAATGGATACAGAATGGAAAGGACCATATGCCTCCCCAGCCCATGAAATTAGTCCAGTATTAAAGGAGGTCATTCTGATAATATGTTTGGTCAGCAAAAATTTAGTCCCTCCAGTGCCATTGCTCTTACTTTCTGGTTGGCTTGTGGTCTCTCTGTATTTCAGGCTCGAGGAGATTCTTGTGATGTTGTAAGACTGTGGTTTATGTCGTGTTGTGCTCTGTATAGCACAAAGCATGGTGGGTTTTTGAAAAACAATAACATTTTACCAAATTCAATCCTATTTGCCTTCTTTCTGCTGATTAGATCCTACTATATGTATCTCCTTGTAACTACTTGTAATAAAAGCTGCCAGTAAAGGCTTTCACATACAGTGTGGGTACTTGTAAGGCTAGTTGTTATTTTCTTGCTGATCAAAGCATTATCAGGAAGGTAAGGAGCAGAATTTCAGAGCTGGCAAGTGATGGAATTGGAGGCCTTGATGAGGAATGAGCACTGTCCCAACTGGTCTGTCAGTCCCTGTCACTTCAGTGCTGCAATCCTCTGCCAAACTAAATGGAAGCTTACTGAGAAACTTAACAGTCATGCAATGCAGGAGTGTAGACATCCACATGATACAAATGCTAAAAAATGAGCTGATCAAGGGAGTAAGGCTACCTGAATGAAACATAGAACAGAAGGACTTGTAGCAGTCCTGCTATAAGTGTGTGACCAGAAAGATTACTTCTTTTTTCAAGCTGACTTGTCATTTTGCCAAGGCTGTTTAGCTGCACTGCCATATCAATGCCTCTGATTTCCTGGCATGTGTTAGTGCTGTGCCATGCCAATCTTATATATCTTCCTTAATGGACATCTTTGAAATGTGTTTTGATGATAACTGTCTATATGGAGTATGATACTGGCAACTTCAAGTTTTTATTAACCTGCTTTACTAAATGGGATTCAACTGAAGATATGAAAGTATTCATGTAAAGGAGCCAGGCTCCTTTAAAGACCTGTCACACACAGGGTCTGGTCATTAGCTAATGGAATGGGACCAGCTTTGTGACAGCAGCAAGAAGTAACCTGCTGAGAAGGAATTTATGAAGGAAATTATTATTTATTCATTTATATAAAACCTGTGTCCCATGCGTGGTGATGCTGAAGTTCTTGAATTCCTCTGTGGACTTAATGGGTCTGGAAAGGCAAAGTCATATGCCAAAAGGAAAGAGTTTTACTTCTCCATTTTGATGTGTGTGGTGGTGTGTTTTCAGAGGTGGGGTATTTTGCATGAAATAAAAAATGCATTTTATTTTTAGATAAATGTAAGAAGTATATCCTCTGAACACCTAAGTATTTTCTATGTTATAATACAGTCCAGCAGTACAGTAATGTAAGAAATGTAAATCCTGGTGGGTTCTGTCCTGCTGCAGTGAGAACTTTCACTGACAGGGATGCTTCTGACTTTTGTAGGATTCGTATGCTGATTGATGAAGGCTATGAAGACAGAATTCTGATGGCTCATGATGTGCACACCAAGAACAGGTTGATGAAGTATGGAGGTCATGGATATTCACATATCTTTAAAAATATAGTTCCTAAAATGCTAATTAGAGGCATATCCCAAGATAAAATTGATAAAATACTCCTGGCAAATCCAAAGCGGTGGTTGACTTTTAAGTAGGAATAATGAATAAATATGCCTGATTTATAAGGAAGCTTGATAAAATTCAGATTTCGGTAGAGCAGTCGTTGAAAAAAAATTCTGAAAAACTGAAAATAAAGTAGATGCAAACAAACTGATTATAACTTCCCTTTTTAATTAGAACATCAAAATTGTGTACTGTCTCTACATTTTCTCCCTTCTGAAAGTTTGCTCATGAATGATTTACTGAATATGAGCCTACCTACAGAATCTTTTCAACTGAAATTTTAAAATAATTGTTTCAAAAGCATAATCTAATACTGTTACTGAATGTTACCTCCAAACTACTTCTGAAGATGCGTCACCTGGACTTGGAAGAAAATCGTGGTTTTCAGTTAAATTTCCTGTCTCTAGGGACTGATTTTAATCGTTGTAATACTGTCAATCTTCTCATTATCCTCGTATTCTTTAAGTAATACTTGATGAAAGGTCTGGAACTTTTAATTAGCTTCCATAGACAAGAGAAGACAAGAGGAATCTCAAATAAATCTGAAAAGATAATGTTTCTTTCTAGTTGAACAATTTACTTAATTGTAACTGAAAATGTAAAAAATACATGGAAAAAATATATTTTTGAATAAAGCATTTTGATCACCTCTTAAACTATGTGCAGTATTGTTACAGATGTCTTTTTCTAACCGCATTAGTTTTTTATCATGCACTTGGAGTCTCACAGCAATCATGTAAAGCTTGACACATACCAACTTCTTTTTGTAAGGATGCAACACCAGCACTCAAAATATATTACATAATACAGTTTTAATGAGTTGTAGTAGTTATAACAAAGGTTGTGATATAAGTCTTTACAAATCAGTATATCAAGATATGATGAAAAAGGAAGAAATGTTTGCCTTATATGTGGTTTTCACATAAAGTGTGTTCTTTGCTCTTGTCTAACTTTAACCAGGGCAGGTGATTTATCCAAAAATGGTCTTATCCAATAGCCTGATTTCAGAAGCTTCTTCAAATTTGACCATGTATGTCTCATAGCATTGAGCTTTACCAATGAACACCGTAGTAAATGCACATTGCTGGTTGTGAATGATCTCTAGCTCTAGCTGCAGGACTGTTGGACACCACAAAGGGAATTTCTAGCTACACTGCCATGGGAGTGCACTGGCCAGCAACAGCAACAGTGGAGCGAACAGACAAGTCAGGTACACATCTGTTATTAAAATAATTGCCTTGTAGAAATTAAACAGGAGTAACCACTACAATGTACTGATCTAGGCTGGCACTTTGTCATAAGGTAAAAGCATTCACCATCTGGTGAGATAATACACAAGCAGCTGGCAGCATGATGTCCCCTTGTAAACCCTGGATGAGTTTGCCTGGCGGTCCTCTCAGTCAGCTTGGGCTCACTTGCCATTTGTTTTGAATTGGACGACTCAGAACAGGAGGAGTAACACGTTGTGTTTAAGAAAAGGTTCACTCATTCAAACGAGATTTTTAGAGATGCGTGAAATCTCTATCAGACTTTGCTGAGTAGCCAGCACTGGAGAGCTTTTTTGTCTGAGTGGCAGACACTTGGGAAATTTTAGTGCAGATAAATCTAAGTTTGTACCCTTATTACATTAGACAAGGTTGCTTATGACAGAGTATATGAAACAGCAATGCTAGGGGTAGCCTCTGTTACTCTTTAATGATTTATAGAAATGTTATCTTGATTTTGCCAAAAGGTTAAAAATAAATAACATAATAAACTGTGCTAAAGAAATTTAATTATCTTGCTGAAATTTTGGTTTAGAATGAAATCTGCAAATTTTAACCTGAGAGAAACAGCCTCCCAAAACCAAAACAAATAATAAATCCATTTTCTGAATAAAAATATTCCATGGACATTACTGCTATGACTGATTTTAAAGCATTTTTATAACTATGTATCTGTGTTTAGTTTAATTCTCCAAGCCATTAATCCTCTATATGGATTAAGCTTCTTTGAGACTTTATATATCTATATCTATATCTATATGAATGAGAAAAATAGGTTTTAATACACACTTTTTTTGCATGTAAATATCTGCTTCTTTCTTTGCATATGTGTTATCATTTTTGGTAATATGCTTCTCTGTGTCCATCTCGTAGGCACGCCTTACCACAAACTGGTACTAGCTTCCATGGAAAAGGTGTGTGACAGCATTTTCTCATGTGTCAGATCTCCCACTCTTCCCTTGTCAGAAAAATCCCACTAACTTCAGTGAGACAAGACACCTAAGACAATTAAGATTTTGACCCATTATATTCCTATGAAATTCTAGTGGAACATCTGCTGTATATTAATCCGTAACTACCTTATTAAAAATAGAACCCAGGTACAGACTAAGTGCTAAAAGACTAATGAAGACTAATTGCTGCAAAGAAAACACTCTGCCTTAGTCTGATGGTGTGTGCCAGACTTTCTAAATATTTACACAACTAACCATCAAGAATGGGCCTGTAATAATTGACTAAATATATATTTACATGTATACAAATTAAAAGCCAAATCCCTTTTCCACTAATAGCAATGAGAGTTTTGCCATTTGCTTTGGTGGGATTAAGGATATGGTCTTATAGAACAGTTTGTCAACTGTTAAATTTTTCAGGGAAAAATAGTGTTTCTTCTACCTTTCTTTTTCTTTTAGAGGACAGCTAACGGAAAGACAGAATTTAAATAACTCCACTGGATTGATTTTATGTTAAAAGTCTAATGTAAATCTACAAAGCAGGAACATTGAGTTAAGGCTTGAAGATTATTAGTTTTTAGTTTTAAGTGGAAGGGTAAGAAAAGTAGAAGGCAAACAATTTCTTTGCAGAGAGAAAGTATATTTTGATTACCTCTTCCTTTTATTGTAAAATCATTCCTCACCACACTATGAGTGGACTCCAAGCATCGTTAGCAGGTAACTCACAAGAATGAAAGCTGAAGTATGGATAAAGCAGCAAGATCATAACACATCAAAGTATCATATACACTGAAGAAATAACTCAGCTTCCTTAGGTGGGCTTTTCTTCCCTATAAAAATTTGATCTATATAGAACTTTATTCACATGGACACTAACAATGAGGAAGTATTTGCTTTGGCGGAAGTGGATCGCACATCTGTTTAACTTGGTTTGTGGTTTGTTAACATAAGGTTTCTCTGTGTTGTACAGATGTGAATCAGGTAGCATTCGACATTTTCCCCCCACTGCCGAGGTGTTCGGTGGTCACTCTCTGCTGGGGTGCTCGTTTCACTGGCTTTTGCCACGCAAATCCATCGCTTAGAAGAGCAGGCTTCATTTCTCGACTGGTTTGGTGGGTCTTTTTTACTCATTATCAGTCAGCATAAATAATAAATCCAGAAAATGTGCTGTATTTGTTGTTGTTTCCTCCATGTGCTTTTCCTCCATCTAATTTAATGTAAACTTCGTCTCCTGGCTCCAAGTGAAGAACCACGCTGTTACTGGCATAGTCGTAGTTCTGATCAGCGTCCTGAGCAATCGCACTAGCTCGCACCTACATAAAATACAGAATGACTGGTTAAGAAAACTCAGGCAATTTTTCCTGCCTGGTGAAATTAAAGCATAACCTCAAAGTTTTATTCAACATGCATCAGTTGCCACTTTAAACATCTGGCAATGTATATTGTAGTTTATTCCTATGTCTGTTGTTTATTTTCTCCTACTGTACTTCTGAAACTAAAGCAATAATATTCTCCTTTCTCAGTCATCCGATGAATACACAACTGCCTGATCTTCTGTAGATGTCTGTAGCCTTTTTAAAAATATGTGTAAGAATAGCTGGAGTTGGGAGAACTGGATCTGATGGTATGCCAGTTTTACATTGGTGTAACTTTTGTATCAGTGGGACAAGCGATTGACACTGGTGAGGATCCACAGGGAGGCCCAGAGGGAGCTCCCAAGATGGACTTTTTCCAGAGGCAGTTGTTGTCATAGTAAGTAATAGGATCATGCTGTAAGAAAGAACACAAGAAGTACACCCCCCCCCCACACACACATGCACACAAGCAGTCTGGGTTTGGAAGAACTGCTATAACTGCATTTCAGTAAGCAAACATTTAATTTCACTGTGTTTTAAAAGATGCACTTTTGAAAAATCACAGGCAAGTCACTATTTGCTGTAAGAGGTTTTTGGAATTTAGAAGTCATTGAGGGCTTTTCATTTGCAACTTTCCCTTAAACCTACTTTTTTCCCCATTTCTCCCTTGGTATTCCACTACTGATTAAATTTGACATTTCTTGCAAACTGGAAGTAATCTGTAATTTCAAGATATATGTTGGTTTCTGGCAATGAACAGCCTGTGCCACTGTAAGTCTCCAAATCATTTATATATAATTTGACTCTGTTTGGTAAAATATTTAAACATGGTTGTATGTGATTTATTTCAGTGTAACATGTCATCTGCTTGTTGCTTGTCTTTGTTCTAGGATAGTTACAGAGCAGTAAATGATTTAGTGGCATTGCAAATCTGAACTAAGTAATAATGCATGACTTGGTGTACTATATGTGGGATTTTTTCTGCTCTGAACTGAAAAAATAGGCTATAAGTCACAATTTTCCGTGGATTCCTTTCAAAGTTTACATGATAAATTTCCAAATTAAATTTTCATGTGATAGGATTTCACATTAATATTGAAATGTTAAAAAGGAGGGGGTTCTTTTACCATGCAGGATCTTATGGCATTATGCAGCTTAAAAATCACAGTAGGTGGAAATTCTTTATGCATCCTGTAAGAACAGTGGGAAAGGCTGCAAAGGCTTGCAGAGCTGTGACAGGCTGCAAATTTAAAATGATACGTGGCATGATGAAAAACCCCGACTATTTCAGAACTTCTTGATCCTGACTTGCCTGGTATTGTTTACAGAGGTGATCTATTTTGCTAGTTTTCTAAGCAATGATTATTCTAAGTACTGGATGTTTCCTTTGGAATAGTGACTGGCAGGGCAAAGTTGAAGGCGCTGGGCCATTAACCCTTGAAACACCTTCCAGAGAAAATAACGGACTGAGATGGTGGCTGGCAGTGGAAATGGAAATGGCAAATGGGGAGGAGTGAAAAGGCTACTTTTGGTAGAAAAACTTCAGTTCACAGAGAACTAGTACCTTGCATAATGGTGAGAACAATGGTTTAGAGGACTTTTCAAATTCCCATTTACTTCCTAATGAAATGCTAACTTGTGGATTTGTATAAAACCTTGTGGATTGTAAGGGAGAATTTGAATTACTTCAGTGACTATCCTAAGGGAGTCAGCATGTAGACACTGGCTACAACAGCAATGGATATTTCATTTTTAAGATTCTACATGATACATACTGGCTGGGAAAAAATATTCTGGGTATTGAAAGTCTAGAAACCAAAATGCAGATCTTACTGCCCTGTGTGCAGCAGCAAAGATCCTGTATGCTATTCTTGGTGGGTTTACCTTCTTGCTTGGTTAGCCAGAACAATTTCTTTTCAAAGCCTAGGAGAACAGTCTCAAATGAATTTTCTGTGAGTGTACTGCTGCAAGAGGGTAAATGTATCTCAAAATTAAAGTATTATGAGACAATACATTTCACAAGTTCCATGTAAGTTTTTTGATGAAGCTACACTCAGCGTGCATACACATACCTAAGCTGTGTGACCTCAGCACTTCCCTGTTCAAGCTTGATAACCATTAAAGCAGACAATGTGGTAACACTGGGGACCTTGAGGTTCCACATATGTATTGCTTAGGAATGGGTTTTTTTCTGTAAGTCATACAGTTTTCAGTGTTTCACTTTTTTTCATTGTTAGAGAACACTGGATTTATAATGTTGCCTTTGTCATTCCATTTAACTACTTACTTCCAAAATTTCTGAGCTTCCTTACATAAATATACATAAAGCCTGTCACATCAGCAGTTAGTGTTTCAGGTATAAATAATAATAAATCATTGAGGCATTAAAGCTGTGGGTCGATTTATGTGCAGATATTTACTTAAATATCTAGTATATACAAGAATATACAAATTTATACATGGAAGCCCTCTTTGGGTGTGTTTTTTTCTTTCTTCTTTGAATAACTGTGTTTAATTTGTCTCATGTCTGGCACTGGAAGTACCTATATTTGGAAATGGTTAGACCTCAGGTTCAATTGAATATTTGTAATTGGATACTTTAAAACTACTGCTGTGTATTTATTTTTCAGGGTTTGGGAAAATGAACACACTACAACATTATAAATAGGGGTAAAAATAGATCAATTCTTTAATTGTAAGTAAAATTGTATCCCTGCAGTGAACAATACTGCTTTTGTAGGAAGATATCAAAGCGAATATGTTAGGAGGTACTTTGTTTTACTAGTCCTGGTTTATCTGCTGAGACAGTATTTATGGTAGACATTTTCTAATTTAATTAATTGCCGCTGATGTCCTCATTATTCCGTTTTCACAGTCCTTCCGAGGAGCCATAAACAAAAGGTTAAGTGGCATATCAGGTTAATTTACTGGCCGCCGCCGCTCCCGTGTGCGCTGAGCACAAAGAGCCGCCAGCCTGCCGTGCTCGGCGGGGGAGGAGACGCGCAAACGAACGAGCTTTTCCGCGGCCGCCAGGCACGGCGGGGACACGGGGTCCGGTGTTCAGTCCTAGGGACACGGCGGGGAGCCGATCCATCCCGCAGCCTACCCCGCCGGAGGGCGAACATCCCGCAGAGAGCGGCGGCGCTGGCTCCGGGCTCCCCGAACCCGCCCTGCAGCCCCTGCGCGCCGGGACGGCTCGGGCGCTCAGGGACCTGTTGAGCCGCCGGTGCGCGGCGGGTCCCTCGCCCTCCCGCCGCACGGGGGGCCGGGGTACCGGGGGGAGCACCGCGGAGCTCGGGGGACACGGAAACGATTGGGCACCTCGCAGTGTCCCTGGGCACCCAAAGCCTTGAGGGATGGCGATGCCACTAAGCACCGTAGGAATTAGCGCTAGCCTAACCGTGTTTGTTAACTAAGCACGGAAGAGGCGCAAAATTGCGAAGGACGGCTCCCCGGAGGCAATGTAACAGACAGCCCCTGCGAGCGCAGTGGCTATATTAATCCTAATTAAGAGGGATGATTCCTCTGTATTTCAGACGGCAGTATCGCAAGGCCTTTAATTATTTCCGATGTCTTCATCCTGCCCAGGGGATGCCGACGGACTCGGGTCCTGCCCGGGCTCCCGCAGGTTCCCCGCCAGCTGCGGAGAGGCGGCCGCCGGTCCCCCCAGCCCCCTTCGTGCCGCCCGGGCTCGGGCTCCGCTCCTCCGGCACGCACCCGCGCCGCCCCCGGCGGCCGCCCGGGTCCCCTCCCCGCCCGCTTCCCGCCCTTCCCGCGCCGCTCCGCCCGCTGCCCGCACGGCGCCCGCTCCCACGGGGAACCCCCTCCGCCCGGGCGCCCGCTGCCCTCCTGTCCCCGGCTGCCCCCGGCGCGGCGCCCACCTGGTTGTTCTTGCAGAGGTCGGCCCACATGCTGGTGCCGTCGCCGCCCCGCATGAGCACATGGTAGGTGAAGAAGTAGATGCCGGGGATGGAGCAGGTGAACTTGCCGGTGGTGGGGTCGTAGTGGTTGCCGAGGTTGGTGACCACGTCGTCGAACTTGAGTACCTCGTAGCCCTCGTGCTGCCGCTTGAGGCCGGCGTAGAAGGCGATTTTGGGGACGGTGCTGTAGGTGGCGGCGCTGATTGCCCCAGCCGCGTTCAGCCCCGGCGCCCCGGGGGGGCCCGGCAGGCCCTGCCGCCCCGGCTCGCCCTTCTCACCCGGCGGCCCCACCGGGCCGGGCGGCCCCGGCTCCCCCGGCGGGCCGCGCGGCCCCGCTTTGCCCGGCCGGCCGGCCTCCCCCTTGGGCCCCTGGATGAAGGTGGGCAGGGACTGCATGAGCCCGCGGTCGGGCGTGGCCGCCGTGCTGGGCGCCTTGGTGCCGCCGTAGGGGTCGCAGACCATGCGGCAGGTGCCCAGCATCTCGTAGTGCGCCGAGGTGCCGGCCGAGCTGACCAGCACCGGGATGAGGATGACCAGCAGCAGCACCATCACCACCCCCAGCGCGCCGGCCGCGATCAGCCGCCGCCTGCTGCCCACCAGCCGGCTCAGCGCAGGGCGATCCTCTTGTCTGCTTTTGGACAAAATCTTGATGGTTGGCGGGGTTCCTCCTCAGAGCCGAAAAAACGCCGAGCCCGCGTGAGCTCGGCTCCCCTGGGGCTCGGCCGCCCTCCCGAGGGCCGCCGGTGTCGCGGGGGCTTCCGCGGGTCGCGGCGCTCCGCTGCGGCCGCTGCAGCCGCTGGGCGGGCGAGGGAGCGGAGCGGGAGAGGGAGAGCTGCCGCCGCGCCCCGGCCGCCCGCACTTTTATGCTCCCGCTGGCGATCGACTTTTTTTTTTTTGCAGGCTGTGCCAGTCCGAGTCAACTTTCCCTGGANAGAGCGGGATCCTGCCCGGGTGCCACCTGCCAGGAGAGGAGGAGGCTGACGAGCGCGCTGGAGCAATTTATAGGCACCCAAAAGCGCAGGGGAAAGGGGAGCTGCTTTGGCATCTCATTCCAGCATCTGCTCTGCTCTTCCCACTCACAGAGAGTTTGGCATTACTCTGGCAGTGTGGGAAATATATATTTTTTTTCCTTTTCTCCCTCCCCCACCCCTCCCGCAAACGGATGAACAGCGAAATCGTGAGCCTCACTCACTAGCTGCATCTCGCAATGACAGCTCTTTCTGAAGCAGACCGAAAGGAAGAGATGTACTTTGCAGCCTCTGGGTACCCTTCAGGTCACCGATCGAGAATTAAAAGGTCAATCCACCTCCTGCTTAACGCTTCCCTGAGGCCACTTTGCCATGTTAGTGTTTTCTGGGAAATACCGCTTTAAATGCAGGGATGTTTTACCAATTGTCCAAGTAAAAGTTATTTGAAAATATACCTCCCACAATAATAAAGAGATTAATGTGTCTGGCAATTTCGGATCTCCCTCTTCCTCGTCGTCCCAATTGCAACCATAAAGGCAGAGAAGGAAATAGCTTCTCCTGTGAATTAAAATTGACATTCTCATCACCAGCTACAGCGTTTCCCGGTGTTAAAGCTAGCCCAGCCCCTGCTCTGCTTGCAAACTGATACTGAGGGAAAGTGTTCCCTTTTGTTTAGAAGCCAAAGAAAAGTCCGGGGTATATGCAAATCGACAGATGCCTAAGACCTGAGAAAAAGATGTCTTTGGCTTAACTCAGGGGCAGCAAAGCACTTACTTAAATCTTGGAGTTTTGTTGTGGTTTTTTTTGTTTGGTTGGTTTGGGTTTGTTTTGTTTTGGGTTTGGTTTTTGGGGTTTTTTTGGTGGGTTTTTTTTTTT
>VZDJ01000782.1:31169641-31183521 GCA_008694505.1 Cyanoderma ruficeps
TTTTTTTTTTTGTGCATGAAAGTCTTCTGCCCCAAGGTCTAGTGGGCACCTCTGTGACTGAGTGGGAAGGTGAATGTGCAGTATTAGTGGCATTGTTGCAGAGAAAATACTAAAGAACTTGTCCTGCTTATAGATATACAAGGTACACAAAGAGCTGTTTAAATAAACAAACGGAATTGATTCCTAAATCATACTTCTGTATTCAGGAGCCATGGACGTCAATCAAACCTGGGTGACATTTGCCTGTCAATATAGGGATGATGGCTGGAAAGAGTGTGACTTATTACAGCAAGGCAAGAATCAGAAATGAGCAACAGCGGCAAATAGGACAACAACCAAACAATGGCATCTCCAGTGATGATCAGAGGGCTGTGATCTTGTCTTGGATTTTATTAGCACGAATCTGCTCTCCCCTCACCATTCTCTTTTATTTCTTTTCTATTCCGCAACACAATAAGGTCAAACAAGCAGGCAGTGGGGAAACAAAGATTCATTGATTCTTCCTTTAAAGCAGAAATGTCAGCAGCTCCTTTTGCTCTTTCCTGAGAGACTCAAAGGCATCGAGTGTGTCCATGCCGTGCAGAGATGGGCCAGTCCAGCTCCTTATCTCCCCAGAAAACTGTCGACAAAGCTTCCATTCATGCACTTGTAAATATTCCTCCCTCCCCTTTTTAAAAAGTTTTTTTCTTTTCTTTTCTCTAATGCTCTGTCTTAAAAAAATTTTTTATCTGGCACTGACACAAGCTAGCCAGTTCCCTTAGCTAAGGGGTTCTCCTCAAGACCCAGGAAGGCAGCTGAACACACTTGGAGAATTATGTTCATATCTCATTGCTCTCTTCACCCCACGGGAAAGGGCTTTCAGCACTGTTCATTCTTCTAGGCAGGAAAAACTGAAAAGATGTGCCAGAAGTGACTGCTCCTTCTCAGCCTGTAGCTGGGCCCTTGAGGTGTTGTATTTAGTCATCCCTAAGCCAGCTGGTTTTTGTGACATCAGGGTGTGCATAAACCTTCATTGCAATGGCTGTGTTACACATCAGGCAAAGAGCAGATCTCATCCTCAAATAAACACAAACCTGTCATGATCTGTGAAGCCATTGTGATACTGGGTGATGTACTGGCATCAAGCACACCCTCAGTTCCTTACTCCAGCTCTGATAAGCCTGATCCTTAAAGTGAGATCCAACCATACAGCCATGTTTTCTTTAATAGTTTTGTCCTCATGCATATTGCCTGGGATGCTCTTTCACTCTGAACTGTTGCAGACCTTCTCCCAAAGAAGACAGCCACAAAAATCACAGCCAGAGTAACCAGAACAGATAGACTAGGGCAAATACTGGCTTGTCAGCAGAGCTTATATATTACCTTGGAACAGAACCTAGGATCTTGGATTTAGTTAGCAGATTAATCTTAGTTCCAAAGGAAAAATCATATTTTCTTGGAAAACTAAGAATGAGAAACCAAAATGCTCAGAAGTTATGCACTCAGGGATCTCTGGTGCAAATTAAGAGGAAGAGTAGAAAACTCTTTTTACTATGGGACTTTTGTTGTCCTGAAATGGGGTGTCAAAACATTGATTTGCTGCAATTAAGGCTTGGGTAGCACTTAGGTTATAATCTCCCCATGCTAAAGGCTGACAGTCCAGATTGACAGCCCATTCTTAGTATAACCATTAAGCCTACATGAGCTGCTGCCTGTCTTAATGTGCTAAATTTATTTGTATTTTTGAAGCCCTCTTGCTGGCTTGCTCCAGCCTTTCAGCTTGTTTGCTTCCTTTCCCATTCTCTGGGTCCTTGTGCATTCAGACTCGCAGTTGGTGTTCGAGCTGTATCCCCTGCAGCTTCTGCCATTTGTAAGAACCTTGTCACAGCCTTTACTGACTAATTAGTTAATATTCATACAGACACTTAAAGACACACAGCACAACATGCATATCCATTTTACACATGGGCTGTTGCCTCAGCACTAACACAGTGGCAAGCTGAAGAAAACCATTTACAAATTCATCCACTGGCACACAGGGCAACACGTTCTGCAGGCACCAAGCACAAAATGGCTCCTCACGCCTGCACTGCTAAATTCCAAGTTAGCCCAGGAAAAATACTTTGTGAAAAAGGGCAACCCTTTACCAACTACAGTAGACAGGAGTAACATGGAAAAAGGCATATGCCTAGCAAATGAGTGTGCCAATGCTGTGCCAAGCTCCATACTGCTTCTGCTCACTCCTATCTGCATCTGGTTTGCTCTGACTTATATTTTTATTCTCTTTTATTATTATGTTAGAGAAGTGTTTCAAATTTCACTCCGATCAAAAATTAAGGCTGCGCTACACTGTACTGTTATAAACACTGGTTTAATTATGTACGTAGAGGTTAGCATTTCAGCCTGGATACCAGTGATATGATCAAGGAAAAAAAATATGCACTCACTCCAACAGGTAATTAGGTTCAATGTCATAAAATATAAAGAGGAAAAAATATTCATATCAGTATAGGTGGCTCAAAGGTGGTTGGTGACAGACATGGCAGTGGCATATTGCTATCCCAAACCATCATCGGTATCCTATTCCATGTCTGTTTTCTTAGTTTGGTAAAATGAGCACTGGCATTTGTGTCAGGCAGCAGGTCCTGGAGAGGACCATGGCCTGCACCAGTTTTGCTAGGAGCTTGTACAGGCAGCTTTAACTAAACTGTCACAAAACCTGTTTTGTTCAGGATGACTGGAGACCAAATATGATTATAGAGCTGCAAGATGCCCATTATATTCCATGATAAAAATTAGGGGTTTCATGCTCACGGAAAGAAAATCAGCTTTGGTGCATAAAAGAAAAAATTGTTTTGCTGATTTTAGGAAGGTTTTATTTCTCCTTTGAAACATAGGAAGTCCTTTTCCAGGCTATACTCTGCTACTAAGGGATTTAAGCCATCTTTATGTGTGATTGGAAATAACTGTAGATTAAGTTTTATTGTAATTAATAAAGCCCTTTGAAGTTCAGTCTCTGAATGCAAAGGCAGGAACATGATCCAAATAAAAAATTGTCCAGCCTTGAAAGGGTTACATCCACTTTTCAAATCCAAATGAGGAGGGAATTGGAGGAGGGCTGCTGCTAAAGTGACAGGGCTCAACAACGAAAATTTGCAAATAAATTTGACATATTTCTTCCTTTTTAGTTTTTAATCTGAAAAGATCAGTCAAATATGACTGGTTACTGGGGGGAGGGAAGGGGTGGTGAGAGCAGAATTAAAGTGGAAGGATTGGAACCAAAATCATGCATGTCATGTTTTGACTGGTGAATTACCGCAGATATAAAAACATAACTGTGTATGTAAAAATAAGTCTTAAACACATAGGGAGCTAAAGATTACATATTCAGCTGACAAAGCTTAAGCATATAAAATAATCATATACGACACTAGTAATTACCAACATAAATAGCAGCAATTAACCATGAAAGATGCTCATAATTGTCAGTGCCCCTGTTTATTCAAAATAAAGCACTAGTTGCAAACAAAAAAAAAATGTTCTTTCAGGTTTCTTCTTTCCTATTCACCTTCAAGCCTGCTGGTCTGTGTCTTCTCTCTATCCCATCCCTCTGGAGTCATGATCTGAGGTGGTGAATACAAGGCTGTAGTGCTGCTTGGGAAAGCATCAGTACAGTCAACCTTGGGACTGTTTTTGGTTATGATGCAAGTACCTCTCCAGCCACTGTGTGGCCTGAGCAGTTCATGGCTCTTGCCCTGGAGATGCTACAGAACTGCCAGAGCTGTGTCAGATTCATGATCTCTGGGTAAAGCTGCACCCACTGACATTCTCTTTCTTACCTGTCCCCCTTTCCAGCTGGCAGGTCCACATTTCCTTTGCACAGGGAGCTGGGATTTGAACAGTTTCTGGAGAGTGTTTAAGAGCCATGGTACTACAGAGGGGTAATTGAGCAACGCTTGCACCAACCAGTAAATGCTTCCTACATAAATAGATTCAGTTTGCCCATAAGTGCACTGCATTTCAGGAATGGGATTTCCAACCATGAGGGGTTTTTATACAGCACTTCTACCAGCTTTTCTCACAGAAGCCTGGGCATCCAGTGTCCCTACAGACCATGATAGCATCTGCTTGCAGCAGGGTCCAGTTCACAGCCTAGGTCAGCTGTACTTGCTGAAAACACCTTTCTTCTCTCCACACGACACTTTTCCCTTCCTGTTGGATGGGCATTTTAAATCATCACCCTCTTTTAATGAAGAAGTGTTGTTTTCTGCCACCACCTATGTAACCACAATAGTGGTGACATTTTCCATGTAGGCTTTCTGCTTGATCCACTCTCCTCCTTTTAACTCCTTTCTAGTCAAAATCCATAGAAGATAACCTGTCAGAAGGAGGGACTCAGAAGAACTCACAGTGTTCATTAATAAAGCCCAAAATATAGAGATAGTCATAAATGCTATTTAATCAAGGAGTATTGCTAATAATGAAGGCTACAGTGTCGGCATTCTTATGAGGATGTAAATAGCAAATAGAAAGGGGTGGAAGATAAATGCCTCTAACATGGGAGTAAGATTAAACAACCACTTTGTCCCTGCTTAAAACTATACCAATAAGCAAAGGCATATATCATGTTGCACTTCTATTAAAAATTATGTCAGTAGTTAGAGTCAATCAGGAGGAGATTTCCAGATGATTTGCCCATGAGAACGATTCTGGTTACCTTTGAAATGATTATTAGACTGCCAATGCTATTAAAGAGAGATGTTAGGGGAAAAAAAAGAGCAGAGACAAGCTTTTCTAAACTGTCATCTGTGATTGCCCTTCCTCCTCCAAACCTGAAAGACTCCCTTTCCATTGTTCTACCAACCCAGAAATCTTCTGGCATTTCATACTGGAGTCCTTTATATTCATCAGGAGGTTGATGGATGGGCAATAAGGATGGATAGATGGGAGTGGAAAACTCAAAATTAAAATCCCCAGAGTGGCAAGATGCCCAAGAGATTTATTTTTTCTTCTGTCATCCCCTCAAGTGAATTTCTTTTTGTGCCTGATTATTGATTTCTGGAGCACTTAATGGTGTAATTTACTTTGCAAGTTGCAATTACTTGTGATCATTCATTTTTCTTCCTATCTGTTCATTAGCTAAAGCAGGAGACTGATCCCAAACAATCTTCCCCACAACAAAATGGCATACAGTGGACTTTGGTGTGATCCTTCAAGATGCTGAGCTTTTGATTACTATGGTAGGCAACTGTGTTTGGAGTTTTGTAAAAGTTGGCTTTGCATTGTTAAAAAAGGCACGTTGCAATATTGTTCTGTGGGCTCAATCCATCACAAATTAGGAAAAACTCCACTGATGTAAATTGTAAAACTGAGTTGTTAACTAGCACATGTGAGATCAGAATTGGGTCTGCTATTTGCATCACATTCCTGGAATCCTGTTTCAATTCTGTTCGTCCGGTTTGCTAAAATCAGTTCGCTGCAACCGAGTAGCAAATCACAGGGAGATACAATGAGTGCTCTCCTTCCCAGGAGGGACTGATTACGCCTGCATAATGAGGAAGGGACCAGGACGCTCCTTGCGGCATTGTAGAGATACAAGCCTTGCAGAGGAACCATTGTGTATTTGTTCCAGCATAATGTATTGCCAACGCCATTATTAATAAGCTATTCTCTACTGGATGTTACTTTGGGTATTTGTTATTTTTTCTGTTATGTTATTTGGGCATTTAACAATAATAACAAGTAAAGGATGCAGATCGGAGACAAAAATACAAGTATTTACCCCCTCCTGAGATATACATGTGTTCTTAAGCAATTCATACATTTTCAGCTAGACTGTTTGTGTTCTTTCTATGCAGCATTAAAACTCTAGTGTGCAGAATTACTGCACAAATCCAAAATGCCTCAAGTGAGAAATGGAACATGACTGGCTAGAGAGCATGTCTGCCATCTGGGACAGAGATTTTCTGATCTCCAGGAAGAGAAAATTTCAGCTAAAATGTTGCTTTCATGCACTGAGACATCACACGTTTTCAATATGGAGAGACACACATATTCCCTTGCATGTGTATGCACACCAATGTAAAATAGAAATGTGCATGTTTTTGTGAAACCAGAACAGACGAAAAAGCTATGACTATCACAGTTCAGGAACCTGCTATTTTGTGTTTTATTGTTTAAACGTCATCCAAAAGAGCACGATAATATACATGATATTCCACGAAAATATTCTTGATCACTGGCATGCATTACTCTGCTGAGCTAATTGATGGAGGACCAAATGCTGTTTGCACTTCACTCATGAGGGACCCCGTTGGCCGGGGAGGAGCCCTCGCTCCTGTGCTGCCTCACAGTGAAGCTCACTGAACTTACATTGGAGTTTCACTGCTATTTGTGAGAATGGAATTTACCCTGGGATCTCCTGTTTCATTAACTTTAAATCACTAATGCCAGTCTTTCAGTATCTTAAAGAAGCAAGAATCTTTTATGGATTTTAATGCCTGAGAGAGAGAATTAAATGAATTTTCACTGAGTGTCCTGATAAATGCTGCTTCTACCTGCAATGCTGGAAGGGATCAGAAAAGGATACCCGAGCAGAGAGCAGTGCCTCAGAGCAGAGTAAAACTTGTGAACCTGGGTTACAAAGGAAATGCTGTTTCTAGAGAGCAGCATTTCCTACCGTATTGTTGCAGTGATAATATGTTGAGAAAAACATGTTTAGGTATTATTTTGAGAATTAATTTTGAATCAGGCAAAATGCTGCACAGGGAGTGTGTCTGCAGGAGGAATCTTTGTATTTAGGCACAGGGAGCAATCTGCAGCAAAGGTGAATGACGGCAACTTCAAGGCAGCTTTGAGCAAATTCTTCAGACAACTTGTCTGGTGAGTGCTTCTCCAACATTTGTCTCCCACCAGGTAGGGATATTAACGACTTTAAGCACAAACCAAATTTGTGCTGCCAACTTTGTGACTCGGGTTCCCTTATTCAGGAAGTATAGCAAGTGGGAAGAAATACACTGTGATGCTGCCAAGCATGGATACTGTGGGATTCAGCCACCAGAGAGACTGAGTTTAAAGACTTTGAGTCAGTTTCCTTTTTATGTATTTAATCCTCCCCTTGGGTTTTATATCTCAGATATTTTTTCTTTACATCGGGTAGGCATTTATTTGGCATTTAACATATAGCTTTTATTAGGTTTCTGTTATTAATTATATTCCTATCACACCTTCCCAGTCAATCTATTACAGCTTTTTCATTTTAAAGTACTAATAAATAGCAAGTCTGAAGCCAGCAAGTGGGTATCTCAGTGACAGCATCACATCTGGGCTTCCCTTCCTCTTGGTGTATTCACTGGACAGGTGAAAATACGGTTTGCTTTTCTATTTTCCAGTCAAAATAAACTGCTTCACCTCTGTGATTTCAGCATGTCATGTTAGAATAATCTCCTTCATCTGCACAGTTTCCTTCATCTGTGCAACTTCAGAGGAGGAGCACAAAGGATAAACTGAGCTGCCCTTGCTGTTTCCTTCGCAGGGTTCTCTTTCACTTGTACAGAGGTGAGAACTCAGTGCACAGGATGCTGCTGCCAGAGGACTGTGAGGGGATGGCAAATGCAAAACCATCCCCAGAACTCAAGTCACTTGGAAGATTCATGTGCCTCCACTCTGGACAATCACACCTGCTGTGTTTCTGTTTATACAAGTGTTAGTGCCAGGTTTCCAGAGTGAGAACAGTTTGAATATCAATGAGCCCATGGACATTATCCTGGAGTCAGGTCTTTATTCCCTACAAATGCGTTTTCCTTGTGCTGTTTTGTCTTCAGCTGTATGAAAATGTAAATAAACTAATTTCTAATCACTCTAAGGCAGGCTGTAGAACTGTGAAAAATACAGATAAAAGCTCTTTTTTGAAAACCTGTAGATAAATTTGTCACTTGGCACCACAGCCTTCCCCACTGGTCACCTGCTCAGGGCAGAGGGTTCAGCATTTCTGCACCAAGAAGGATCCACAGTGCCAGCAGAGCAACAGAGAAAGAAGTGTAAGTATTTGTCCTGATGAGGACACAATTGCCAGGTGATGGCAACTCTCAGGTAAACTAGATGCTGCAATGAAGGTGCTCTGCTCTGCAAAAAGGCGTGTTTGCCAAGCTCCACATGAGAACTCTGAGAAGTGGAATGGAAAGCAAAAGTCTGTGGCTGATCTTGCTGAATGGGACAGATGGAAACCCTTGCCAAAAATAGCTTTGCTAGAAGTAGAACACATGGTAAATTGCATTAATTTTAATAATTGCTTTTTATGCTTTGATAAAAACTGGCAAAGACCTAAAGAATCCTCTCTCTACCCAAGATAATTAGCATAGTTCTCCTTGACTGCTCCCCTTTAAAGAGAATGCTGTTTTGAGGCTCTCACGGCTCACAAAATTGAGAAGGGTGAGGCTGCCCACTTGTGCCAGGAAAGCAGAGTGCTCAGGAGTATGTGGGGATCTACCAAAAAAAGTTTAGCTGCTGATGCATCAGGTAGCTTGAGGCCATTAAAGCAGCCTTGAGTCTGCAGCCTGGCAATATCCAGTGTCTCTCTGGCCACACAGTCTTGCAGAATCAGACTCTGAAGGTGAGCAGATCCACAGTCTTTAAAAAAAAATATCAGCAACCACCTTTTTCCAAAAGGAAGGGCAAATTTTAATTTTAAAATTTTTGTTTTTCAGGACACACAGGATTTCCTAAGTGCTGTAGGAGAAAGGGAACAGGCACCTCCTTTGCCCCCTGAAAACAGGATTTCTGGCTACCACAGTGCCAGACAGAACTGTCCATCTGTCACATGAAAATAATGAGAAGAGCATGCCTGCCCCTACTGCTTCTTACCCCAGCCACTGGTCAAGATTTAGGGATGCTTGACTTGAAAAGAAATTCTCATAGCAAAGTAATCTCCTCCAACAATGGTGCTGGATGCAGTGTCAGACAGCACCACTACCCCATTTACTCCAGCCACCTCACCACTTTATCTAAATTGGTTTAATCTTCTGCCCAGCTACAGTTAAACCGAAACACAGAGCTCCAGCTGCTGGCAGTGTCCAGGCCAGTGACACAAAATTGGCTTCTAATTGATGTTGTTAATACATGGCATCTGCTCTTCAAACAGCTCTGAAACAATGTTTAATTACCTGGGGGATTTTGGAGCCACCAATGCCTGCATTTCTGCCCAGTTCTCGGGAATACACAATATGCTTCTTACTCAGGTGCTATGCATTTTTGTATGAACGAAATGTATTCTCTTTTACAGCTAAAAAGTGTGCTTGTCAGTCTAGATCAGAGTCAGCCCAAAATACAGTCACAAACCTGTCAGTCAGGTATGCAAGAGTACAGTATCTAGGAGTGGTATTTGTTTCTATTAGATTAAGGACACTCATTGGAACTGGAGTTTTGTCCCCAAAAGAGCTCTCTGGGACCGCAGCTGAATGGGGTTGATTTTCTTCTTCCTGCCAGGGCCAAGCTCAGGCAAAGAGACAGGATTTGTGCCACGTGAGAGGAGCCTGGGCAGCTCTGAGTATGTGATATAAATACATAAATACAGAAATTTAAACTTGTCTGCATGCAACTAATGCCCCAAAAGGACACTTGAGCTAAACATTGGTTGCTTGGGAGTGTGATTTGGATGAACTAAATATTGATTGTTATAAGTCCTTGGGCAGATAGACTGAAAAACCCTGTTAGTTCAGGTCTTCTCCAGCCACAGAGATTATAGTAGTGAGTGAACTTTTTCCTGTGCAAGGGGTCTGCTCCCTCACATGTGACATGGTTTGGCTTTTTCCTTCCCAAGGCAGAAGTGAAGAACGTCAGCAGGAGCTCAGCAGGGCCAGAGGGATGCTGTCTCCCAGGTGGGAAGCAGCTGCTGGCTGGCAGGTTTGTGCTGCAGAACTCAGAGCAGGAATGGCAACAGAAGCAGCAGCTTCTGCAATCTGCTGCACCCCCAAATGCCTCCCTGCCTTCCTCTGCCCTCCCCCTGCACCCCAAGGATCTGGTCCTTGAGCATGTGAGTGCAGATTGTGCTGCTGATGCTAATTGTATCCAGCAATTTTTTAAAGCTCAGTGATTTGGACTGACAAATGTATTCTGATTTCCTAATATGTTTTCTTCACATATTTGCTGTGTTTTTCCATGAGAATTATTCTGTTCAGCAGCTTGGGAAAAAACAATCAACAGCTAGAAGGTGTATTCTACTTCAGAATTTTGTAGAGAATTATAATGCCTCACCTTTTTTTTTTTTTCCTCCTCTGAAAAACGTATTTGTCTCTGTGCTTCCTCCACTGGCACTATCCTGTAGCTCTGTGTTTAACCTGATATTCTGTCACCACTCCTGTTTCTGTTGATGTGTCTCTGTGAGGTTGGTCTGTCATGCTGATATTTTGCTCCCACTTTTTTCCTGCTACACTGTTGTTTAACACAGAGCACCTCGAAGGCTGATGTTAGTGATGCTGCAAGGGCTCAGTGAAGCCCTCTTCAAACACAGCCCTTAGCTGAGAAACACCCTGAGGGGGGCACAGAACTGGGGAGAAGTGGACATACTTGAGCAAGCACTGCAAAAGGGATGAGATATTCTGGAGCTGCTGGGTTGAAACATTTGACTGCATCATAGGCAGCAGATGAGGACAAATTTTTGACTTTCCTGCAAACCTGTGGGTTTTGACTGTAACTGAAGATGAATGTCTCAGTGTGTCAGGAGATGAGAAATCTTAGAAACACCAACAGAATACCAGAAGTGCTGCAAGGAAACAGAGCTGATTCAGTTTCTTGCCTTAGTTAGTAATCAAAGAAGTTGCTTTTGATAGCTTGCTCGTGAAAATGGCTTTGTAATGTTTCTTCCAGAAATTAGCAGAGTAAATTCCAGAATTTATTTGAACTACTGTCAGGATGCCAAAACTATGCAGGGAGTGGGACAACTGTAAAAACTGTATTTTTAGGACTGATTAGGGGAGACCAAGCCCCCAGATTTGTCATGGTTTAATCAGAGCCACCAACCTGCGCTCATAGGTCTCAGAAACACAGAAATCACACTAGGCACTGGTGGGATTTTTGAAGACTGCCCAAGAAAGTGCTATTACACTCATACATGGTTGAGTTGAACAGGTTTGACTGACGGCAGACAAGTCATTCTACAGTGGATAATTAAAAGGTTTACATCCTGGTATAGAAGGAGTTTGCATGATGAGTGAGCTTTGCTATCTGGGAGCTATTTCCAGCATGATAGATACAAAGTTATCTGAGCATGCTAGACAGAAAATTCTCTTTTTATTCCATTGTATGAATAGCTAGATTGTTTTTAGAGATGGTGCCTACATTTCTGTTTAGAACTAAGTTTCTGTACTTTACAGAGGAGCAGATTTTATCTGTAAGATCAGGATGGATGCAGACTTTCTGTTTAGGAGGAAAGATCCAGAAACAGAGCACTGCTTTGTGCTTAATCCCATTTGAAGGTTCTTCACAGTCATCCAGGTCTTGTGGGTAATTGAAAAAGAGAAGAGGGGGAAGGAGAGAGACCAAGACCAAGACCTGCCTGGCAGAAGGCTCTCTGCTGATATGGCTTGGCTGCAGAAGGAAAGCCTGTTTGTTACCAGTATAAAAAAGTTATTAGGAATTCCTTCTGGATCTGAGTGTTGACACTCCAGTGCCCAACATCCCTGAGAGAGCAAAGATTCTCCATCTGTTAAAAACTGTAATGTGTAATGTGTTTGCCCATTTTTCTCCCAAAATGTTTTAGGGAGACCAAGCTGCAGAGAACTGAACAAATCCAGATTTAAACCTCCCTTGCCTCAAATGTTCTAATCATGCTGCTCTGACCTCTGCTCCCTGGTTTATGTGCTAACCTCTGCTCTGAAAAATTACTGACATTCTTTCTGAACTGCACCCACCCACCACAGGCCAGCTTGTTTACTGTGCACACCCCACTGGTAACCCCAGGAATGTAGAGGCAGGTAACAGCTGAGTTTGCTTACAATTTGTTTGCGTTTCCTATAGCCCATCTGCATGCATAGAAGGGGAAGTCACTTCCCAGGCTGCCTGAAAGGGGCATTGTGACTGATGGAAAGAAGAATAGAAGACCCATACCAGAATACCAAATCTCACATTAAAGCATTTTGTACTACAGAAGCAGTTTAGCATACTTTGCCCAGAAGGAAAGTTCACAAGAAATCTGCCAGGCTTTTGGAATCATGAGGGACATGCTCTGTGAAATAAGGGCAGAGATTGCCACTGTCATGACCTATCTATTCACCCACATAAGAGCCCTGGCTTTCAGAAAGGTGGAAATACTGCTTTTTCCCAAAGACTCTGAATACAGAGAAGTTAATTTTGAGGAGCCCTGCTAAGGCATGAGGCAGAACGAATGTGCTCTGGATTTCATCAGTAGTTTTGCACCCAAATTAAGCCTGATGGCTGTTACCTGGACAATGGTCTTGCATGATGCCATCAGTCACTCTTCAACCTAAATCCTGGGTAACCCTTATTAGCAGAGTGAGCTCCTGCAGTGGCTGCTGACATCTGCTTCTGTCTCCTGTAGTGTCATGTCGTGTTCCAGCAAATTGAGGCACTGCAAAACCTTGAAAAAAGAAGCTGTGATCTCTGTGAAAATGTTTAGAATTTGGGCCTAATTTTATTTTCCTTCCTGGTAGGAAATGTCTGCCATGGCACCTGTAACCAGGAGAGCAGGTCTGAGTGAAAAAGGACATTCCTTTTCTTCTTTTATAGGATCAATAAAGAAAAATTACATTAAACAAAGAGAAGGTAAGAAAAGAGCTGATTTGAAATGTGTAATAGTTTTCTTAAAAATCCCACAGGAACTGATTATCTCAGTTTACAACCAGTTTAAGGCAAAATGCAAAAAAAANAACAAAACAAAACAAAAAACCAAAAAAACCAAAAAAGAAAAAAACAAAAAGAGGCTGCCCATAACCATCACTTTAGAGGGGAATTATTCATATTGTTTCACAGGAAATGGTGAATTACTAAAAAGCTGTCTCCATGTCTGTATTGGTGCAATTACTCTCAATTACTGTCACTCACTCTTGTAAGGGATTTCTCACTGCTGTGTTTGCAGGGGCAGTCTCCCCTTGCTGCTGTCCCCCCACTCACTGGTGCTGTCCTGGGAATGCTGGGTCTTGGAGCAGGGCAGGGCCACTGGACAGGCTTTGCACAGGTCAGGATGTTTGAAGAGGGGTCGGCCCCATCTCCTCTCACTGCTATCACCCACCCATAGCCCCTCCTTTGCTTGCCCAGAGCCTAATTACAGCTCTGTCCTTTCATTCCCCACATCAGGGGCCCAGGTGAATGTAGGGAAGGGGCCTCAGGAGAGTGGTGGGGGGCCCTGAATCCTCTATTATGTGTGCTCACACTTAATCCTGAATTGTCCATCCCAGGAAAGTCTCTGCATTTGAGAGAGGGGCAGGCTCTGTGGCAGCTCTTCTGCCTTGGGCTGGGCTCCCTATTGGGGTTCCCAATACCTCTGAGGGTCCAGCCCTTGCAGAGAAGTGGCTTATATCAATTAGTGGGACAGCATAATAGAGTGTCTTGAAAAATCAAAAAGGTTTTGATAAGGAAAGAAAATAATGTAAACACAAAAGCAAAGCTGAACACAGTGTAGGGACAGATCCTCATACACCTGCTACAACACCTTGAAAAGCGTGGAGCTTCTTTGTTCTCTCTCTTCAGTACTTAATAGTTCAGGTAGGCTATTTAGCTCTTGGCCCAATGAGATCAGCAACAGGCTTTGAGTTACAGTCTCTGAGCCCAATCAACGCTCCTGTGCTGGCACAGAGCCAATTACAATGAGAAGGGCACAGAACTTTCTAGTTAAACTTCCTAAAATGTCTAAAGGTAAACTGAAACTCTTTCCTTATACAGAGATGCTC
>VZDJ01000782.1:31183554-31211680 GCA_008694505.1 Cyanoderma ruficeps
GCCCCCCCCCCCGGTGCCATCTGCTAATCACCTCCTCCTGTCACAGTTTTTTCCTCCCTTCCCTTGTTGTTGGCTTGAGGAACTCCTGTTAACCTGGCTGATCTCAATGCCATCAAAAAATTGGCTTGAGACTCATCTAATTATTCACCCTGTTGTATTTCTTCCAGTGTCCAAAACCCATGGGAAGGGGAGAAAGGACAAGTTTAAGACTGAGACCAGCTTTCCTCTGTGACTGCTACAATGCACCTCCCTGAAGACTGGTGTTCACAGGGGTGTGAAGACCTTTATATCCTGTGATACATCACAAGTGGCTCCTGCCAGCAAGTCCTCTGTCCCTCGGAGCCAAGCCCAGGTGGCTGCACCCTGGGGATGGCAGCAGCCCTACTTGCTGCCTTTGAAGGTCACTTGCCATGGCAGAGGCTTACCCTGTTGCAGACACGGCCCTGTGCCTGGCTCCAGGGCCCCTGCACCACCTCCTTGTCTGCTGGTGATGAGTGGTAACCTCTCACACGTGCCAGTGACATCCTATTGCTGGCATTACCTTGGCTAGGCAGGGCATCTCTGGAAGGAGGAGCAGTGCACCATGGAACTGCAAATAACTACTGCGGAAACGTAACTTTATTTTCTGTTTTCATCTGTATCTGATGCATTCTAACTGAAAACAAGAGTCATGCTTCGGAAAGGAAACAAAACCTAGTCTTCTCTGCACTTTTCATCTTTTTCTTCAAAATCCCAGATCCTCATTCTCTGGACACTCTCCTTAGTTTTGGGAAGATCTGGGCATTGATGGGACAGAAGCAGTTTGACTCATCTTTCCCTCACAGATTCAGACTTTTATCACAAGTCTCTTATTAATGAGATAAAACAGCAATACTCAAGTGTTTGCCATTACTGGGGGATTGTTTTGCACTTACCAATGTGGCCTCTCTAGTAAGGACTATTTCTAAGAAAAATGTGGCACTGACTCACCAGAGAGACCCGCGTGCAGGTCCTGAGGACCTTGGAGCAGCACCCTCCTGCACTGAGAGAAGATGGCTTCAATGCTGCCCACTGCCTGGTGTGAACTTATTTTTGCAGTATTTGCCTCTTACCTTTCATTTTCCAGAGGGCTTGTGAACTTCACAAGCACCCAACAAATCCCAGAGTTCTTCTTGCTACCCTTGCAATCCCTACTCCAGAGAAAAACTTTCTCCCTCTACTTGTCACCCTGAAAAGTCCTTACCACCTGCTAAGCTTTCCCTTCCTCAAAAGCCCTACATGTTGAGAGTATTTATCAACCTGCAGCTCCACTCCTGTTTTCCCCAGGGGCCTCTGGTCTCACTTCTGCCTTGTAAGCTCCCAGACTGCTGTAAAAAAAGGAGGTAGAGCCAGACTGGGATGTCCAGCAGTGTTTGTTTGCAGTGACACCTCATAGGTATTCAGGCTGCTCTCCTCCTTGTTGGTGAGCCTCATCTACAGAGTCTTTCTGCATAAAAAACTGCACATGTCAGAGGGGAAAGACAAATGACGATAGCAATAATGTAGAAGAACATCCTCTGAACATCTGAGAGGGCTGAATCATGAACCACTTTTATCAAGGCGTACAAGAGGCACTTAAATATTAGCTGCTGCTTATAAATAATATTGGTATGTTAAATACACATATTTTTTTCACAGTTTTATAAAGCGAGTGATCTCTATTTGCCTTCAACTGGAAATCATAAAGTAAAAATCAATGAGCTTATATCAAGCTTGTATTATGGTCCTTGAAGAGCCAACCGACTCTATAAAAATCACTGTTTTTTCTAATGAAGATATAATTAATTGGATCGAGTTGGCAAAGTTTAAGTGCCTTGTCATATTTTGACTGCTATGCAGCACTTATTGATTTTATAGAACATCCTGTAGATAAATGTAATGATTAATTTCATTTGGTTTACAAGAACAGAAAACTTCTATTCAAAACTGGATGCGCTCTTCTATTTTTTTATAACCGCCTGTATCTGGTGGGAGCATGGGTCTAGCTGTGAAGCTACACCAGGTCACCTGGCCTTCCCTGGTTTCTTATTTACTCCAAAGAAATTCCATTTTTCTGCCAAACCCATGGGGCTTGTCATTTCAAGGACTTTAGAGAGAGTATTTTTCAATATTTATTACTTGTGTGCTTCTGTTTTCTTTCTTAAATAAGGAATTGTAAGTTTTACTCCATTTTTCCTGGTTTGCAAAGCCATCAACCACAGGTCCAAAACCCAGGCCCAGCTCATGAACCCACTTCTAAGTCAGTGCTTGCCTTGGGATAGAGAAGGTGACTGCAGGTGCCTGGTCCAGAGCCCTTTGTGCCTGGGGGCTCCTGTGCACCTCCCCGCTCTGCCCCAGCCGTCCAGCCCCACGGCAGCTGGGGGCTCTTCCAGGGAGAGCTGCAGAGGAGCATCACTGCCCTCAAATCCAGCCATGGCCAGGACAGCCAGGCCAGCTGGGGGCAGGTCTGGCTGCCACCCAAATGAGGCAACCAGGGCTGTGATCCCCTTCACACACACCACAACGGGGCTCGGCTTGGTGCACACTTCTTGGAGCTGTTTTTCCTGAGGCTTTGGGGTTATTTTTAGCCACAGCTACAGCACTCGATGCCACATGGCTGCCTCTGAATTATTTGGTTGTTTAATTGGCGGAGTTGATGTAAAAGCAAAGTGAGGGGAAAGGAAATACCAGAAGCCTCCCTGGGGACACCCTGCCAAGCCTGGGGGTGACAGTCGTGTTCACTGTGAACTGTCTCAGCATGTTTTTGTACCAGCAACACGGGGAATGAACAGGATTTCAGGCCCGAGTTTCAGATCCGCTCCGGTGCTCCCCCTCTCTCCTTTCCGGCTGTATTCTTGCCCCCACTGCTGGTACAGGCCGAAAATGCATCCCGAGGTGCGGCCGGGCATCCTCCCCGGCTGCACGGGCAGCGCGGAGACGCTGGAGGCTGGACCCCAGGCACACACGGTATCTGCAAGGTACTGGGATTGAGATCAAAGCTTTGATTTTTGTCTCTACCCTCAGAGCGGATTAGTATTGAATTTCTACAAGGTGTTTAATGAGCCTCTGGGTATAAACTGGCAGAGCAGAAATCTTTCGAGTAGCCTAAGCTGACCAGAAATGAAAAGAGGAAAGTCCTGTTGTAGTCTGGATGGAAACTACTAAAATCATATCCCAGGAATTACCTATGCACTGCATTCTTCCAAATCAGTGCTCTCTTCCATTCGAAACACAGATGCTCATTTCTGTGTGATGTTGGGAAATCACATGTGCCAGGCATATTTGAGTAGCTCCTTAAAATAAAGGATCTGGATGATATGAGAGCAAAGTGGCTGAGAATGCTCAAACCAGGTCACCAGCAATATGGTTTCTAAACCCCACCGCTGTGAGGGGGCAGTTGACAAGATCACCAGTTCTCCAAACCACTCCTGTTACATCCTAAACAGCACAGTTGGAGGGCAAACAACATCCAGTATTAAATTTAAATCTACTCTCCGACATAGAATCTGAGCCACCCACCCCCAGCACAACGCAATCCCTCTCCAGCAGTGCTCCGTGTTGCAGGTCGAGCCTCAGAGCAGCTCTTTAGCTCTGTTCCCCTCTGGCTGCTCCTTCCCAAGGCACTGCCGTGCTGTGGTTCCCAACAAGTGGCTCCTTCCTAGCCCCACAAGGACTTTTTCTGCGGCACTTTGTTCCCGGGGAGTGGTGCTGACAGAGCTCAGTGTGGCTCCCCTGGGTGCTGGGTTCCACGAGAGGATGGCAGGAGCCATCCCAGGGCAGGAGGTGTTCCTGTTCCTCCGGCTCTGCCTGGCAGTAGCTTTCTGTCGCTGGGAAGTACCATGCCAGCAGCCCGCAATTTCCATGTTGACAAAGCAAAGATTACCAACCAAAACCACAAGGAACACAGTATTGCCCGGGCTCTGGTACAGAACAAGACTGCCTGGGGACCTGCAGGATGGCCGTCCTGGGAGAGGGCACCCCATTTAGAGGATTACTGAAACAATGAGGGCAATTCAGTCCAGTGCTTGCAAAGCACCATCTGGAGGCAAGGATCACCCCAGGCTGGATGTGCAGCTTCTCCCCCTACTAGCACCCAGCTGGACAGAGCCATACTCCCATGCTCCTGCTTGCCCTGGGGGCTGCCCCAGCACCAGGCCTTTTGAAACATTACCTTAAATAACTGGGATATCAGGAAAATTGTGAATGTACATTCTGCCTAGGGCTCATCGCTGCTTGGCTGAGCACTGGCTGTATGTTCAGGGCTGCCAGTGGCACAGGAGCAGGGCAGAGCAGCAGAGAGGCTCTTGCCAGCAGCAAGGGAGCCAAGGTGAGGAGCGAATGCCCTGGAAAAGCCACTTTCCCTGGTGCTTTGCCCCCAGTCACACCTTGCTGCTGAAGCTGCCTCTGAACACGTCCATCAAGCTGCAGGGGTGACTCCTGTGACTGGTACTCACGCAATTGCCGTGCTTCTTGATCTAAAAATATGGTTGAAATTTTGCTCTTGAGACACATTGTAAAAATGTCACTTTTCAGGGCTTTCTCACAGCAGGGATACGGTTCCTTGTGAGCTGTAACTCAGCTCCTGCTCCACGGGAGACTGGAGTGGCAGTGCCTGCCTGAGGCACTCACAGGTGAGCTGGAAGGGGAAGCAGGAGCTCAGCTGTGCCAATGGCAGCAGCTTTGGCAGCAGTGCTGGATGTAAACCAACCACGGAGATTTATAAATCACTGCTCTTTACAGGCAAATCACTTCCCCTTAGGTAAGAGGAAACAAAGTACCCAGGAGGAAAAGAAAGTCTAACTTTCGGGAGGTTGTTATGGTTTGATCCCAGAACACCTGCCAGCCCTGGTGTCAGTGCAAGGTAACCAACACATGGCATGAATCTGAGAGTGTAAAAGATGTGTCATTACAAGAAGGAGTAGGAGGAAAATAAAGCAAGTTGACAGCTCACATCCTGTGTCATAATCCTAGAAATTGTTAATATTTACAAAATTAACTAATATAACCGATGACAATCTCACTCCTCCTGGTTGTCATGAGGATATTAACAGTTACCACCCGCTACAAACTGGAAATATTCCCCGTCTCTGGAGCTCCTGCTGCTCAGCAAGCGTGGGGATGGCACAGACTTGGCCTCCCAGCTTTCCTACCAGCCCCAAGCCACGAGCCAGCGTGGAACACACAAGAACTGGTGGAGCTGAAAATGCCTCCTGACCTCTCCCTGCTTCCTGGGAGCAGAGGGTCAGGCAGAACAGGAGGAAGATTCATCTCTCTGCAGCTCCTCCAGAAGCCCAGGATCCAGTTCCATGTAGTGATGGTGGGAAGAGCCCAGAGGAGGAGGATGGGGAGTACAGACAGTGCTGCAGGGAGGAGAGGTGAGGGCCACACTGGCTTGGATCATACCTTGGAGCAAGCCGCCAGTTCAGGACAAACTCCCATACTGCTGCTGTGATTTGCCACGTGCAAGGATGGAAGCTAATGGATAAGTAGAGGCTACTGTCATTTCCTTAACATGAAAGACCTGACTAAAATCAAAATAAAGGTTTTGAACACCAGTGACTCCATAGAAAACTTAGACTAGCAATCACAAAAAGGTGAAACTTTAAAATCAGAGTTGCTGTTCCTCACATATTTTTTAAGTAACAAAGAGATTACGAGCAGTGCTCATTTTCTCAGAACAGAGATTTTTTTATAACTGTTATCTGTTCATCAAGAGGACTGCAGGAAGCAATACAGGGTTGACACTGTTAAGTACAAGGAAACTGTGAATGGTGCCTGCACAAGCAAGTTTTCTGGTTTCATTTTGCTCTACCCTTAGCAAGGAACATTGGTTCCCCAGGCCACTCTTTGCACAGGCACAGCACGTGAGGTTTATACTAATTTTAAAAGGTTTCCTTTGTCAGGGTGTATAGTACACAAAAAAAATTGCCATACTCTTTCCAGTTCACTGTATGCAAAATCAAAACAGAGAATTACCAGCATAACTATTTTCAAAGAGCTCCCAGGTACAGGAAAGCTGTAAAAAACCAAATTTTCTCTTCACAGGAATCATTTTCTCCCCTCGAAGGGGCATGCTGTTGGCTGTATGAGAGGGTGGCTCCAAGAGGCAACCTGAACAAGTGACCCTGAACGAATGAATGCATGGCAAAGATGCCCTCTTCAAGGCAACTTGGGATCAGGGATCTCATTTTCAATTAGGTCAGTGCAACAATACTGATCAGTGGAGCGAAGAGCAGCTTTTCCAGAGCTGGTACAGCACAAGTGCTCACCTAGGTGCAGCAACCAAGGACTCACTGGAAGGGGCCTCAGTTTGATGGATCCTCTGGAGAAACGACCATGGGGACCATCATGAGCTGCACTGCTCATTAAGTGGCTCACTACAATAAGATACAGCAACTCCTTTCCTTGAGTACAATGGGGAAATAAATGTGACCCAGTAAAATATAACATTGTTTTTAAATATTAAAAAAGGAATGACCTTTGAGAACAGATACATAAAATCATCATACTCACATTAAAACAGTTGTGTAGTTTGCTCTAAGAAGCTGGCGCATTTTTAGAAACACTAAAACCTTAGCACATTACATCCCAGATAGTTTGCTTTTCTTTTCCTTGTTTTTTATTTTGCCCTGCACCTCTGAAGAGCATTCCTTTACAACCCGTTTTGTTTTCTGTTTGTAAAGCTTTATGCATTTCAGGTTTTCATCATCTTCTGAGATCATTATCTTATGTTTTCATCTTTCTTTTCAAGAAACTTCTTTTCCCCCCCCATCTGCCATCATCTTCAGTATAGTACTTCTCCCTTTAGATTTCTTTTATCCTTCTCATCTTTATGCCTTTCACTTACTCTTCCCCAGGCTCTTCATTCCTGCTTTTGCTTGTCAAAACTGTGTTTCTTCCTCCTTCATGAGGGAAGAAGTGGGAAGGTTGGGTGGATTTTTTTGCTATGAGCACACAAAAATGCTCCAATCAATACTTTGCAATCCTGCAGAGGAGAGCTTGCATGACTCTTTCAACACTTTCAAAATTTGCAACTGCAGTTAATGAAAGTCTGACTAATGCTTGAAAACCATAAGCTTATTTTAAAGCAGTGCTGTAGCTTCCCACCAATAACATCATCAGGCCTTCCCCAACAAGCTTTGAATTTTACATTAGAGACATTGCTCCATGTTTTGAAACACTTGTAGCCCTCTAGCAACTTCTTTTCGCCTAAACCCCAGGACACAGAGTGGGTGATGGACACAGTCTCAGACACCACCTGAACCTTCAGCTCTGGCTGGATTTCTGTTCAAATCAAAGGAAAGCTGTATTGCCACCCCACTCACAGGAAACCATGTCTGTGTGTACCCAGGGAGATTTTGGAAGACTAGTGAATCCACTTCAGCTGGAAATACGTAAAACGTTACCAAGCCTCAAAGCTGGCAGCTATCTGGAAAGTAGCGGTGCAGCTCTGAGGAAGTGCCCTTGACCAGGGCTGGGGTAGCATTCAGTGCTGGGGAAGGATCCACAGCCTCTTCACCCCTTCCTGATAGATGTGTTCTTGTTATTTATTTTGTTCCAAAACCAATCTGCAATAGTAGTTTGGGGATCTTCTGACATTTCATTGACGTTTCTTCAGGACTTCTGTAGCGTGGTTATTATTGCCAGTAGGCCCTCTCACATGTTAATACCTACACCACATTTAGTTGTGTGCATTCCAGGTGGGGCATAGTTTTTGCTGTGAATTCTTAACATGCAGCCAACCTAGCACCTTCATGGGCCTGTTTCAGTTGGACCTGTTCCCTAGGCAGATCACTTAAGAGGTCTGGAAAATCCTCTGGAGAGCTTGCAACAGATAGAATTGACTGTTCCTGACAAGTCTACCATTTTTACTGTTCTCCATCTGCCTACCAAGACTGCCTCATTCTTCTGAAGTACTGAAGACCACTTAAAGTGTGTCTAAAGCTCGATGCCAACTTCCTAGCTCTGCTTGCCAATTCAAAAAAATCTGTTGCAAAATATATGTCAATACATTTATTCGCAGACTAAGGCAACCGTGTTACCTAAACACTGGGGCAATCCTAAATGCGCTTGAGAGCCTGGTGCTGATAACAGAAACTTCAGATGGGCTTTTGCAGCAGGCATCACTTCTAGCATGAGATATTTAAAAGCTTTTCTTTTCCCACTGAACACAACAGGCCTGTCTTGGCAGTCTGGGCATGCTTCCCAGCTTGCTGTCCGGATGAGATGGCAGCCGACACTCGGCAATGGGTTGCTCGGGTATGAAATTCATTAAGTTGGAAATCAAGGAAAGGAAGGTCTTGACACAAGCAATCCAGGTATGAACATCCGTTCTTGTTCCTTGAGTTACCTTGTTGCTCTCCTAAGAATAAAATTGTTTGGGAAACACTGTAGATTTTAGGTTTTTCTTCTCCATTGGTAAAACCTGAAACTATTTGAGCTGTTAAACCATTTGCGGCTTCTGAGCTTGGTTGTGGTGCCAGCTTTGTACAGATAAATATAGAACCCGTGGCATTTTCAAAAGCCATTTGGAATAGCTCTTCAATATAAGTACTTTAAGCAGAGATTAAACACATTATTTGGGTTTTCTGCCTAAAGAAAAAAAATCACTTGAAAAATTGGCAGAAGTACCAGTTTCTTCAAATGACAAAGTTCTCTTCCCCAAACTGAGTCTGGCAATTGGCAGCTCTCTACAAAGACAATTTTTTTTTTCCTCTCTCCCCTTCCCTACTCCTTGATTTCAAAATAACCTTCAAGGCAAAAAGAGCAGTCCACAGAAACACAAAAAAAGAAAAAGAAACTGATTAAAATGTTTCACTCCTTGAACAGAATGCTTTGCATTTTAACTAACTTGGATCAGATAAAATGCTACGACATTCCTACAGAAGAAATCACCGTATTACAGGAAACTGGACACATACATTCCTCAAAGAATTTCCTATTCAGAAGTCCTACTGAAGAAACTAAACAACAATACAAATAAGAGCTTTATTAAAATCACTTGGAATATCATATGAAATTTAATATCGTATAAGTGCAAACTCCCCTATATTAAGAGGATGTGACACGTGCGAAGAGAGGACATTAATATACATATAAATAGAAAAGCTAAAATATGTTTGACAGTGATATATTAAATGGCTACATAAATGTGACCATAGTTAGGAGCGTATGTAATTTTTTTTCCCTCTATCAGTATCTTGTAAATCATTATACATAGTAAACTGCATTTAATTCTAATCCCTGCTTTCTTATATGTAATAAGAAATGTGTAGAAATATTGTAGGCACAAGCAAAGCCAATGCAACAGAGGCAGAAACCAGGCACTTATTTATTCTTGGCTGCCAGAGGTTTACGGCTGATCTTCTTTGACTTGTCATTGTTTTTCTTCGGAGGTTCAGGGTTCGCCTGCATGTGTCGGCCATAAAGACTGTAAGGAAAGGAGAAAAAAAATTGTGATACAACCATTAAACACAGACTTTTACTCTGCAGCACATTAAACAATGCCATCTAGTTACTAGAAATAAAAAAAAAAAGGTCTTTAATTTGTCTCAACACACTGAATTTTCTATTAGCTCTCAAGCTGCAGTCATTAACATTTGGGTTTTTGTGACTTTTCAGGGGAGTAACATCAGGGAAGAGCAGGCTTTTGGAGCAGTGAAGAAGCAATCAGTTTTGCCTTCAGAAACTAGCAACCTTTATTCTGCAGTTATGGGACTAAGGCTCGGAAGGCTGCAAGGATGTGTATTCAAGTAGACAATGACAAAAATTGGGTTGAACTGGAGAGATAGAGTGCCTGCTTAGAGCAAAGTGAGCATCATCCCTAACCAGAAAACCCAGGGGCTTGATAATGTGACAGAGAGCAATGGTGTCACAGCTGCCTTTGCTGCTCACACATGATTGATAGCACTGGGACAGATACCAACACATCAATGCCACATTAGTAAGTACCACTGATTAAATGTTGACAAAGTATCCTACAATTAAGACGGCTAGCATTAACTGTGAAGCTAAATGGACTACATGGCTGAGAGGATCCTGCTAAATATCACTTTGTAATTAATAGATAATTTATGAGTAATGCTGATTAGAATAAATTAAAAACCTACCCAAAATAAACGCAGCTCAAACTTAACTTCTCTTATTGACATAAAGTGGTTTTTGAAAATGCGCTTTGTGGGTTTTGGTTGGGGTAATTTTCTTCATAGTGGCTGGCATGGGGCTGTGGTTTGGATTTGCACTGAAAATAGTGCAAATGCAGGGATATTTTAGTTATTGTTGAGCAGGGCTTGCACAGAGCCAAGGCTTTTTCTGCTACTCATCCCACCAGTGAGAGCGCTGGGAGTGCACAAGTTGTTGGGAAGAGATGCAGCCAGGAGAGATGACCCCAGTCAGCCCAAGGCATATCCCAGACCATACCACAGCCTGCTCATCACAGAAAGCTGGGACAAGAAGGAAGGGGGGATGTTTGGAGTGATGATGTTTGTTTGCCCAAGTAGCTGTTACATATGATCTTGGCCATCTTTTCCAACCTTTGTGATTCTGTGACTCTATTCTATTTACCATTCTAATTCTGTGTCAGAAGACTAAAAGCTAACACCTGACCTGAGCTTTATGCTGCTATATTTGGAAGATACTTCAACCCTGGCATTTTTGGACTGTGGAATGGGATTAGAGTTTCTTGTAGGGTGGGGTAGAGAGGCAGTGCTTGCTTTCACCTTCTCAGCAGCTCAAGTTTTACATCATGCTGCTAAGCAGGCTGCTGTCAAGTGTACTGTAGCCAAACAGCCTTGCTCAAGGAAAATACAACTGTAAACTATGACATTACTTCACCTTACTGAAATTTTATGTGTGCCATCACCTACTGTGAACAAGGGATCAGATGGCATTTCCTGATGAAAGCAGAGAGCCCTGACCCTCTGTGATAACTACATGCTTCATATTAGCTACAATACACATATTTTTCTTTTATTTCTTAAGAGATAGAGCTCCAGCAGCACAAGGCTGTATTTTATCTAAGTACACAATATATGTATTAATCAAATATACTTCCTAAATAGCTCCTGTTTTGGAAGGTGTAAAGTGAGTTGAGTGAGGAAGTCTATGGAAGGAGATGGTTCAGTATTATGAAAAGCTATCACTGTAGAAGAGCAGAGAAGTGACATTCAAGGAAGTTGTCTCATCAGACACTGACCCAGGACAGAAGTAGTCAGGGAAGAAGCAGCATCTTGTTCTGAATGATATGCAGTGCAGCATTTGAATCACTGTCAGCAGTAATTTTGTAAGTCTTAGAAGATAGCACTAGTTAGGTAAATACAAAATCAACTTGCAAGCTGTTTTTTTTTTTCCTTTTAAAAGTCCATCTGTGGGAGTTTAGGCACTGATTAACAGAGAATCCAGTGATCCACTGTATCTGAGCACAAAAATCCTTCGGGGATAGGAACAGAAGTCCCCCTGTTACTGCCCTGTGTTCCACATCTTGCTGCCCCACAGCTCCTTTGCCCTGTTAGTGCCAATCCAAAGAGGACTGAGACAGCTTAAGTGGTTGTCAAGTGTTGCTCAAATTGGTTTAGGCTCCCCCTTTTTGCTTTGGAAACTTTATGTAAGTTCACCCCTCGGGTGATCCTTTCAGCATTTATTCTGCCTCTCATTTCCTCCTTTCTCAGAGCAAATGTTTAAGCATGTGGACTGTCAGACCTCAGATCAGTGAACTTTCCTGAAGAAAAAGGGTGTGGTGGGAATTCTGCTAACTACAGAATGTAGAGATGTAGAAAACCTGAGTACTGACAATTTTGAATGAACTTCAGAGTTCTGGTTAAATCTTCTTGGGCAATGCCTTTTGACTATGAAAAGAGGTCCAGAAGCCACTGTGTGCATTAAGCAGTAAAAGTACCAATTGACCTGTAGATTTTTTTGGTATTTTTTGGATATTTGCTCCTTACAATATTCAGTGCTATTGGTGCCCCAGGAACTCCCTTTGCCCCATGTAAACACTACATTAGTAGTAATAGATGTACATGAGTTGAAGGCACCTACAGCACTTTCACATTCTTTTTACCTATTTTCATGTCCAACCACTTCTATCAGCATGAGCACCAAAGTGGAATCCAGCAAAGTAATTACTGGGTTTGAAATAGGAAAATCAAATATATCTACTTAGGTTTCCCTGGTAAAATGAGAGGGAGTTTCAATGCACATTGCTATCCCAACTGAAGATGAGTGCTTTCATTTGCTAGTCAAAGAGCCAGGATCAGGCATATTCAGATTATGCTAGCCTTCACACACAGGGTTTCTCTCTTCTGTCTGCACACATCAAATATGAGGAGACATATGGTGTCACAACAATATCTAAATACAATAATGACTGTGATAATACCTCTGGGACAGAATTTGCCTTCTGTTACACTAGGGAAAAGAGAATTCAAAATTCTCAATTAACTTCTGGTACAACAACAGACATCACTTTTAAAGCACACAGGGGAAAAAAAGCTGCAGGGGGAAGAAAAAGGCAAAATAAAAACACTAATGGAGCTTATCTGCACAGAGAAGCGATTATCTGACCTCCACAAGAACCTAATAACCCTTTAGTTTTAATAGATGTGAAGTCTGAATAAAGTCTTCAATAATTTCAGTACTTACTGGAAAGACACAGAAGCAGCTGTAGCCAAGCTGTACAAGCTAGGTACATACTCCTGTTCTGCACAAACACAGAGTCAGATGTGTTAGGCAGAGACACTTGCACATCATCCTGGGCAGCAGAGGTCAGCTGAAGACATGCACACAGACAGTTCTGCTGCTCAGCTGACGGATGGTGATGTGCTAGAGGATGGCACCTTGACATAGCTGTTTGCATGACTAGACCCTCAGCCAAGGCAGATTGTCTCCATAAACACACAAAAGAATTTTGACGCAGATTGTGGCTACAGTCTCAAGGCAGATTTGTGAGATAAGTGCTGATAACACATTCATGGCAGTGCCTTCCCACTGGATATTTTGAAACGTCACCTGTTCCCAGCGCTGGTACAGCTCTGAGCAGGACACTACACACAGCTTGAAGGCCAAAACCTCTGCTGAAGGACAAAATCTGGAGTACAAACAAATATTTGAGATGCTTGCAGTTTGCACTAACAGTCAGAAGCTGGCTACAATTACCACAGCTCACAAACTGCAGAACCTCTGTAGACTTAGCAGCTACAGTATTGTAGCCAGACTTCTCATTACATTACAATTAAAGCAGAGATTACATGCAAGACTGAAAGTGCAGAAAGCCCTCAGACAGACACTCTGAGAAGCCTTCTTTCCTTATATATATTTTAAAAGTATCTTTCATGGAAAAAAAATGCTTCTTTGTATGCAGATGTAAACATAAACAAAATCTTCCTGCATTCTCCACCTGCCCCACTGGAAGTAACGAAAGACAGCAGCATGGCTGCTGCAGCAGCAAAACTAACATCATCAAGTGAGAAAGATGGTCATTAAACTTCATCATTCTGTCTACTTTAATGACGCTTTTACTTAATAAAAATTCCCTAAGTAGTTGCAAGGATATTAGGCAAGGTCTCTGGTTATGTATCAGGGGTCTAAGCTGTCACTAGCAAGCATGCAGTTCAAGAGAGGCACTCCCAAGAGGAGAGAGTGAATACAGCTTTCTTGTAATAAATTCAGAGAGAATCAATAACCACAGCTTGCCACATTACTTAAGCATTTAGGAAAGTAGGTGATCCTTCTAAATTAAACCACAAATTGCTAATTGTTGCAATTTACAGCATAAGATCAGGCATGGAACCTTGTAACTTGAAAGCATACAGTCTCGCTACCAGAATCTCTGAACTTAGAAACAGAACTGTAGTTAAAATTCTTCAATTTATAAAGGTCAAAAGAGTCACTTTGAAAAACAAATTCAGCACAACTACCTTCAATTTTTCTCTCTTGTACAACAAAATGCTCACTAGCCAAGGGCTACATGCTCCCAGAGATAAGAGAGAATTTGTGTAAGCTAGGGAACTAGTGCAAAGTGTTTGATGCACACATTGATTTTTTGAGTTTAAGCATTTTGAAAGAGAATTTCAAGACTGAGCCATGAGAAATACACTGGTCTCATTTTATGTCTGTAACAGATCTACAGGGTGAAAATGCAGTATAAAAAGTACCACACAGTTAAATATGGTCCTGGAGAGATAAATATATTCCAGCTATATACTGTAATCAGGGAAACAAAGATGAAACATTCCAGCTCTGCTTTGTTTTCCAAAAGCTGAAGTACAGGGTCAGGCAGATATTTAGGGCTCAGACAAAGCCTCAAAGTGGGTATTCACAGTGATCTCAACAGGACAGTCCTAAGCCCCAGCTGATGAAGCAGGAGAAGGGAAGGGTTGAATCAGTGTTGGTACCACTAGAAACCCAAAGCTGAAAGAAGTGCTTGCATGACTGCTATATGCTGACTACCTTGCATTAGTTACTATTCACATGCACTTAGAACAAGGTGCTTTTGTCACACCAGTTTTTGCATAGCTAATTGTTGCTCTGGTGTCCCCTCTGAGTGACTGGGACTGACCTTTTCTGTGTGGGTGCTGCTAACATGTCATCCCCTCAAACCACAAATTCTCTCTCCCAGGAAAGGGACACACACTGGGATTTAACTGGTCAGTAACGTACCAGTGAGAGAAAACAGTGGAGGTTAAAATTACTATGCAAGTATCGTATTATGGTGGTAGTTCACCAATAATGTTTTTAGTCTTTATGATGTAACTCAGATGATCTCAATGAAGAGGAACACTGCATGGGTAAGTGAAACCAGTATCTGTTTTTCTTACACCTGAACGGCAAACTGCAGCTTTAGGATTCTTAGTAAGGAAAACCAGACACGAGTGATTCATTTTATTCAGCTAACTTTTTGCCCTTTGTTTTCAAGTGCTCTGAGAGCAGATTGCAGCAATGTCAGCGATGATGTCCATCATCTGAAGCTCTCACAAGTTTTTTCAGAACTGCTCAGATTTGGCCTGTCCCCGTCTGTGCAGCTCTCTCCTGCTCCACGATGGAGGCAGCACTGGCTGGATGAAAGGGGCAGGTGCTGGCAGTGCCACGTGCTGCAAGAGCCTCTGGGACACTGAACCTGCAGCTCTCAATGTGCTGTGAAACTGCTCCACTATTTTTAGGTCTGTTAACAGTGTGCCTTCCTCTGTGGCCCACTACCACTCTGGGATGGTTAATGCTTCAGACTGCCCCAAATCTATACGTGCCAGAGCCCAGCCCCGAGACAGTCCCAAGTGTAACAACCTGTGTCATTTTTCTCTTCCTTCCACCTGCCTCAATTATCTTCATAACCCATAGTTCCTGCAGACTTTGCCTGTCACTATTCTCCCTAATTCCCCCTAAGTCTTACATTTCACCTTTTAAAGAGACTTTCTGCATCACAAGAAATCCCTAATACACTAAAATGCTTTTTTGGGTCTTTACCCCACAGGCACTCGTTAGGGGAACTGATTATCTCTTCTCATCTAGGATTAGCTCTTCTTTTTTAGCTAGTTTCATTTTTTTGAGCCCAAATTAGATAAGAAGATGAGGATTCAGCACAGGTGGAGAGCTAAGTATCTGAGCCCATGTCTCCTAGTCAGTGGAGATCTGGCTAATGAAGCCAGTGGAGTGAAGAGCTTTTTGGGTGATGAAGTACAAGTGTCTGCTGTGAGATGCTTAGCTGCACTGCTCAGCTAAAGATTTTCACCAGCTACAGAGGACAGTGGGTAGCTAGCTGACACACAGACACTCATGTTTAGCTATTTTTAAATGCTAGATGGAGTCCACCCAACCACTCCCTCTATGTTCCCACTCTGCACTCTCACAAGCTGTTAGCTATCTTACATTAGAGACTCTGCTGAGTCACACAGTCCAAAGTTGACTTACTCAGAATTCCTGCCTAAAAACACTCCAAATCTCAACAAGCAAAAAAAAGTATTCTGCCAAAACTTTCTGGAGCTCACTGTTTCAGCATCTGTGTAGAATGTGTACCCTCCAAAATAAATCCCACATGTCTCCTACTGGCTACTTCACCATTAACTTTTCCACAGAGCTCCCTTCTGCTGGACCCCTCTACCCCAGTCTACTTGCTGCTCTGTATACCTGAAGAGAAGAAAGACTCAACCTGCAGGTGCCACATTTCCCACCCTCTACCCCTAAGGTTACTGTCAGAGACAGACCCTGACCAGAGGGACCTCTGACTTCAGCTCAGAGGTCCCAGACCTGATGTGCCAGTGAGGGCAGATTTGAGCTGAGGTAACTATGATTTACAAACACTTGCTCTACTCTTGGGCTAGCAATAGACGGATAATTTTAATTTTGCCAGACACATTTGCTCTAAAAATGGTTAATTTAATCCTTGCTACTTTGAACTCACCATCTTGCATGTTATGGGGAACTAATGTCCTTTTTATCCATAAAGGAATTCCAAGTAGGTGTTAGGTATTTCTTTAATTAATACACAGTAATAAAAGAAAGCCTTCTCCTTATATTCTCTGAGGCTAGCAGCCTTGTGAAGAAAGTACTTTAAATGTGAGGCTTGTAAGGGAAGCACAGCTGGAAGCTCATAGAAGCCTAACAAAAAAAAAAAGGTTTTTTTTTAAACGAAAATGTAGAGGCCAAGATTTGCAAAGCTGGCTAATGATTTTGCATACCCAACCTGAAAGACCTTACAAGAAGCATGGCTTTTGGCAGACACAATTTTGAAAGCATAAGGAACACTAAAATCTAGTTTCTGAAAGACCTATCTTGATACCCAGGGACACCAGCACTGAAAATCTTCAGCTGTGCAACAGATCCATAGGGACACACAAGGGGAGCCTCCATGGAACTGTCACAAAGATGGAAAGGACAGTGCATGATTATTCTTATTTCTTTCAAAACACAGACAATCAGGAATTAAGATTTCATCTAGAGAATCTATTATGCTGATAAAACAACCCCAGCTAGGCCAGTATAGTGAAACAGCAACCTGAGAGGAAAGGGAAAGAACAATTAATTTCTGCATGTGGATAGTCCTATCAGACTACTTCAATTATGAAGACTTTCTCACCTGGGACTCAGATCGTCAAGCACAGTCAGGTCTGATCTCCTTTCTCATGCTCCATTTTGAATGGGGCAATGACCTGTTGAGCCTACATGTGCAGACCACTCCCTGAATCTACCCCAGGCATGAAAAAAACTGCACAGGCCAGAAACTAAAGTCTTCAAGGGTAAGAACTCCCACAGACTGCAGGAATATTTTCCTACTTGTTTTCACAGATGAAATAGTACTCTCCTACTTAGGACCAGAAAAAACAATTTAGCCCCAGATACAGGCATCAGTTTAAACTCTGAGGGCTGAGGTATCTACCAGAAAAAATGGCATCCTACAGCTAATTCATCAAAAGCAATCAGGAGCCACAGAAACTGCATGGGCATGCTCAGCTTCTCTGGCAGATGCCAGCACAGGAAGCTGCAGATAAAAACGCACCGCTAAGAAGGAAAAAGACAACTCAAGTGAGAAAGAAGTGTGTTCTGTTTACTGAAGTGATCTGTATCATCACAACCCTTATCTTTATGTATTTGTAATTTGTGAGCATGTAATAGATAAATCAACAGTTGCGCCATTTCCCATGTTGTTAGAACAACATTCAAGGCCACCTGCCTGACCTCAAACTAACCCTGGACAGGCAGCAAACACGGTACAGAAAACATACTGGCATGCAGCACAGACATCCTCCTGGAGACAGCTGAGCATTCTTCATTCTTATGTTATTTTAATGCTGTTGTCTGTATGGAGTCCTTTGGGCTTCAGCAAAACAGTGCTCACTTTCCTTTTTGAATGCTACACTGCTGCTCAGATAAATGTCCTTACATAATCTTTATTATTGATTTATTACATGCATTTTGCTGTGTACCTAATTAACATTTAAAAAAAGGAAAACAGAGGGCAAAAATAGCTAAGTGCAAGCTAAGGAACTTTCTTTAGTTCTTTTATGTCTGGCAAGTATGTATTTTTTTTCCAGTAACTAGATGAAGTATACCAATAAAATGTATAGAAGGAACTCTGGGGAAATACTGATACAGAGGGTCTTTTTTTTCCTTTTTTTTAAAACAAAATTGAAGTTAATCTGAGCCTGCTCTGCTGCACACTGAGGATGACCAGTTTCACTGGCAGTAGCACGGAGAACATTCAGGAAACTGCAATTCCCCACAGACAGGGTTTAATCAGCAGCCCTGTTCTGCTGGGCTGGCTCACACACCTGTCGCAGGGTGTCTGCCTCTGCCATCCCAACTGGCTGCAGGGCCAGCTCTCCAACAGCTCCTTAAAATAAACATAAGGACTGAACAGTGACAAGGGACACAGTGACAAGGTGGGGAAGTCAACCAAACTAACCTCTCTGAATCACCACCTCTGAGACCTTCAAAGAGAAAGGAAGAAGTCCCAGTCCTGTCACACAATCCACTCTGGAAGGCCATGTGAGCTCTGCAGACCAGGATTTACAGTGGGATGCTTAGACAGAGATCTGGGATTGAGCAAGAGAATTTAAGGATTATACAGGACTTAAGAGTTCTTACAGGGACAGACCAGTAGAGTGGAAGTGAGTGACCAAGGACGACAGCAAAGAACAAGTGCAGGGAAAAAGAGGATGAGGCAGGGAATAAATGAGGTCAATGGTGTGCAAGCAGGGGAGGTCAGAACACTTGACTGGCAGAACTCTGTGCCAAATCACCTTGACTTTGTCCTGCCTAAACCCTGTTTCTAGCTGTTTTCTGTGTGAATGCGCCCTCTGTTCTGCCAGCATGCATACATGTCCCATCAGCAAAGTTCAAGACAGACCAGCTGGCCAATAGCATGGACCAAGTCTCAGATACTGGAGTGGCCAAGGACTCTAGGATTGGTGCCCAGAAAGACTGAGGGGATGTAGGCTGGTGAGACTGGGTCTGGGAGCCTGATATTTGAAACATCAAGATTGGGGAGCCAGGTATCAGAGGGATCCCTGACACAGGGTCTTCCCTAAGCATTGCAGGGAAAGGTATTGAGGAATGCAGTCAGGCTGTTGTTTGTCTTCTCTGTGTTTATGTGTCCATCTGTCCTCCCGTCATGCTAATCTGCCCGTGGTTGGCCATGTGTATATATGTGCTCTGAGACTGTGGTTAGCCTTCCTACTGCCAGGACAAAAGAACAGGGATATGGAGCAGTTACTCACTGCCATCAGTGAAGGAATTTACTTTGTTCCACCAGGACACTGGATTTAGCTGCTCAAAAGCACTACCAGGAAGAAGATTAAGAATAGAGCAAACTCACTTCGCTTTATAGCAACACTGCAATGAAAATGTTGCTTTTTGACATAAAGGACCACATCTGAAGTATTACACATCTCACACATTCTGATTTCACTTGGCCATATGAGTTGAATTTGTTTAACTCATAATGGATAACTCACATTTGCAGAAAAGCTGTTCTTGGACAGAGTTTTTAAACATGCTTTAACAGGTCAATGCAAGTCTTTCCAGTTCCCAAACACAGCCCTTTCAACAACTTCCTGGCCAACATGGGCACACACATGCCGATTATGTCAATCTTACAGACACCTGGTAAGTTGTGCTCTGACAAATCACCACACATGCAAAGGAAAAAGGTGATTCAAAGTCAATTTCAACATCGTTGTCATCATATATGTTAAAATGCTGAAATATTGAAAGCCAAAGACTGAGTAGTTCTATATGGAACCAAAACATATCAATACAATGGTTTTCCAGTTACATAACTTTACTGTGGAAGACCAAAGATGGTCACTCTGAAACCACTTAATAAAATGATACAGACTATTCACGTAATTTTCCAGCTGGTTTTGAACAATGCATCACAACCTTAATATCTGGCAAACAATCCACTGACTTTTAAACAAATCTTTGGTGATTTTCCATGGCTTTTACTGTGCCAACAAAGCTGTTCCAGAATCGTTTCAGGAGGGACCTATGCTATGCGGCAGCCAATAATCTTTATGGCAACACTGCAATGAAAATGTCGCTTACTGTAATGAGCAGAGATCATAAGTTAAGCCCCCAGCTACCTTTCCATTATTTTTCATTAGAGTTTTTCTGGCTTTGCTATGCTTCAAAGTACTGAGGGAATTACCCCAAATTAGGCTCACTAGTCAGCTCTTCATTACTCAGACCACACTGAAACTGAGCAATCAGCAAACTGAACCAGCTACTGAGTAACACAAGACAGTAACATTTGCTTGAATGTTTACCATTTCTTTTTTAGTTTGTCCTCTTTCTTAAAGCTCTGTTCTGTAAAACAAACTTGCCCACAGTTGGAGGCGGTTCCAAAACAACAGGAAAATCACATAGTATTTTTTCATGCCATTAACACCTTGAGCAAAGGGTTGGGCTTCCCTTCATCTACCAGAAACAAACTGCAATACAGTCATGTTCTCTTGACAGCAGTGTTTTTCTTAGATTTGTGTTCCATAATGCTAGATGAAGTGGGTGAGATAAGAAGTCTCGCTTACTATGTGCGTCCTCACCCTTTGAAGAATCCCTAATCTATGGCAGATTTTTACACTGGCTTCCTTCCCTCTTGCAAAGCAAGAAGCTGACCAACCTGCTGGAGAAGAGCAGTAAGACTGACATCAGTTAAATTCTGATGCCATCCAATCTGCATGACTTCCCAAGTTACTTTCACTGTCTTTCAGGGCCCACAGTGTAAAAAACATAAAGCCTTTTGAAAGGCTTTCTTCTCCCCCAATGTCTGTCAAGATGAAACGGCAATACAGTATCAGCCTGATTTTGATTTCAACAAAATCAATACATGTTTTGCTTCTGATTTCACTGGGTTCAAGGTTTGGCCTTTAAGGTCAATTATCCATGCAAGCTAAAAGGCAAACTGCAGTTGCAGTGTGGCTCACAAACCCCAAACTATGTACAACAACCTATGAACAATATCTAGACTGGCTACGAACAGTGGAGTGAAAATTATGCTTTCTCATCAAGTGGTAGTAATAGCTAAGGCCAATGAGTCATTCTATGACTTCGTAATGCACGCATAAATGAAAACAGTTTCTCTTGCAAGGAAGGTGGGATTATGCATACTGATCTGGTTTTGCTCAACATCCTTTAGCTGTAGGTAGGCAGCACTTATCCTAAATTGCTGGTGCTTACAAATGCTCATGAGTTAAAGGAACAAATATGGAACTTTACTGAAAAGGACAAGAACTAGTTTACTCATCAGATATTTGCAAAAGGCACCCACAGGAACCTTCAAGTGTGATGTAAAATAAACCAGTGATTCCACCTTCCTCTGGGCAAGAGGAAAAGGAACATGCAGTTGAAAATACTTGCACTGAATCAGTCCAAGTGCCACAGCAACAAGAAAGCCAGGAGTGCAACAACAGGGAGCCAAACACAACGCTGCAGTCTTGATGGACAAACTGCAGATCACCTACTTTGCATCTTCTTTGAAACATGTTGGAGAACACATTGCAGTGAGGGCAAATGTGGTCCTTGGTTCCTTCTTTTTGGTTTCTCAATCAACAGCTATTACCATGTTTTCCAAATTCCAGCCTACGCACAAAAGGTTGCAAACAGGCACCCCTTTACTTGTGAAAAATAAGATATTAGATCAGATATTAGGAGAAATTTCTTCACTGGAGCGGTGGTCAAACACTGGAACAGACTGCCAGGGAAGCGGTGGAATCACCACCTCTGGAAGTATTCAAAATACATGTAGATGTGGTGCTTAGAGGCACGGTTTAGTGGTACACTAGCACTGCTGTGCTCATGGTTGGCTCAATGATCTCAAAGGTCTTTTTCAACCTTTTGTGATTCTGTGATTTTAATACCAGCATTCCCTAAGTCTGTGATATGGAGCAGATTTATGAGAAATGCAGGAGTGGAAAAAGCGAAGCAAAGTGACAAAAGATTTGTTAACAGCTCTCTGTCACTGAGCAAGCACTTCATTAACCTGTCAATTGCAGTGTCTAGGAGACACATTTATTGACAACTTACTGCCAATTGATCCAACATCTATATAAAGCCCTTCTAATGCAACGAGTTAGCTGACTCAGATAATGATGAGATCTACAGAAAATTAATAGCTATACTAAGCCCCAAACTGCTCCAATTTCTAAACAAAATGCCATCAGAAGTGATAAAATCCCACCAACATCTCAGCAGCTAGACCATATTCACTACTTACAGCACATCTTAGAATGAGATTCACTTTAATACACTCCATAGTTGGGGTAAAAGTATGGTATGGATATGAAATAAAAGTCCTAATGCAAACAACTGTTTTTTACTATCATGGCCATATGTATTTGTGGGATTATTTTTGAAATACAGGGACTCTGCATTTTCTACTCCCTCAATTTAGCATGGAAGCACCCAGAGATGTTCAGGGTTGTGTGGAAACCACGTGCTCTGGGCAGTTGCATGCCTCAGCCTCTCGCCAGGACAGGGTAATGCTGCAAATGGCTAATTGATCCTGCAGTGGCTTTAACAACTGGCAGTCATTTCACACTGTTGGCAGCGTTTCTGCACACACTTCCATCTCTGCCTGCTTTGCTTTCTACTACCTGTTTTATCACTTCATGATAACACAGCGTCAAAGACAGCAGGCATAACCTATTCTGGCATCTCCATCTGGCTTTATATATCAGACTTGTGCTGCTCTGGTGGATAAGTTTCAGATCCCTGTTGGCAGATCAAAGGCAGCAATAATAACCACAAATCAATCCCTCTTTAAGGCCTAAAACATCTTCTCCCTCATAGCATGCGCCTCATTTCTTTGCCACTCCAGAGCCATTATAAATACCAGCTTTGCGTAGACACAACAGTTGTATGCAGATACTCAGGCCCTGGACAATTTGGCACTGTGTTTTCACCTGCTTTTTTCTGCTGTATTATGACAATCAAAATGAGCAGCATCAATAGAGAGATGCTCACGTAGATTAAACATTTAAGTCCCTAAAAGTCAGAAAGCTGCTTGGTGCCAAAGAGAGAGCATAGACAGAAGATGGCTTGCTTCCCTTAGTCTCATCTCAGCTGTATTTCCAGTGAAGCACCCAGCTCACTGCTCAGTGCAGCATGTATCACCTTCAGCTCACTGCTCAGTGCTCTAAGGTGACCAACAGATGTTTTCAGATACAGAAAAGATGTATCTTCAGTTGAATTACTGCACAGTGGACAAGTTGCTTTCTAATGGTGTTTCCAGATAGCTTCCTCCTTGATTAGCACATGCTCTGGAAAACAAGACTCAGAGAAGGGATTCATGAGGTTCAAGATCCACACTGTTGCTCCCATAGAGAGGAAACATCTGGATCCTTTCACTATGATTATGCTTTCATTCTTGACATTGCTCTTAATTTCCTAATGTTCACCTCCTAGGATTTATCTAAAGACAGCGGAAGTCAAAAAATGACTCAGATTAGGAAACAGCTCTCTGCTTGGCTACATCTTACTACCAAAATGAGATGTTTACTACAGGAGAAGTAGCTTTTGTTTGCTCCCTCTCCATAACACCTTCACAGAGACAAAGGTGCATTTACCATGATGTAGCTGCAGCTCCCTGGATCCCAAATCACCCAGAGATACTGTGTCATTCCGCCACCCACCCCCCCCCGCAAAAAAATCTGTGCTTGGATTTTACACGAAAACTGCACTTGTGCTGTAAAAGACATAGCAGCAAAAGCAGTGAAGACAATCTCTCCTTCTTACCCTTCTTTAAATCTTTCCATCTTGTAAATTAGTTTCAACTGTCTCTAAAGAGACTCCAACATCACTAGATCAGCAATAGTTCAATATTCCGACAATATTGAATTATATACCTATAACTATATAAAACAAAACTCAGATATAAATAGCAAAAATGAGAGCTGCTTAAAGATCTCCTGAAATTCTTAAGAAAACATAAATCAAAGATAAACATACACAAATCATTATGTGCCAATGCTGCATTTGTACAGCTTGCAATGGCGAGAAAGACCTTGTATTTCAGGACTGCCACATAAAGGCTTGAAAAATATTTTCTCCTAAAAGTATTTTAAATACTAATGCAAAGTACTTTGATCCTGATTTTTTCAGTATTCGATTAAGTTCCACTCCATTGACTGTTTACTCCTTATAATTTTTTACTATACCCATAAAACTAGAACACTGTCTTGACATATGGAAAATGTGGATGGTACATATTGCTCATAGCTGCACATAATTTCAAGAACTGTAACTTCTATTTCTAGATAATTTTTAAACTATGACAAAGATGCATGCTATTGAAAAAAATGGTGAGCTTATAAAAAGCTGTATGTGTTTGAGTCAATCAAGTAAAGAGAATATAATTTTGTTTTCACAGCATGATTCTTCTACATGCTAGTGGAAGCAGAAAGTCAGGAAGATTAACCGAAGATCAAGAAAAAAATACCATCCTCTTCTTCCCTCTCCCACTACTGAGCTTAGAAAAATGTCCAAAAATGGAAAAAAAATTACACTGGCAGCTTCTAGGACAGTTTAATAAACCTTGGGGAAGGCCTTAGTGTTGAATTTGCCTTCCCAGTAGAACCTAGAGCACTGCTACTAAAGCAATACAATAAAGTTTATGAACTTGTCTTTACTGCTGCATAATTTATCTTTGAGAAATGATACTATGGTGAACAACTGCTCTCTATGAATCTCTTTGGGCTTTAATGGACTGCAGGCTTTATCACAGCAAGTAAACTGGATCAAGATTGAACTCCAAAATGAAATATATATAACATATTTCTGGATTAACGAAAAATACTTAATTCAAAAGTTAAATACTAGTACAGTCAAGTATTTTTTTATGCTTCACGTCAACTTCTTACCTGAAAGTCTTTTTGACATATTTTACACTGAAACTTAAAAGAAAAAAATTCCAGAACCCTCATATTTCTTTCTGTTCAAGAAAATTTCCATCTACTGTTTTTTCTAACAAAAAGCAAGTATTTCCTTTCATTAAAAAAACCCCCTAAACAAAAAAAACCCCAACCAAAGCAGAACAGAAGTCACAAATACAAAACCACAGTGCAAATTCAAAATAAACATAACTAAACCTCAGTAACCAAAGACAAAGGCATACGAACTTCACTTCTTTTCCTAGTCTAATGCTCATGGTACAGTTTGCTCAGACCACTTTCCAGCACTGCAGTTACCCTGCTCTAGAAAATGTTTCTGTTTTGGGTGCATGCCTTCTGTCAGGTCAGCAAGTTAATGAGTCTATGTAGCGCTTTGATTACCAGGTTTAACATGATGAAGGCATGGGAAACCCTAGGCAGAGGAAAAATGGAAAAGGCAAGAAAACAGATCAATCAATTTTTAAACTCAAAACTCCCCTCACAAATCAGATGGTGGGAATTGGGAGGTGTAACTGCACAGTGGGATCTGCATAGATGTTGTGGAGAAAACTTCACCGTCACTCAAAACCCACAAGCCTGTGCAATGCTGACATGAAGAGTGGTGAGGAATGGGAACAATGGGACAGAGACACACAGAATAACAGGCAGCCTGATTTCTTGCCAAAGACTTAAAAGACAAGTCTGTAGAACAGCTTTGTAAGGAAACTTTATTTAGCCTAGTAAAAAACCTGTGTCTAAGGACTGCTGACCTATTGAACATATGTAGGGTAGTTTTCATCCCTGGATATTATGACTGTTGGACAAGTGGCATTTCTCCATACTTTTGTCTGTTACAAGATAATTTCAGGATGCTAGATTATTTGATAAATTCCAACATTTCAGGCAATGTTCTAGGCACTGGAAAATGTTATATTCATTTTGATGAAAGCAAGAAAATGAGAGGGAAAAGGTACATATATGCACAGGATTTGTGACCTTTTGCAGTGGTTATCATATGCAGCTGTTTCAGCCATCCAGGTCTGGGGGTAATGGCCTATAGACCAAAGAGCCATGGAATGGCTGCCACCTTCTTTGCCAGAGTTAATGAGTCTGGCAAAGAAGAACCCCCATTTCCTTCCTTTCCTTAAAGGACTTGCAGTACAATTTAGGAATGCTGACACCCAGAAAAAAATGCCTCAGGGAAAGGAAGAAAGACCAAGCTAGGGGAAAGATGGAAGAGAGGAAGAAGAGCTATGAGGACACGAGGGATAAGAGACACACCAAGCTTTATGTATGGAAAAGCAACTGGCCCTGGCAAAAGAAGACAAAGCTGTTATATTGCAGGAAACATGCAGGCAACTCTCATTTCATTGAAGAAAGGGAGCATGGAAGGAATGAAGGAATAGATGGGCATGCAGACCATGTGAATTCATGAAGCCTTTAGAGTACAGGGGGCTCTTGAATGATGCATGGAGCATACCCCCCAGATGCTCCTTATTCTATGATTTTCAATACCATGACTTCAAGAACAAGCACAGTCAGCACGAGCACACACTGCAGCAGACTGTCCCCCATTGAAACATACATGGTGCTTGGCACTTCTTCACATCCATCTCGTAGTCACATTAGCTCCATTAATGAAAAAATAAATGTTGCAAAAGGGAAGTATTAACATAGCCAATGCCGAAGACATTAATTTTAAAAATGCTATTTACTTTGTATCAGAGCAGTCATATATCTTAGATTTTGAACAGTTCTTAGTCTTGTCCAGATTCTGATTCCATGCTGCAGAGACAAACTCTGTCCTGACTCTCCTTCCTGCACGTAATTAATTTACTTGACGTCTTTAGTAACTGTACCCACTTGTTGGGCTTCATACATTTAGCAGAAGACAGTAATTCATATTAAAGCAAGAATGAGTATTTTAGTGCAAATCCTGGATAGTGACTTACTGTAAAGTATTGTCACAATACAGCTAAACTATCAGCTTGAAGAGAGGAGACACTTGGCTCCATACACAACTATTAGCCCAAACAGCTTTGGGAGAAATGTGCAGCTCCATGCAAAGTGGGTGGGTGCCCAGTCTGGAGGGGTAAGTGCTAGGTCCAGCCAGCTGCCTATGAGTACACTCAACATCCGTCTTTCAAAATCCAAGAGCTCAGAGGTAGGACCCTAGTGAAGACAGCTGTGTAGGTGGCACACCTTCCTAAATCTGTTCCACTAACACAAACCAACCACAATGTCAACTCCACAATTCCTCTGAATCAACAGAAAAAAATACGGAGAGCATAAAATGACTGCCAAAGCACAAGAAAAAGGTCAGTCTGCATTTTTTTTTATTTGCCAAGAGAACTAGGCAGTCAGAGCAGGAGAGCCTATGTAGCCTCTGGGATGTGTGGGTGGTGATCTCAAGACACTAAAGATTTAGCAATTATCTCCACAGCAGTCACTGCTAAAAGTAAACCATATATTTTCAGGAATGGGAGACAAACCAGAAGCAATTACCCTGTCAGGAAATGTGCCTATAGATAACTTGGAAATAACCTGCATATGTGAATGCAAGTTGAGTTTATTTCCACCGTGTCCTCACATGTCCAAGATGTGAGTTCAGTTGTTCTTCACAGACACCAGGTGACCTCGATGCTCTCCTGCTCTGATACCACATTAGTGACCAGCTCCCCAGCAGGGTTCTTTGGCAGACATCACATGCTAAGTTAGCATTACTAAAGCCCCAGCTGATATTCTCTTCAAAACTCCTCTGTTCCCCCTTTCTTGGTCTCTATGGCAACGCTCAGCATCCCGCAAACAGCACGAGTCAGCCCAAGGCTCACTCTGCACTCATTCATCTCAGATGTTTGAAGAATCTCCTCTTTTCCCTGTACAACATTTCTAAAACCAGAGTTTTACTCCCTGCTGATGTCCCCACATCTCTGACACAGTTCCACTGCTCCATGTCACAAACTATCACAGCTGCCCCAAATGAGGTCCCACTCCAGACTAGGTAAAAGAGCCAAAATCAAACCCAAACATGTTCTCTATCACTGGAGGCAGAGTGCAGACCTTCTCTTGAAAATCCTGGTTCTTGTGAGAGCTTTGCCTTTTAAAAGCTATCCCTGCTAAATAAAGGCATTGAAGATCACCTGTGGATAGCCAAAATAAAAACAGGGAAGGAAGGAAAAAAGAGCAGGACTTTACTTTGACCTACATTTTTTCCAGGATACATCTTCCTCATCTGCTATTTTGTTTAAATGGCTGTTATAATATGTTATATATAT
>VZDJ01000782.1:31211698-31375391 GCA_008694505.1 Cyanoderma ruficeps
ATATATATATATATAAAATACATATAACATGTTATCATTCCTCACTTTACATTCATTGTGTACTTACATTAATTCTGGCCTGGGAAAATCAAGAAGATTTCATTTAACTTGATTCTGTTCTTATTCTTTACTCTTAAGACATTATTTCAGTACTGGCAACTTTCAATCAGATATTCTCGGAGCCTTTCTGAACATTTTTTTCTAATTTGGAAATTATTTTTAGGAAGAGGGGGATGTATCTGTGGTGTACTTTTTATTCCTGCCAGAACAATGAAGAACAGGCCAGGAGTTCACAGCTTTAAAATAAAATAATCAACACAGAAAACAAAAACATTTTGAAGAAAGAAAGAAACTTCTTTGAAGGAATTATATTATTTTTGCAAAAATCAATTTAATAGTACTTCTGTTTATGTGTATGGGGGAAAAAAACTACACATGCTACAATGAGAGAACTGTAACTTCTCCCAGTACGTGGAAGAAAACATTTTCTTTCAGAAGGAAGAAGTAATTTTCGTTGAGACAGTGTATAATTTTCCACACACAAATGTGTTCATCCAAATCCAACCTACATGTCTCCGTACCTTATGCTCAAATTTTCCCTCACTGCATTCAATACATTAAGTGCTACCTAACTCCCACCTCCTGAATTCAGAAAAAAACCCTTTTTTTCCCCTTAAAAAAAAACCCCTTTGAAATAGAATGTATTCTTGTTGTTATAGTCTACAACTTAGAGGCTGAAAACATATATTAGTTAACAACCCACCTATTACCCTGTAAAGTGTTAACAAGTGTGCACCCCTGCTGTAAAGAAATTGCCCAAAGAAAAGGGCAAGGCACACTCCCTAGTCCACTCTGATCTGGAGAGAAAAAACGTACCAGGGCTTTATCACTCAAAAAGCCTTGCTCTTTTATCATCCCACTCTACCTAACCTTTGTTAGCCAGCAGATAAAAGGGTGGGCCACAGCACATCCATGGGGTTTGCATCCCTGCACACAGTCATGAATTTTGGTCAGTGTCTAAATCCTGGGAGATCTTCAGGAGCCACCTCACCACCCTAGGGACAGGGAGATGCTTGAGATTATGTACCACTACTGTATCTACACTGAAGGCTGCACACCCTTATACACTTGAGCTATCAAGTCAGAATGTTTGCTAGTTACTGGAATAAAATAGGGGAGGGGACATAATGAAACCTGCACTTTTCTAGAAGCAAGAGGAAGAAATGATTCAAAATGGCTCAGAATAATTTTAAAGCCTCTCAGTTCAAGCTATGATCCTAAAATCATATGATTTAAGTAATTCAAAGCAGTCACTGAGTTTAGCAATTTAATGGTATTGAAGGAAGTGCAGCTGACTCAAAGTAAACATGGTGAACCAAATTCACAAAAAGGAAAACCAGAGTCCTAAGAAGAGGACAAACAAGAAAATACAAGCTGATTGTGCTTTTGACATTTGTCTTGTTCATCACACCTCTCTCCCAAATACTGATTGGTGACAGAAGGAAAAGGCAGAAAATATTGTCTTCTATCCTATCCTATCCTTTGATTATTTGTCCTTGATTTCTGCTTCTACCAAATGCTCAGTGTTTCTGCTATTTCACTTCTTCCTATCTCTTTCCTTTGCCTAATCAGCTGATCTTTCTCATATATCTTCCCTGTTCAGGATTTTTGCTCTTCCATTTCCTTTCTGTTTCCAGCTCATCAGCCTGCATCTTCTTACTGGTCTTCCTTCTGTAGCACTTTTATGCTTTCTTCTTTCCTTTCCTTGTTTCTCATCCTTTTATCACTTCTTTTTTTATATAGGATACTCATCTTTCCATCTGTGCTCTCTTTTTGCCTCTCTGGTGGTTGGATCTGAAGAGGAGTAACTCTGTTTTGAGACACTTAAGTAGGAAATAGAAGGTCCCTTCTTAATATTTTTTACAGCAGATGGGCACACACTGCACAGAGGGGATCTGGTAAAATGTGTTTTAAGATATTTTCCTGGATCCCATATAATCACTCAAAAATATTTTAGAAGTCTTTAAAAAGGATTTCCTATGAAACATTTCTTATGAATCTTTATGGGAATTGCGCTAAGTTCCATTTTTTTCCTGAAAAAGCAGGCATGAAATAAAAGTTATTACTGTCATCTGTCATATTTTAAATTCCTTTATAAAATTTAGTAGTGGCAGCATAAAACAGATGTAGCATAAAACACTGTGAAACAATCTCCCTAACGGAGCATCCTTTAAGGAAAGCAACTTCATCATTGACAGTCATTTAGTAACACAGAAGGCAGCTTCCCAGGAGATATTTGCTGCTGTTATATTAGAGGTAATTAAACTATAAGGTGATTTATTTCTTTGCAGCCATGTAATTGAACTTTCTAAAGCCATTAATGATATCTTATGAAAGTATCGGCAGATGCGCAACATGATTATCCCCAGCAAAACTGTGTTTACAACACACAGGGCCACAAAAATGCTACAAAATGCCATTTACTGGCAAAACATTAATATATTAACCCACCAAGTAGAGTGCACTGAGGGTAGAAATGCTGTCACTAAATGGACATCTCTCCACCCTTCCCCCAGCTCTCTCTTTCCTATGATTGACAGTGATTTTCAGAGAGTAGGCATTATTTCCAGGCAAGAAAATCTAAGTACATAAAAGATAGTTTTATATTAGTTCTACTGCAGCACCGCTGACTACTAAAGGAAGCTCTAGACAACAAAATATATATATTTTAAAACAATGTGTATTTTAGAGTAAAAAAACCCCTATGTATAAAAATAGGAGTATCAATGCCTCACATATTTTCCCCACCATATTAACTAATCCAGCAAAAAAATCCTTGATATGTCATTTGCTGATTGATGAGCACAGAGAACTGAGACCTGAGCACAGAATTTTATTGCGGAAGACATTTTCATCTGCAGCCAGATCACCAGGGAAACACTTTGTCAAACAACTTCACTCTGCAGGGAGACTGTGTGACAATACTGGCAACTTAAGAATTTGTCCTGGTTTTAGCCAAGAGCATCTACCTGTCCACCTTGAGAAATATTTACAGCAACACTGCAATTCATGCAGATGACCAGCTTAAAACCTGGGAACAAGTGTTTCACATTTCATTGCAACAATATGTAAAAGATAGATGCTCACCAGCTCTAGTTTTAAAACAATATTTATATCTTTATCTATATATAAATGATCCAATATATATTTGGAAGACTTTCACACCAAATTCACGTACTTTCATAAAAACTTACATTATATCAGGCATCTACACAGCTACAAATCAATACTTGTTTTCAAGTGCTCAAGTTGAGTTTATTTTACCCCTCCCCCCCTTTTTTTAACTGAGGGGGGACTGAATCTAACATAAGGTTGCTTTTACATCATCAGGGTAGGTAACATGCTAGGATTCCAGTAGAACACTATGGGTTAATATATTCACACTCCAGCTGCTCCTGAGAAAGAAATCTGAGTCTTGTTGATTAGCTTGAAGCTTCTAATTATTTTCTGTGTTGAGCAAAATTTTCAGGTTTCACAATTTTTTACTGAGATGAAAGGAACAGTGACCTACTGTGAAATTTTCTCAGTTGAGAGCAGTCATTTGGTGCTCTAAATGCCTCAGCTGTGCTGTCCACAGTGGGCTAAACCTGACAAACCCAAAAGTAGTCTCAGTCAGGATTTATGATATATTAAACTGTATGCACAATTCTTTTGATCATAGATAAGCATAAACCCTCAAGTAAGTGGCTAAACAAGAGGGCTAAGACTACCTGGCATGTGATGGAGTGAGGGAAATGAGGAGTGCCACTGTTTCTCTGAAGTCAAGGCATACTTTCATCCCAGCAGATTGGTAGCAAGGAACTCCCAGCTTCAATTCAAGCTATTGGTAAAACTCCAGTCCCTTGCATTGAACAGGGTTAATTTCTCCTTTGGATTCTATGCTTAACCCCTCTAAGCCTAATTGATAATTCTGTATCTAAAAATGAGGAGTTGAGATGAATAATTAAAATTTTTCTCAGAGAAGTTTCCTTAGGTACATCAATGCCATTTAACTTGAGCAATCTACCAATGGTGTTGTTCCACCAAATAATTTAAAAGATGTGGGATCAAGTGTTTAGTTCTAGCTGCCACTCAGCTGGAAAATAAAAAAGGTTTTTATCCAGCACTGAGCATCCATTTCCAGCATTCCTATCACCACAGGATCCACTCAAACCTCCGTTGCTGCCCATCCTCCTTACACTGGCCTTTGAAAAGACAGGATTATGTTTTAAAAATACTCACATCATGCCACAAGTATACTAAGCAAAACTAGCAGGCTGAAATATGGTCTGAGCAGGTTACCACCAACTTCATAACCTTTTTTTAAGCTATAAACATATTTTAACAGTTATCCCTTATGAAACATTTCTTCATGTCATCTACTCTTATCTAAAATCTCAGATCAAGTCCCACCTCAGACAAATCATCCTCTCTGTTTATAGATAAATTCTGGCAGGGATGAAAGTTGAATCATTTGGTGTGAGACTTTAAAATTGCAGCTCTTCATACCTGCTGTTTCCCTTATTTGTTGGGTTTTTTTTCCATAAAAAACCTCCTGAAACAAACAAACAAAACTTAAAAAAAACCCAACACATTCCTACACCACAAGCAGCTTAATAAAAACAAGTGTGTGGGTCTCTTTTACAGGCTAAATTACTCTGTCAGAAGAGCAAGGCCCCTAATACTCTCTGAGACCATCTACACATCTGTCTCAGTGTCAGATACTTTCCTCTTACGAGGGACAAGCCCCCAGCACAGAGTTGTTTCTTCAGTGACTGTCAGGGGGATGCCCAGTACCTTGTTCACTTATTCTTGGTGTGAGAGGTAGAAATGACTCCTCTGGGCTGGGCATCCTCAATCTGATTCTGCTGATCCTTTCCTGGCAGGTCACTTTTACAATACCGCCCCCCCCCACCCCNCCCCCCCCACCCCCCCCCACGTTGTTATCTTTGGCTTATTGATCTCTGGCTACTACAGCCCGCAGTTCAAATGGCACACAAATAAATATAAACCAGACAACAATATCAAAGTTCTTACATGTCCTAAAGCAGAGAGCACAAGGAGAGGTTGACTGAACACTTCACCTCACATGTGGAAGAGGAAGCACTTTTCTCTTTCTACCAGAGCGTATGAACACAGCTTGTTATAGGCACTGCTGCGTTAATGTGACAGGTTTACAAGGCCCTGGCTTGCTCAGCAGTAATGATCTTTCAACATCCCTGTCAGATCAATGCACAGCTTTCCTCAGGACCCACTTACTGGAACACTGCTCAGGAGGGAATTTAACTTTGCAAAACGGCGTTCAAATCAGACAGCTCTACCAGGAGCTGCTCTAGTGAGAGACATGGGGATGTCTGCAAAGTCCTTTGATTTGGGATGCTGGAATAACGCACCTCCGATCCTTCTCTGCACACAGCTTTACCTGTGTTACCTACTAAAGGTAGGTAACTACCTGTGTTACTTATTAAAAGATTTTAACCTCATGATTTTGTTTTGTTTCAAGTCCTTTCCCACTGCTGGGCTGCAATTTTTGGCAAATCTCTCACTCCCATCTGCTCTTTGTCCCTGGCAAACAGGAGACAGTGGGAGGCAGTTAAGGTATTGTCCTGAACGTACTTGGACAAACTGCAAATGTAAAGAAAACACGGGACATCTCATTACCATAAAAACATCCTGCTTTTTACCCTCTCCTAAATGAAACTTAGATACACATAGCTTGATCAAGAAGACCTGCTAAAAAACAGACACAAAACAAAACACCCAAGAAACAACAGCTCGGCTATTAGCACTGGGCAACGAGTAGTTTCTTACAGAGCCCTACAGCAACCTCCTCTTAGAGACAGAAAGTATCTAAGTGGAGGGGGCAGCAGAGAAAGGTTTGATCTTTCTTTTTCAGTATTTTTTTAAAATGCTTCACTATTATAATCTAACCTGGTAAAACTACATTTCAATTTTTTTTTCTAGCCATTAACTTTTTCTAGCCATTAACTTTTAATCCTCTTGCTGTGAACAGCATTGCTATTTTTCCAAACGGAGTTCAAACAGTGATTATTACTAGCACCTTAATAACAGACGCAGGATGTACAACTAACAAATAATTTCTCATTTTGAATGGATTAGCTTTTGGACAATAGAAAGTCTAGCCCACAATTTGGAAGCTGTTTCTGAAGGATCTTATTTTTCTCTACTCAGAATTACTAACATAAAAAACACCTTCTTCCAAACATCAAACACCAGGCACTAACACTGCATGCGTCTGGGTTTTGAACACAACTTCACTGAAATGACACTGCCTATGTCAAACCTGCCTTCTCTGAGATGGAAGACATTAATACCTGACCAAACCATCCTAACATTGCTCCAGCTCAGGAACTCCAGCATCTCAAAGTGATGTCAGGAAATTTTTATTAAGGACTTAACACCTAATAACAAGCTTTAGGGCAGAATCGCTAGTGTCACTCAAAATGCAACTGCTGAGTTGTAAAACAGGGCAGCATTACTCAACAGAAATGTATGTCACCATTCAGTGCATATAATCTTTTAGTTAGAACTTATCCTACTGATCTATTTCAGAAGAAAGCAAAACCCCAGAATACTGGATGGCAGAAGCAGCCAGCATCATGAAAAACCGAAGAGAGTCAGCATGGTCTCCTTGTTGAGGTCCCATCAGAGGGGGCACCTACACAGTTAAGGTCACAACGGAGCAACTGCAGATGCTGCATTTTCAATCCTGCTTCAAAACTATTATTTAATTCCTAATATATTGCTGTCTCCATCTGAAGGCCAGAAATAGTATGAAATTAGGATTCAGTACTTATTCATGAGATCAAATTTAAGCAATTCTTCTTTTCGGGATTGCAGGCTTGATTCTCCTTCATTTGCTCTCACACAGAAAAGGAGTAACTGCAGAGGTCAATGTCAGTGCACGAAAGGGATGAGTCATTCCTTAACTGCAAGTCTGTACTGAAAGAGAAGAAGTGACTTTCCAGCCAAGGCAGCACAGACAAGAGAAGCAGTGAAGAAGCAGAGCTATGAGTTTCAGCTGCACAGGACTGCTGAGCCGTATGTTGTTGTATCTTTACTGTTATTCATACTCATTAAAGGCAGCTCCAATGCTTTCTGGCATGCTGGGTATCAGACTTTCCTTTTAAGAACAGACAAAAGCAAGGCAGTAAGCATGCTGTTTTACATACCATGGGGCTTGCTAGGTGTAAGCTGGAACAGCATGATGGACCTCTTACATCAGTGGACAATCACTCTATTTTAATTTTAGAAGTCAGGAGGTTACAAGGATATACCTTTTACCTTTTTCTAACATTCCAGGCTAAAAGACCTAGCCTTTCACACCACTGTCAATACTATACTCAAAAATTCAGTGGGTGGACCAGCTGGCATGATAAGCAAACAAGGCCACAAATGACTCAGAAATGTTACCTCCTTGCAGTCACCCTGGGAACACAAACAATACATAAAGACACCAGCAGAGTAGATTAAAACCCACTGAAATGACTGCAAGGAGGTTTACATTTAATTAACAGGATACAGGATTCAGATGGACAGGGCGAAAACAGACAAATGAAACACAACCCTGAAGGTCCTTCCTTTACACAGCAGAAAAGAACTGAAAAGAAAGAAGTCATGGATACTTTACAGTTATATGTATTAATAAAGATTTCTGTTTCCTTTTACTTACCTGTGAGGGACCACTTTCTGTTCTGACAATCACAATTTCTTTGACAGAGAAAAATACTCTAATTCCACAAGCTACCAACTTGAACTGACTCTCAGGAAGGCTCAAACACCAGTGAGTACCACACAGTTTGGGGTACTCCAAGTATGAAGACCCCTTTTAAGATCTTGAGAACAAGCACTACAGCCTCACACCTACTGGAAATCAACTGGACAGAGGAGAAGGAGCCATTACATTTGCAAGAAATTTTATCCAGGAATACAAAGCCAGTATTACAAAGAAACCTGCCAAGCCAGCCAGCCAGCACGTTTCAGAATCAGGAGAGTGACACAGCAGTCAAGTCACATCAAGCAGCACAGCAAACAGCAGCTTTTGGCTGTGTGGCCAGGACCACCACAGGGATCTGCAAGTGAAAAGGCACATAGGTAACAGCTCTAATCCAAACCTGCTCTCACTCTTTCCTGGGAATGACTGATTTGTAACTTGATGGGATCTGAAGAAATCCCACCAGAATGGGATAAACTAGTTTTGCGAAGTTTAAAACCAATTCCAGCTTTAAGGAAAGGACATAATGGTGTAGCTTGGATAATACAATAAAAAATGGTGAACTCAGATTTACCAGTCTCTATTCAGAAAGAATCAGAAACTTTGCAAGACACACACGAAATGAGCTCTCACCTCACTGGACATATGTGATCTTGAGTATTACATCCATCACTAACAAATGGTGATGCCACTAGGCAACTTTTTTAAATTAGCCATACATGCCCAGAATATGGGAACTCACCAGCCATAAGACAGAAAAAAGTGGGATAGAGAAGGCCACACTGGGCCAGAGGATTTGGCACTGGAAAGGTTCCTCTGAGACTGGATTTACGAAGTATGCAAAAGTATGTTGGAGTGCAAATACATCTATCTACCTTTAAGTGGCCTGTGAGTGCCTAAGAGTTGGGAGAGATGTCCTCTGCACTGCATCTGCCTACTGAGCTGTTGAACTTGAAAACACCACCTCCCTCTGCCTGCTGAGCCAGCTCCCTCCCCAAAACATCCCAGCAGCTTCACTAAGCATGATGCTCCCCCTCCTCTAGGTGCCCATAACATTCTCTTGGAACTGAGAGACAAAAATTCTCGGAAATTTCTGTCTGATGCTTTTCATTACTTAAGTTCTCACCCCCTTTAATATGACAAGTCTAAGGCATTACATGAAGGAACTCCAAAGGTTGAAAAACTAATAAATTAATAAATTATCTGGATCATGCCTTTGCTGCTTGAAATAAGGATTTTTTTCTTCCATGAGAATTACTTCTTTGCTTGGCTGCTATCTGCATCCAGTAACCATCAGGAACATTTGTTGGGAAAACTAGCAACTGTGTCTCAAAAATGCACTGAAATTAACTGACTCCTGCAAAGAGGATTTTTCTAAAAGCTGGTTATTTAAGCCACGTGCAGCCTGCATGAACAATCTTCTCTGTCAGGAAATGCAAGAATTTTTCTATATCAGATTCTCATCTGTTTCTCAGAAATTCCCCAATCACTACTTAAGAACAAGGTAATTTTTTAATCAAAAGCCTATTCAGTGAGCTGTCTGCCCCCAGGTTCATCTCATTCATCTCTCTGGACATGGGTTTCAGTTTTCTTCTCCAAAGAGGTTAACAGATTGCTGTAATTGGATGGCCCCAAGATAAGTGCTTTAAGCACCAGAGCAGCTAGAAACAGAACCCAGCCCATGCTCTGAGCAATGAAAGAGTTCCCCCTTATTAAATATTGCTAACAATTGTTTTAATTACTTCAGGAAAAAGCATGATCTAATGTATACTGCTTGTATATGAAAAGGTCTTCCTTGGCATGCAGGCTAAAACTGTCCATATCTCACTAGTAATAAGCAACAGAAAAATATTACTCTGACTAGTGGTTGCATCCTTTAAACATCTGTAAACTGTTAAAGTTCTGTAATTAACTTCCTTCCCCTACTGCCTTACTGCCAACTACTACTGCCACAGAAGCACGGTTCCTCATGTCTTCTGCTTTGTTTGCAAACACATCTTCTCAATTATTTTGTAAAATTACTTTCTGAAAATGCACAAATAAGAAAAGACGTCTTGTCTGACCTCTAACCTTGTGAAATCTGTACTGTATTTGTCATCATTAAAAAAGCACACCTGGTTCTGCATTCTTCCTGCGTTTTCATTTGCAGTGGTTTTTATAGGAGAGTTTTAACAAGGTTAGAAGGTAATTTGCTGTAATTACAAAAAAGCAGAAAACCAAAACAATTTTCAACTAATTATGCACAGAAAGTTAAAACAGATGTCTCAACAATATACAAAGCTATGTGAACCATCACCTAAAAAAAAAAAAAAGCCTAAAACTCATCAAGTCACATAATCCACCACAATTAAGACTTCCTGAAGTTTCAGTCTGAATATGCGTCATGCCTTTTAATTCTCAAAAGAGTTGATATATCCACATAAAATCAGTGAATATTTATTGAGTTAGCGTAACACTGAATAACCAAACAACAGTAAATATATGTGTGCAGTCCTCTGCGAAAAAGAAAGTACATGAAACCCCCTAACTACCAAATCAGATTAGACTTTTCAGCATTACTGGATAAACTGAAGTTTTTCTTAACGTTTCATTTTAACAAAACTGAATATATAAACTCTGCACTAACAAAAACTCAATTGTTATCTGTTGATACCACTCATAGATAAAAGTGGTCCCTGGGATGGCTCAGCACCACATAACAGCAACCTCCAGTGTGTGGTGTGCGGGGAGTAAGTCCCACAGTACCCAAAACATTGAATCAAAGATGATACATCTGGACAATACCACTTAAATCCATAAATATGGTGACTCACTGGAAAGATAATAAGATATAATCTCTTATTGAATCAGAATGTGCAATGATGGATACTCTGAAGAATGATGCATATGCTTCAGTCAGAGGGAGAATCTCTGCTAGACACAGGGTTATCAGAGGCAGATCTGAAAAAAAATACTTAGAGCCTTCAGATAAAACACAAATATTATATCAAAAGCATTTGCTATATCACTTAACCCAGGCAAAGATATAAACCACTTTTAAAAGCAGGTCTTCCAGAAAAATTCAGTTATCCAAACTACGTTTCTTCTATTTCCTGATGCCAGAATTTTGAAGCAATGCATTAATCAAAACTGCTTCTATGAAGCAGGTTGATTCTTTCTCCTTTTTGATTTTAGGGTTGGGAGAAAGTAGCGAGGTGAAAAGGACAACAGACTCATTCATTAAATTACACACACATACATATTCTTTTGCACACAGACTTTCAAGAAAGTAAAAAAAAAAATCACCATTGCCCAAGTGTGAATAATAAAATGCAGTTATATTGAGAGCTCCTGTTTCAAAGGCACTGGGATTACCTGTCACATCAGAGCACTGTTCTGCGGGTCTGAGGGACAACTTTGAAAGGCATTTGTCACTGAACCAATTCACCAAAGCTATTGAACCAATGAGCACAGGAAAACCATTTCAACTGGCAATGCCTAGGAAACAGCTGGACTGAAAGGAAGAAATAAGTGCTCAAAATCTGAACTGTGCAAAGATGTGGGGACAGAAGACAAGAAAAGCTTAAAAATACCTGAGCAATCAGCTTGGACTGCTATATGAAACACAAAGGGAGAGTTCTCTGGGAGAAGAAGCACCAGAGAAGCATTTGTTCCTTCTCCCAGGGGCATTCCTGATATTATTTACATGCCCAGGAGTTCTTGCAATGCACCAAATGAAGACTGCTTACCTGCTAGAATGACTTGATGACAAATGTTATTTCTGCAAAACACATTCTCCTTAAAAGTACTGTCCTTAAATTGTACTACAGATCTAATATATTTACTAGGAACTCTGCTTCCTGTGATTTCCCAAAGCCTTGCTTTATGATTACTTCTCAATGTTTTTCATCAGGTTCTAAAACAGCCTGCTGGCTTCCAACATAAAAACTAAACAGATCTTCCAAAGCATCAAAAAATATAACCAATAGATGAGACCATTTTATCTGACTTTGAAAAATACTGTTGTGGAGTTATAAATCTAGGAAACATAAATAAGAACTGGGACCACTAGATGTTATTAAAAGAAAACTATTTCATATCATTATATGGTTGCTTTGAAGCTTCTGTAACTGTCAAAAAGCAGGTGAGATATTTCATGGGTAGAAGAAAAATATTTTTTAAGTTCTATGTATTTCAAAACTTGCCTAAACCATATGCATGCTGACCATATGTGAAAATGAGATGGACAAAGATGCCCTATGTTATCTAAGGTGCAGATTACAGTTTCACAAATGTCGTGACTTGACAAACAAGTCACCATCCCTATGCTGGGCTGCGGAGTTACAGCTGAGGAGCTGCTCCTACAGGAGCTGTCTGCACGTGTCCTCCAGTCACCCAGTAAATGGCAAGTGACTCCACTGGAGGGGTACAGCACCTTTGCGTCAGGATGTGAAGGTGAGTTCTGGTAGGTCTCAGGGTCTCAGCTGGTATGCTGGAAGGTGATGTGACCCTGTGACTGTGCATGTCACCCTTGCTCTGAGCCTCAGCACTGAAGAAAGGGCAGGGAACCTTGTAACAGCTGAGGTCTTAAAAATAGCTTCCAGCCCCAAAAGCTGAATTGACCCTGAATTAATCGTAGCATCTCAGCAAGTGCAACAGTGACTCTGTGTAGACCATGGGTCAGCAACCTTGCCCAAGTGGCATGTCAGACTGCATGTACCCAAATCACAGAAACCCAACAGGTACCAGAAGGCATTCTTTTTCGGAGGAAAACTGGGCTCCTTTATCTGTCCTCTGCAGAGGAAACTAGTCCTCCAGCTCTTCCAAGATGGCAGCTTGATGGGGAGCAGGTGCCAAAAACACCACTTTTCAGGGACACCTCTCGGCACAGTAAAACACCTCAGCTGCTCTTCTGCTAAAGGCACTTGAAGTACGTGACCCTCTGCAATTCACTGCTGCACTGCCCACACAAAACAGATGTTGACATAACAGGAGGTGCCCACCCAAGTCTCAGTGCATCTCTCTTTGGTATATGTCACTCTGCCCTCCTGTCAACCACAGGTGACTTCTGAATAATCTTCTCTGAACTCCCACACCTGTATCACTGCATAGTAAGTTTTCTTGCCCACAGAGCTTTAGGTGGATACATCTCCAATAACCCATGATGCATTTACCCTCTGAACATGAGCACTCTGACTGCATCCAAGGAATGTCCAGGAGGTGGAAACACAGCTCCTTCCAAAGGCAAAAGTTGCCATCTGGAGGGTAATGGTGTAGCCAGATGTAGTGTCTGAGTTAGGTGATGGCATGTGTCAGAACCACTACTGCTACTACAGAGCAGACTTCTGTCTGGTCCACGCAGCCCAATTTCTCTTCTGTGAGAACAGTGGTGAAGGGAATCTGAAAAGGAGTGATCCTGCCTTCAGACAGCAGCAGAATGAGGCTGGAAACAAATGACGTGCTAAACCCCAAACCATCTCCCTTCTTCGTTTTTTCCCAGATTATCTCCCTCTAAATTCCTGGATTATGAGAAGCATTTAGTAAAGTTCCTTTTTCCACTGGATCATGTCACTTTTTAACAGCACTCTAACCACAACACCATGGTTGATCATTTCCTTCCCAGGGTAGAGAGTTCAGATCTATTTCTGCACATTTGCCTTTTTTATTGTATGAAGCTTTCCAATAGTAATTATTTTAATTAATTTAAATGCCTTCCCTTCCAAACTGGGTAATGCCACTGAAAACCTGCAAGCCCTGAGTTTGCAACTCCTCAACTATTTTTGTTGTAAATCTAACCTAAAATCATAAATTTTGTTTTGTCACCCAACAGACTAATTTTTCACATTTTCTTCAATATGATTCCAGGCTGAAGAGATTTTGTTACAGTTTTTTAGATGTGGAGTACACAAGTCACTTTTAGATACTTTTACAGGTATACCTGATTTAAAACTAACAAATATTTTGAAAGTTACAGAATAAGAAAAATTGTTTTACAGGCTTCAATTGCAAAATGAATTCCTGGACAAAACCATTATTTTTATCATTCTCAACAAAATCCAAAAGATAAAAGACAGAATTAAGACTTTTTTTTTTGCCTTTATCTAAATTACACAAGACCTATGTGTCACAGTCTCCCTGCTCAGACCATCTAGGTTGTGTTGCCCTTTCATTTAAGAACAGACTCAAGCCTTTGCAGTGAAATAAACAAACAAAAAGTATTTCCCAGAGGAATAATTTTCTCCTTCTCTAGGTAAGTCTCTCCCTTCCATCTTTACATTCTTGTATTACTCTTGAAAAGACACTGACAGCAGACTGAAGGCACTGTCAGACAAAAATTACTTCTGCAGCAGACAGGAATTCAATCTTGTAACACTTTTTTGATCAGATAAATTTTTTGTAGACCCTTTCCTAAAATGGAAAGTATTTTTTTAATCACATTCATCTTCTGGCAAAACGAGCCTCACAATTTCAAAGGCGGCTTGCAAACAAGATGGTTTATTGGAGAGGAAAATGATAGCTTACTGGCTTTTGGACTGTCAGAAAAGAGGAACACAATTAAAACATTAGCCATCCACCATTAAACAGAAAGACTACAGTAGACAGGTATTTGCCAGAATATCTCCTAACACTAAAACCATAACTACCTGGTTTGATGCTTCACAAATAAAAGGAGAGAAAAGTGAATCTGAAGGAGAAATTGTTTTAAGTGGAAAGTAGTGTTTCAGGCTAGATATAACATACTTGTGATGGCAGAACTGAACTAGTCCCACTGCAAGCAAAACACTTCAGTTAAGGACTAGTAAAAATCCAGCCAGGGCTGTCCCAAAATATTCCTGTTCTGTAACAAGTAATCCACCACAATATAATACATTTGAACCTCACAGTTTGCACTGCTGCTCTAAGCATGCTTCACTAATGAATAAAAGCACTAAAGTTGATGTATTAGCTGGTTTTGGAGTTTTTTTTTCTCAAAGAGAGAAAAATACTATTGAACAATAAAGAAAACCTTAAATAAAAGAAAGCCTCAGGAAAATTATCAAAAGAGCATTTTCCTCAGCAACACTGTAAAATAAGGGCAACAAAATATATATTATATACAGTGTATATAAATGTATATTATATACAGTGTATATAAACTTTTAATTTCATTTTTTATACATACCTGTTTTACCAAGCATACTTCCAGACTAAATAAAACAATGCTATCGGAAGAAGTTTACATTTGAAATATCTTTTCACTTTAAAACACTGTGACATGACAGTCAAGTTTTACAAGCTGATAAAACACCTCTGTTATTGAGCAGAACTACTCTTCAGAACATTTCTACAACTTCATCTTTGTGTCCAACAATACATGCAATGTGGAGTCTGACAAACAATATCTATTTGGCTATCTCTTACTGTTTAAAGGCTTTAATAGTATTTTGTGTAGATAACTACACTGCATACAAATTCTTTGTCATTTATTTTGGTGGTGATGTATGTAGAGTTCGGTGTTAGCCACAGCAAATGCAATTTTTTAAAGGAAAACTACAATTGCTTATTCCTGAAACCTGCATTTTACACCTTTTGAGCATAAGCAGATAAATTTTCAGTGTCACCATTGCTGAGATTTCCTGCTATTTTTATTTTCTACTGACAGAATACTCAAAGCTTGACAAATGTTGTAGAACAGACATAGATATTAAAAGCTTCAATTTATAGCAAATAGTGACAGTTTGCTTTTGCTGCTCATAAACCAAAAATCTAAGAGGTATAAATAGAGGAAAGGTGGCAACAAAACACTTAGATAGATTTTTAAATAATTCTACAAGCAATGATCATACAGAGCAACATATCTGCTTTCACTGGGCATATACAAATCAGCAGGTTTATGGATCTTGAAATAGCCCTTTTAAATTTGGCTTATATATATAAAAAAAATCAGGTACCATATGTGTAAGTGAACAAGAAGATCAAAAAGATAAAATGTATAGCATATCTAACCACGCCTTTTTGAACTGCTGGGCTTTGCTGTGAATATTGCTACTCTGCTAAAGTTGTGCTTATGTTTGATAGTAGTGTCTGTCACCTCTCCAGCTTCGGTCCCTAAAATGGTTCTTTCTCCTGCCTCACTCCCCTCTCTTCGGCCACCATAAAACGTGGGTAAGAACTACCAGTGAAGCTCTTCAACACTCAAAAAGTTTATATCTATCTTTCAATAAGCATATCAAATACTTTATTTCAGCATACAGGTCTCTCAATCTGATTAATTTTAAGACCTTTTGTGCAAGAGTGACGTAGTTGTCTGAGATGCTGAGGATCCATACATTCTTGTTATTAAATATTGAATTGCTGGCTGCATTTCCTGTAAATTAATAATATTAAAAAGGGAAAGTATGAAGGATAAGGAAGGAACTTATAGCTACCACTTCATGATAAAGACTGTGTTTCAGACAGCTGAAATACTTGGTATTTATGATATCTGGCATCACTGTACTTCCCAGTTCCCACATTCTGCCTACCCTCTGCACCTGCAGGAAGGCTGAGGTAGCTGGAATATGACGGACCACACCTCACAAAGGACCTAAACAGGTCTGTGGTTGGGCAGCTTCCCCTGCCTGATGGAGCTTAAGGTGTCCGACCTCCTCGCACTGGCTCAAGAAAACATGACTTACTGGGTGGCAGAAATTAAATATAAAATCATCTTCCCCTGAGATCATAAATGAACACATTGAGTAACTATTCTGTGACTGCAGTGTCCTGTGCTCCTGACCTGGCTACCATGCACCGACAAACAGGTCTGACAGTACATTTAACTCCTTAAGAGATTTTCCCTTATTTTTTTACTCCTGTTTCACTGAGAATTTTTTCCCCCCAGGTATTCTACTCTAACTAACAGAAGACCTGCCTGTGCTTGAAAACCTGCATCAGTAAGTCTGCGTTCTGCACAGTTGACAGTAAGCATTTTTGCATATATTTTCCTGTCACTGCACTGTGAAAACTCCCATCACAAGCAAAGCACAGCACACGCTACTTCGCTCTCCAGTAACTTAAGAATTTCTAGTAAGGCTAACTGTCAGTACATCACTCTTCCAGGAAAATATCTTTTACTTTTGTTATAATATGCACAGTAATTGCCTCAACAAGAGCAATAATCCTAAAGTTATATGCTTGATGCATTACTTTTGGGTTTTTTTCTTACCTTTTCCTAGTGATCATCTCTGGGAAAAAAAAAGTAATACTGAATAACAAAACACTGAAACTATTTATTTTGTCTTTTCACACTGAAATTTCCAAGGATGATTACAGAAGGCAATTTTTCAGGCTTCACTGCTGCTTCCAAAGTCTCCAAAGCAAAAATCTTTTGAAAGTCAAACTTGACAAGAGCAGAAAACAACCTCATAAGGTAGGCAAAGTATGCTGTGGCACATTTCTCTACTGCAAATTGCTGTTTTTGCTTACTAAGCAAATTGGGAGTGTTATACTCACATTCTTTCATGACAAAGTTGTGCTTTCAGCTACATGAGGACATTTTAAAATCTCTTCACTTTTATTTTTACTGCATTTTTAACTTAACTTTTAATTTGCTTTTAAAGTAAACAAACTTCTTTCCCTTCTCCACTCATCTACGTTAAAGAGTCTTCAGGGTTGGGACAGAAGATTATTAAAAAAAAGTTAGAAAACCTACTTGCAGTGTCTAATGTGTAGCTCACACCTTCATCTAGTGAAACATATGCTATGAAGTGATGTGATGAGTGAAATAAGAGGACTACAAACCCATGACAAAGGTTAAGACAGTGGAGGTTATTGCCTTCCAATGAACTCTGCTGAGAAAGCTGAAAGCAAACTGAACCTGCATTCCAGATTTCATATTTCCTTTAGGAACACTTAAAGATCTCCAGTGATGAAAGTAGTCAATTTGAGAATTTGAAACTTTTTTGTCTTATTCTCACTCAAGGTCACACTTTTTTTCCTTCTTCTTCAAAGACTAGCTTAAAAATATTTCACCACATTTTTTCAGGGAAGACCCCTCAACTTCATCCATCTTTCCTCGTAACTGCTTCCTTGTGAACTGTTTTAACTTTTGACTTTGCTTGTTCCTCTGCTCCGGACTTTCTCTAATTGGTTCTCACCTTTTTGCAGCTGGATACATACCCTAAAATAGGGCTGGCAGAACTGAGTACAGCAGGTACATTACTCCTTCTATGTCACATAAGGCACCCCTGCCGTGGTGTGGCGGCATATGCTGACCATCTGTGATTCCAGAGCTCATTCTGCAGATCCAGTGCTTAGCAGTAATTCCCTACCATGTATTCCTTCAATCAGTATTTTACACTCAGCCCTGCTGAACTGCAGGCTATTCTTTTCAGGACATAGTACTATCTGTACTTGAAATGCTTTTCTATTTTCCAAAATCATCAAGGGTGATTTATTTATTGTAACTCTGTCTCCTGCTCTGTTATTTTCTCTTCAACTCTGCTAATCACTTTATCATGCTCTCATGCCTACAGAAAAAATACTTATCAAATATATAAGTTCCCAGTTTTTCAGAGGAAATCTTTCTACACAAATTAACTGTATGACTAAACAATCATTAGGCAAGCAATGGAGCAAGTAGAAGAAAAAGAAAAACAATGTCTGATATAAATACTGATATACCTTGTCTCGGTTATTCATGGTCTCACACACCTTTTAATTTCTTCCCTTTATTCTCAGCTAGCAACTGCTCATATTGCAATGTCAGGACCAAGCAGTAGAAGGGAACGTGCTTTAACCTTTTGTGCAGTAGAGCAGAAACTTCTCCCAAACAAGCAAGAGTGTGGGAAAGACAATCAGACCTGGACTATAAAATGGGATGAAAAACAGCACCCAGGAAATCTCTGCTTCAGAGAACGACTGAAACATCTGATTCTTCCCACTGCACTAATGAGTATTCTAGGAAATCAGCCATTGCCTTCGGCTCAAGAAAACAGCTGAAAACTTGAAAATGTTCTTAAACAGTCACAGTCATTCTGAAGAGTTGTTTTCCAATGAAGACACCTGCACTTTGATCCAGTTAAGTACAAAAATTAACACCCAGCAGGAGCAAGCCTGGCAGGTGTAGGAATCCATAGCTAATAAATAAATTATACAACACCTCTATTCATGGCCCCCGAACAACAAGCACATCAATGACAAAGAGGGAGTCAAAGAGGAGGTATAAAGCTGTAAATAGAATATAGATTGGATAACGTGAGTAAGGTCTTGGATGAATTAAGTCTTCTTGAAAATTTTTGAAAATTCTTGCAGCAGAAACTGAATAGATTTTTGAGCAATCAGGACTTGAATCCTGATGCTGTTCCCTTCACAATACTCTGAAGATCTGGCCATTCTCTCATGTCCATATAGGAGAGCATAATTTCCCTCTGCCTTTGTCACTCCTGTCAGGAAGTTATCAAAAATAATTCACCCTTCCTCACTGCCTTGTCCTCAATTTTTAATTTTTGATTTCTCTTTAGTTTGCTCTACCCAACTTCAACCTGATAGGAAAGAACCATCTCTTCCCCCCCTACCAACCCCATTTCCTCTGCCATATCAAGGATGTTACCTTTATTGCCCCATCCACCTATTTCCTACATTGTCCTGGTTTCTGGGACACAGTTAGCTTTTGTCTTAGTAGGTGGTACTGCATTTAACACAAGATTTATGTTGCTAACACGCTGCTGTTTTGGTTGTTTTTCAGTAGTGCTTACCCAGGTCAAGGGCTTTTCAGTGTCTCATGTTCTGACAGTGAGAAGCTGAACAAAAAGCTGGGAGGAAGCACAGCTGAGACAGCTGACCAAACTGGCCAAAGGGATATTCCACACCACAGAACATTATGTCCAGTGTAAAAACTGGGGGAGCCATCTGTGAGAGACTGATGGCTGCTCAGGGATGGGCTGAGTGTCAGTCAGCGGGTGGTGAGCAATCATATTGTGCATCATTTGTTTCCCTTGGGGTTTTATTCCTCTCTCTTTCTCATTGTAATTATTAGTGCTATTATAATTATTATTAAAATAGTTTACTTTGTTTCAATTATTAAACTGTCCTTATTTCAACCCATGAGTGTTTACATTTTTCCTGATCCTCCTCACAATCCCACCTGGGGGTGGGAAGTGGGGGATGAGTGAGTGGCTGCAAGGTTGCCAGCTGGGGATAAACCATGACACAAATAGAAAACTCTTTATGTGCTTTCACCAACCCATGTATGGACAAATCTCTTCTGACATACTATGGCAAGAATTATCTTGTTGTAACTCAACATTTTCAATAAGGACCCATCTATATTGTGAAGCATCTAAGCAGTTAACAAAAATAATAATGAAATTATAAAGCACTTTGGAAATGTTTATTCCCTTTGACATTTTGTCTTTCAGACTCCTCAGTTCTCAAGATTAGGAACTGTCTTGTATTTTGAATATAGTTCAGGACATTTTGGTATCATCCAAAATCTAATAATCACAACAGCAATAAAAGCAGTAACACATTTCAGATGCTGTCCTTAGAGACTTCATGTTTCAGAGGGTTCAGCCAATTAATGGAAAAATCAATGTTGCCAGTAATTGCTTTTAGAGTCAGTTGGTTCAACTTGTTCGAATATGATGTTATATTTCCACCCACTGGGTAAACAACCATGATGGAAAGCTCATTTGCATGGTTTTAGAACACACCAGCACAAACTGAAGTGATCTGCATGATTTGCAAGACCGACAACATGATGTTTTTGTCAGTGCATGTGCCAACATTAAAAAAAGCCTTCTCTGGTAACTCAGTATGGGAGAGGGTATTAGGAAACAAAAATCCTAATAGAACCATGTCTTTTTAGTTTTAACACATTGTGAGCTTCTTCCACCACTTAGTCAACAAAATTAGCATCAGTAGAAATTCTAAAGTGAGACGGATGGTTTAGTTACTGTCAGTAACATATTTCAGAGGTCTGTAACAAATAGCAGCATCAAATGAATAAATAATGTTCAAAGTCTAACAGCCGGCTTCCGTAACAGTGTGAAAATATGTAAATGTTACATCGCTTTACTCTTCAAACTGGCTCTCCTTTCATTCCTCAGAGACTCCTCTGTCAGAATAACAAGCTAAAAACAAAATATGAATGACAAGTGCACATACTGAGCTGATTGAGAACATAGAGTTGAACAGTAACCATATTAATCTCATCTCTCAAAGAGGCTGTGTGAATTCCAGGCAGAAATATTGATTTTGATCTAGTCTACTGCAGTGTAGATTGCTAATTGGAGTTAAAAATCTATGTGGAGTGCTTTCCTAAAAAATGGCAACTTTCAGCACTTCTCTTAGCTCAATTAGGACACCTAGAATTTTATACTTATAACCTATTAACATTGTCAAAAGCTTCTGCTATCTGTATACATCTTTTTCAAACATCCGATTTGTGAACTTTCAGCATATAAATAATCATAGCCAAAAGATATAAGAAAACTGTAAATGTTATCAGTGACTTTACCCTTGATCTGGATTTTTTCAGTGAAGCGAGTGTGTGGTGGGCAGGTCGATGGCGGTGATTCTGTCCCTCTGCTCTGGTCTTATGAGGCACCACCTGGAGCACTGCATCCAGCTCTGGGGTCCTCAGCCCAGGAAGGACATGGACCTTTTGGAGTGAGTCCAAAGGATGGCCAACAAAGTGATTAGCAGGCAGGAGCACCAACTCTATGAGAAAATCCTGCAGCCTTTCAGTACTTGAAGGTGGCCTGTAAGAAAGAGATCCTTTCAGGAGGATCTCTTGCCATAGGACAAGGAGTAATGGTTTTAAACTAATAGAGGGTAGACTCAGACTTAAGATATAAGGAAGGAGTTTTTTACAATGAGGATGGCACTGGAACAGGTTCCCCTGAGAAGTGGTAGATGCCCCATCCCTGGAAACATTAAAGTCAGCTTGGGAAGGGCTCTCTCTCCCTGAACAGTATCTCCTACTGCCTCTTGGGGGAGGCTGCTGGTCTCAATGAGTCTGAGGTTTACCACAGAAAGTCTTTTCCTATGTCCTTAGGATGCCTACTGTCAAACGGGAGCTGAAGCAGTCAAACCACAGGTAAGATTAACCACAAATGAATGATGTTGTAAAGGTTTTATCAGAAAAAAACCCCAATATTATTTGTCCAAAAAGGTCAAGAATCATTATTTTATATCTAGCTATGAAAAACTCTCAAGCTACTAAATTAAACTGAAACATTTCATTTAGAAATTTCACTGTGAAAGGTTAGGGGAACAGTTGCCTAAACTCCAATTAGTGCTGTATCCCGTGATTTTCACACACTAATTCACAAAGGCCCATTTTAATTAAAGGAAAAACGCCAGGTCACTTTTGTTGGCATCATTAGGTGGAAAAAACCTCCATGACACCCAACAAACCAACAGCAAAAAAAAAAAAAACTCAGCAGGCACAAGCAGCTGTTTACCACTCTCTAATGCTGTAAATAACAATTACATTAAATCAAGGTTCAGGAACAAGGCCCAAAGTTTCAGCCAGTGTTACTCTTTACTGACTCTAAAAGTTTCTGAGATTGTAATACCAAGAGCATTAAGCATCTCCCCTCAATAGAGTAGGTTCACAGGAAACCAAAGGATATAATAAAATTGATGACAGTATCTCCTTGGCTGCTATTACAAAAGGACTGACCAAGGGTAGTTATTGGCCCAAATTGTCCATTATGTTGGTTAAAAAATAAGACTGAAAACTTTCAGCCTTCCCTGGTAAAATTGATGTCACGTTGTTCTGAGAGGGAAAAGGGCTGTCTGCCCTCTGAAGGAGAAAGGAAAGGTTAAGCTTTCCAAGTGGTCCATCTTTCATCCCCAAAACAATTGTGCTGACAGTAAACCATGAGCCTGCCACCAACTGGAGACCCACAGGCAGCAAGAAGTGTCACTGCTTCCAGAGACTTAACGAAGAAATTAACACCACTGGCTTGCTATTAGCCTGTAAATGCAAACCCATCCTGGTCTCTCAGTAGCTTCCAGCCAGTCTGCCTCTTTTTGTGCTGGATATCCATCGAGAGACACCTTCTAATTACAAACTCCCAGAAAGTCCACCCAGTATCTTTTATCTACACTGCTTGTGCTGGCAGAACAGATGGGAGAGGCTGTTTGGAGAACCACGTGCTTCTCTCAAACTGCCACCCACCCAAAGGTGTAAAATGTTGGACTGCACACAGAAAATCCCTTTGCTAACCACAGACAAACACTCTTACACAGACAGTTTGAGGCAGGTCAACCCTCTCAAATCAGTGCACGGTTTGACATTCGCTGCTACTGAGCTCTAAGGTTTCAGAATCCAGTCACTTCAGGTATTTTTCTTGTTCACCTTTTGCTATAGCAAAAACTTCCAGTAACCACCATGTGAGCACTGATTTCTGTTATGACATCACTTTAGAGAAGCACACCAGGCATACAAAGTGCTACGACAAGTTGGGAAGAGGCACAGGGTTAATCTGTGAGAAGAGCTTTTGTTCTGCCCAAGAGAAAATGAAGTTGAACAGTGAACTTTCATTATGATCCTGTTCTGAACCACTGTATCACATGTTGTGTAAAGGAAAAAGACCTTTTATAATATCCTGCTGGAAAGTTAAAAGAGAAGGCAACTCCCACAACCTGGCATATCACTCCTAAACATTTAAGCACAGGAATTAAATGAACAAATATCAGTGTGGAAAAATATTTTACTTAGTTTATGTAAGGACAAGCTCAGACAAAAGCTGGATATATAAGCTGGCCAAAAAAGAAATTTTTAGGATTTTTCCTTATGGATACTTACACTTGGCCAGCAAACCCAGCCAGAAACCTCCCCAGAGAGATAAGGTAAAGCAGGTATTGCACCATCTTTCTTCTGGCTTTCCTTATTTCTCATTTTGACCCATTTTATTTGTAGAATTACGCCTACATGGAGGATTTCACTCTTGCAACAGTATTTCCTCCTTGGATCACTTGAAATCTAAACAATTTTGGTGTTTTGCAAAATCTTTTGATAAACACAAAGATGCTGCACTTCTTTGGGAACAGGGAGTGCACAGCTGGGACTGTGTCTTTTGTTTCAGTGCAAAGCAATTGCTGTACCTCAGGCCTTCTACAGGCAAACCACAGTCATGGAACAGTGGCCACAAAGCTTTTTGTCATGCAGATTTGTCATGGTTAATTTTTGCACTGATCTGTTTGTTTTTTTCTTAAATTGCTTTCTATTTAATTATAAACAGGAATCTTGAGTGTATTTCAGCAAGACATGAAATAATAACACCTCAAAAGGGACTGTTCCTTCATTCAACACCAAGACATTTATCAAATGCAAAGTGTTACCACAAGGTTTACACCCAATTTCATTAGATTCTAACTGCTTTTTACAACAAGTGAAAAAAATTCTGTATCCTGATGCAAATGGCAGCACAGTAACCTGTTTCTAAAGTATTCACAAAGCAAAAGATTTCAGCTACAGTATCAGACTCCTAGGGCTTCATAAAGACCCAACCAACTTACAACTATTCTACACTGCTAATGTGGAAATGTTTTAAGCTATATTTTTCTTTCTCAAAGCTTGATATATACACAGTATGTACCACCCTAGGTTCCCTTTTGAATACTTGCTACAGAAAGACTTTTGAATTCTACTGGAAATAAAGATGTCTGGCCTGTGTACACAGATTAGACAATGTTTATAGACCAGCCAGCAGATAAGGTAACTCTGGCTATCTTACAGTCACTCCAACTGCACATCATGTTGGTAGAAAGCCTCCCCATTCTGCTTTTTTTTTTTTATTTTAGCAAAAGTCTTGTTGCCCTGAAAAGCTTGGAGGAGGTGTAAGACACTACGCACTCCATAGGTACATAACTGATTTTTGTAACTTTGCTAGGATATCTGTGGGTAAGCCTTAAAAATGCACTATAAACATGTTTCACCACCATATGATATTTCTAAAAGAAACAATTTATAGTTGTAAGCTGGAGAATGGATAAGCCCCTTAGAATTTAATTAAATGCACAGGCCTAATTTTTCAATGTATTCCCCTTTTTCAGGTAAATAAAACATTTTTTAAAAAGAACAGCAAACAATTATATATAGAAAATATGTACTGCTACTAAACCTTTTGAAAGTATTCTTAAATGTAAACTGAAAATACATGTTTTTAAGAGATGCTGATAAGGGTTTTGGAAAATGCTCCATGGATCATTCTAAAATTTAGAAAAATTTCCAATATAATGTCATGATAAAATGGGTAGGAAAATGTATTGAAGCAAGATGTAAGAATAGAGCAGTTCATCTATACTGCAACCAGTTATGAATAATTTTAATAAATATGCAAAGACTACATTCTGCCACATCAAACAGCTAGTCAGTTGTAAACCTACAATACATTTTTAGGCTATAGTATGTGTGTATCTAGAATTACATAATTAATGATGATCCTCATGAATACAGTAATTTGGATTCTGCAATATCTACATTTTGCATCAGTTCATCCCATAATTCATTTTGATAATCTCAGATATTTTACCCATGAATATTATTTTTACAAATTTATTTTTAACACAATTTTTTAAAAAAATTCATGTCAATAGACTTCTGCACTACAACGCCCATTGTTTTCTCCATCTATCCTTCTCTGGGTAAAGAATGAATTGAAACTGAGTTAATGGAGGTATTTACTGAACAACAGGTAATTTCAGCACTAACCCAAATATACACAGGAAAGTGGGAGAATATTTATAGACAAGTGAGTGTGTAGAGACATGTAGACCACAAACATATAAACCTTTCAGAAGTCTACCTCTATGCTTTTATCAGAAACACAGGAGGTGTTTCACCTCATCCTAGTCCAGACTCCTTACTCTTCCAATACACACACTCTTCAGTGATCATGTATATTCCCATGCCAATGTACAAATGTTTAAGTGAAAGCAGCCCTTCTGATTCCCAGCTCCATTGTCTGTGAAATATATGGAGAGGAAGATTTGGTGTGAAATACATCCTAGTATTATCTAATATCACAAATCAATCCTTTACAGGGAAATAAGAATTACTAATGTTCACCCTTGATACGAGGGTCTCATTTTCTTACACATAAATGCTAATGCCTTCTTCAGTGAGGAAATAATGAAAATGACTCACTACTTACTTTGTGAACACATGTAATCCTGACTCTAGCAAACCAAGTTTCGGAGTATTAAAACTAAACATTAAGCTTAATGAAGCAATGAAACTAATTTGATGAATAATTGTACAGATTAGTGGATACAGGAGTTGCCAAACAAAGGGAATATGAAGTTTCAATTACCATTCCTAACATCATAAGCCACAGAATACCTGGCATTTATATGCTGATAAGCAAATATTACTGAAAAAAATAATAATCAAGTATTGCAATACTTAAAAAGAAGCAAACATCCGTACCGCCATAAATCAATGGGAAGTCCAGCACAACACCAATGTGTAAAAGGCCATTGTTTATCTCTGCAAACTGAAGTAGCAAAATATTTGATTGCTCAAGTCACTGCCACTAGTCTAATTGAAGATGCATCTGTGGGTTTCAGGTTGGTTGACAACAACCTTTACTTACATACTCTCCTCCATTAAACAATGTGGGATGTACAGATTATTGCAACGCTTAAATATATATTTGTCCCATCCAAACTTATGAATCTATGCAGCGAATCAATTGGAATTGCAGCCAGATGTGGACCATGGGTACACCTGAATCCCTAGGGCAATCCAGTTGGTAGTATCTCATCATGTGAACGGGACCGTACTTAAGTGGAAAGCAGGAAAAAAATGAACGAATCTGGAAGAGATTAAAATCTCACTATAGCATGGATCTATAGAATAGTCTCAAAACTGAAGCAAAAAGTAAACAAATTAATCAAAACCTAAATTGTGAAATGCCAGACTGAATTCACAAGAATTTTACCTGCAGAAAGAAATTATTTTGTCTCAATTCCCACAGTAAAACTGCAAATTAAAGGCAACCAACAAACAAAAAGGAGTCAATATTACTAATTAAAAAACAAAACCAAAAAAAGCAAAATGGCTCAGTGAGGAAATCTGTAGGCAATATAGCATAATTTGATGTACCAGTGTGTAAAACTGGTTTTGAACCACCTCTCCTAGTTATAGCAAAAGTATCACACCAGAGGCCACCTCAGATGCATCAGGTCAGGTAGAGCAAGTATCTAAATCCACCAAACAGAATTTACCCTCAACAGCTTTCAATAAAAATGCAAGGTACAAGAGGCAACCTAATGAAAACAAAAGCATAATCTGTCCCTCAAGTTTTCCACATTAGTGATTAGAGCAGCTCTTGACTCTTTCCATCAGTGGTAAGTCCCATGGAAGGGGCTGTGGGACTTTGGACCTAAACTCTGCTTGACCTCTGGGTGCTGAAGAGTAGATCTTTATGCCTTTGTCCTGTCTAAGGCACTCAAGAAACTCCTGGTGAAGTTATGGAAAACAACGGCTAGGTAGTTTTCACACTGGGACTGAAGTGAGCCGAGTTCCCAGTGAAGGGAACAAACAGAACTGTGTGCTCCAATGCTGGTCTGCCCCTGACTGCCTGACTTCTCACCAGCCATCTGGCCTGCCAATTCTCCACTGCAAAATCCATGTATGCCTTTGTCTACTGGATGGTTTTCGGGAGGTTATGGCCCTAAGGTGAAGACAGCATGTTTCGTGATTTTTGAAAAGTTACTAAAGCTACACATGAGATCTCTGACAGACATGGAACTGGGTTCTATCTTACACCTTGTCTGCTTCTGAATACCTCTCCAATTTATAGAAGGACTTGAAACTCAAATGCCCACTTCACTAACCATCCAGCAGATGCTTCCAAATTTACTCTGGGAGTACTCTGAACTACTTAAGTATTTCAAGCAAGCCTCCTTAGACACTGTCCAAATCAGAGCCTTTAATCCACAGAATTTAACAGTTCTTTTAACTGTAGTTTTATATAGTCTAACAAAAAGCTGTCCCAAATATGGACCAGTCCAAACCTCAGTCTGCCTTTAAATCACGACCAGAGAAGATCAGTCCTCTCTATTCTGAATGCAAATGCTATGAGTAGCAGCCACATAAAAAGTACACAGAGATGGTTAGTTATTTTGACACGTTCATGAGAAACACAAAAGCTCAGAAATTCCACTTCTCATTATAGATTTGCCCCAAAAATAAAAAGAAGATAAAAATCTACTCTTCAAGAAAGATTCACACAGGTCAAACTGGAAGTAAGCCAGCAAAGAAAACAAAAGAAAATGCGCAGCTGCAGTCAGATTTTAGCATTGACTACTGGACGTTTTCAGTATGTTTTAAAAGCACCACACCTTTAAAGATGTATCTAGAAAAGAAGTAAGAGAGCTGTATCTAGTTTCCTTACACCTTACATCCACACCAAAGTGAACAACCCACAACAACCATTTTCAGCCATAGCTCACTTAAACTGAAATCAGACCAGAGAGGCAAATAATAGAGGTTACAAGACAGCAGCATTTCTATAAGCAGCTCATCCCACAGGCAGACTTATTTTCAGTCACACTTAAGACCACGAACAGAGAAAAACATAATGTTCAAGTTAAATATGTTTCTCCTGGAAAAGCATTCATTGAGTGGAATAGGGAACAGTATGGTTTCTTTTGTATTGTCACAGTTCTGCATCACTTGGTAGCAATCCAGAAACATCCTTTCTGGTTATTAACAGAGAATGAATTCAATCTCCCTTCAGTTATTTTTTATTACACAAAACATATGAAAGCTACCTGCAAGAATTCCATTAATGAGACTTGCGTATTTTCAGCATCACCAGATTCATGTGAAACACAGGCTGTCAGAACTTTTTTCCTCCCCTATTTTCTGAACACAAGAGAATTCCAGACTTCCAACTAGCTTATTGATGCTAGGTGGGGTTAATTTTTTAGTTCTTAAAAGCACCTGTGCTCTCTTCATAGGAGGTTTGCTTCACTGGTGCATGATATAGACTCAGGTTCTCTGCCTCATGCCTTCGGACACATGGGTGAGGGGCTGATGTAACCAGACCCTGGAGCTTAAACTGTTTCAGCTGGGCCACCTCTGCTGTGGCTGCACTCCTGTCCTCTGGGCTACAGCCGGCTGTCAGGCACTGAGTTCAAGGAGGTAATTCAGACTAAAACTGCCAAAAAAAGTTTCCTGCTGTATCAGCCCCTGAACACCCTTGCTGCATGGTCACATGAGAGCCAGCACCAGCTGGGGCACAAAGGAGCCTGGCATCAGCAGCAGCAGTGCCCAAGGGCCCAGCCCTTCCCCTCTGGACCTCAAGAGCATGGCTTAGTTATTTGCTTTACTGTCTTGGTCCTTGAGGTGTTCAGTTGACAATAGGGACAACCGAAAGTGAGTCTTTTTTCTCGTGACTGCTTGACTTACATATATATTTATGTATGTATGTATGTATGTATATATGTATTAAAAAAAAGAAGAAAAAAATCCTACACTAAAGGTAGCAATTGTGTCATGGTCATGAGTATTTTAATGAAAATGCAAGCAGAACCTCTGACTAGCAGTAAATGCAATACACAAGTGTCAAAAGCATGTAGTCTTGAATGATCTTTTCCATGCCACTTTGTTCACCATATTAAGATGCTAGTTGTTCCTTTGATTTATCTGATAATAAATTTTTTATGACTAGTGAGTCTCATAAAAATTGCTCTGGTGCTGACTACTTTGATTAATAAGACCAAAGAATCGAAACTGTCAGAAATTCACGGGCAAGAGTAAATTACTGCCAAACATAGATTTGATATTCCATAAAATATAGACTAAAAAAGGTTGATTTGGTAATTTTATCTTGCATCAATTTGCTTGATATAATTTATATTCCGGATCATCACTGTCATTCTTTGCATACCTTTCCTTTTTTAAAAGTCAACAACAGTGTAAATCTGAATTTTGGAGAAATGAACATGAGACAGAACATCTCAATACCCAAAGCTCACATCTGGAATTTAGCTTGGACATTATATCCAGTTGAAAGGTGACCAGAATCCATGTTCTAAAAGTTACAGCTTTTTAAAGCAAAATCCCTTTTACATTAAGAATCAAAACTGACACATATATATTCATGCCTAAATCCTATTCTAAAACTGTGATCTTTCTTCTTTATAGGTAGCAGGTACTTGCAAAGCATCTTTGAAGAGTTCTGGATCCCATTCTCTTACCTTGGATAACTCCCAAAACATTTAATGTGCAGAAAGTACCACAAAATTGGACGCTGAAGCAGGTCAGAGGTAGTAATCTGGGCACACATGTGAACAGAGATCAAGCATGAACTCTTCCTGCCAAGAGGAACCATACTTACAGCACCGGGTATTTGATTTGCTCCATTTACTTCTGCATATATTTACCATCCTGTGACAGCAATTTGGTGCGAGATGTATCTTTGTAGGATTGAAAACCTACCTGATCAAGATTTTCTATAAATAATCAAAAGGATTTAGGGAATCACTGTTCCACATTCGGTGAAACAAATGCTACTATTTACATTCAGCACTGGAGACAGCTTCTTAAAACATGTGGCAAAACTATGAAGAGGGCTAATACTCCTGCATTTATTATTACTGCTTTTGTGAAGCTGGAGCAAATTAAATGGTCAGTATACTATGTAATTCTATTTAGTGTTTATGCTCCTGTGCACTTCACTTTAGACTACAATTTCTTTCTCCAATCAAGTATAATAAAGAAGAAAAATTACAGGGTATTTTTTTCCTGGCACATTTGATACTCATTTTCAGTATATCAGATTTTTAGGGTTCAATAATTAAAATGGTTTGGTACAGAATAGAAGCAAAAAAAGGCATTGCAAAGATGTAATCAAAAGGTGTTGCCTACACAGGGCCTAAAGTCGACTATCCCCAGCTTTAACAGTAGAGCACTTCTTGTTTGGTCAGAGGAAAGCATTGAAATGCAGTACTGAGAAATCCTGTGTCATATATAGCGGAAGTTCTTGCTTTTCAGCTTATACTTTTCAAAAAGGTGTTAATGTCAATGAGAAAAATTTAAAGTGAAATGTGATCCTAACCATTTTCAACACACTGTTATAGGTGTAAGGCGCTGTAAAAGTGCATATAAACGGGATGACAGTGATACCTGCTAAAATAAAACGGCTTTTAAGAAGTTTATCAGAGCTTGTATTACAAGTGGCTAGAGCAAATTACACCAGAATAACTCCAACCTCAGCCTTCCCCTGGATAAATGGTTGATAAAGGCAATCATAAAATTAGGGATGCCTCTCCATCTAGCTGATAGCCCTCATCAGAAGGATAAAAATATTGCCAAAGATCACACAAAACCCTGAAATAATGTGAAACTGAAGGAAGAAACTGGAGTTCAATAAAAACCAGCATGCAATAAAACAGATACGACTGCATAGAGAATAGAAATTGCAGACAGATCTGCTTGATTATTAAAGCGCCACTTTTTAATTTATTTCTCAAATAAAACCAGCAAATGTGTGCAGTAACTCTTTTTGTTTGGTTATAAAGAACCAATCTGAAGAAGAAAACAAGAAAGCAAATCAACCAAATTTTGAAGAGTACAAAGGGTTAAGAGACCACTATGTACTGTTAGCTACACCACTTTACCAGAAACCCCTTATTATGTGGAAAAGTGGTATTTTCCACATTAGTCCTCTACTAGTATTGTTCTGTCTGCCATTTCCAATCTGTTCTTCGCCCCCTTGTCATATCATGGATTTTCTTTAGAATGCTCTACTCCTTTTTTGCCTACTGTGAAGTCCAAATTTTGCTCCCTGCAATATCGTCTCCAACAGACAAAAAAGGCCAAATCAAACCACCCAAAACAAAATGACAACAAAAAAACCCAAACAAACCCCCACAAACAAAAAAGCAAACAAACAAANAACCCCCACACACAAAAAAGCAAACAAACAAACAAACAAAGAAACCCAACCCCCAAACCAGATTAGGCGAGTTACCCTCAGAGAGTATCAGCTGAATTTCTGAATTGCATGTATTTTGGACACAATGCCTTTGGTTAGCAACAACACCCCCCAGAAATGTTGAGAAAAACCTCTTTTGGGTTGAGATGATGGACTCACCATGCCCACAGCAGTCAGAGCAGCAGAACACACTACTGGATACAAGGCTGTACAACTGTGGCAGTTCTGGTAAAGTCTAAAATCAGGCAATAAAACATCACCTTTGGATACGACAAAATGTCTTAAAATCCATCATGGATCATGCAATAACCTTCACACTGAGATTTTGCTCTAAAATACATTCTCCCAGAAAGTATCCCAAGGCAACTGGAGGACAATAAAAGAAAATGAATATGTTACTTTCCCTGGAAGCTTGCCCTACTAAGTTGTACCTTGCTTTCCTTTCCTTATCTGCTTGAATTCTGATCTCAGATAATTGAGGTGTCTGTATCTAAACACGTTTAACATCCCTTTAAAACTAATGACACCAGAATGAATTCAGCATCAGCCCCAGTGGATGTCAGATTAGCGAGTATGGGAATAAGAATTTACTACTTACCACACCAGCTGGGGTTGCTGCTGAATTCAGTCAAACCTTTCAGATGTAGCACTGAACTGTGAGCTGACAGTGCACTTCAGTTATATCATGTCTCTTGAAATGTTTTTCAGTGCTGACTGCATTCTGGAAAAATGTATCCACTTGTTTTTACCTCCTCCTATAATCCTAACCACACCATGTGGTTTATCTTGTGTATCTTATCCACAGATATGTAATTCTTCTTTCAGCTGCTTTAAAATACACTGTGTACAGGCACAGTTCATTAACGACCCAGGACAGCCTGTACCTTCACTGTTATCTTTCATCAACTTCCAGGTCATCAAAAAACAACTGTGTATTTGCTTCCAAATACCTGAGGAGAATATTTAATGACTCCAGGTCAGTTCTCTGCGGAGCTCACCAGAAACATTCTATTTGGCAATTGTCTCCCAAGACCTATCAGGGAGCTGATAATTCTTCTTAGTGTTTTATTGAAATTATGCACTGCTCATTTTCTAATGACAATGTTGTGTAGCTGTACAAGCTAAATGCCTCACAAAATTCTATGGTTAAAGAGTTGCCTGGACCAATCAAATTTATAATATTTAATATTTCTTTAGGGAAAAGTTCTCAAAATCACAGGCATATTTTAAAGTGTATTAATAACATTCATATGGCAGTCACTTTATATTATCACTAGTAGAATCCCATGTCTCTTTCTCACTATTTAACCTGAAACTAATCTCAGAGTAAACTAGTTCATAATAACCCAATTTGGTCTATTTACCTTCCTTGATGCTGGAAAGATACTTCTGTCACTTTTTGGGCCTTTCACTGACACAGTAATTTAATTAAGACAGAACCTGGGTGAGCCCAGACTCGGTCAGTCAAGTCTTCTAAACCTTCTGGGTGCATGCCCAGAGGCTTGGATGTTTAAAACCATTTCTCACAACAAAATGTTGGTCAGGCTTCTACTTGAGGGACTGAGAAATAACTCATCTTCCCTAAATTATCACCCAGCTCGCACTGAACAGAAGCATAACAGAACATGACTTTCCTTCCCTCGTCATTATTAATAATCTATCATAGTTCAGAAAAGGGCCCATCTAGTTTCCAAGATTTATCATAATCAGACAGTTATAAGCAGTCTCTCCACTGGCTAAGAGCCTAACAAGACAGATCCCACTTTGGACTGGCCCTCCTTCCCACTGCAGAAACTTGTTTCCATTTCCTCTATCATTTTTCCTGCCCAAGGTGCCACTTACCTGCAGCTGAACATCTCACTCTTTGTCTACCTGCTTAGACTCCAAGGTTCTAGGGGGTCTAAAAACCTGCTCTCTAGTCCTTGATCCTGCTGCATATCAGTGTCTTCTGTACACCTCTACTTGCTACCCATCATAATTACCACTGATTTTCAACTCAGCTTCCGATCTTGCCTTGCCATATACTTTGATCCAACTTTGTGTTGTTTCTCTACTCAAATCATGTGTCCTACTACTGTTTCCCTAGCTTTGATTTCATCAAGTCCTCAGCTTCTGCATTTAACTCACTTCATGCCAATTTCACTTCTAACATAGCTCCAGATATCTGCCCCAGTGACAAAAACCCTGGGTTATCATCCTTGACACGGTAAATGGATTACTGCATAATATTCTAAACTTTATATAAAGTTCATAGCAAAGGGAACAGCAGTATCAGTAGTTACACCAATATTTATATGTGCAGTATCTATATTTGTCAGATACATCAGTGATAGCTTTGGTTTTATTACATATCCATCTTAGCAATATATAAACAAAAATATACAGGCATAGTGTTTTTATTGTTTATCTTTTGACATGGGTTTCAGTTTGCTCTTCTTTAGGGAAGAGTTAGAGATTTGCATGTAAATGTTGTCTAAAGATGTCAGGACTCTGAGTCATCTATTTTCTCTGTTGGAAATAATGTACTAATATATTTATCAATTTTTAAAATACAGCCAATAAATACAACATGTGGCTGGAATACAAATCAGCATTTTCATATAAAATATACAGTACCAAGTCTTCAATACAACAGAACCAACGTAAATGACATTTTTATATTTCCCCACATCAGGTTGACAATAGATTTTTATTGGTAAATTTAAATTTTTTTACTGGTACGTGATCAAAATGTATGAATCAGGACTATTAACACTTGTTTACTTCTCAGCTATGATGGATCTTGCTTGTTGCCATCCTTTGAGAGAAGCTTAATTTGTCATGAGTTCATCTTCACAGGAGATGTGGCATCTGAGACTCCTACCTAACGTAGATCACTGAGGTAATCTTTTTTCCACTACCTTTACCCAGTCTTTGAAACCATGCTAAAATAAACGAGGTCACAGCTACCACTGGCACAGATGTTACATCCATGTTGGGGTCAAATGGTAAAGATGCCAGGATAAAAGTCACTGAAATGTTTAAGTGAGCTCCAGTAACAGAATGTTGGACACCAACACCACCTTATTTCTTGTACAGGCCCAGGACAATTACAGAGTGCAAATGAGAAGGGAAAAGAAGTACTCGTTAATGGTGCATGCTATGAGTGTATGAACATGAGCAATCCCTGTAGGAACAGTGAGAATATTGGTTCTAGACGTATCTGTAGAGCTGCATCTAAGAGAAAAGTAATGCATGAAGCCTTCTATCCCATTGTCCTGGTTTTGTCTGGGGTTAATTTTCTCCCTAGTACCTGGTACAGTGCAGGTTTTGGATGCAGGATGAGAATAACGTTGATAACACACTGATGGTTTGGTTGTTGCTGAGTAGCACTGGCACTGAACCAAGGACTTTTCAGGGTCTCACGCTCTGAAAGTGAGGAGCTGCACAAGAATCTGGGGAAGGGGGGGAACACATCTGGGACAGCTGACCAAACTGGCCTAAGGGGTATTCCACATGAACATCATGTCTAGTGTACAAACTGGGAGAAATTGGCTGAGAGGGGATTGCTGCTCAGGGATGGGCTCAGCCTTAGTCAGTGTGTAGTGAGCAATTGTACTGTGCAACACCTGTTGGGGTTTATTCTTCTCTTTTTTCATTACTAGTATTATATTTTAATATCAGTAGTATTATTATATGTACTTTGTTTCAATTACTGAATTGCTCTTAACTCAAGCTTCTTCATTATCTGATTGTCCTCTCCATCTCATGGGTGTACGGGAAGGAGTGAACAGCTGTGTGCTTCTAAATTGCTATCTCAGGTTAAACCACTACATCCACAAACTACCAAAGACTACCAGAGACAAAAGCAAAGAAAAATAAAGAAGATAAATGGCACTTATTGTGGCCTGTCTTTTTTAGCAAGGCAGGATAGACCCACACTATCCAAGTTTTTTAAATCTTTACTGACTTCTGCAGTTCATACAAACAGCTAAGGTCTCTGACTAAGCTCTGCCGAATTGGATCTACAGATGCTTCAAGCAACTGGTCTGTGCTCTTCTATATGACCTTTACTTCCCCAAGAAGTACAGGATACTAACCATTTGAAATTACATCTGAAATCAACTGTGCCCAATTCTTTTTGGTACCATCACAAGATTAGACAATGACTGGGTAATTTGATTTTACTTAGAGATAGCCAAAGAAAAGCATTCTCTCTAGGTAGCTCTACAGCCTAAGTGAAAAAAAAGGTAAGATTTTCATAACCCCAAATGATTTTTTCCCAATGAATGTATAACTTATATAATAAAAATTCTTAGGTCATGAAAAACTTCAGGTAATTTTAGACTACTGCACAAAACTGCCATACATGTTTATTTAAACAGGTTATTAAATGGAGGAATATGCATAATTATTCTTCTTCATATTAACATAAAATAGAGCCTTGCCTCCTTTAATGTCAGTGGAACTGTGCAGTTATCTTAATATATATGGGGGTGTCATCAGAATTTTTCACTCAAATACCAGATGTGATTGCAATGTCTGCCTACATCACATACACGCTGTCCTATGCCACAAGTAATCACGTCATGTACTCCTGCCCAACTGATCTGTGCTCACTGAAACAAGACTTTGGCCTTCATTTCTTCTGCTGGAAGACTATTTCTAGCAGAGGGTTATTTATTACCTTGCTCCCTAAATAGAGACCTTCCTTCAAATATACACCTGACCAGCTTATATTTGTTCCTATGTCCACCATTTTTTTATGCCTGAAATGAAGTTTCTTCCTCCCCCTCTCTCTTCCAATGACAGCCATGATCTCTGTATTAGGTTTGACTTTGCTGAATAAATCAAATACCTTGTAAATTTCCTCTTCTTTCTTCATTCATTTCACTATCCTATTATATTTCCACGCTTTGCCTGTTCCTGCCTGAATTAATCTTTCATGAACATAATGACCACAACTGAGAAATATTTCCTTTTCTGTACTGGAAAATTTCCACTCTTTTAGCCAAGCTCTGGGGATTGTGTTTATCTTTCTCTCCCTCTCACTCTAGCATATCGCACTGGTGGCTCGCCTGTAACTAATACACTCAAGCCTTCCTCTTTGTTTGCTAATTCTTCCTGTGTGGTATGCTGATTCTTTTCTATGCTGCTAGCTTTGCACCATCAGCAAACATAATTTAAATACTCCTGCTTTTGTGCTAGCATAAAAAAAATTGGATTCTTGGAGGTCCTAGACTGTGCGGCACAAGTAACACCATTTCAGGACTATCTCCCTTCATATCAGTTCAACCTGATGATGCCTCCATATGAACTGCTGGCAATTCCATTTCACAACGTGCTTCCCAAGAACCAACATATGGATTTTTGACTTGTTTGACCTCTTTTCCACTCCTTAATAGGTGGTTTTACTGATAATCACCTTTACATCATTGGACAGTACCAACCATGCAGCTGGCTTAACTTAAACAGGCTTAACAACTGTGGAATAAGATCATCAGTTATTTCAAGATATTATTTGCATTCTAGTGCACTACTCTGAGTATCTTGCCAGTCTCGAGTTGTTAAAAATAAATCCTGAAATATTCTTTATGAATGTAACCCAGAAGAGGAATCTGTTCCTCCACGACCTGTGTCTGCTGCCCCAGAAGCAGCTGCTGCATAATAGTGGGGTTCAGCACAACAACTCATTCCCAAAAAGCTGTGGAGATTGTCTCTACACAGAGGGCTGAATCAAGAATGGATTTCTCCACACTGCCACTACAATGGGGTTTTCAATTACAATGCTTAGCACAGATCAACCTGCCCAGGGAACCTATGTTCCAATGCTGCCAAACATTGATATATGCTCAGCACTGCATTTGTCAAACCATTTCCTCCACTAAGAGTTCATGTGTCAGTCATGAAAAAGCCTTGCTCTTCTACTACCTATCCTGATGGAAATGTGAAAAGTGCAACTTTCTTTCACAAAACATCTTCTTGAGCCTCTTGACTCCAAATTGACTGCCTAGTGGGGAAAACCTGCTTTCTAGAGATTTAAAAATGGTGTGACTGTTCTATCCCAATTCTGCCTCACTGGAATATGGTGATGGAACAGTGAAACAACAATCATTAGATAAAGTGTTAAAAGAGGATTGCAGGGTTTCAGGGCAGTTTAAAAATGCACTCAGGACCCAGCAATTTCTTTTGTTTCAGCTGGGATTACACTATCAGGTGTTGATGTCTGTAATAGAATGTGCTGTGATAAAATCAAAATCACTGTTCTTTCTGTTACAAACATGCAAAGAACAAGGTCCACATGAAGATGGATCAAGAGCACATGAATAATTCTAGAAATGTATCCAAAGACTAACTTTAAATGCCAGCAACCAAATCCACCCACTGACACCAATTGTACATCTCAGTTTTATCTCTTCTTAATCAAATCACTAATTATCTTACATAAATACTAAGGAACATCATAGAATTTTGTTCTTTATAGGAACTTAATTCATTGTTTTCTTTCAAACATTGAAGTCTGTCTGCACTTATCTAAGTACATTGTGACCACTAAATCACACAATACATCATCTCTTTGTCAGTATCCTAGACAGAGAAGATCCTCTGAGAATATGCTTACAACATAAAGGTCACTCTGAAAGTTGACTAAAGGCATGAATAAAAAATAAAACATTTAGTTAAGCCCTTTGAGGAGACAAGGTTGCCATTATCCTTCACTGTTTAAGGAAGTTGTTCAGCTGCTTTTCAACACTATTGTGACATCAGATGGAGAGTTTAATGGCAGCTCCTGAGTATATATAGAATCAAAGCCAATATTCAGCTTACTAAAGTTTCAGAAAGTTACACAGCAGTGAGAAATTAAGAATCATTATATACTTGGCAAACTGACCTATTTCCAAACGATGCTGTCACAAGATGATATGTGCAGTGGGCGTATTTTAGCCAACAAAAGCTAGCAAAGTGCCAAGAGCTGCTGAATTTCCTGTTAAGAATTAAGGGCCCCTCCACACACATTTTCCAGCACAATATATGGCCCATCTTTTTGTCAGCCCAAGTCTTCCTTGAAAAATTAGGGTTGAAAAAAATCACCAGGCACCATTTCTCATGAAAGGTAAGGAAATTAAAGGAAATGAAAGAAGCTACAAAATAAGAGGAGCTGATCTGAGGGTCTCACTGGTTAAGATGCTTCTGAAGTAAAGTGCAATTCCAGTTTTATACTTGGAGCGTGATTACCATGTAAAAGAGAAGTGTGGAAATGTAAAAGTATGCAAGACAAATGACATTTTATCTTTAGACATAATCATCCCTCATGGGTGTCATCCCTACTTATCAATTAATCACTAGAGCATGAATATCCCAAGACAAGGCTAAAAATGGGATGTAATTTTTCACTAAATATGCTTGAAACAGCCACTACATTTCACAAAGGAAAGAAGAGGTTCGTGATCTATTTGGTAGCTGCTTCCCAAAAGCAGCTCAACCTCACAGAATCTGAATGGAGATCCCTGACACTGACTGCAGTGATGGCTTGTGCCAGTCATCAGCAGAAACCTCAAGGTTTATTTACATGACTGCAAGTGAGTGTACTGCCAGGACTCACTGAGTTATTGCTTTCTGGCTAGGTTAACAGCAACTGAGCAAACAAAGTTCTAGCCATTGCAAACACAAAATAAAATGTATTAGCATAACCCCCTTAGTGAAAATGTGACTTGGTGAGCCCCTGAAACTTGGGGCTTGTAATTGTATGAGCCTACCTTCACTGTCTCAGGTAGTCTAGACAATATTAAACTTGTAAAAAAAGGTAAGTCAGTATTTCCAGTCAATTAGCAAAAAACAATGGGCATAGGGAAACATGTTTCCATCTCTCAAGTTCGAAATTTATCTACCATACAGATGCATAGTTGTGGTTTATGAGAGTTTATGTCTTCCAGCATCTGAAAGCAAACTTACTGCTCTGATGGTCAGCTGCTGATGTATGTTCTGTCTTCTCAGTCTTGCAAGTCAGGTTAGCTAAGCACCATCCTATCCAATCATTCATTAAACTGTACTGCTTTGCCTCACAGTAAAAGTTAAGATGTCTGGATCTATCAAGTGTTGAAAATTTTATTTTGGCAGAATGAGCAATAAAACATAAAACCTCAAGAACTTGACTTTCCTTATTTAGATACCCAGAGAGAAAAACTCTGATTTCACATATCAACCTCTTAATTCGCTGAATAGAAAAAAAGACACACTACCTGTAGAGAGGCTCTGAAAGAAAAAGGCAGTTGAAGAAGTTGTAGAGTCACTAGCAGGAAAAGACCAAAATTCCACCAGAAAAAAGTTTTAGTTTCTTCTGAGTGTACAGCTTATCTGTTTTTGTGCACAATAATGCTACCAGACCTGTTACCCAGACCAAGCCACTGCTTTTGAGTTTTAACTCCTAAAACCAAATGCAAACACAGGGACATCTTTAGGATATGGTATCCCAGTAATTCTCAATCACATATTTAGAGGGAACTGGAAATAAAAAGAACAATCTTTTTTTCACTAGGAAAATCCATGAACTCTCTTTTCAGCAGGGGAAACCTGAAAAATCAAGACTCAAAAAAAGCTACTGCTGATTTTCTAACAAATTTACTGATATTTTTAATTAATGATTTAAATATAAAATGGTCATATGCTGAAAATCTAAAATTGATACATAATTATTAACATCTCCATGCATTTGGTTTTCATCACTAAACACATTATGACACATTAATGTAAAAAGCTTCTAAGATCAAAGTAGAAACCATGAATGAGCCACAAAAAGATTATTTGATTTTGATTTTTCTCCCTATTAACGACCAGAGTCTGATTCTGCTTACACTGTTAACTATCCAGGTTTCAGTTATTTATTGTGGACAAAATCAAAATTGGCCCATTAACCAATAAGACACTGCTACACTTAGCAAGAGTAAGACAACAGACATAATATGGCTGACTTAGAACAAAGAACAACAGCTGAGCTAAACGAGGAATTACAAAACCTTCTTATCAATTTGATTACACAGTGGAAGTTCCCAGAGCAGTTTAATATACCCAGTTAGACACATTTAATTTTTTTTCAAATTATAGGTACATAATAACAACTTCTCCACCCAGCTCCTCCCCATAAACCGAATATGGGTCAAATTCTCAAAACAGCACTTCAGTCCTTAAAGTTTTGCTGCCTTCATGATGCCTAAAGTGGTCCCTGAGAGAAGTCCTTAACCTACACGGCTCAGCAAACAGAAATATAAAATCATCAATATAAAAAAAATTACAAAACATTATCAAGAAACCTAGATGCAGGTACACAATGCTGCATGTGGGGAGGGATGGTCCAAGGAGACAGGCAGCTGCTTCCCTACAGCATGTCTGTAGTACAGAGTACTACTGCAAGAAGGGTGTTGCAGCCTACTTAAATCTATGAATAAATCTGTCTTGAGAACACGAATTACAGCATAAATATCAGCACCCTTCTGAGACACGCAATTCTTGCAACCACTCTCCCATCTGTGATTCTTTTCATTTAAAATTCTGTAAATGAAGAACAATAGCCTACAAAAGCCATTGTGGGGTCATTTAGTTTCATATAGAAATTTGCATTTCAGTTACTTAATTGGAATCCCACAACTGTCACTTGTGAATACTCTTCTCTGGTAATTTTGTTCAGACAGCAACCGTATAAAAGATTTCCAGAAATGCTTCTGAATTATTAAAATACAGTTTTAAAATAAAGGCAAAGTGCAAAAACTAACTTTCCAATCCAGGTTGTACTGTTGTTGTACTACCCACTGCTCCTAGGGAGACAGCATCAAGATTGTTGCTAGACACTGAAAAGTAACTTCCCATCTAAAAAATAACATGGAGATCTTTACTTAAAACAAATATTACAATTAAGTGAATGATTGAAGACATTATTTCCTAAACCAATGGTCAGCATTTGTACATGGAATCTTGCAATAAAATGGAGAAGCCCAGCACGCATATTTACACTTTGAAGAAAGCACTGGTACTTGTATTTGAATTACTACGGTGGTAGACTTTTGCAAATTACTCCAGATGAAACCAGGTTTGAAGTCTGGTATCTCTCAAAACATAACAACCTGCATCCAAAAACATTAACAAGTATCTTTTTCAATCTATAAAACCGTATTGAACATACTGAAAATTAGTACTTCTCAAAAGGATTGTAATGCTTGTTCTTTTACTTCTCTCATGTTACATAACAACTCTTAGAAATAAACAAAAAATGCAGGACAGTATCAAACAGTCTTTGTGCTTTCTTGTCTACATGACAGTAACCTTCTTCTTGGCATATTTGCATATCTGCCCTGAATACCAAGTTACTGCATGTATTATGAAAGATCTGTGTAGCTGGTAACACTTTGCCCAACACACTACAGGGAAAAAAACAAATAACACAACTACAATATATAATGTAATACTTACTATTTATATGTTTCTGAACGAATGTATTCAAAAACATGAGATACTCCCAGCTGGAACTGATCAGCAATAGGGGTAACCCAGGGATTGTTCTCTGCTTTGAAGACTTGTTTTTGACCAGTCAAATCCAAATTACCTGAAAGAGATTAAACAAAATATCATCTGAAAAATATTTGAAACATGAAAAATTTGAAAGAAATACCTTGCTGTGAATGTAAAAACCTTTTATTCATTTCAGAGTGTGCAACCATAATAAACACAAATATTTCAGTCTTGTCAAAGAGGAATAAAGACATAGTAGTTCCCACCATGATGGATGCAGTTCCACCCTGTTTCAGTGCTGTTTAACACTGCAAAGCAGGGTTGAACACTGTCCACTTATTTATTAAATTAGTTTTAAGTGTGACTTGATAATGCACCTGTTCACTATCTCCACTATGATCTGCAGGAAAGAAAGGAGAATGATTCTCTGGTAGAAGCCTGCTCTGCTGAAGCTTGGCATTGCAAAGCATTCCCTCAACCCCTGCTCCAGGGGCTTTTTGCCTTCCGAGCATGCAGTCTGCACCAAGATCCCAGTGTGATCTGTGGTTAGAGTGACACACACTCACAAAAGCGGACAGACAACTCCATTCTTGTAACATGGCAGTTTTACCTATTCTGTTGACAGAAGATGTAAGAGATCTATCATGGGCTTGCTTGGGGTTTTTTGTTCGTTTTGTAAAAGTTTACCACCCAAGCCCAAAAACAGCACACGCTCCATTGAAACTCCTCATGACTATGGATACAAAGGGCTGAATTCCAGGACAGTCTAGCCGTTAAAGTATTTTCTTGCGTTCTGTAAGTTTAAAAATGTGTGGCACATTTTCAGTTTATTTTTTGTGAATTTTACAATGGAGAGAGGCCTACCCTTCCCCCATAAATCTACAATAACTAAACCACAATAAGATAAAACAGTCTTTAACTATGAAGAACAAAACAAAAAATATTTACAGCATTCTGAAGACTGATTGAGCCAAGCTGCTGGTGAAATCTGAAATCAGCCTGACACCACAGCTTTCCAAAATGAAGGGGGCTGTGCAAGTGCAGACAAGGGGAGCTGCTGCAAGCCATGTGCTCACTGCTCACTTCGGCTACACATTCTACACGACAGCTAATCCTTGGCGTATTCCTCTCTGCAAAAGGGGTTAACACAATTAAAGACAGGCCATTATATGGTGTGAAAAGATGCCAAGCATCTCATACCAGCCTATCACAGAGTTACCTTTACCTTAACAAGCTCATCTGCCAGCTGTCTGTGCAGGCTGGCCTGAGCCCGCGGCGGCAGGAGCAGCCCCCACAGCCGTCAGTCAGGCGGCAGCCGCCCGCCACTGCACGCTTCAGTGCACCTCGTCTGCTTTATTAGAGGACTCGGCAGCCCTGTTCTAACAAGGATCAGGAAAAAGGATTAAGTACTGTGACAAAGAGGACCTAATAAGTTAGAAAGCAGTGTGTCTAAATCTGCGCTGGCTGAATGCATAGGCTGGTGCTCTCACCATCCAGATCTCATGCAGAAGCTGCTGGGGAAGGCGGCCAGAGCGGCGATTAGCCCTAACCCTCTGACCAGGGCTGCTGGTGAGATCATGGGAAGATCATGCATCACTCAGGGGCTTGCTTTGCAATTGCAAATTGGATTTCCCATTTTATTACCTACAAAAAATCCTGCATGCTGCTCTCCGAAACTACCAACACTGCAAGCACTCTGTAAGTGGGGTATCAAGGTAAAATGATCAATCCGTGTACTACTAATAAAACCGGTTAAATTTAGGGAGGCAAGCTTGGCCCCATCACAGACCAAGTTCAATGCTGCATATAGGAATAAGTCACATGTGCCCAAAATCTCAATATTTGGGATCTCAGCTGAATCCTCTTGTCCCAAGCTGTGTCAGAAATTTACCATCCAGGGAAGACTGCTGCATGTTTCCATTCCCACAGTACAGTGTGCCCACTTCCATTTCAAATACCACATGGCCCATTTAAACGTAATTAATTGTGATAATAATTACTACTCTACTACAGCCAAAGGAATCTTACAGCAAAACTAAGACTGCTCAAGCAGAACAACCCATAGGCCCCCACGCCAATGTAATAGCTTTATTTTCCCATCTTCTCTTTTTTTCCCAAAACACACTGTAGGCAGGTACAAATATTTGTTTTCACTTTCAGAAGGAAGCAGAGGCCCTAATTAATCTAATTACAGAGAAAACTGGGGCACACAAAAATATAGCATCTGTACCAAAATTCATCCCTCCCTGCCCAGGACGTCCTTCTGGGAGCCCTGCCAGCAGCAGCTGGCCTGGCAGCCCATCCCACTGGCCACCCAGAGCTGGAGTGAGAGCCTAGGGATTTTAAGTGAAGAATTTAATCAAGTATGGTAGTGAGAAAAGGAACAACTTGTCTGTCCTCATGGTGAGCACCAAGTTCTCACATGTGAGTGAAGGAGGGCTGCCCTACAGAAGGCAGGAAGGACAGGGCAACCAGTGCTTTAAAAACCTCCCTGTTGGATACCAAAATTTCCATCTCGAAATGAAGGACAGAAATAGGCAGAAAAATAAGCAGGGAAGTAGTTACAGGGAGAGTGCCCACCTCACCAGAATTAAGTAAGAAATGGAGTCTAACCCTCCTGACACAAGGCAAGCCATTTGAGCACAAAGAAGGCCCATAATTAAAAATGAGACAGAAGGGAAACATGGCTCCTCCACCACCGTACAGTGCTTGGGCTCAGATCCTGGTGTCCTTTCTGCGCTTACAGCTAAAAAAAAAATCCATGAATCAAGGGAATACCTACCTAATTCTACTCTGGCTGCAGGACATCCAGGAGTCCCAAGCACAAGGCCAAAGTCTCAGTAACATCTCAGGAATAGCATGTGCCAAACACACATGTATGGACCCTTCGGCTGCATTGCACAAGACAAATCCAGAAGTGTGGAAGAGATGATCACACTTGCCTGAAGCCATGGCTGTGGCACCAGGCTCACCACAGGAGTGCTGAACAACCAGATACCTCACACATGTCCCTATCTCCCAGACCCAAAAGTCTCCTTGCCTATGCGATTTTTTTTAATGGCAGCACCATGTTGGAAAATGCCCTTCCATGCCTGCAGCACTACAGCCAGGGAAAAAGCCATGGCAGATACGCCTTCAAGGACATTGTCTAACAGCAGCATCAGCAAAACACTGTCCCCAGGGCTTTTGGAAATTTATATACTGTTTGATCACATCAAACCCCTCAGATACTTTGAGTATGCAAAATACAGAATTACCTCTAGTAACACTCCAGCACTGAAGATTCAATCACAAAATATATTAGAATAGGAGACTGCATTGATCATTGCCGTTTTGTTCTTTCCATGCACATCTACCTGCTAAAAAATATTTACCATTTCTGTAGTTTGGTATAATCGTTTAATCAAAATTGTATTTCTTCATTATAGACTTAAAATTCTTGCTATTTTGTGATTCCGAAAGACATCAGCTCCACCAGAAGGCATCACAGTCAAACGCCTCTGGTAAGTGAGGAGGAACAGGCCACCCTCAAGGCTAGTCAGCACAGTCCCTTTCCTAGGGCACAGAAGTGTTATTCAAATAATTTTTGAGTGCTTCTAAAATTATTCTAATAAATCATCAAAACTATACATCCCAGAACCCAGGTTTAACATGCCTTCTAAGTCCAATGGGTTCTTTTTTTACTCGATCTTGAGTAAATATAGATTTCCAAGTAGGAAGACTGCAAAGCAGACACTGCTGCTACCAGCAAGCAGACACTGAAAAGAGAACAGAATCTAGAAAAGGGAAGAGCAGACATCTAACAGCTGACTGCTGTGGATGACCTGCACAGAATGACCAAAAACCTTCTAAGAGGAGCCATCTGTGTGGTCTTAGAAATGTCTGATCTCGGCATTTTTATTTCTGTCTCAGCACTCATTGTATCTAAAGATGATCTTGAACCCTTAAGTTTGATTGGATTCCTGTGATTTAACATCTTTGCTTACCCCACCACAAAACCAAATTGCTCCTAATGCCCAAGTACTAAGCTGTGCAGACCCAAAAACTGTCTACTGCCCAAATCTCTTGTTAGCTGCCCCCTGGGAGCTACAATAAACAGATCTACACCAAAACACTTGAAAAATCAAGTGCAAAATCTAAGAGTGTATATTTTTAATTTTAATGTGTTCTAACTTAGGTCATCCATTAACAATAAATACCATTTATCACTTCCTAAACTCAAGAGTGTCTATAGCCATGGGTGGGCAGAAGGGCCACCTCATATGACAGTGGGCACACCTCATCCTGAGAGACATTTAAAGGATAATAAGGCAGCTATGCTTTCCTGTCACCATGGATCTATCCTGCACTTGAGCTAAAACATGATCATTAATGTTTCTTGTTATTTTCCTGCAGTGCTGTTGAAATAAAAAGTGGTTTGGGTGAACATTCATGTTTTGCTCAAATTCCTCCAAAAGTCAGAAAAGAGCTCACAATAGAAAATCGAATGCTGCCTCCCACAGTTGTGTTTGCAGAGGGTGTCAGAGCCAGTAATAATACCACCCACCAAGTTGCCAAGGGTGTCTTCAGACCACCCAGGCTACTCCTGTCCATTAGATCTAGCCTGCAAGCACCCCTTACACAAACAGCTACAAGCCCCTCATCCTCTTGTGGTGTATGATATACAAAGTGTGTAATATTTACCCAACAGATGTATATTGGAAATATAGTAAGGTATGACTAGTGTACACAGGCATTACTTCAATACATACAAAAGGAAACAGAATGAGCACAAACCTGGCTTGTCCTTTTCACTTGAATGCCCCCTGGCAACACTTTAAATACTTTCAAAAATTAAAAGGTGAAATTAAGTAATTAAACAACTCTGACATTTGAGAACTGAACATTGGCATTCAGCATAAGAAACATGATCCTAGCTGTAAAATGCCAGATCAACCTTCTTTGTAATGGTTTAAATTCATCCCCAGTGGAGCTTCATTAAAATCAATGGAAATAATTTTTAGCCTGTATAATGTTGAGTTTCACATCTGTGTCCTGTTGATGCTCTGACTCACCTCCCAGCCTATATTCTGCTTCACTGACCTCAAGAAGAGTCCTCAAGCTGTAACACAACCCTTTTATAGCAATTCCTCTTAAGACTGCAATTCAAACATTCTTTCCCTTTACAACACAGAGGTCTTACTCTCTGTCACACATATAACAGGAGGAACAAAATTAGTTTAAGTAATTTATTTAGATATAAATACCTTTGAATCCTGTTTTATTAAATGCTAAGTAAGGGATCAATCCACTGCACTAAATTTAAACTTAGGTTGCACATAAAAATATGTCTGTCCTGGCTTGTTTTAGATTTGCTTTACACTACAGGGCTTATAATTTTATTACTTTTCTGGCATTTACTTTGACTCAATAGAGAGAGAAATTGTTTTAAGTGTGGGGAGTGGAAGAAATATAATGATTATTATGTCATAAAAGGGATAACAAAGCAATTAATTATTAATGATGTCTTAATACCTATGTAAAAAACCGAAAATATACACACATTTCTACGCCACAAAGTGTTATCAAAAGCCAATGATTTTTACCCCAATTTTAAGCATATGTAAGGCTGTGCATCAGTAACTCATATCACTCCTATAAACAAGTAAAATCATCTCTGCTTTGAAGACATAGCGCTTTTTGAAGGATTAGTAACAGAAGACAGTAGATTTAAACAGTATTTATACAGGAGCAGTAAGACAACAAAGAGCAAAGTCTTCTTGTATCTAAGTGCAGTGTGCCTCAATCTCTTTGGAACTGGCAGAAACATTCACAGAAATATTCAGTATGATAAACAAGTCTATATCTCCACAGCATATGTCAAAAATACAAATTTGCTTACTGATGAGCTCCTATGCACTAAGAAAGAACAACTAAGTTTAGTAAATCTAAACCTAGACTGAAATGCCTTCAAATGATCAATCCCAGCAACACTTCTGCCCTCTCACCCCTACACCCTCATACTGAAGAAGATCTAGCAGTATCACTTTAAGTCACCAGCACTTCAGAGAACCCTGAAATAGTATTTTTGGTGTTTCTACATAATATGGGAAAAGGTTTAAGACTCAGATAATAAGAAATCAAATTCAGTACACTCAAATAAATGAGATACTCCAGAGTATCCATCACACAGGAGCAGGCTGGAAGTCTTCCCCTGGCTCCTTTCCTAACCACACAGATGGGAATGCCTGCAATCTCCTCTGTGAGTGTTAGACAGGAAGCCCCAGGGTAAGAGAAAGATGAGGGAGCAATCTGAAAGCCAAACACTGAAGCCGAAGTCCATCCTGTTTTACAGTTACTTTCAGGGAGTTAAAATGGGTTTCGCAACATCACATCTTATGTACATGATGAGTTCCAATAATGAGTTCAGAGATGAGACCCCAACTTCAGCACTGACCTGAATACATACAACAGTAGATCTGTGTCAGCTCAATAACTGAAGAGCTTCCAAATACATTTCAAACAGAAAAACATCGGGTCTGAAAAACATGAGGAGATGGAGATTGCCAGTAGCATCTTGTTCTAAAGGTTCGTCACCATCAAAATACATTCTTTACCTCCATGAACTAAGCTGACTTAGTTCTAAAACACTGCTGCTCCCTCTGCCCATCTACAAGGGAGAAAGACCACCTGTGCTTTCTTCTCATGGAGTGAGTGAGGATCAGCAGCCAAGTCTTCCCTCACTCTTTAATAGGCTAAATAGTCTGATTATACTATGATCCCACAGTAGCTACCCCAGTTGCGTCAACTCTTAGTAAGAGGAACATAGCTGAAATAAATTGAGTAAAAGCAGACCGACTAAATCTTCCATTCTTTACCCTTGATGTGTGAAGCATTACAGGGCAAACTGGTATCGCCTCAGCTACAGCTATTACAATTGTATGGGAAGAGAATTTTACCCTCTAGCATGTCTCACAGGACAGAGTTTAAAACAAAGTAAATGTAGTCCTGAGATGTTTATACAAAATTCCAGCATCAAAGCAAAGGTCAGCCAGAGTCTTTATACCAAGGTATAATGGAAAGTCTGACACTTCAGAATATGTCAGCACTGAAGATGAACCCTGGGAAAGAGGATGGATGAAATGCTGAACTACCACCTTAAACCACACTCCAGGTATTAAATACAGACAGATTATAGCCCCACCTGGCTGGGCAAACTCATGCTTCCATATTCAGGTGACAGAAGGAGAAGTTAACTCTCTGGGAACAAGGGGAGAGCCCTGGAAACTTCTAACATCACAATACACAACAAACCAGACCTTACCAGGACAACTAGTAGAAATAATAACAACATCCACATATGAAAGCCATAAAACAGGAACTTATTCAATGCAGCACACAAGGTACTCCTCACCTAACAACACTCTGCTAATGGCTTGTACTGCCACATGACAAATCAGGCTGTTTCAACAACTGCACTCCACCACACACAGCTCTCCTGTACCAGGGCTACCAGCCCAGCCACTGCCAATGTCTTGGTAGCTAAGAGGAAAGGCAGAAGAAAGAGCATTTTAACAAAAATCCAAGAAATTTCTTCAAAATGTATTTTTAAAAATATATTCTAAAATTATTTATTTATGACTTACAACTTAAATTAATTTCTTCCACATTCTTCAAGTAAGAACAAGACCACTTACTAGAAGACCTACAAGTACTGCTAAGTTTCACTGATTTCTTTCTTTGGAAGGTGACACGTTGTGCTGGAAATACCATTTCCTTCACTGCTCTGTGTAACAAATGTCCAGTGCTGACTGGGATCCCAAGGGGCAGACCAACAGTTACTACTAAGTGTTCCCAGTGAAGAAATCCAAGAAACACACTACACAGCAGATGGGTTTTCGAACAAAGGAAATTAACGTGGTGTCAAAGTAGTTTAACATCAAAGACATTTTAATGGCACAGGAAGTATTACAGGCTTAGAGGATCAGCATCCCAATTTATTTTGGAATATATTGCACATTTTTTCCAGCATCAGAAACTCCCCTGAGATTCTCAATTACATGGGAATTCAACAGAGCATTCTCTCTTTGAAGGGTGCCTTATCAGACCAAAATCTAGTTAATTTAAAAAAATGACTTCAAAAAAAGATTCACTGTATTGCTTTTGCCCTGCACCTTTGAAAGTTCCATTCAAACACAGGTTGCCAAGCGCTCAGAAGAGCGAAACCACTTTTAAGTACTATGAAATGCACAAAATGAACCAAATACAACAACAAATGCAACATTTGCTCAGATTGGCTCTAATTACAGTACTCTTACCTACTCTAGCTCTGACTAGATGAAGGATCTGCTGACAGAAACATCATTATTATGTTGATGGTACTTATAATCAGAGTACAGTCAACATGAGGAGAACCCACACATGCACTGTAGTCATCTGAGAAGCGAATGCAAAACTTGAATATTTTAAAAACTAATGCAAGATCAAATCTGATTCTTGGAAAGTTTGGCAAGAATTACAGCTGTGTCCATCAAGTACTTTGCATTCAGCCTGGTTTCTAACCACATAACAAGTGGTGGGATGTAGGGTGTAGTGGTTTTGGATTTTTTTTTTCTTTTTTTAACTTAAACCTTAAACGAGAAACGCAATTAGAATATGCACAGATTTTTCAGAGAAGCTTTTCTGCATAAATAATCTCTCCATAATCTATCTTGTTACATACATGTTTTTTATTGTTTCTGGACTGATAACTGCTAAATCAGCAGTCCCAGAAAACAAGTTATTTTGTTTATTCACCTTTACCTTAGTTCCAAAATTAGAAACATGTCTTTTTTTGAAATTGTAAGGTATCAATTAGCTGTTCCATGGCTCAGAGCTGTTGTCAGTGTCCAGGCTTCCAACAAGAACCCATGAGCTGTATTGCAGGTGTGAGCAGCACTGTGCTGTGACACAGGCAGGGTGCAATGACAGTTGATACTAAAATAAGAGAAGTTTGGCATTTACATCAACTAGTGGAAAGTTTCCAAAATTTGGAAAAGAAATATCTTTTGTAAAGTAAGTGAATCTTATGTTTGCACATGTCTATTATAATTACCTGAGTAAATGGATATTTCGGTTAATATTTACTTGAACAAACAACTGCAGCTATTACTTTGCATAATATAATATTAATTCACAAATTCTAGAGTAATTTCAAAAGCCTAAATTTTAAAAGATCTCCCTGTGACAGAAATATTGAGGCTTTTGGCACAATTCCTTGAACTTTGTATTTAAAGCAAATCCTTTATGCGCAGAAGGTAATTTAGCTGTTCAGAACTAAAAATTTATGTTAGAATTACTTGGTCATTCTGCTGTACAAATTAAATTTACAAAACATTTCATGCTTCTTAAAAAGCATGAAAAAAAGCATACTTACCTCATCAAGATTTTTTTTTTTAACAAGGCTTCAATTTTCCACGTTTCCAGTACGGACTAACTTTATAATTTTGATAGTATTTCTCTTTACCTGAGGAAATTATTTTATAAACTAGAACAGTATAGAACGGCAACTTATTAGCCAAATTCAATTTTGAAAAGGGAGGATGGTAATTGGGAATGTATTCTTTGAAATCATTGCTCTTCCATGTGCAAAAACATGACCAAACTACATGTGTGCACATGTGTGTTAGCAGCAGGATAGTGCACACAGGCAACATTGGAATCTGGGCTTTAAAAATCAAACCATTTGTCTTCACATCAAAAATGCAAACATACAGATAAGGTAGTTACATTCTCTGGGTGGTTATTTAGCTACATCTTGGTGAGTACTCTGCAACATATACTACTCTTACACCCCTGATTCTCCTGAGAAAAATCTTTCATGTCGCACATATGGGTCCACCCAGACAAACAAACAATGAGCTTAAAAGATCATCACTGATGTGACTAATTGCATCTACCATTTTATATGGTTCTTGTTTCCAGTCTACTTTCTTTCCAATCCGTTCTCATTGTTAAATGGTCAGAACACACGAAGCGACAGATTTAGTGCCTCCTTGGCAATTTATATAACTGACTGCAACTCTGTTGTTGCAGTGAATCATGATTTATTTGTCTCGCAATGCAGCACATAACCTTTTAAATGCTAGGGAAAAAAATGCCAGCGCCTCTTTAAAGTTTATATATGACTGCCCACCACCATTTCTCATGAATGGGGTTTTGAGAGACAAATAAAAACAAGCTGCAAAAATTCCACCCACCTACTCCCGGCCATTTCCTGTATTCGTCACTCACATGTACTGTATTTACAGAGTAGCACCTCACCCAGGGACAAGTGCATTCTTTCAGTCCTCTCATTTCCTCCAGGGCAGGAATATTCTTCTTAAATTAGCAATAGGTATTCTCTGCTGAACACAATAGAGGATAATAGTGATGTCCCCCAGCCCTGTACTGGTGCCATGCTCAATCACATTGGGTGACATTACAGGCTGACTGCAAGGGGTTATTTATTGGTATCTCCACTCCAAAGTTGTGACCCTGAGGCCTGTCTGTGGCCTTTTTCATACCCTAGTCTTCATTTCTTCTTCTGCACTTATTTACATTACCTTTAAAAAACAGTTTAATGTAACACATACATCCTTCTCATCATTCAACTGTGCCCATCTCCATGGTAAATGAACATCCAATGACTCACTGCTGTCCACCAGAGCCTGAACTAAGCCAGTCAAAAGCCTTCTGCACCTTTAATTATGAAAGTGATAATGAGAGAGAAAAGATTGTTTACTTTTAATGGAACAGCAGCGGCTCCAATTAATGCAAATAGAACCAGCTCACTGAAAAGCTATTTGTCTGACATGCACATCAAAACGTATTTGGATAGTTCTGAGTACATTATAATTCAATTTTAAAAATTTAGGAGGGAGAAGTCGGACAGCAGACAAAGTTCATTCTCCCTCAGATGGTGACTATGGCATTAGCAGTCCACGCAGTAGGTGGTAACCCTCTCATGCCACCTCTCACTGGCAGACATTAAAATCGTCTGCAGTGAGGTGCTGCTCTAAACTGCCCTGATTTACAAAAAACAGGGCTGCAGAGATTCACTCTTGCCTATGGCCTGTTCCCTGATCTCAAACAAGCCTTCCAAACCTCAGTCTGGTGTTCCATTCCCTACATGTGTGCCCAGACGTTTAGTAAACAGGCAGAACATTGTTTTCACAGTAAATATGCCTGCGAGTTGCACAAATTACGAATCTAGGCTTCAGTGTGATGTTCTCTTGAAATATACGCCAAAATCTGTTTTAAAAATTTGAAATGGTTCTAGCATTATCCGTGGCATAGATCACAACAGAAATTATGGCAACTGATCATAAATGAGGATCTTGAGTAAGATCATAAAATGAAACACTGATCAATTAATACATGGGAAAAAAAATGGAATTTACAAAATACCTTTTGAGTAATAAAGAACAGAGGTAACAAGGACTTAGCTGTGTCAGTGAACCTCACCTTTATCAACTGGGGAAAAATTACAAGTCCTTTTTTAACCAGATTGCAATATTGTTCTAAAATGCAAAGAAATGCTTAGAGGAAAACATTTCTCTTGGCCATCCTGAATTTTGCTGGTCAATACAAAATAAATATTAAGAATTTTGTTTCAAACATTTCCATTTGGGATGGATTTTGATTGTAAAACCATTTAATGGGGATTTGTTGCTATGCATAAGGCAGCAGAATGTTTACAATATTTAATTAGCCAAAGAAGATGGTTAGACTGAGTGCACCATTCATCTTCCACTTCTGAAAAAACCCTGAAAGCTGTAATTTTGGAAGCTACAGAAAAGTACATTTACAGACACTACATGCTTCTGGAATGTTGTTGCTGTTGAGAGAATTGATCAACAAACATGACTTTGACCCTAACCTAAAGAAAGTATACCTGTGTCAAGACATAAACATATAAAATTGAAGAAAAGGGAGCAACTTTCATCCACTAGTGGTGTGGGGAGAAGTCAAAAAAACCCAGAGTGGGCAAACAAATAAGACTCAAAGCAAATACCTTCCCCAATGCACAGAAGAAAAGCACATTGCTCTGTGAAACAGAAAGCATTCATTGCAGACTGTCACACTGAAGTACACAGGGTCAATGGGTAAAAGCAAGTTCTTCTGAAAACAAGTGATTTTACTTTATCATGCTAACTTCTGTCACTATCATTCTGAGTTTTGGGAACTATTAAGTGGAAGGTACCAGCAGAAACAAAGAAGCTTTCCCATGTAACAGTCCACAATAACAAGAAACAAGGAACAGACCCTGTGTAACAGGTGTTTCAAAAACAGGTAACTGACACAACTACATTACCCCCAGCAAAAATATTTTTTAAAATTTTAAGATCAGAAACCAATTTCTGGCTTGGGGCAAACAGGAACCATGCCCCTCACATAAAATGGAGTATTGCAATGCAAATTCAGCAAAATCAATACTTAAGTTTCAAAGAAGAATTCTTACTTCACAGGTTGAGAGAAGCTACCTATAACTGTATTCCAATGTGCAGTATCACAAATTCAAATTATATCAACCACCTCCATTGCTTTAAGTTAAAGAGCTGTTAGTTCCCTAAGAAAGGTAGGTTATCAAACTGAAAAACAAAAAAATCCTCTCATTTAGCTATAATGCACTCTAGTTGATCAAACTTCCACTTTGTATAGGCACAGTCACTAAGAAGCCACTTTTGCTATTGTCATTTTTGCTTAATGTAATTTTGGCTAATCTAAATAGTGTTCTCAAAACCCAGTGAGAAATAAGAATGGGTTTGCTGACCCAGTATTTATGAGACATTATATAAAGTAAGGTGCTATATACAAATTGGCAATCAGGTGTATTAATACATGAGAAAAATGCAACACGTAATAAAATAATAAAACAAATACATGTCATCTTCTGGCTCCTCCTACATATCCAGAAGGAGCAAAAAAGTGAGTTTTTCTCAGGGGAATGTAAATATTAGCACACATGATGAGTTAAGCATAATCATTTCAGAGGAAATACAGTTCATCATCATCATCATTATTAGTCAAATAAATAAATGATCATCCATATCTTACCCAGTTCTGGGGGCAGCACAGTAAGACGATTTCCCTGGATATGCAGTTCCTTAAGCTGGGTGAGCTCACCAATTTCTTTAGGCAGTGATATCAGGTCATTGTCCCTCAGACTCAGCTAAGAGCAAATATAAATTCAGTCAGAACGATTTTCAGTTACCATAAAGCAGCCCAAAAGAGAACTCTACTCCCTCTGCCCCCAGCTTTCTCCTGAATGCTCAATTCTTCCAATTTATTTACAAGTGTCTTCTGGTAAACAAGAAACAGTTCCAGGTGTAGTGGTCTATTCCTGCAAACCTACCCTACTACTCCTCAAATTGACTGGATTCTATTCCTACAAGTGTTGCAAAAGTGAATTGATTTTCCAAGAATTTAGATAAATTACTTACTATCTGCAACTTTGTGAGCTTCCCAATATCTGGCGGTAGGATTTCAAAATCGTTGTCACTTAGATAGAGTGCACGAAGGGTGGCTGCAAATTAAATAGCAATATATAAACAGGGTGGCATATAACCCAACCATTTGAGGTCTAATCAATAAAACAGAGTCAGGTTTGATTAATGACCCTGACTTGGTGAAAAGCCTTTGACATACCCAGGGCTCACAATAATAACAAGCAGGTCAAACTTAGATTTACTGGCTTATTATATTGTTGGTGAGTTCAGGAAAACATCTATATTCAAAAGGACTAGCACAATTAACAATTTCTGCAACAGTAGACTCTGGCAGATTCTGGCAAATAGCCTGAATGCTTAGATATGAGGATACAGTCATTACTCTTTATTACCCCCGATTCCTATTTATTACATCAATTTGCATCCTAAACAAACATTAAATAAAATTCTGAGTTTTTTCGACAAACATACAACTATGCTAAGCTCTATAGAAACCACTCTGGGGAGGAGATATGAAATGAAATACAGAAAACTCAAACAGTATAATTTGTAATTTCCATGCAAAGTCTCAATGAAATTCATCAAAAAAAGATGATCCAGCACAACTATGCAGCTTGCTATTATTGAACAAGCATACATGACAGTTGGAAAAAGGAATTAAAATGGAGACTCACAAAGAACTGTCAGGTGCAGCAGGAGAGAAGGTGGTCAGTTCAGCAAAACCTCTCCTTGTCACCAGAGGAGATCCCATTTGTCTTACGTAGTTCACTCCTCCTCTTCTCATTTCACTAAATGTGACCACTTTTAATAATGCTGACTTAAAGATTTCCCTGTGCCAGGTTACAATCACAACATCCCTCAGAGAGCAGCACTCTTTCTCTCCCCTCGCCTGTCACTTTGATGCTGACTGCACTGATCCTGAAGCCACTTCAGCACAGAACATGGAAAAGCAGAATCACTGAAATCCAGAAAGTGCCAGAATTCAAGTTGCTTAGGCAACCATAATGCAGCTCTTTTGCACATATGCATTACAATACCTTTCTGTCAACTCTCTAGGTATGTATTTTTAACATATGCAAAGGTCAGCTTAGCTCTGCCGTTCCTCTGACAAGCTTTGTAACCTTAGCATATGTTTTAATGCACTGGACACCTCAACACCCACATGCTGTTACAACTATTTTAGTAATGAACCACCAAGAACACATTTATTTTCAGACTCAGCTCACAACAGTTGTGTTGCAAAACAATTTACTTTCCCCTGAGGTTTGCAACCCCCTCCATGGCGTTTTAACTGAGTATGGGACCCAAGGAAGTATTACTCAGAAGAGAACTAATATACCATCACTAAGCAAGTCTTCTCATGTCCAAAGGTGTCAGATGACAGTATATCAGTGTTAAATATCGCCGTGCTATGTAGAAATAGTCAAGATATATTAAAAAAACCCCATAAATATTGGGAAAACATCTGTTGTATTTTGGTCTGCACCAAATAAATTTCAATTGCAGAGAGCAAAGCATCATATCCTGAAGATTTGCAAAGTTTTCAGAAAAGTTTCTTACTCAGATAGAAGAAGTTTCCTGGTAGAGAATTTTCATTTAAGTTGTTGTAAGTCAAGTCAAGAACTTCTAGGGCTGGTAAAGAGCCAAATCCCCTTGGCAAGGTGTTTAACCTGTTCATGCTGTAAGTAAAGAGAAAAAAAGAATATGAGATCAGCATTCACTTCACCTAACAAGAATAATACAGACCACAAGGGTTTTGTTTGTTTTTTTTCCTTTTTTCCTTAAAAAATGTAATCTATGCCAAGATTTCCTCTTGTATTGAAAAGGGTTTGATGTTCTAAGATACTGAGCAAGTCTTTTGCAATGCAGACCTTTTTATAACCTCTCATTCCCATAAATATACTCAAAACTTATGCACTCTCAATTGTTACATCAATCAGCAGCCACACCCAAAACATAAAGCACAAGGCAGAGAGGTGTCACACCACCATGCTCAGCTTTAACAGTGTTTCAGGGAGAAAGCTGGTCATGGGTAGATGAATTCCAGCTAAAGCACAAATTACCCTTTTGCACATCATGTTGACCATTTTTCATTCTGCCATGTAGTTCCTCACCATGATACCAAACACAAAGGGGAATACTTCAAGTGCACAGTATTTATGTTCATTGATAACTGCTGCTCAAATCTCTTCTTAAGAACAGCAAATCTGCGTCACTATAGAACTATTGATGCACATGGAGGATGAAGTAAATAAAATGTCAGTCCTGTGACTGATGAGGTTTAATCTAAATATAGCTCAATCAGCCAGTCTTAAGAGTTTAGGACAACAGTTCCCACTGGCAACAGCCAGAACAACATGAAGATGTAACAGAACAGAGAGATTTCTCTGATAACGGAGCAGACAAGGTAGAGAAAATGGTAACTTTCCTCTGACCTCAAAGAGCTTGAACAGAGTGATCCAGATAATCACTAGAGCCGCTGCAACAATGAAGGCAGGCCCATGGCTGGCTGGAGATATCTTCACAGAACCTTACTGTGTATGGCTGTTTATCACATGAACCGAAAAAAAACTACCTGCCAGCTTCTTATTCATTCTGTCCCTATTGCATGTACAGAAAATATGGATGTATGGATCCTGCTTCAGTTGTCACTCAGGTTTGACAGCAGAGCAGAGAAGAGAGGCATCTTCAGAAAGAGCCTGTACAGGTAGCTACTGTCAAGAATAGGATTTTACTTTTATGTGAAGACTGGAAACAAACATGACCTTTCAGATGTTGTCTCTAAACATACTCTGAATTTGATTCTCTTCTGATGCAAAAGTGATAAACAGTCACAACTGAAGTCAAGAGGAGATGTTATGTGAATGTATGAACATCTGACACTTAAAACTGTAAAAACTCTAGTCAAAGTACTGACCAAGTTGTGCAACCAAAAATAAGGAAGACCATATAACCATGTGAGCAAAAACAGGAGAAGTACATATACTATTTCCTCACAAACTCAGAAAATAACCTCACCTTTCCTTATGCCTTTTACATAAGCCAGCCTCAACAAAACAAGAAGCTGTAGAGATCAGATCTCTGTAGCTAAATCTAGACAAAATCCTTCTTCCTCCTCATCCCCAGTAAGAAGTCCCATCATGGGCATACAATTAATCTTGCTGCTGTAGTAGTAGGAATTAAAGGACAGAAAGGCATTCCCCCCTACTGCAGGACTGTCACTCTTTTAAAAACTGGTCTTTATATAAAACAGGACTAAAGAAAGCAGGTCATTTTCTGCTAGTGACAAGGGTTTTTTACCAAGCTGCCCTAATGGCCTTCCCTTTTGCAAGCAAGAAAGAGGGAGGGAAGGAACGTTCTCCTACTGACAAGAGGCAGAATCATATCTGTTCTTTGGAGGGACAGAGAACCAGCTCAAAGTTGCTGCCCAGCACTATTCACCCCTGCAGAAGTTCAAACACTGAGCTTGTGCCTCACCTACCTTCCAAATGTTACATTTTAAGCTTTATGTGCAGCAGTACATCTTCCATCTTTCTACACCACTTGACCCTTTCATGCCAAAACTCTCCCAAAAATAATCTCTGCTCTTAACTCAAGGTTCCTCTCTCCCCTCGGGGGCTCTTCTGAAGCCCTCTAACACCTGAACTGCAGATGACAAGAGCATTTCTGGGCTGTCTCCTGAAAAATCTACTAGGACACAAAAGTTTCCTCATCACTGACTCCAAGGATGTCTAAAGCAGAACCCATTTTGCAAAGCTAAGACTGGGTGATAAATCCTGTGCCTGGAAGACTATGTGTAAGGAGAGGATTAAGAGGGAAGAGCATTTAATCCCTAAGGTTTTACGTCACGTGATACATGAACGTGGCAAATGTGGTTCCAGGCCTGAATGTCTGTTGTTCCAACACCAAGTGGTCTTTTGCATGATATTTTTTTCATTAACGCAGACTAATATTTGAACTATACATTAACAATGGTCTTTCATATACTACAACATCTCTATATGCCATTCCAAAAATATGGTTCTAACCCCCAAAGTAAAAAGAATCCTGATTAATTTTTGCTCTGAAAAACAATTCAGAGGTTGAAACAGACATTAAGACAAGCTAGAGACCTAGTGTGACCAAAAAAAAGACCAGGGAACATAGATCATCATTAAAATATTTACTAGCACTCCAACAGTTCAAGACACAATGCAATTATCAGCACTTCACAAAAGTATCTAAAGCAGAATACACAGAGCCTAGCCAAAATCATCTGGTATTTTGAAGAGTAAAAAATGCTCAGTTTAAGTTGTTCAGAAGTTGGAATTTATAAAATGTAAACATTCCTTCTATGAGAAGCCTATAATGCTAAAGCTTACACCTATCAGTGCTTTCCTAAATAGTTACACTTTAACATGCCCATTTAATTTTAAGGTCTTATGCTTCACATTTGTTTCCTTAATAATTCAAGAAAGCCCTCTGCAACTATAGTTATTATAAAGTATCACCAGCTCTACCAGAATATAGAATCTGAACACTTAACAGAAAGACCCCTGGCACAAATTCAGTCAATACTAGCTCTTTGAACTAAACGCACACCACATCTAATACATGCTTTTACAGGTTTAATATAAACTGAAATGTCTATAAACCCAAATTTGAAAATTTGGAATTAAAGTCCTAAATTAACATGGACCTTTTTTTCAAATGAGAACAGGAAACAGAGCTTGATTCTTATGCAGTAACCATAGAATTAAGAGGCAGTTGCTAGGAAGTAAAAGTCAGTAATTGTTCAGTTTGACTACAGTATTTAATGAATATGAGTTGTTGCTGTCCTTAAATGGTTATCAGGATACCAGAGTAAGCGCTTGATCATTTAAGCCTCTGTTTATCCAGGACATTAACTGAACACTCTGAAGCTGTAATTCCCAGGTTATCCTCAAAACCACTTTTAATAAGAAACTTTACTATCAAAAAATAAGAAGTTACAGGTTCAGTTGCGATGACATTTGGTAACACCTCTATTCCAGCAAAGTTTTGCATTAAGATACGCACCCAAGGTTCAGGTGTTTGAGCTTCTGAAGGCTGCTTATCTGTGTAGGCAGCTCCTCAATCTGGTTGTTGAAAAAGTTGAGCACTTCTATGTTTCTCAGGTCTGCGATGTTTGCTGGCACAGCTGTGGGAAAGTTTTCACAGTGAGAGACTGCAATTAGAGCAAGCTATCCAGACTACAGATGCTTTACCAGCATCTGGTGTTTGCACTGTTTGTACGGTGCTTGCAGTACAGAAAGCATCTCATTATTCCAATAAAAGCAAAGTTTATATCCAAAAAGTCTCCTATCTAGAACCTGTTCTCATTGCTGAGAGCACTCACTTTGTACTCTGCAAAAATTACTACCAGAACAGTAAGATATTTCGACTAACAAAGACCACTGCAGAGAGAGGGAGGGAAGGACAAGAGCTCTTACAGACTAAGAGAGGCAGGCTGTCCTCTCAATTCATGTAGCACACAAAGGTCTCAAAAGAGCAAAGCATGAAACTTGAATCATGTCATTATTTGAGTGGAAAAACATTAATGATACAAGTAATTACACCAAGACAGCAGTTGTACTAATGGTCTTTAACAATAAACATAAAATAATCCATCATTTTTAGCAATGGGCCATTCCACTTACTGCTTAAACAATTTAGTATGCAAATTCTTGGTCATTTAAGATACAAGATTTACAAAAAACATAAAACCAGCCCTAAAAGAACTGTTTAGCCAAACCCATTTTCAGTTACATCTTTGTCTTGGGTTGCAACACAAGATGTATTCTATTCCCATCTGTTGAAACCAGCTAAAGAAATGTTTTTCTTTATCTCCTAAGTCAGGAGGGGGGTGGGGGGGGGGAGGCAGTGTCTTTCTGTTAATGGGCCAGCTGTTAAAAAACCAGGTGGGGCAGTGTTCTTATCTCTTTCACAACCCATCCTCCCTCCAGGGGGATATCTGCTGTTAATGGGCCATTAAGGCTCACCACATAACTGATAACATTACATCATCCCATTAGAGATGCTCCACCCAGTGGGAGGAGCCAAGCATTCCTACCTGCATAAAAGCTGAGATTCAGAACACCTGTGTCCTTCTACAGGATCATCTCTACTCCAACAGAGCTACATCTGTCACTCCCGGAGGACTTAACTGGACTGCTTCCAACACCCTGACCAACAGGGTGTCAGGTCATGCTCTGATTCTGTCATGGTTTTTCTTTGTTTGTTTTTTTTCGTACTACTACATTTTCAATATTCCTAGTAAAGAACTGTTATTCCTATTCCCATATCTTTGCCTGAAAGCCCCTTAATTTCAAAATTGTAATAATTCAGAGGGAGAGGGTTTACATTCTCCATTCCAAGGGAAGCTCTGGCTTTTCCCGGGCAGACACCTGTCTTTCCAAATTAAGACACCCCCATGAATGATAAAGAAACTGATCAATACACATACATGGCCACAGTGGATTACCAACAGATCAATAGCTGGTTGTTATTATGTAGAAACATGAACTATAAGGCAGAAACACAATAAAAATGACTGTGCTAACGAGGTTAAAAAGCTATTCAGATTTGCATCTCTTCTCCCCTTAAACTTTAAACTGCAAAATTTAAGCAGCCAGCTGAGAGGTAAAGGAGGTTGGCAAGTCACCTGCACTGAAGCTTGCACCTGTGCTCAATATTCACCTTGGTTCAGTCTCAACTTTGCATCAGGAACCCACAGAGTGCTCATCTAAATAATTGGAAAGTTTTATGAGGCCATGATTTTTTTTATTTGTTGGTATGAGGCAATCTCAGTCTTAAAATGGAGTCAATAATGTTTACAAAGCAGAACATCACAGTATGTCACATTTACTAGATTGTAAGTCTAATTACACTGTGAACAATAATGGGATCCCTAACAAAGACTCTAATTACACTACATAAATATTACTGTTGAGGGCCATATCCATTGCAGGAGGTTTTTAGCAGACTTTTATATAAAGTCATTAAGGGAAATCTGAACATTTAAAAGACCTCCCTTAGAGGTATTTTCCAACTGGTCTATACTTATCTGTCATTCAATGATAGCAAGAATTATGTGCATTCACAAACTAAAGGGTATTTCACTACTACTATTGTTTTAAATTATCCCCTAACAGAAGTTAACTGAGGATTTTAATTGACATCATCCAGCTGTTTCCAGCCTCAATATTTCACCAGAAAAGTAATTACCACTATTAAAGTATTTTCCCTTCAGAAATTAGACTTCATAATTTGACTTTGATGAGACGCAATGGACAGGCAAACCATTTCCGATCTTCTCAGATACCACATTTATGAAGACTAGGAAACAGAAGTACTAGAAAACACAGGTTTTAGTTTAGTCTAAGCTTTAACAATAGAAAGACAATACAGATACATCACTGTTTCCCAATATATCTGTTTAATCCCCAAATAATGTATTTCATGTTGTGAATGACACTTTGGCTACTTATATTTATACTTATACTTATTATTTTCAAGATATATTTACTAAAAGCTGCATTGGTAAGCAGGCTGAGAGAAGAAAAACGCTAAATTTTTAGCAAAAGATTTAAAAGAAATGCTTTTGTGTCCTACCCTGTTAAATCAAAATGAAAAGCCCCAATCCACAACTGTACTTTTTTAGTTTGGATGGAATGCCTGGAGGTATTTTGTGAGAAGGAAAAACAGAAGAGTAGCTCAACACCAGGCTTGTACTAGGGTGTTGCGTTCCTAGTTTCCCCCCGAATCCCCATGGACTTGGTCTGACCCTGTAGATGCTTCATCCCCTCAAGTTGACCCTGCCCATTCTTCTAGATCCCTCCATGTCAATCCCCAGTTGTCCTAACCCCTTTCCCGTCAGTCAAGGCTTGTCCCCTCCCCTTATTCCAGAGGATTCTGTCTTCCTCAGTACCCAGTTGGCTCATCAACTTTGTATCCTCCCCTTTGTACCTCCCTAGTGGTAGTGACCTTTGGTACCACCCCCTGTATTCCCCCTCCCACCCACACACACACTGTGTTACCACTGGTTGTTGTATTATACCACCCCTTGTACCACCCCGTTTAAAAACCAATGTACCTCTGTGCCCAGTGCTCTCTCTCCCTGACTCCTTCAACCAGAAAAAACCTCCTGTTGGAACCTCATATAGAGAGCCTCCCTCTACTCCTTCGCCCGGATCGTTGTTGTCACCTCCTCTGCCTGGAGGCAACACCCCAGAGGTTCTGCAGCAGACACTGTCTGTGTCCCTGCAGTTCCCCACACTCGTAGAGCTCCCACCCCACAGCTAGCTGGAGCTCCAGAAGCCTGAAAGGGAGCTTACAACAGTAGGAAAGAAAGGATTTTTTCCTGTAATAGTTTATTTTCTGGTTCAACAATTCAGATTAATTTGTAATATAAATTAATTCTCTCTTGTATTCAATGAAAATCAGAAGAATGAAGTTAACTCCTGTACTGATCTTGTAGCTAAACTGCACAGGATCAGTAGCTTCAGGTCTAAAGATAAGTGCTGGTCAAGCAAAGCTGACTAGGCATACCATGCTCTCTGTTTTGAACTTTACACGACCCACTACCATCCCACTACTACGTTGCAAAACTCTTCCCAGATACATAGCAGACTGCCAAATCCCAAGACATCCATGTTCTGGCAAGAACATGAATTCCACTCGAGTCTCCTTCTCACAATGAGCTGTGAGAGTGAACTGTCAGCATCCTGGTTCTATTCACCCACATATTTACAGTACGATCTGCAGCATCTTAACAACTCTTTTAAGACCATCTGCTGCCCAGTGTCATTAACAACTCCCCCTCAGCCATCACTAGTAAAATTTGGCAGCCCAGTGCCTTTGCGCTCTCCTGTGAAGCTTCAGTCACATCATGAAGCCCCATTCATATTAAGTTCCACTTCACAAGACCAGGAACAGCTTCCCCTTGCTCAATACTGGAAACTACATACAGTGATTCACTATGACAGCTGTAGACTTCACCTTGATTTCAAAAGTTGGTTGACAGTGAAAGGGTCTATAGGCTGCCCACAAGGAATAAGAGGACTTTGTTCATGTTTCTGGAAATAAGGACTGGCAACTTGTTATACTTCAAAGCATTTATGCTCTTCTTGCCCTGAAGTTAGTGACAATTCTTTAGGCACTAAAACATCAAGTTTCCACAAAATTCACTTGAGGCAAGTGAGACATTTTATTCCTATACAACCAGCAGCAGTTTAAAAGTTAACAAAATTATTTCCAAAATACAGATAAGAAGGATTAAATGCTACTATTCAATGCCTATGTAACTCTGCACCTAGAGTATCCTGGATCTGGGCCTTAGCTCTCTTTCAGCATTGAGAACTAGAAGCCAACACCAGACATGATCTTTACTGGAAGTCTGACGTTGCCCTCAGTTGGAGAGCAGGCACTGTGTTGGAAGGACCTTTCATCCAGGACAGCTACTTACCCTGCAGAGCAACTCACTAAAAACATCCAGATCAATGACAGCAGCTTGGAATAGCATGTCTCAGATGTAACCCTTTCCCCAAAAGCAGGAAGTCAAAGAGGTTCTCATCCCACTACCTAGAACTGACACGCAAATCCAACTCCTTTTGTATACCCAACCTCTGACAAGGAGCAAAGAGGAAATGGAAAAGAAGAAAATGAAGTCCATTGTTTTCCCTCTAGTTCCACTAAGTAACTCTTTTGCCATTCGAACAGGTCTCAATACCATTCCTCCTGTGGTGGCAGGGCCTTTCACACAGCTGAAAATGCACAGGCTTCAAAAAGCCATTATTTCTGAAAATAGTCACCAAGATTATTTCTCTTAAACATCTGTGAAGCCCTGGGAAACAACAGCAATCCTCACAATTTCAAAAGTAAACAAACTCAGGTGTTTGTGAAATTAAGTCTCCATTTCCTTTTATCTAAAAGGTGAAATCTAGTCTGCTTTTTTGTTTGTTTAGTTAAAGGCACTAAATTAAACATTTCTGAAGACACTCTTGGTAAAAAAAAGATCTGTATCAAAATTTCCTTTACAGTTTCAAACTAAAATAAAAAACATTTTAGATAAGGAACTTCAGATGAAAAAAACCTAGAAGGGTCAATAAACTACCCAACTGACTAAGTGAAACGATTCAGTAAAAATGTAAGTCTCCATGAGAAGAACACATGGTACATAAACTGCATTAAACATTTCAGTTCATTTAAACCTTAAGACTAAATATTCAAAATAAACATTGTCCCACTGCTGCTTGGAAAATGCTATCTGTAATACCTGATTATGCATAAAATTCTGCATGAATAGGCTTGTGATCTCCTCAATAAATATGACCCAAAGGCCACAGAAAACCTTCAATTGAAGTAAGTATTTTTTGAATCAGACATCAAGAGAAATAAGAATTTTAATTTTTTAAACTAAGATTAATTCCTTTGGCAATCATATCCTTAGAAACCAAATTTGAATAGCTGCAGAATCCCTGTTTTTTTCAGAATGTTTCTTTACTTAACAAAGTAATTTTGCAGTACCTAGGAACATGATGTTCAGTAGTACTCCAAACCTTTAGAGGTTCTAAGGGAATATTTATCCAAAGGAACTATTAAAATAGCAGTTCTCTGACAGAGAAGAGATTTATATGACTATGCCAGTTTCTCATTAAACTGTTCCACTGGAAAGCTGGTCAACAGTCATACAGAGTAAAGAGAACTCAATACAGACCCTTCAGAGTCCAATCAGTCCACTGTGGATACCAAGTAGAGACTTCTTCCCCAGAGCACGAACCTACTTTTTAAGACTAAAGTAAAACCTTAGGGGTACACAATATAATAAACTCAGTTCTGTGGACTTGCTAATCCAGTTAGCATCAACAGGAAGCTTTCATGAGTAAGGATCCCTTAGTGTAAAGGTCATAAAGACATGAAATGTTACTCACATTTCACGGAGGAGGAAGAATTTAGAATACTAAATATATAATACATTCTGTGCATCAAATATAACTGTACCCATAGAGCTAGAGTCATGTTTAGATTAATTTGACAAGGATTCTGTTATACAGAAAAAGAAGCAATCAGCTTCACCAAAATGAAAGAGGAATTAGCAGAGGGAGAACACAACAGTTTTCATTTTAAATATTCATAGGCATGCTGATATCATACTTGGCAGCTAACTGGAGAGAATCCTGATCCCAACTGAAGCATACAGTACTTAATTTACACACTGTGTAGTTCAAGTTTCCCCTTTTGCCCTCCCTTCACTCTTCCAAAGAGGGATATTAATCTTCCTCACACTGAAAACATTAAAAACAAACTCATCTCCTTAATCTTCTGCTCTTTCCAAAAACCAGCAGGGTTTTTTAATTTCAATTATCCACAGAAGCACCTCAGATATGAAACTGTTCTTATGAACATGTTTAAATTATGCTATAGCTCATTGATGTGCTACTGTGCTAACAAAGCAATTTGTCAATAAACAGTTTTCATTCAGAAGCCAGAGTCTAAGGAGAAGAGCAGTGAACACAAGAAAGACCGAGAAGACACTGGGAATCAAGTGACACCTAGTGAAGAGAAAGACAAATCTGTTCTTCTCTAAGAAGAGAGCTTAAGATGTCACAGTTTGGAGAGAAATACTAGAAGTCACGGGCTGAGGTTCAGAAGGGATTACTATGTTAAAAATATGTCACCTAACTGCAAAGAACTGAAACCACACCAAAATAGCTCACAAAAATCTGATGCTTGTTAGCAATTTTAACAGCATTAAGGAATGGTGTGAATAAGGATGTATATATATATATAAATGTGGATATAAACACACCCTTCATTTCTACAAATAATTTTGAAGAGAACAATTAGCCAAGCTTTCTGAGTTACTGTAGTCAACCACAGCATCTTCATCTTCAATACCTGCTTTGTGAGAAGTGCACAGTTCAGCCAAGACACTTGCTGTCTTATATTTAAGTCATGAAAAAAAACCCCTATGAGGTACACCATGAAAAAAGTTTAACACAGGCTATATATACCCTTATTATAGGTCAGATTATCTATGCGTGTTGATACTTCAACAGCAGATGGTTAAGAGAAATAACTTCTGCAGGACAAAAGAACTTCAGTTGATTGTGCTGAGATGTAATATTACGCTTCCACCAAAGGTAAACAGTGTCACTAAATGCCAGTGAGTCTCTTTCAGGTGTTTGAACTGTTTAAGCACAATCTTTTCAGAGTTTCACACTACTGCACAGCTGCTGGCTTTAGGTAAATCAGTCTGTCCGAAGTTCACCTCTTCCTTCCTCAATATTCTCTTTACTTCAGTCTGTTTAACACGTTTTCTGCAGTTTACAAAAATGCACACCAGGCCTTGAACAATTACTATAGATTACCCTCAAAGGTGAAGTGTCCATCTACCTGTGTGCCTAGCAGTGCTTATTTTACAAAATTCTGCTTTCAGTGGGTCTAAAAAATTTTTCATGATTTCAGTTTGCCTTATTAGCCAGAATTTGGAGTTCAAACTTTTTACACCACTGAAAAGTTTTTAGAAATGCACATAGGACTATTTCCCACTGCAACTTGGATCAACTGAGTCTTTCCCCTATTCAGCACTGCAGACTGCTGTGCTGACTCTGCTTAGTGGGGACACCAGCCTGTCCTCTAAACACACTCACAGAAGAGGCTGCAGTAAAAAAGCTCACTGCACAAAAGCAGAGTCAGCACATGTGTTTCTTGTTACAGCTCTCAGAACTGGGAAGGAATTAAGCTCCCTCCTAGTTTGGGCTCCCCATACCCAGTACTTAAAGTCACCTCCTTAAGCCTGTATGACACAGAGTCCTCCCTGTGTCTCTATGCTAGCCTACCCCAGGCTTCAGCTGACTGTACGTTTCATTTCCAGCTACAGGAGACATAACTTCAAGATGACCAACCACTTACCACTATGCCCATCATCACATCAAGATTAGGGAATTATTTCACCCCAAAGGTTATGCCATAGGATGTGAATGGAAAAAGTTAAAAGGCGAGATGGTAAGCAGTCTGAAGGGAAATGCGGTGTCATTACCCACTTCAACAAACCTGACTACTAAAAGAATACATAGAAAATAAGAGTACAAAACCAAGTACATGAAACTAAATCCAGTTTCTCCTCCATCTACACCTAATCTACCTTCTTGTCTCAGTCCTTCTGTATTAGAAGCCAAAAACTACTACTTTGCTTGTTAGACAGTGAATTCTGTAACACAAAATTAATGTCTTTAATAAGGTGAGTTTGCTTTTGCAATGTTCACTTCCTTTGAAAATGCCATATGGAAAACAGTCTGTATGTGGCAAGAAGATTTACAATAAGTTTCCATTACAATCTGTATATAAACATGGAGAATGATCATTTATATGGGGGTTCCAGAAAAAAATTAGAGCTAATTTAAGCCACTGGGAAATAACTGAAGACACAACAAACTTATAGTAACATGTCAGAAAACACCGAGACTTAAAAAAGGAGTTAACATGTTTGCAGATGTCTTTTAATAAGAGAAGAACAAAAGTTTCTGAAGAATTACGTTCAAGACAAATGTTTGGTGTCTAGTGTTGTTTTTAGTACGGTCACTTTACTTATGGTGCAAAACTGACTTTGGTGCCATATAGCACAAACTTTGATAATTTAATTTATGCATAAATTGGGTACTTTCTGCATGTATCCTTACACCATTACACCATGGAACTCTTTCACAAATAATTCTGTTCCATTCCCCCAAAGCTTCCTAGAAGCAAAGTTGATATTATATATACTTAAAATTAAAATGCTCTACCGTTCGTATTTTCTCAGAACCAAAGGTTTGGGATTTTTTTCAGGAAGAAAATGAAAAGCTAACAAGGTATTTAATCTTAACATTTGAGTAGAACCCACATGTCACAAATTTAGTAAGGCGTATGTATAGGGATCTCCTTTTTCCTCCTTTTTACATAATCCTGTGTAGTGCATTCATAAAAATATTTCCTGTTAGAGATCCCTGCATCAGAAATAGGAAGTAAAACCAAATGAAAACTTACAAAAAAAAATGAAAGGCTTACAGTTAACTTGAAGCACCTGTCCCACATATAGCTGACAGACACTGTTGGGCACAAGTCCTGTGCTTTGGACACAGCCCTAGTCTCACCTTGCAGACATTACCTGCCCCATTTTGGGGTATAACGTGCCAGGACAACAGCATGGAATGACTTACCAGAAGGAAGCAGAGGCAGAAGCATAGTAAAGGAGAATACAAGAAGCAACAAAGAGTAAAGAGTACACGGTCATGTAGTTCCTTCCAGAAGTCAGCAGATTTGTTACATAAATAACGTGATACCAGGCAAGATGCAAAGTGTCAGACAATACCAGTGGGAGACACCATCACACATTTCAGCAGACTGCAGAAGACAAAGCAAGCAGCTAGACTGGGAGGGAATTCAGGACAGGCAGATGCAGTGTTGCTGTCTCTGGACTACCTCCAATAGATCCAGGTATAGACTACAGCCAGAGAGGTGACTCAGAAAGGAGACATCCTAATGTAAAAATTAAACCAAGAGATTTCAGCAGCATGCTAATAAAGATCAAAGACACAGTCAAGAGGGTTAACAGCAACAAAGGGACAAGCTTCTGTGCTGGTCACACACAGAGAGAAAAACAATTGAGGAGATGGCAGAGCAAAGAAGCAGTAAGTTGTGTGAGCAGAAAGAAAGGAAAGTTTTGAACTGCTCTGCTGAAAGAAGGCAAAATGTACAGTGATGATAAAGGGTGACCACATGGCTGTCAAAAGAAAAATGATCAATGAGACACAGATATTCTGACATGAGCACAAAGTGAACTCAAACAAAATTCAGGTCTGGAAATGGGAACCAGCAGCAAAAAAATAATGGATCACCCCACAAAAAGGAAGGGACCAAAGATGAGTAAAGGATTACACAAGAATCAAAGGAGAAGCAGTGGAAAGATCACAGAACAGTATAGGACAGCAGATCAGAAGAATGGTAGAGATGGACAGAATATGACATCATGTAACACAGAAGTGGTTTGTGGAAAAAATAGCTGTTCCTGATCTCTCATCATTTAATCATTTGATAGTACTGCATAAGGAATCAGAGCATGAAAACAAAAGGATATAGAAATCATCAGGAGTGAGCTAGGAATAGCAGGAAACTTCTGAAATCATTTACGGACAGCACAAGAATATATGAAGCCAGTGAGCACAGGATCACCTGAGGTTAAGGATACTGAGGAGAACAGCAAAAACGAAGTTGCTGTCCACCACCACCCACCAGCTGGGAAGAAAAGCTACCAGGAACACAAGCATCTTCCCAGGAATAAAACTGCTAAATGTACTCAAACAGTGGCCTCTACTGGACAAACCACAGAGTACTAGTACTACCACAGGCAGCAGGAACACTCCCGGTATGAGCAGATAACGACACAAAAGACAGAATCTCTGAATGGATTTCTTCAAATGATCTCAACGTTAATTAACCACCACTGGCAGGTAATGCAAATAATTGTTATACTAGTTACAAGTCAGAGACTTACTGCACATCCCAAAGTGAGGGAAAATAAAACAGGCTGACAGCGTAATAGTTGTACACATACTGATGACAACCAGCACTCACACCTGCTGTCAATGCTGAAGTAACCTTTAATATCCCAGCCTGTTTTCCAGTCACATCTTCTGCTCTGTGCCCTTCTGGGTGGGATGACAGACAAACTGAGCATCTAAAACCTCTTCAAACACACTTCCTATTCACAATATAGTACACGGATTTTAACAGTCAAAACTTCTTCAGCATACCAAGTAAGGATTTCCCATCCTATACTAGGATGTGAAATTCTGTATATGTTTTAAATGGCTGGAGAATACCTTAAGCTGAATGACCTATCTAAAGTCCAGAAGGTTCATATTCCTTCATACTTCATGTCAAAACAGTACACAAAAGCTGCTCTGCTAGGAAAAAAACAGACAAGACATAAGCCACATTTTTATGGTCTATCAGTATTCTTTATGAAAGTAAGGGTTTTTTTGGTAATTCTACTCCAGTTCTTGTTCACTTACAAATCTAGCGGCACAAGGGGACCAAAAGGTGAACCCTAACCTACCTGCTGACTTCAGCCTGCAAAAGTTTTCTTCCAGACAAAGCTAGGCATTTGTTGTTTTAGCACAATCAATTTACAAATGAAGTAAATAAATAAATAAACAAAACCCCATAAGCCCTCAAGACACGTGATAGACAAACCCCACCATCAGCTTGGAAAAATCCTAAACCTGACTCAGATGACCTAGTATTTTACACTGCCTCCCAGAGCTCTACCTTGTGCTTGAAATTATATGGGGCAAGATGCAGATTGGTGATATCCCTTCCTCTCCCTGACCTGGGCTCCCCAGAATCTCAGTATTCTGCAATTCCCAGCCTATTCCCCAGAACTATTATTAAAGCACGAATTCTAGCTGAAGGGCTCTGAACAAAGTAGCTCTAAGTTTCATTTCAAGACCTTTTATGACAAGTTCCTTAACATGACTAGCACTGCTACCCCAGCGCCAACCACAGAGCAGCAATGTCAGAGGAATCATGGCAGCTGGCCCTTGCAGAACAGGCAGATCTACACCAACACCTGAAGGTCACTTTCATCTGCACAGAGGCACCAGATGAGCAAATGGCCAAGATTGCTGCAGACTTTCAGTTATGTTCCATCTGAACTTGAGTGAAACAGCCCTAGAAATACACAAAACAGAAGCATAAATACCCATAAAAATTGCTACTGTTGCATAGATGATGCAGAAACAATATTTGTGGCTGACCAAACTGATCAAATGTGGTTTCTATAATAGTATGTCTTGTGGCTCAGACTCCCTCTCCGCCTCTCTAGCACAGCTACCCTAATTCCCTACCACTATTCCTGCCCCATAAATGATCCTATTGAGCAGGAGGTACATGTTATCTGTATGCCCCTCACCTAGCATCAAGTGACATGGAACAAAAACAACTTGGTCATGTCTAACCAAATTAATCCACCACACTGAAGGGCAGGTATCTATGGTTCAGCCACTCAGTTCCACCAATTTAAAAAACATTTGTTAAGACTTCTACTGCATTTATTTTGATGGTAGCCAATGGGTTCAAAAAGACACCAGTATCAGGATTAGACAACCTGTACAGGCTATGACTATCTTCAATTTTGCTTCTCAGCTGTATACTGGAGAGGTGGCTTTAAAATGACTTAATGATGGAACAAAATACCACCAGTACAACATACAGAGACACTGGCCCCTATGTCTACATTATGCTAAGAAAAAGCACAAATATTCGCTTTGTCCTTCTGCTTTCTACTGGATTGTCAGAGACCCTACAGAGGAATCTTCCCAGCTTTGTCACTTACGCAGCACCTGGTTCAACAAGACTGCAGAATCACAACTACTTAGCTTCCCTGAAAGTTCTGATTTTGAAGCACAGGAAGTTCCCACCAAGCAGCAAAGGACAGACTCAACTGTTTCAGAAGTCACCTAGAGCAGAGAAAGCCAGTTCAAGATTCCTCCATTAGCACAGCACCAGATAGCTGGAAAAAATTCAGCCTAATATCCTCCATCAAAATCAATGTGGACTTGAGTACTTCTGATAATGAATGATTTAGACATGTAAATGGCACACTGGAAATACAAGTAAAAATCCATGCCACAAAATTATTCTGAGCAGTATGATGGATTTAATAGAGCAATCCTCATACTTGCTGATGAAACTTTACTTATAGTATTTTTCTAGCAAAAATACAAAGTATGTTTACATAAAAATATGCATATCCACTTTTTACATTTATTTATTTTTTCAGATAGACATATTTACTCTAAACACCAAAAAAAAAAGCTAGCAGAACACTCATTTAAATGGCAGAAAACTAGTAGAAGATGCTAATATGACCTTAGTGCAGCATGTCAAGTGTCACTGCCATCAGCTTCCTAGTCATTTTAAGAACAATCTGCTATGACAATTAATTACACAGCTTAAAAGATTAGGTCAACAGTGTCAAATATGAAAATATGAACTTGAAATTTAGCCTTTTAAAAATGTGTGCTGTCTATTTAAGTGTCTACATCCATTTGTGAAAGAAGAGTAAGTTTCAGACTCAATGAGCTACTTCTCAGGACAAGCAGTGGTCTTACCTTCCCATGAACGAAACCCAAACAGAGCAATTAGAAAGGCTGACAGAATCCCTTGGCTGAGAGAGGGCATGTACTTGCAGCCTGCTGATCTGATGGCTGCTTTAGGAGAAAGCAGTTAATTGAAGGCTGAGATTTAATGTAATGTAACACAAACTTACAGTCATGGCAATCTTTAAATTGGTATTTTGAAAACTAAAACTGTTTTAAGCAAATGGTATACTCTGTATTTTCTTGAATAGTTAAAGTCAACCTGAACACATCCTTCTTGGACATTTCTTATTACTGTATCTTTCTTCCCCCAGTCATGTCTGCAGCTAAGACTCAGCTAGGACATAGGTTAGTTACTCAGCTTTTCATTGCACAGCTCATGCTGAAGCACATGCCCTCCCCAAGCTCAGATCTGAGACAGCCAAGTTTACCATGATTCAAGCCTACATGCAGGAGCTTCAGCCTATCTCCTCTTCCTCAGAGCAAGGCAGAGACACCTTCTACCTGCCCAGCCAATTTTGTGTTCAGCCGAGATCATCCTTTACTTACCTTAAAATTTGTAAGGCATCAGGTGGAAGAGCTGACTCACTGGCAGCCTGAAAGTGTCAGATTTCAAAAGTTCTAGGAATCTTACAAATTTCAGACAAAGAATACTGAAGTTTACAAAGAGTAACATTTCCAACTCATTTCGTCCTTGTGCCAGGTAAGCACCCATTCAGAGAGACCAGAGTAAATAATCAGCACCAGAGAGAAGCTTTGCCTGTCAGTGCTAAGGTACCCAACCTTGGATGAGCTGTCTGATCACAAGAATTAGACAGAGGTGTGCAGAATGAACAGCTATCTCAAGCTACCTGCAACCCTCCAAAGGCTGCCGAGAAAGCTGCAGTGGCTGAGTACAATTGACTGCCTAGCTTGCAGAAGCTCAAGATCAGAGACAACCATCTCCTTGCAGTACCTGAGGGAAAACACAGAAGTCACTAGCTGGGCGGCCCCACAGCCCAGCTCCACCAGTGGTTGTAACAGATTACAGATTGCAATGTGCCTAAAGAAAATTTACCATAATCTTTCTCAAAACCTTCTCCCAGCTTCAAGCTATTTGTAACTTCATGGCCTTCTAAACCATGGACAGAGCTGCATGTTTAACAGTGATGCACTTTGGATTTTCCCTCTCTTAACTGGCCCGTTAACTTACCCATCAGACATCATTTATATGCCAGATGGCTGGAAACTGTTGGTCACATTTGTTATTAAATTGAGATTTCTTCAAAAACTACGTGACAAAAACAAATAGCAAGATGACTAGAGGGCACTACACTATCAAAAGAAGGGTCCTGAATAACTAATTCATAGTTTTCACAACCAGTCACAGAGTGCCCATAAAGTTATCTATTTACTGCTACAAGCCCTTTAAGCTACACATTAGTACCCAATAAACTGCATCCAGACAAATGCTTATGTGCTAAAATCTAAGGATATCTATATTTTCCTCATGCTTAATCCTCAGAAAATGCAGAGACAATAGTGACACTTTTGCATTAATTCACACGTTTTAAATAACACATGCTACCTTACAGCTCATGCAGCAAGTAGTGCAGTTCAACAGGCTGAATTTTATTTGTTTGTTTGTGTTTTTTAAGACCCATCTCAATTTGTAAAGATTTCCTGGGATACACCCTAAAGAACCTACACCCTAATACACCTCTTATCAACACACACCCACTTTACTGGTTCCATTCCCCTCCTCATTTCATCTCTCCAGTTGAGTTTCAAAAAGAGGACTGGTTTAGAGAGAAATCCACAGGCACATGTGAAGAGCAGACAAGAACATTAGGAGCATCACTTCTCTTCAGAAGCTGCACAGAAACAGGGGTGAGACAAAATTCACTGCTTGAATTTCACCAACCAAGAAGCTGGAATGTTTGCACAAGACACTGGTAGATTAACCACAAAAACAAACAAAAAAACCCCAGACCCACAAAAACTTTTGCCTTGCAAAAGTCAGTCTAGTATCTCCCTCCAAGTTAAGTCTCATATTTATGTTATTCTCGACATGCTATTCACCAACACCTCACTCAGGGGCTTCTTTACTGTGGAAAGCAGGATCCACAGCCTGAAGGTGGTGTGTGCAGCATGACCAAGAGACAACCTTTTTATGGACAGAAATAGGCTACTTGATTTTCATGCCCGATGCTTACATTCAGCTGGCCATGTTCATATATGTTTGGTTATAGATGTAATGCAGTGGAGTTTTTATTTGCTTTGCTTCAGTCAAATTCATTATCCCCTCACTAAAAGGCAAACTGCTTTGTTTTTGATACCGTTAAAAATTTCCAAAGTCCTCACCTTAATATAAGGACTTCAGAGCCATGGTAGGAATTGGATTTCTGGCTGAACAGGTTACAACACTGAGAATTACAGATCTTCCAGTACATTGCAGGTCTGTATTGAAGCTGGAAAGGCATGTTGAAAATGGCTCCTCAGTCATACTCTCAGTCTTTTTACTTTTAATGAAATACTAACCAAGAAGCACCACTGTATCAAACTAGCAGTGCCAGCTTTTCAATGTCACTCAACTGCCTGCAATGAAGTCCAAAACCAGGAACACACTTACTTGTAAGCTTGTTGTGACTCAGAACCAGCTGTGTGATGTGAGACAGCGTAACTGCAAATGAAGAGGGAAAGAAGTTAGTTTATGGACATGGCAACTGGGAGCTTGTATCTATTTCAACTGAAAAAAAAATAATAGCAAAGTTATTCTTTCCATTCCAGTAACTTGATTCATGTGCATTGTCACAAATAAACAAGAGAAGCTCAAGACTAAAGGACACATCCACCTACTCCTCTGCCCTTTTCCTTCACATTTCAGTTACTGCATCAGATACAACATGGAGAGTTTTACTCACTGATACAGCAATCATTTCAGCTAATCCTTGAAAAAGCTCAGGACTTAACACAGGGAAATATAACCTGTTAGCAGAATGAAAGCACTGGGAGGCACCATCAGATCAGAAAGCTCAGTGTTCAAAAAAAAAAAATAGGCCTCTGCAATTGCAGGTTGTGAAAAAAGGAAGGGCAGGGAGGAGAAAAGAAAAGAAGAAACAGTGCACCCACCCTAAATTTCTCCTAACATTTGAGGAATTCAAGTACTGCCTGCACCACCTCACTAAGCAGAACAAGAGGACAGGGAAAGAAGCCCATAGAAAGTCTAAGTATTGCAGGAAAATCATCACTAAAGGGGAGACAAGAGCAGCAGCCTTCACAAGAGCTCTTTCTCTAAAACATAAAAGGCACATTGGTATCTGAACCATAAGCAACTATTTAACACTATTGAGTGTAGATAAATATAGGATTGCAATTTACACACTAAAATGAGAGAAGATTCTGGAGATAGTCACAAGCTTGTGAACAAATGCCTAAGTACACTTTATATATTTGGTTCTCTTGGCTTAGCTATTTTAATAACTGTGACAATCAGTGAAAGTCAACATTTCATGGGCCCTTGATATTCAAGCCTGACTAGTAAAAACACAACCATCAGAAGTGCAGCCCTACTACTGAGATGGAAAATCCTCTAGTCTGATGTCTTCAGTTCCAAGGCAACTGAACCTAGACCATAGCCCGACTAAAAGTGACATCATCAATCCCAGGGAAAAAAAAACCCTTTTTTTCTGTATTTTACTTCAAAAACTAGTTATTCTGGAACTCTGAGGCTTTATCTAGACTCACAGCATCAACAAAAAACCCCTTCTTTTTAAAAAAGATAGGAAAAAACCACATTATTGTTTTTGATACTGTACAAAGTTGCTTCCATTTCACTTTGCTTTTATAAAGCAGAGAAGTTAAACAATGTCAGCACATCTGTACAAAGGAAGCATGGATGCTTACTCAAGGGCAATAAGCTTTGGGGCTGCAGACTTTGGTCTTCTCAATGTTGAACTCCTGATGAATTTAAATGCCACAAGTTCTGTGCATATCTAAAGGTAAGCCTTTTGACTACACCATCAAGCCATGTGCATCACTGGCCTTTAGCAACACAAGGTTAGAAGCATTAGTCTCACTACTCCCTCTCCTTTTTTGTCCTATCACTGTGTTCTTCAACTGAGACTATTTTCAGAAAGCTTTCTTCCCTCACATCTATACAAAACAGAACAAAGTCCACATTAAAAATTTCAAAGCAAAAATCCCTAGAGCTAAGACATTTGAATCTGTTTTACTGTCCAAATTTGACTGAAGCCTAGACACCTTGTCTGAAACTCTGCTATCTCAGTCAATCCTGATGCATGACAGAAAGTCCCATGGCATCTGTGACCATCAACAGCAGGCTGACATCCCCCAGAGGAACAAGAAAGGCTACACTCCAATACTATTTTGAAAAGAGCAAAGGTTTAGGTGTCTCTGCTCTGGACTACTTCCAGCAGCACTTTAGACATATCAAGACAAAGAGATTCTTCAGTCTTGAAAGGTCCAAAGCTACTACTACCTGTTCAGAGGCAAGTTTAGAAGCATTTTAAGAAAGGGAGCCAAGCAGGCAGTACTTGCTCACTCCTTACACAGAGGGAAATTTGTTCACTTACTGACCTGTGTCAAACAACCAGCCTCTTGTTTTCCTTATGCTGCCACATGCCTACTCCTGTGAAAAGGACTGTGTTGTGGGATGTCAAGCTGAGTGAGATTTACCTCATCCTACACATAAAGTCATTCTGTAGGACAACTTAACTATCAAGTCTGGCAAGGAAGACATCTGTCTTAACTGATTAAGATCCCCAAGTAACATCTAGAAGGCTAAAGGGGGCCAGGTGGGGGTATTTTGATTTGGATGTACACAGTCCAGGTAAGAATACCATGTTATGGTCATGATGGTCATGGGCAGATGACTCAGCCCATGTGCCATTCTCTTAAGAATGGAAAGCACTGAGATTCCCACGGGAAACTGCTATAACCTCCCTGTGATGCCACTGCAAGAGCTTCTGGGCACTACCTTGGTAACATTATAGTCACTAGTGTACAAACCCTAAGTTACTCTGATTTCATGAATACTTTCCGATATTCACACAGAGGGCTGAGGGTCAGGATAATACCTATTGCCCAAACAATTTACCTGCACAGTAATCACAGATTCTCATTATGGTTCCAGTCCCACTATTACTTCAAAAAAGAGTGAGTCTGAATCAAGGGAAGAATATTTAGGTTCTTCCATTATGACTCTATTATCAAATCTTTTCATATACTGCTGCCATGCACTGCAAGCTAGCTTCACATAAAATATCTGGATGACAATACTCAACCTTAAGCAAAATATAAAACAAATAAAAGTCATCCCCATTAAAAAAAAACAACGAAAAACACATCAACTGACAAAACAACCTAACCAAAGTAAAATAAATTTGAAAAAAAACCAAACCAACAAGCCAAACCCACACCCACAAAACAGGAAGGCCCCATGACTTTGCTGAGCCAAGATAAGACACTGCCTGTCCCACTGGAGGAATTTAATGCAGGATGAGCATTACAGTATTGCTACAAGTAGCCCGCCTCTCCATCTTCTGCACTTTCATTATTTTAGGAATGAACAACTTTTTCAACACTAACTTTCTGATAAATAATTCTAGTCACGTTAATTCCTACCACACAAGTATGTACTTTATGCAAAATATGAATAGCGTACAGATGGAATGATAATGAGAACAAATTAACACATAAATAGGATTGCATCCAATATTCCTTCCCTGACAACAGAGCAGATGTCACAAGTTATTTGGGCAAAATAATACCTTTACTCGTAGCTGCTCCGTATCAACTGCTTAAAAGACACATAAATGAGACTGGTCCATTCTCTAAGAACAATCCTATAGTGGTTGATGGCTGTTCAACATCCCATCAATAAATGCCTTATCCTCTGCTATGCTAGGGAAAGGGCACATCACTCCCTTCTTGCTGGACCTACTTGTTCAGCCTACAGGATGTCTATTACTGCTCTCTACTTGTCCATAGTGGGTGCTTTATAAATAAATATAATCTACTTACTTCACAATATGAAGGCAAAAACCCCAAACCAATACAATAGAAGACTTCCATAGGACAAGACATTTTTTACACTATTTATGTATGGAGGATGCACAACTGTAGTAGAGATGTGCACACAAATGGTGTAACTGTTGTTTCATTGTATGCTGGAATAATTAAAAAAAAAAGTCTTTAACAATTAAAACTGTGCTGAAAGCATAAAAAATTCAGATGCTCTGAAGGTCTATAGCACAATTCTAGTTTGTACTTTAAGTCATTAGGAGAAAACATGGAAATGCCTGGATTCGAGGAATATCCCAAAAATAGAACTCTATTTCTAATGTCATTAATGAACTTCTGAGTCAGAAGTACTTCAGGGACTACTTAACCTTTTTTTGTGAACCTGAATGGCACGTTGTATACAAGCTGCTAACCATACTCCTTCTTTGCTAAAAATGAGAGTGGGAAGAGATGTAAAGGTTGCCAAGCTTATGGGTGTAAACTAGCTTGTCAATCTCCTTCCAGATACAAGTATTTCATCCTTAATTGGAAAGAGACATGGGTATTTGACAGAGGCAAGTTCTGTCTCCTTTGTCTCTCCCACAGCTACTACAGAAGGTGGAAGACAATGCAAAAGAAAGCATGAGTGACTGCCCTGTACTGCAGCAAGCCATGCACTAGACTGAAAAGAGAAGCCAGAAGAGAATTGTATCCAAGACAGGGCCTATATTCCGCTTTCCTCCTCTTTGCCCCCACATAACACCAGTTTTCTCTACCAATTACTTTTTTTCTGGCTCTTTTTCTAAACACACATGAAAAGAACAGGGCAACACCCAAGGAAAAGGACTGGCCCAGTGAACATATGTTACATGGCACACTACTTCCAAATCCTTGTGCCTGTATTAACCATAAGTGAATTAAGTTAAGAAAGGTTAAATACAAGCTCATTAGCCACTCTGCAGCAAGTACTCAAGCATGCATTGAGACAAGGCTTGGTCCTTTCCTTGAAGGACTACAGGGAACAGTTTACCTTTAAGGGGTACTTGGCACCTCTGGTAGGGGCGTTCACAACCACTAAATAATTATGTGAGACAAAATCCCGATCAGGGGCTACTGAACACAGTAACTCAGGAATACCTTCCAACTTACAAGATTCAAATAGCCAAAAATGTTCCCTGCAATCATTATCTAAACTTACCTTAACTCTCAACATCTACTAGTGGCCCTCCTTAAACACAAAACACTGTGCAAGAAGAGTTCACTGGGCATGCATAGTGATGATTCGTTTTAACAGAGGCCTTTACTTCATGAAAGGAAAAATAAAAATAGCTGACATAGCAAGCTTTAACACTGCCCTGGAAAGGTATGCAACACACAGAGAAGGAAAGGTATCAGGCAGTCTCCTTTAGCTTATACACCAGTTCTGAGAGCCAGAGAAAACCAAAACATCCAATCTACAGTAGAGAAGACCATCCATTTGGAGTCAGATGACAGCGGTTTGAAAAGAAGTTTAACGCTTCCTCAAGCCATTACTAAAAATTCAGAAGTAATACGTATTCATTATTTTTATTTGGTGACAGGTATTCCTTCTCCAAAAGACAAATATCTCCATGGTAAAAAAAAAACCCACACCAGTTTATGTGCTCTGTCAGTGAACATAATAACTGAAAAAGCAATTAATTTAACAGAAACCAGTCATTATTTCCCTCTTCCCTAACTTTAATCTCAAACTGAAGAAGGCCCCAAATCCCCATGCTAGATCAAGTCACACAAAGTGCACCAAGAGTATCTGCACAGAGATTCCTCTGATGCAGTCTAACTAGGGCACCACAAGTCTATGCTGCATGCAGGGAGCTCCCTGCCAAAGACATTTCAGATGCTTAATTAGCAACCTGCTATGAGAGAGCATCTGGGTCCCACCCTGGTCCCTGGCTGTGCCTGAACAACAAACCCCAGTCTTTGTGCAAGAAAAGCTTTTTTTTTTAGGATTATCAATGTACTTCAACGTTATCCTTTCTCCATGCTTGAAAGATCAAAGCTGCTTAATTAATTATGTGTCTAGTGTTGATAGCAGGCACCAAGTCTACTTAACAAAAGAATGTGGCTGCCCCATATACCTGACAGGTCTAAGTATGGTTCTCAAAACTGATCTCTACTTATAATGTGAGCTAAGCACTATTTTGTCTCAAATAACTGCTCATCCAGTAGAAATGCAGTGAAGTTTTCTATTTAATGTGAGTTCACATATATGGTCCTTACAACACCACCTTGACAAAGTCCCATGTACCACCAAGAAGCAGGAAAAGATTAAGTACAGAATGAAGACCTAAGTACAGAACCTAGTTCTGCAAAACTGTACTTAAGACTTCATCCTTTACTGATGTGGTTGAAGACACCTTGATGTGCTCCCAACTCTGCAGATAATGGCGAGTTGGTAGTGAGCCATACCTTTCCCTGAGCTCATATCTATCTTGTGAGGAGTTATATATGTTTGCTCCTGGTGTTCTCAAGTTCAACAAACATAGTAAAGAGCTAAGCCAGGATACAGCCAAGAGTTTTAAGTACATTGGTTGGTTGATATTTTGCTTTTTTCCCCCTCATTGCATGATGCATTCTGAAAAATTTCAGCCTGTGGAACACTACAGACAATCACAACTTTAACTCCCCGAGTACTGGCTATGCCATAATATCATATGCACTCTAACAAGGCAAATATACCTAACTTGCTCTTCATTTATGTGTTCTCCAGAACCGTAACCGCATGCTGTTATTGGTATGCTGTATTTATTGTATATTTAAGTACAGCAAATGCACCATACCAACAGCAGCATCCTGTCAAGGTTCAGGAAGCATGTGCAATATCCAAAGCATGATGTTGCTGTATCTGTGATACAGTACTACTGTCCTCTCTTTCAAAGACCAGTCGCGCATAGTCGCAGGCTGATGTCACCTTATCCCTTTCAAAAACCAATGGAGATGTTACTTGGCTGGTGTTTTTGTTTCAGTAGCAGGACTGAGAAGAGGGAAAGTCTCCCCATCAGTCAAGTGCCAGAATACCAGCAGTGCGACAGGGAACGCCGAGCCCCGGTGCGAAGCTCCTCTGGACACACGCACGGCTCCTTGCGGTGCTGCCGGCAGCTCATGCGGGGCGTTTCGCACAGCCCATGGATCTCTCCCCAAGCCCCCCATGCCCAAAGAGCCTCGGGCGGCCCCAGCAGCGCAGCGAGGCCGGGGGCAGAGCCGGAGCCGGGGCAGAGCCCGGGCCGGGCGGCCCGGACTCCCCGCGCCCAGGGCCGGCCCCCGCTCGCCCGGGACAAATAAGGAAGTTTCCGCGCTGTGCCCGCCCGCCGCCGCCGGTACCTACACAGGCCGGGCACGTCCAGCATGCTGGAGATGCCGCGGTCGCACATGTCCACCTCGGGCTGGTTCTTCTCCCTGCTCTCCTCCACGATCTTCTTCAGGGACTTGGACATGGTCTAGGCGGGGCAGAAATGGACACCGTGAGCCGGGCTGCGGGGGAAACCCGCCGAGGGCTCCAACCAGGACAGCGCCGGGACGGCCCCGAGGCCTCCGAGGGCAGAGAACCCCCTGTCCGGCGCCGTCAGGGGCTCCGTCCCGTCCCATCCCGTCCCGTCCATGCCAGCGGAGCACTGCCCGGGATGCCGGCCGCACTCCCGGCCCGGGCGGACGGACAGGCCCACCCCGGCGCGGCCCGAGGGCACTCACCGTGCGGCTCTGCAGCGGAACGCGGCGGGACAGAGCAGGAAGCGGCGGGACGCGGGGGGACACAGAGGGAAGCAACGGGAAGCAGAGGGCGGATCCCACAGCGGGCGGACCCCGGCGGATCCCGCGGGCGCCGCCCCGCTTCGCCCCCGTGCGCAGGCGCAGCGCGACCCCGCCCGCACGGACACCGGGGGGCGCCAGCGGCCGGGCCGGGGTTGCCGGAGCGCTCCGGGCTTTGGAGAGGCTGCCGGAGGCAGGACGTATTATCGCCAAAATAACCCCCCCACACAAAAAAACCCCAGTGCATTTAACCATTGGTTTCCATTACTTCAGGTGCCTTCGTGGATTTTCCAGTCGGGTCTAGCAGTAAACCAGTCACAAGGCTGGTTCTGAGCACTTGTAACAGATCTCAACACACCATGGTGTTGGAGGACAGCCTTGTTGCCCAGAATGTAGTTATGCATGTAACCTCTTTCTTGGGAGTTAAGAGGCTGCTACTTACTGTCATTCAACAGATATGGAAGCTCAGAGCAATTAGTGACTGAATCTATAAAGTTACCTAAGGCCAGGCAACCCTTTGAGAACCACGGCTTTGAATTTTGCATATGTACTCCATGGTGTTGCTTAGTTGCCTAAAAATGGTATCCACAGAAACCAAGATGATGAACATTTGCCTAAGCCAGCAAATACAAAACTTCCTGGAGGCACCACTTCAACTTCTCCTTTTTTAGGAATGTAAGGATTTAATACTGGGCTGCAGAATTGTAGCATGTTTGTTCCTTATTGCAGTTTCCTACCTTGAGCACTTTCTGAAGTTACTGTCTGCTTTCAGGTCTTCCTTACAAGATACTACTGGAAGAGTATCTTCCTTTTAGCTGTATTTCTCAGCAGAACCCACTGTCATTCAGATGTACAGTGATGTACAGTTCTTTTTTGGCTGGAGAAGCATGAATCTCAGTCCCTTTCCTGTCTAAAATGCCCTAACTGCCACCAGTCAGTTGTCCCAAAGACCTAAGTGCTAACGTGTCTGCTGTTCTTACTTCAGGGCAAATGATTGCAGGTTTCAGTTAATAACAAAGGCTCAGGCAGATTAGTTGTCTATAAGTATGGTCCTGCTTCCTTATTCCAGCTAACAGCACACGTGAGTCTAACAAGACACCCACAAAACAGTCTTCATGGCTAATGCAAAGCTCATCTGGCTTTTCTAGATTCCACATTCTACCCCTACCATAGAACTATTTCATTACTCCCCACTTGATAAATGCGTTGTCATTACTCCCTTTCATGAGGATTGTGGGGTTTTTTTACCATCTATCTAATTTCATTATCCTATTTGTGTAAAGAGTTCATCTACCATTCACACCTTCTATGTGGCCGCCTTTGAGTTTGCTTGAGCAAACCTTTCATCTGAGCACGAATCCCACCAGGGGTATTGGCATTGGATTTGGCGAAGGGGAGTTGCTGTCAAGCCTTCCTTTAAAAGTTTTGCAGTGCCTCATCGAGCACTGAGAACCAATTGTCTGAGAAGGCGTGGGAAGGAAAATACACAAGCTACTCTGTCCAAAGGTCCTTGATCATGAAAACTGATTTTTCAGATTGTCCCTCCAACAGACATGAAGAGTCATTTCCTGCAGAGGGTCTAGTCACTGCAGTCACCCAGTCTCCCCTCTCTTATCCCCCACTCCTCTTGATAGTACTTGTGGTCGTTCCAAAACCTCTTTGGCCCCAGCTTTCCTTAGCTCCTTCTATCCCCCCAGCTGGAGGCTGGCCAGCCTGTTCCTAGGGACTGGCCAGTAGAGCCCTCCCCACACATACAGTGCTTGAGCTCACAGTAGAGACTTTTCCAATTTAGGTCTTGCTGTACCTTCCAGCCACTGATTTTTTCTTATGAAACAACTACAAAATATCTTTGCTATCTGTCAGATCTGTTCTAAATCCGTCACTTGGCTTAAATGTTTGTAGAGCAGATGCCTGAATTCGTTGCAGAGGCTGGCATATGCCTTCTGTCCGTAGGACTGCAGGCTAAAGCAGGTGACTGTGAGGTAGATGAATGCCATGACTGTGTGGCAGAGCTGCAGTTTCCCCTGTGGTGGTCAGAGGAGGCAGAAGTTGCCCCTGCAGTGGTGCTCCCAGCCTGCTCTGCCCAGGCAGTGATGGCTGGACCTGCCTCCTGCTGGTTCCTCTCACTGTGCTGGGCATCAGCAAGGGAATGAGTAGCTCTGACACCTCCCTTGCTTTTGCTGTCCTAGGTACTTCTACTAACCAAGAAAATGGTGTTTTACATTATTATTCAATTTTTATCCCTGTTTTCCCCCTCCAAGAAAAGCTATGATAATTAGCAACATTAATGCAGGAATAGCATGTCATCAAAACGATGCAACAGCAACATGCCCCTGCAAAACCAGTTGTCTAGTGCTGGACACTGCTACTACAAATTCTTCCATCAACATTACAATCACTAAGTGTGATAACTGGCATGCAATATTTATTTTTCTGTTTGTTTGTTGCAAAAATAAACTCCTAGAATTTGGCCTCTATTTTTACTATCATTCAATAAATATTTTAAACATTTATATGTTAGGAATCTGGTTGTTTTGTATTGGGAACAACATAGTCAATGCCATGAATTCTTATTGCATTTCATTTTAATTAGGACTGCAGAATAATTCTGCAGTTTTAGTTCGGCAGTTGACAAAAAATAATTACACCAAATATGTTAATTCTGGTGCCTAAGACACATATCTTGTGTTATTATGGGAAATTCAGACACCTCCTCCTTTGCTTAATGAACCAATTGAAAACTGTTTTCAGTCAAAATTGCTTTGTAAATTTAACTAAAATTAGCTACTCTTTTAAATTGACCACCACTATGATTTCTAGCATTTTCTAGCTCTATATCTTTTGTCTCCTTTACTTCAAGTAACTATAATCATAAGAATATCTCATTGTGGTATTATTTCTCATTTATAAAGAACAGCCCTTCCACATGGGAAGGACAATTAAAAACATTGTTACGGACATTTCAGTGCTTACTCTTCAAATTCTAGCCTTCGGAGGGCTTACCATTCATATATAGCTGCCTCATAAATTTACTATTGTATAAGAATAAACATCTATAATAACACGCAGAAGAAGCTTTATATGTAAAATAAAAACATGCCAGCTCTAGAAAGTGAAAACCTGCACATTCATTATCTGCTTTGTCATTGACAAAGGGAGGATGTAGTCATGCAGTTATTACAATACAGACATGCAGCATTCACAACACGGACATTATAAAATAGCAATGTACACAGACATAACAGCAAAGGTTTTCATGGCAGTGTTGTGAGATGAAGCTATATTTCTTATTAAATACAGATTTTGTCTTTTGACTTGTACACTACAAAAAGCACATAGAAGTTTCATGGAGTAATTATTTTCAGATTATCCATTTGGTTCTGCTTGTTTGTGTTTGCTGTGTGTTCATTTTAAAGCAAGTGTTTTAAATTGCTCCTTACCTTCCAAGACAGAAACATGGCTTAGCATCAGCTCTCTCCTCTAAGGAACTCCACTTTAATACTTCTGCAGTTGGTATTTTTGTTGTGGTTCCTCATGTAAGATGTTAGAGGATGCAGTGGCTTACTTTGTTCCTTTGTTTTTTTAAATAATGGGCTTGATCATTTAATTTTAGACTTTGACTATTTTTGGCGAGAGTCAGTTGGGCTGGATCAATTGAACCTTGTACCATCAGCTTCATTCAACAGTCTTCATGAGCACAAATTCTCTGCTGAACTTTTTTTTCTTCCTTTAAATAGCCCCATGCATTTTACTCATTTGTAAATAAAATTATGCATAGGTTTTGAGTATTTCTAACATTTAAAGACGCACCAAGCATTAGTTATTGTTAGATTTTTAAAAAACCCTTAAAAATTTCTCTCGCTCCCATTCATAGTGCTCTTTATTCTTCTCTTCTGCAGAATTTCAATGATTTTATAAAATTTGATGATGTGACAGGTCTCGCTAACAGCAAGTATTTATCATATAAAAAATGTCTAAATGCATTTAATTGCTTTAAAGTGAAACATGCTTTTTCTCCTCATAAAAGCAGTCTTTCTGAACTATGTATTTCAGCAAACTCACCAGTTTAGCTGGAGTTCTCCCTGGGATCTTCAGGGCACAGGTTGTGTTACCAGAATGGCCTCAGGCATATGTCAGGTCACCAGAGCACTCCCTGTACCAGTCCCTAGGCCAGCAGGAGACCAGCCTCAGCCTCAGTGCCCGGGACTACCGTGTCCTCAGGCAGCTTGGTGTCCTTAAACTGTGTGACATGGTGCTGGCACCAGCCTCGAAAAGCCACTAATGACCTTCATTCATTAAAACCACATACAGGTTTCTGTTCATCAGTTTATGCTCTGTCACACTAGAGAAAAGGCCAATGAGAACTCATTTCTGACAGGGCTGATCCACTTTTAGCAGGAGCAATGATCATACCACAGGACACTGCCTGCAGTGGCACGGAGCTGTTTGGAGGGACATATCTTTCCCCTTCATGTGTGGCTTCCAGATGAGCTGTGCTCTGGGCTGGTGAAATGCAGAAAATGCCAACATTCTTGCCAAGCTGATTCTTGCCTAAAATCTGGTGCCTCCATGTCCAGCCACCTAGCAAGTGACAGCATCCAGATATTGAGAAGATTCTCTGCCAACTGCACATTTGGTTCACCAATTACACCAAATCCATGGTGATTCATAGGAAGGTCAGAGCCACAATGGACATTCATAAAACCTGTGATGCAGTGTTCCACAGCGGAGAAATGCAGTCCTCCTTACCTGTGATGGCAAACCACTCAATCCACACTTGATTGTACATGGAGTTTCTTACACATTGCTGTCTCTAGAATTTATTTTGTGGCTTTATCTTCAGACAGTTCAGATGTTTCTTTACTGCTTGCTATCCCCTGTAGGGAGTTTTAATAAACAATACGGATAAAGATTGAATCATCCTTTGACTCAAGTACAGCACCAGTTTGAGTGGACTCTCAGCAAACGTTTTCTAGACTACTAATCTAAAAATATTTAATTTGATTATATCGTGTTTTATGTCTTCCCTTATTAGAAGAACTTTCTGTTTTGCTAGCAGCTCAGTAGGACTAGATGCCTCCCAATTTCATGCAAATACAGATATTTCTGATTTTTCCATGTTGTACTAAGGCATGTTAGCAGGAGTATCACCTGTACATCGGCTCAGTTTTTCTTAGTCCTTTCACAGTTGTAAAATGCTGTCTTACATCTCATTGTGTTGGCCAGTGGGACTTCACAGGTTTCTCTTTTTCTAACTTACCACCAGAGGATTTAGGGTTGTATTTTATAGCTTGTCCCTTTTGTCTGCTTTGTTTTTCCTACATTTTATCTTAACCAGAATATCTGTTCAACTGTTACAATGTTTTGTATGTTCGTGGAATGATGGCTTTTTCAGCGTTCACTGGGAAATCCTCAGAGTTCCTAGATTTTGTTAAAACTGCCACTTACACTTTAATATCCTTTCATAATTAATGACTTCAATAATCACATTAAGGAATTGCTTTCACTGTGAGTGACTCCTTGTAATATTTGTGAAATGAGAGTTCTGATGAGGCCCCAGTCCTTTTCCGCAGTGCAAATTTCTCTTGCCTGTCTATCACAGCTGACATTCAGGAAACTAATCGTGACAATTCTGGATTGTGACAAAAAATGCTTCATGGTGGGAATCAGTGTCCTCTACATACCCTGTCAACAACATCTTTTGTACAACATGTACAACATATATGATGTGTGTTAGCCTGGGGAAAGGAAAAACTAATCGTAGTCAAAGGTCAATTGATATTTTTATGTCTGCCCTATTCTAAAGTTGTCTATTTCATCAATGTCGAGGAAACTGCCTGCAAGTTGACTAGAAGGGTGACATAGTTACTGAAAGTCTCAGAAGTTTTGTATATTCAGTTGTAAAATAGACTTTGAAGCTTGAAAATATAACTCAATAAGCATAAACACAGATATCTGTGTAAAATGAACATAGGGCTCTGATCCTGACATTACTTCTTAATCTGGTTAAGATTTAGAACCACATCATGTCCTTGCTGTGTTAAACTTCAGTGAATACTCAAGTACTGCTTCAGCTGAGTTCTTATACCCAGTGCACACTATTACTGAAAGTTCTTCAGCACAGTTACCTGTGTAAGTGGTTATAGGACAGGGACCATTTTTTAGCAATTTCTGATTTTAGATAATTTGAATAAAACTTAAGCTCATGTTTTCAGAGATGCTTGGGGCAAAACCACAAAACTCTAGGGAACAAATTAAAGACAGCTTGATGTCTTAGGTCTTCTCATCAACATAATGTGTAATTTTTATCATGGGTAATTAAATTTTTAGAGCATTAATTGTACAATTTTGAAATTATGTAGAAGAATATAAAAAAATGTAGCAAAACCTGCTTTTCCCAGTTGGGTAAGTAATAGTTTATTTTCAGCACAATGGGAGATCAATGGGTTTTTTGACAGAATTCCAAATTCATAACAGCTACATTTACAGTAACTTTTAAAAAGTCTTACTTCAGTTGCAATTATCATCACTGGACTTCAAATCTTCTTTATCATCTAAAGTCTTTTCAGTATAGCAAGGAATGGTAATATATTTCTCGTAAGCAGTGTTTTAGCTTGTCCAGCTTAACTGGAATCCTGATGGTAAAGTCACATATTCAGCATGAAATTTTATATAGACTTGATGAGATGTAGCAGTAAATGGAGCGATGTTTGTGTCCTAAAATGAAAGACAAGAAAAATTAAAAGCTTTATGGAACATCAATATCCTTTGGAAGACACAGTCAGAGAGTCAAAACTGAGGCCCAAATTGGATCATAGATTGACAGTGATCTCAGGTCTGTTCTAGTTACCGTTGCTGCATTTCTCCCTCGGGATATTGCAAATATTTAGAACGCAAATACAACGAAATACAGAGCAAACTTGTTTGATGCCTCCCACTAGATGTCACTATATGGTCTGTGTTGGAAGGCTTCTAAGTCGCCCCACACGCCTTATGCCTTCACTTCCAGGCATCTGTGTGTAATTCATGCCAGAATTAGGGAACTGGCCTTGTAGATGAAACAGCAAAAACTCCTTTTAACCACTTCTGGGGTCACAGAGGGAAGGCAATACGTACCATTCCACAGTAGGGCCCGGCGGGGGGATGGCTGGCATCTGGCCCATTGTAGAGGATCAGATAGTTGCTGCTGCAGTCCCCTGGGTCATCGATGCTGATGAAATCAAAGTTCACTCTGACAATCCGTCCCTGGGGTGCTGTAATGGCCCACTCGCAGTCAGTGTTGTTGTGGTAAGTCGCTGGGTAGCCAGGACTGGCAAAGGAGCCAGTGGTGCCGTATAATGTTCCGCCGCATCCTGGAAGTAGACACTGTTAATTGGCCTAGAGGGCTCAGTTTCACAAGACAATACATGATGTAGTACATTAGTACAGTATCAGTAGTAGTGCTGAAAACCAGAAAGACTGTGATCTGGGACAACTAATGTGTCTAAGAACACTAATAAGAGATAAAACTGGGGTTCTAGCTTCAGCAACCTAAGAATATGCAACAGTCATTAGACCATCACTGAATATTAAAAACCAACAATCTCAGCATACCTCATATAGGAGCTACTTAATGTTGAGCCCTTTGTTAATCCTCACTTTTTATAAGAGGAAGAGACCAGAACTGTGCACGTCATTCAATTTGTGTGTGAACTAGGGATTTATACAGTGGCTGTCTATTTCTTCTCTCTTCCTTTCCCAACAATCTCTACCATTATGCCAGTCTATTTGACTCTTAGTGAACTTTTGTTTTCATGAAACAATTTTACCCCTAAGATCTTGTTGTTGATGACTAAAAGTCAACACAGTGCCCATATTTTTAGAAGTAAAGTTAGGATTGCGGGTTTTTTTGACCACATTCTTTATTGACACTTTCCTGCACTGAGCTTTTTCTGCCTTTCCATCACTGGGTCCACTCACTACTGTATGGTTATACTGCAGTAGTTCTCATCTAGCCATGAGCTTTCCTACCTCTAGTAACTCAGTGTCATGAAGAAATTATTACCCAACTGTTCACTGCCATTACATAAGCCATTCATGAATGTGTCCATGATATAGTCACTACACAGAATTAGAGGTAGTATATTTTCTTGGGGCAACTCTTCAGGCTGAGCTGTGCTTGTGTCTAGCTCCTTGGGCATATCGCAACTGGACTACTGGAGCAAGCTGAGTCACCACCAGCACCACCACTCTGTGGATCCCAAGGTTCCTAATATTTTCCAGCCTCTCACTGAAAGAAGATCTTCATCTTAAGCAGACTACATCATCTGAGGTTTCTAAAGTCAACATTAGCAGAGGGAATTGCTTCCATCTCGTAAAATGAATCTTTCCCCAGTGGTCTTGAGGAACAACTACCTCTCTCTGATGACTGAATACAGCGGACTGTGGGTGCTAGGGAAAGTTTAAAGTGGTGATGAGGAAGGATCTGAAAAGAGCTGAATTCCACATTGTTACATTTTCCTTCTATGTAGCATTATTTTGTAGCTACAGCCTTACCACTTGACGATGAAGTCCAAGTAATTTCATATCCATCATGAGTCCTTGAAAAATCACTCTTGAAACGAAGGTAGACAACATGGTTTTGGGGGAAGATGGGACTGGGCACAGTGTTTCCACAGAACCTGCCAAGTAGTGGTGATTGCACATCACTCCCATTTCTGACCTTCAGGGAAGACAAAAAATTCTATCAACGTTAAATTCCTATGCAGTTATATACCAGCACAATTATTCACGGATACAAACACAGCACAAACTAGGTAGTAACTTGCATGCATACTGTAGCTGTCATTTTAATACTGCTATTTTTCCTAACACATATTCTTGTGTAGAAGGAAAAAGAGACTGTTGATTGTTCTGAGTTTTACAAATAATTGCACAGAAGTATCATCAGAAACAGGCAGCTAAATGTTATTATGTTTATCTCCTGAATGAAAAAAATTACTTGACTAGTAGCTAAGATGTTCTTATGCAATTCAAGCCTGTGTTTTGCTTTTCATAAGAAATGTTAATATTCCAGATGAAAAGATTAATTCTTTACCTTGCACTCTTTTCCCCAGTCACATTAAGACACAGATCATATTACATAGCTCAGATTTAATTTGATTTTTTTTCTGCACTCCAATAATGCTGGCACTTAGATCCATTTCTTAAGACAGTAAAGAGGATATGAAAGTAGAGCTAAATAATGGTTCTGCCATAGACATCTGATTTTTGTTATCTCACCAGTAAACAGGGAAACCTGCAAGAGTGAGGATTGTGTAGGAGGAAGATACACTTTTCATTGACGCAAAGTACTTTTGCAAGTGTCTTACAGTTGTTACTAGAGTTTGTTGGTTTCTGTTTTGTTGGGTTTCTTGTTTTGTTTTAATTGCTTTTCAAGGAAAAAATCTTTCTTGTGAAAAAATTCAAGCAGTTGGAATCTACCACTGTAATAAAACCACTCAGATTTATGGCTTTCTGTTCATGTGTGGATATTAGTCTCAAACACAAACTATTCCAGATGACTCTATTAATTGGGTAACTTCAACAACAGCTAGGTAAGGATAAGTTAGCTGATAATTAAACTATTTATTCACTGGGTTGGGACTTACTAGGGTATACTGTTTAACTTCTTACTATAAAAACTTTGTGTGTTTCACCATAAAACTTTGGCAATAAATTAGTCCCTAATTCAGTCAGTTCAACTCAGACTTGATGCAAACTTGATTCAAACATACTAATATCCTTTGAATTTAGCAGATTTTTACATAGGCTCACAAAATAGGTATACTTGCATGATACCTCTAGGAAATCATGTGAACAATGGGTGCTGTCTTCCAAACTGAAAGCGTGGAAAAAGAGAGATATTGTATGATTTGGGGGAGCTCGAAGAATGATAGAACAATCCATATTATTGGGGTGATGACCAGGCCAGCCAGGGCTCTTCAGGTTACCAAATGTCTGATTATACTCTCTGCTGCAACCTTGAGACAGAAAACCAGAAACATGTAAGGATTTCAGATCTCTGTATTGCATTTCAGTGTATGAAACAAACAAAGAGAACACTAGACAGATTTTTTGGGGGCATTTCTTCAAGCTTACCTGTAGCTTGAAAGAAAAATCTCACTCCATTGTTAATCATATATTCATCTGACTTGAAAGTCACAATGGCAGTGCGATCAGAAGAGTAAAATTCAGGGACTGGAAAAGTTTCAGTGCCACAGAATCTATGGACTGACCCTTGGCTCTGCTGGAATTTAATACATCACAAGTTACTTAATGATATAATTCAATTCTATATGTACTGAACTTAAGGTAAATAATCTCTCAACACTTTCTATGTCAATTATGAGATTGCATTTTAAAGTTCTCCCAGAAATCACTTAATAATATCCCAACATTTCATGTTGAATTATTATTAGAAACAAATAGAATATAAGAGGTATTCTCATGCCAAAATGAGAAATTATGAAGGAAGATTTAGAATATGGGGGATATAAATATTGGGGGTTTTTTTCTAGTGGTTTTTTAACACACTTCCGGGCATTAGTATTCATTTTTATTATGGTTCTTGGATGGGAGGAAGCACAATGAAAACTTGCTGTGGGACAGTATTTTCTGCGTGCTAAGTTTGGCAGCACTGATACTTAGTTCAGCTCTGAACACTTGCCCAGGTCTTACTCCATGTGTGCACAGAGTGCTTCTGTGAGGTCTGTGTACAGTTACCACACATTCATCGAGGTATGGTGAGGAATGCTTTGGATGTGCCCCTCACAGAGGATCATCAATGAATGTACTACCAAATAGTAGGTTTCTTTTCTCTTTCCAAAGAGTGAAGGGAGCTGAATAGGAATGGGGAATGGTATCCCCTGTAAATTTCTTACAATTGGTGAATCCTGGAGCTCTAGGTAGTTCTGAGAGCAGTCCTGGCTGGAATGGAGGCGGAAGGCCTCTACCACCACCCTGACTTGCTGCTGCGGAGGGGCGTCAATGACCCAAGTGCAGAGAGTAAATGGTGGATATTCGTTTGGAAAATTAGGAGATGTTGCAGTCAGGGATGTAGAAGTTGCATTATAGATTCCTCCACACAGGCCTGTGTAAAACAGTAACAAATGCATCATAGAGTGAAAACTGGGTAAAACTATTTTTTGAGCAAAACTCAAATGGTGTTGAGTTTTGGATGGTATACTTTTGTATTTGCCTTTGAGTCTCTAGAAGGAAAAAAAAAGGTAAAATACATGCTAATGGAGTCAATATATGTCATAAAACTCAAAAAAAAAAAGGTTTGTTCCCTATTTGTTAACAATCTGTGGGCATTTCTGTTTTGTAATCCCAGACTGACAATCTTCTCCCAACCAGCTAAGGCCAAAGAAAATTGTACTGGGGTCAGGCTGCTTTTAGCTTGCCTAAAGATGCTGTGCTACTGACTGTCTTTGCCTTTTCTGGAGGCTTATGTCTAGAACACATTTGGAGTTATTATTTAAATATGAATTTCCATAAAAGAGTCATAATATATATACATGCATATATATGTATACTTACGATCTACTATGGTGAAGGTGGCATTGAAACCAGCCCTTTCCACAGAACTGTCTGTGACAAATGTCACTGTCAAGAAATTACGGGTAGAAAGAAAAGGAGCTGGAACTGTAGATCCGCAGAATGTGCCAGCTAAATTGGCATTTTCATTATTGCCATCATAAAGCTGAAAGAAGCAAAAAATATAAATCACTAATAGTTTAGGCACAACAAACAAATAAAGAGAAATAAAATTCTCTGACCCCTCTTTCCATTACAATTTAGTTTACTTGAAAGTCCAGTGTATTCTCTTGTGCTTTAACAGGATGTTCTTGATTACCATAATTATTCACTGCCATATTAACTAAATCTGTTGGACAGGGTAAATCTGATTATGGAACATTCTGGTCCTGTCTCAGGAAATCTATCAAAAAATTATTACATTTTAATTTGGCACTCTCATTTCTTTATTATATGTAAACTCAAAGTACTTTTCAGTGAGAAGACTGATTTTGTTCATCAAAATGGAGAATGAATTCCTTGTTTCATTGAGCATCTCAAATATTCAATAGGATCTATAACATTCCTTGGTGGAGTTTGTTTAGCAGCATTCTGCTAGCAGAGGTTTTATATGCTCATCTCCAAGAAAATTAGCTTCTACAGGTGAGCACTGTAGAAGACCAAGACTTTTGATTTAAAAAAATATGAAAAAAAATATTAATTCTAGTCCTTTCAAGCAATTGTGTGTGATAACGAATCTGCAAGTTTACTCTGAAGTTTTACTTTACATGTGTTTGAGTTTTGTTTTGTTTCTATTCTCTGAAATAAATACTCATTAAAGAAGCAGTCTAAGACCAGAAGTTTGTGTAATTATAAAACCCTTACTGGTTTCCAGAAAGGCAGAATGACATCTGGAGTAGTAATCTAACCCAATGAAAAAATTTAATTATATTAAGGAATTTAATTTCTTCTTAAGATCATTTTCTACTAATTAAGTTAGCCTCGTGGAGAAGACAATGGATTGTATCTCACTGATATTTTCTTGTTAAAATACTCAGCTGTCTTACTTTGACGTAATCATAGCGGCAACTCCGAAGAGACTGTGCTTCAAGCTGAAATGAAGTGAAGGTGAGGTTGATCAGTTTGTTTACAGGTGCAGTTATGATCCATACACAGTGCAGATTTTTCTCATATCTTCTGGTCACATTGGAGACTGGAGAGCTAAAGGTAGAAGCTGAAGTTGACAAGTAACCACCACAGCCATTCTGAGGTCCTATTGAAGAAGCAGAAGCTTTTTAATAGCAATTCCTGGCATTTATTTAATCTTCCACTCTTTAATGTTAAGCCAGGATCTTTTTATCTGTGTTACAGTATTTTACTGTCCTGTCTCGCAAGGACTATCTGAGTGATTAAAAGACTTTCAACACAAAGAAAGATATGAATCACAATTAGATTTCATAGAGTGAATTAAGAAAGGCTCATGTCTTTTGTTGAATATAAAAACAATATTTACTTTGAAAAGGTATTAACAAGTTTTGAAAAGGAGCTGTAAGAAGACAGAGGGCAGCAATGAAACAGGAAAGCATTGCTCTGAGGGCCTTTGAAACGGGATCATTTCTGGCTGCTGAGAATATTTCGTCAGTAGGGGGCACTGAGCTGCTGGCTTTGAAAATGTGATAGAAAATCAAGTTGATTATTTTGGCAATACAGCTGCATCCTAGAGGGATTGAATTTGGCAGCCTGACGCCGTATTCACGAATCTAGCTAAAAGGGACGTACTTCTGGAAGTGTTTTGCCTGGTGGGAACTTACAGCCCCTCTGAAATGCACGCTGCTTTTCATTTGGTTCCCACAGACAGGGCTAAATCCTTGACTTATTCACTGTGAAAATTTGAACCCAATTAAGTCATTCACTTTGAAAGAGATTACCTTTGGGGAAAAGCAGTGATTTATCACATTGAATTCCAAACAAGAAAAACCCACAGATTATCTGACAAGCTTTTTTTTTTTTTTTTTTNGTTTTTTTTTTTTTTTTTTAAGTAGTTTGATTTCCCGAGGTTGGACTGGGCTAGTAAATGTGATCATCAATTCATTTATTTCCTGCCCCAGTCTCTAAAAGGTCTCCTGGCCACTTATTTAACTCCAGAATTTAAATAAAATATTTTTTACTCCTACTTTGGGGTCTGAGGAAAGAGTTTTTGTAAACTGCACAGAGCAGAGGTGCAACTGCAAGCCTGTTGTCTCCTGCAGCAAATCCATTTATGAGCAGTCAATAACAAGTGAAGCTACAGCTGTGGCTAAGCAACACAAGCAGAGTTTCAGAATTTAATCTGTGTGTGTAAAATACGCCTGTCTGGCACATTCAGTGACTTAACCTTGACACACTGATACATTTCCAGACATATAAAACTAACTGTGCCTTACTTGAGCTACAGTATTACAAAAGATCATGCTGGTGAGAAATCAGCATCCCAGCATCAGGATTGCATCAGTAACCCAGGGGTTGCGAGACTGCAGTGGTTAAAGCAGAGTGACTAAGGCTGAAAGTCACCCTGCTCTACCAACAAAAGCCAGAAAAACCCCACCCTGTAAAGCAGTTTGCTTAAAACCGAAATCCTAATAACTTCAGATTTCAGATTTTTCTATAGTTAAAAATGAACAGAAGAAACATTACAAAGTGAAAAAGCCAGGAATTAATAGAGTATAGTCCAGTTTTGTGGGCATTTAATGAAGTCAGAGACTTGAAAAAGTGTTAGCATTCTTTCCAGTGCCATTGCAGAAGGCGAGAACAATAGCAGGGGAAATGTGAGTAATAAATTACGTTCTCACAAATTGTCTAGGAAGGAGGAAAATGTCAGACAGAAGGATGCCTAGGCCTTAAGAGTGCAGTTTCCCTATATTTTTCTCTGTGTTCACCCTTCTGCGTGATTTATTCTGTTCCCCTGAAACAATCTTATTGGGGCTGTCACCTGCAAGCATTTAAACATAACATTAAGAATATAAATGTCACACAAAGATCATAGTCTGACCATCCAGCCCTGCAATACTGAGTCTGGACTGATATATGGGTCAGATACTAACAGAGCTCCCTTTCTCTTTTTCAAGGGTAAAATTGCAGAGATACCAGTCAGACCATGGCAACACGAGTCAGGGAATTGCCACAGACTCATGCAACAAGAAGGCTCTCAGTGCTGCAGGATCGTCCTTTTTTTGAATATAAAATGAGTGGACCTTTGCAGTGGTGAAATTCACTGCTAACTGTGCATCTGTAAAGACAGCTCTAATGACAAAAAACACACGTGGGTAAGCTCTGTGTGTACAGCATATGAAAAGGACCTGACAGAGGGAGAAGCAGGCCAAATTCTCCTTATCAGAAAATTAATTCCAGCTAGTATAGTATAGCCAGCAATATCATCTCAGGGGAGATAAAAATAACTGAAAATGTGATTTATAGTTAATAAAGATGAGGCTTCACAATGCCTGGCCTGCTCAGCGGGGATAGAGTCAAATGTTTACAGGACAGTACATTATAAATAACAGCTAAGCTGGAGGCTGACCAGATAGCAAGTAGTCCTACCAAATAAAGTAGTCAAGTAGTCAAGCCAAATAAAGAGCAGTCCTTGTTGAAAATCCATCTATCTTGGTGCTTTTCAGTGCTGATCAATGTTACATCTTATTGCAGGCACTAGAAGTTACACAATAGTGGAACTGTATAGATGAAGGGAACACCCACAAGTAAATGAAGGACCAACTGCTTAACAGGAGGAAACTAAAAGAAACACTATCTCACTGCATTTTAGCCAGGACACAACACATTGCTTCAAAAATCAGCACCACTTCTGAACAGAAGGACAAAGAGTAGTCACCCAGCCTGCAAGTGATTTTTAATGGAAAGATAATCATCACTGGCTAACACAGACAGAAACAAATGTAGCTAAAATACAGGCAAAATCTGGGACTGAGAAGTCTGTTAATTTGTAGAATAGACCCTTAGATATGAAAAGCTGAACTTGATTAAGAGAGTGAGAAATGTATCTTATAGAACAATTTGTATGTCAGCAGATGGACCAACTACATGGCTGACTGTCTTTTTTTTTCAGTCTTTGCTTTCTTATTTGAAATAAAAATCATAAGGTCATCATAAATCAGATGGCAATCTTGTTCTCATAAACAGCTTGCCAGAAAACACAAATTATTAGAACTAGGGCACACACTGTCATCCCTAATTGCTTTTGGTGGGAAGCATTAGTGAAACTAAAAGGCTCAAGGACCATTCAGAAAAGAAGGAATTGAAGGTTCCCTATGGCAAATAAAAATCATTACAGCAGAGACCAAGCACATGTTTCTCTGTTAAGAGGTATACCCTCTAGATATGGAATGAAGATGAAGATAAATCTTTGAAGCTTCCTGCCTTTGAAGTACAGCCAGGGGTGAGGTTCATTTATACAGGTATGGGTGCAATGAAAGGGTAACCTACTGAATAGTTTGAAATCTATCACAATCAACTACACCACTCACATTTCAAAAGACAACAAAGCGATTTTGCTGTCTTTCCCTTCTTTTACAAATGAGCACTCTGAACAGCTACTAGAAGGCTGCAAAGCTAAAGAAATTGTCTAACTCAGCTTAACAGTTATGAAAATTCCCTCCAAGATTTCTGACTCTTTTGGTTTCACCTAGAAACATCCCTGGGAACTCTAGACTTCTCTCTAATCTGAACTAAAGATGAGTATAAGCAAAGATTAATTCAATTAAGACTAATTCTTCTTTCATGATGGGTCTTATTTCCAGTGCATAGGAGTGAATGGACTTACTGTGGCTTGTAACAATTAACTCATACTGTGTCTAGATCATGGCTTCAAACAGTAAGGCTCAGAAGGACAGGGCTGGAGTGAGGAATTGTACTCTTCTGCTTTGTTTCGTGGCTGATACTGAAGGCTGGTGAACCTTCTCAAGCTGGGCTGTTCCCGTGTTTGGCAATCATTGCACCAACATTGTGATTTTGTGTGGCTGCAGGCCCTGTCCACAGAACCTGCAACATTTCAGGAGACCTCTGAAAGCACAAAGCCCTTTAGAGTCCTTACCTAGAATTTATGCAGAAAAGTTTTTGACTGGTTTGATGGCCTGGCAATAGTACTAGCAGTGATATTTAGGACTGTAAAGTCCCAGTATCCTGCTTCAGCTGGATTTCACAAATGCAGTCAGATGAAATTTGTTTCCTTAAGGTTCTTTGGACTGATACCAAATATAACAGTTCAGACATGCTCTGTGCCAAGCCTGCAAAACTGTGATCTATGTACTGTCCTATTCATCTCCTTGATGCTTGTCTGGGAGACCAGAGGCTGACATGCAGTCTTGCCTAATTCCAATACTTACTAATACTGAATTAGTGTTCATATTTGGCACCACAGCTGCTTAAGCCTTTGCAGATCTCTCTTGTGAATGAGAAATGTCTCCTCATCTCTTTTTTGTACACACCAGAGGACATATTTTCTGCTGAAGAAGTTGACTTCTGTCAAGCTAAGCTAATTCATGCCAGCAGAGTTCACCCACAGTTTTGTGAAGTGCTATTAATCTGAATATCCCATCAGCTTTTAACCATTTAGTCACTACAAAGATATGTAATTACTGTGTCTGAATATAAGTTTTCACCTCAATTTTTCAGATCAGACAGAAATTTCTTATTTTAATGTCTGCTTTTCTTCTTATCTGTCCAATTTGATCATGCAAGCACTTTCTTTTTATTTTGCTTTGAAAGAAGAAGTCCTTCACTGAAGATATTCAAGCACTGTTTGGATGCAATCCTATGCAATGTGCTCTAGGATGAACCTGCTTGAGCAGAGAGGTTGGAGCAGATGAGCCACTCTGGTCCTTTCCAACCTCACCCATTCTGTGACCCTGTGATTAATTAACTGACATTTCTGAGAGGCATTTGTAGACTATCCCTTAGCTCAACAGTTGTATTTCAAAGACACCGAAGAGATATATTTCAACACTGCAGATGCTTTCTAAATTTAGTGAGATTTCAAGCTGATGGATATTTCTATATTTGAGCCCCAAAATACATTTAGAAACAGTCTGGGAATTGTGATTTATGATCATATATTCTGATCTTGTCACGGATGTTCTTATTTTTCTAGACTATAATAAGATCAAGAAAAGATATTATTAGCCACAATTCATTCACTTATTTTAATACATAAAACTAATCATAAGTTATCCATGACAGTGTAATGAAATGTGTAATAGTAATGGGTAATAAATTTGGCAAAAATTGTGTGAACTGAAAGCCCAAAGAAATTTCTGCCAGACAATTTGTGACATTTAGACAATTTACTTCTCAGCTAGACCCTCTGCAGCACCAGGTTCCAAGTTCAGGTTGGACACTTTGAGATACACCCCTGAAAACCAGTCCTAATGGGATGTGAAATCTCTGCAAGCCACCACTCCTTTTCCAAAGGCATGAGAAAATACAACAACATACATACGCCACAGTCAAGGACACGTCCTTCTAAGATTTTTTTTTTTGGTGCAGGAAGAAAAAATTGCAGGACTCATCTATGCTGAATGTTATGTGCTTTCCACATATCAGGTCAGAACTGCAGTTATCAGTGCAGCTGCCTGGTGCCACCTACAGCAGGTACCAACATTAATTACATGAATCGGTGCAATGAACTATTTCTGGTGGTATGAGAATTTAAATATGACTCAGAAAAGGAAACCTACCCCTGGCCTACTATGCAACAGAATATCCAAACCAATATTTTACACCTTATATTGATCATTCAGAATTGTGAGGGGCTTTTTCAGCAATTCTGAACAACCCAAAAAGACTCTGCAGCAACTGTGCATGCTGAACACTGCTGAAAAAGTGCACCTAGAAACCAAACATAGAGTAAGCCATAGTTTCAGTTTACAGGACAGAACATGAACTAGAATGAAATGAGGCAATTTTTTTGTTGATACAATAAAATAGCATAAAAATGCAGTGAAAATTCTACTGGATCAATTTTTTAGAAAGTAGACAGCAATTTCATTAGGGGAGAGCGTAACAGTAAACCTGTTAAGTGACAAGCTTTTAGCAATTCAATACACAGCAAATAGAATAAGAGAAAGCAGATACCTCAGTGTGATTTATCAGGCAAGTTACAGATCACCTTATCAAGAAGAAAAGCATGTAGATTATAATCTATTTCTATTATATGCAAACTAGATTATTTATGTAAATTACCTATTAATGCACTTTTGTGGTATATCAGGGAAGATTAATTTTTCCAGCTATTTTTCTTCTAAATTCTACTTGCTTAATGATTATTTTTCTCATGTAAAAGGATTAATATTCATTCAATAGAAATGATGATTTGTATAAAAAGATTGAAGAAATCCTTGAGGGAAGAACTGAGTAAACTGAGGACAATGTAGAGGATGGGGAATTAACATTCCAACAGCCTAATGGTTGCCAAAGGTTTAGGAGACATTTCTCCTGCCCTAGAGCCAGCAACACTAGTCTTCACATTGTGTCTGCCCTATTCTTCTTGCCTGCCTATATCCACTGGGTTTTCTTCATCTAGTGTTTAAATCATAACCTTTTTGTGACATTGGACTGTTGCTTTATTCTGCCTGTGCAGTGCCTTGTGCAGTAGAATTGTGGCCCATGAGCTCATAAGCCCCAAAATAATGCAAACGAGGGACCACAATGGTATTAATCCAGTACACAATGCTCATCTTTCAACGCATAAACTTGGATTTCTTCTGCCTGCTCACAAAAGATGGTATAAAAAAAGGGAGGGGAAAAAGCTGGTCACAGCTTGAAGTCAAGCAAAATTTAGTGCAGTAAAGAAAAAACAGGCAACTTTCTTTCCCTCCTCCACCTTACTTTCTCCACTGTCCCAACTATTGCAGTTCTACCTATATTGTGTGAATAAAGTTCAGGAAGAGCCTTCTAACTCAACTCATTTACCTAATTATGTACAACACTTTGCTTCTTATACATTCATGTGAATTCCTTAGGAAGTCTCAGTGAGCAGACCTGCATTTCAGAAGACTCCTTGATCCTTCTCTGATGGTTTAGAACATGAGGCATTTTTCATTACTGAGAAAATGGAGCTATGTACATGAGCAGAGAGCTTTCAAGGAGAAATTATTTCCTGTTAATAAGGTCACAGCTACATCTTCCAACAGGGATTTCTGACTCTTTAAACATGAAAAAACCCCAAATCTTTATGTCTTCTTAGCTTTTGGATCATATGCCTCAGGGGATCACAAGTTCAGGTGAGAGGGTCACCCCATTACTGAATGGGTATAGGCGGAAGTTCCATTTGTCACCAAAGTGTGCTACTACAGCAGGGATGGCAGAGGTATGTGCAGGCTCTGTCCCTGCCAGCCAGGGTCAGCTAAAAACCTCAGATCTTCCCTTAAAGCTGAAGAGATAATCAGGAGGTCTTTAGCCAAGTCACAAGCTCAGTACACGCAGATCTCATTCTTTGAGGAGAGATCTTAGCTTTCCTTCCTTTACAGAGACATCTCATATAACCAAATCCTTTAAGCTGATATTGATTTCTATCTTCTCATCCTCTTATTGATTGTCTACAGGAGCACATGCTCACTGTGGAAAGGAGCTATAATTCTCATTTTACACACTGAAAAGAAAGGCAGAAAAAAGGTCAGTGGTAACTAAGGTAAGAGGAGTCTGGCTTTCCACGAATCTAACACTTGGAGCAGGCTGGTATCTTCCAGTCAGCCCAGCTCTCCAGCTCTGCCTGGGAGTATGTCCCAGTGATTCCAAAAATGAGGCTGATAAGTGCCCAAACTTAGCAGCAGAAATAGTGAAAAGATAAACCCTCTGAACCACCTCACAAAAGCCATATGTTCCCCTGCCTCAAACACACCATTTCACAGAGTTACAACAAGGAATGCTGCCTGTGAAATGTGCACTTTTTATTGCACAGTGTATGGAGAAGCTCGGGGAAAGGAAAGTGTTTTGACAAGAAAGATGACATTGCTAAATGGCCAAACTAACACTATTTCATACTTTCTTTTAGTGTCCTTTTTCTGGCTAGCGGAGGGGGACTTTGAATATTCTGTTGGGGGCAGGATCAGTGATGGAAACAAATTGTTTTAATAAAATCAGGGAAGGTTTTCTACAGAATTTCAGGGTTTAACTCTTTGAGTGCCTGAATAAGCCTAGATTTAGGCAGTATTCCTGAAAGAGCCTGATCTGGAAAGAAATTGGAAGACCTTGTGGAGAAAGGAAATAGTTTCATTTACTACAAACAGAAGCAACATATTGTTTCTGTTTATTTCTTTCCAATACATGATCAGGGTCACTCACAACACGAAACAGAGAGCAATAATTACGTTATCCACTTGTGTTTCCCTGGGGCAACTAGAGAATAATGTGCTCATTGTCATCCAACAGAGAATGAGGCTTCTTATTTCTCTACAGATACCATCTTCCTTATTCAAGAGATTTATCATTATGAATTGTCATCTGATTGCATTTGTACTCTTACAAAACCACATGGGTTTTATCATTTAACAGGCATGAGGAAGCTTCTCTAAAGCACCACGTAGAATAACAGGCTTTTAGATCTTCATGGTTTTATTCTCTTTTATTTGAATCATAATCTCAGACCTCATAATACAAAGATGTGTCACAGATTTTCCTGGCTCTGGTTTTAGGCAAGCTAAACTGGAAACATTTATAGGATGTGACTCATGTTTTCCCTTTATCATATGCTTTTCTACTTTTTGGCTATTCTGTACTATCATGGGACTGCCAAGATCCTTGCTAATGGCTATGTGGTTTAGTCCCTTTGGCTTGCTTCCCACAGTGAAGAGAGAAGACCTCCCATTAAGTAACTCACCACCACAGGCTCTCACACAACCCATACCTTCGCCTGGGCATCTTTTATAACTTGAAATTCATGAGTAACCCATGCAACATCTTAACCTCTTTTTCCTTGGGAGCGTCCAGAAATGACCCTCCAAAACATCTAAGAGATGTCAAAGTTTATTCATAAAAGGCTTCTCACACTAGGAAATTATCACGTACTGACTTGAAGAGCTGGGCTTGTGTTCTGTTGTGTGCTTAAGAAGAATATCTGGCAAGTTGCACAAATAAATCTAAAGTCAGTGGCTAAAAAATTGATTAAATGCCAGCAGAAAGAGGAAGAGCTTGGGGAGTTCCTGATGATCTCATCCTGGAAATATGAACTCAGCTGCAAGGGAATATATAACGACTGATACTTCAGGGTTTAAAGACAGCAACATGTAAAGCAACCTGGAAGTTACCTGGAATACCATTCACAAGGTCTTAAGCATTCTCGTAGCAATTACTTTGAGTGAAGCAAAGGAAGAGTTAATAACAGTAATAACTATGAGGTTCTGTGGGAATATTTTTGTTGGCAAAGCCTGTAGAACCAGTTATTTTCCTTATCTGTAAATACTTTCTCAGACTATCAAATGAGAAAGTCACTGGCTTGGGAGTAGGGAGGGGATTCAATGACTCAGCAGAAGACTATGTTTGCTCTGCCACAAAGGCTTTTCATTCTGATCTGTCTGAGCGCCAGCTTTGCAAACCGGACAATTACTTCTTTCTACACCACAAAAGACATAGAGTTAATTATACAGGAAAGTAGTAGAGATGACATGAAATCAATTTGCATGAAATAATAATTTGTTGCTTATCATCCCTAAACAATTCAGATAAGAAAATAAAAATCTCCTTTTACACCTTGATCTTAAAAGTAGAGTACTGAATTTAAACAGTTTTTTAAAGGCAATAACCAAGCCCCGCCCCTTATTCTTGCATCCATTGAAACAAAAGGCATGTAGTGCCTTCTTACTATGATCTCATTTATGTTATGGCCAGCCAATAAGAATGATCCCAAAAATCAGTAGAAATCAGGACACTGGTACCTGGTGTGGAACCACAACCTTAACTGACCTCAACAGTTTAGTTCTTTAGATGGTGTGAGGGAAACTGAAGGAAATGGAAATTGCGTAGATTGAAAGGAGGCATCTTTAGTACACCACCAACCTTTGACTACAGAAGAATAAGAATTCTCAGGTGTTGCTGTATTTCCTCCAAAAGAGAGGCCTTTGGGTGCTGCTAAGCCTTCAGTCACCCAAGAAATACCTATATTTCAGAGAGGCAGGGAAAAGGTGGCAAAGGATGAAGGGGATCACTTCAGAACCAGACTGGAATGCAGGGATCCCATAAGCCTAGTATTTAGCTTCATTCACTCAATTTTCACAAAATCAGAAACATTATTCTGCTTCACACATCCCTAGAGAGGGAGGTCGCAACTGCTCCTCACCAAAAGAAATTACTTACCACCAAATTAGGAGACTGATAATACCCTTACCTAAGGTCTCTCTGAAGGATGCTTTCCATCCCCTGTCTGCTCCGTAGAAGTCAGTGCTAAACACCAGGAACAAGTTATTACTGGAGCTCTTAATATTTGGAGGCAATTCTGAGCCACAGAATTTCCCAAGGAGAGGAGCATGAGTATCTGAGCCATCATACACTGCCACATAATCTTTGTAGCAGGATGGAGATATTTCAAGCTGGAAGTTGTTGAATCTGTAAAACACAGTTGGAGCCTTAGGTATCACATTTTCAGTTCTTTTCCTGTGTTACTTGTGTTTTAGTGCTTGAGGAAAGGTCCAAGTACTAGCATTAGCCAAAGCCATTTACAGGCAAAAGATGTCCTTTCAGGAATAAACCAAGCAACTACTAAATGCATGGCAAAACTCTTCAGCCAACAAACCTCAAAGAAATTGGGACCCCCACCCACTGGGCCTTTTGCAAGGCAAGCTGTCAGCACACCTCAGCTTTCTATGAAGCAGTAGGTCTATCTGTGCAAACACACCCTCTCTCACTCTGCAATTGCTCAAGCTGCAATTTCCTTGGGCACATGAGTGGCCTATAAAATGCAGGTGAAGAGTGCAGGCCAGTGAGTCTTCCTCTTAGCTGAAAAAATGCTCTCCTAATTCACAATCATATAATGAAGAATGGATCAGTTTTTAATTTCCCAGTGGCTAGGTTTTGTGGCAATAACATCCCTTTCTTAGGCAAGACAGCATGCAGTCAGAAATACACTATTTTGGGTGGGTATTATTACTTTGGCTATAAAGTGATTACAACCCTTCTAAAAGAATTATTATTTTTCTTGTATAAACTTCTCAAAGGCTGACAGAATTTAACTAAAAAGCATGACCTGCATGTCAGTAACCAAAGTGGGAACTTAAAATTGTGACTTTTTTACATAACAAGTTAAAAAGAAAGACTGAAGGGAGCCTGAGGCTGATAAAACTGAGCTGATAAAAGGGAGCCTGACTTCAGTAACCATTTCTAATTTTAGTTTAGCTTTGATCTTGGAAAAGGAGAGTCACAGAAAATATTGTCAATAATTGCTGCTTTGACTGGAATAAGAGACCTCCCTGTTCCTGTAATGATAAACTGAATTTGGTTTACATACTTCAGGGCCACTGCTTTGCCATTTCCAACTGTGATGTAGTATGAGCAGTTCATGTTGTTGTGATAATCAAGAACTGAATGGGCTGGACTGCTGATAACACCACTAGAGCCATTGAAAATGCCACCACAAGCTGTAAAGGAAACAGAAAAAAGGGTGATTAGTGTCTGAATACTAGTTTGGTCCTAATTCTCATTTTTCTTTCAGGAGTTAAATGTTAAATGTGAGATGTCTGTCAGGCTGTGCTCTGCAGTGGAAGACTAATCAGCATTGCAGAAACAGGTTGTTACTAACCCATATCAAATCACACTAGCATTGTTCAGGAAAAGACTGAGACTGATTTCAAGTGTCCTGCAGTAGGTCCAGGGTGGGATGGGTGCCTCATGCAGCAGCATGAGCTCTGCACTCATTCTAGCTTGCCAAGAGAAACCTGGCTGATATGCAAGGCAAAGACATTCCTTCATCCAGATCCTGGCCCTATGGAAGCCTCTAATTAGCCACAACTGCTCTCACAGCCCTCATCTCTGATGTTTCTGGAATATATGCAGAGCCTCATAATCTGTCAATACCATGTCAGGGCAGGGGCATTGCTGTAGCATTTGTTCTGCACAGAAATGCATAGAGGAGTCTCCAGGTATCACTAATCCTGTTCCCCATTTCACCCTGTGCTGGGACTCACCAGCAGTGTGGGGTGGCTGAGCTGGAGGACTGAATATTTGCTTTGTGGCTGAAAAGCAAGTTAACTCTGCAGCTCTAAACTCAAGGCACTGCTTGGCTTCTCAGGATTTCTCACCATGGATGCAAATGAGGCCAGGATATGGTTAATGTTTGTTCCCAGCATCAGCACTTCAGGGAACTAAAACTCTAATCTCCATTGTTAGCTTCAGCCTTCATTTTATAATCTTAAACCTAGGGGGGGGGGGAAATGTTTCCTCGAGTCTCCCTGCATCCTGTTGATAAGCTCAGAGCCACACACAGTTTTTCATGTTTTAGAGCAGATGCCATTGCCCAGGCCACCACCTTAACAAAGACAGTCCCATAATGGGGTGCTGCTGGATGCAGAGCCCCCAACAACCCAGCCTGGCAGCCTGGGGAACTGGCAGATAAAGGACAGGAGCTGGGAAGATAAAGAATCAGCATTATTCTAAACTAGGAGGGGGGAGCCTTTTTCATTTTTTTGCAGTAAACAATGCAACTAGGGGGAAGAGGAATGTTAATTGGCAGAATCTGCTTTGTATACAACAACAAGCTAATAAAGCTCCAGTTATCCTTCTAAAATGTCAGAAGTCACAAGTCAGATAGCAGCAACTGACTTGAGTGAGTTATGAAGGTCTTTTCCATGAGTAACTGCACATTGTCATTTCTCAGTGCCAGTCCCTCTGTCTTATCTCTATGAGACCATTCATTTCACATAAAGAATTTAGCCTTATGCTTTTTTGCTCTGGCTTTGAACATGAGGAATGCATTAAGGGAAATACCAAAGTTAAATTCACACTTTCCTTTGAAGTTAGAAAATTATGCTTTCAAACATAAAAGTGATCTCTACCAGTTAAACCTAGAAAATATTAAAATTGGTTTTGCAAATAAAATCCATCTTCTGGGATATTTATATTTGTGCAAATGTAAATTCTAAACTCAGTTACAAATTTCTTTTTTGAATTCACATTTTCTCTTTAAAACTTAAGAGATCTCTTGTGAATGACAAAAGAGTTTTGATGAAAATAGTTATTAAAAAATAAAAATAAATCTATATCCCAAGTTCTATTTACATTAGTTCCTGACACTGAAAGAGGGTCACCAAATGGAGGCATCTAGCTGTGAAAATTTACCTGTTCTGTTTCCCATATTGTAACATGTAATTTTAGTATAACTGAGAATTTGGCCATTCTCCTGTAAGCGATAGAATCTTTAAAATTAACTCAAGTAAACTAGTGATGTTTCTCCTTAGACAGTGCAAATAACCAACCAACCAAAACCTGCCAAAAATGGCAGCATTTCTTTTCTGCAAAAAAGGGAAAATATTACAGTTTCTGACTTGGTCCCATGGAAAGTCAAGAAATGAGAATCATGAGGTAACACATCCTTCAGTGTGTTAATACACACCAAATGGTGCCATGTCCTGGTCCCGAGAACTGTTTTGAGCAAATGCAGTGAGAAAATGTACCATCTACACCCATCCAAGCTATTCCCAAAATGAGGCACAGCTTTCCTACATGGAACGGTTAACCAGAATATTTCTACCATCTAAAATACAGAACAGTGTATACTCACCAATTGCTCTGTATCTGGCCTGGAATCCAAAGCCTACAATGTGGGAGTCAGTGTAAAAGTTGAGCAGCATCGGCCCAAAGACACTGACTGGGGCAGGGAGCTCATTGCCACAGAGAGTGATGAGAGGGTATGCAGCTGTGCTCTTCCCACTGAAGATGCTCACTCCATCATAAAGACAAATTCTGCTCAGGAGTGCTGGGGCTGCATGGACATAGAGTGCAGAAGTGTTAGCAGCTTATTTTACATGTGATTTACTGAGCAACAACTATCTAGACCTAAACCAGGAGAAGAATTAAATTTTATATTACTTTCCATTGCAGGGATCTAGGATTTAATTTGCTTGCTGAGGAAGCAAATGTCAATTTTTAACATGTAGTAAAACTGTGGCAGAAAAAGGCAAAAAGACTTTATGTGAGACATCAGATTTGTCTAATTCAACACATCCTATGATCTGGAAAAGGCCCCTTTAATTTGTTGGAGTTCACAGTGGAGTGAACACCATCTATGAAGAGATAAGAAGACCCAACGAAAGCATGGATGTCCTCTGCAGATGAAAGCAATTCACTCTTTTTTCAGGCAACTAGCTACTTGGAATTTCTTTCTCCTAATGCAGATTTCAGCACTCAGTGCAGGTAATTTTAAACCATTAAGAGTAAAATTTTTGAAAAATCAAAAAATAGTCCATACATTAGCAAGTTTCAGAGCTGACTTATTTTTTCCTGATTTTTCTCAAACTTTGGAGCACCTAAAGTTGGGCTGTTCAGCTTGCCTCAAGGAAAAGTCAAAAGGAATTTGATCTTGCAGTGAATTTTCTAAAGCAATCTGTTTTAGGGGGAAAATCAGTGCAGATATCAGGCTGAGTGGAAACAAAGGGAAGACAGAAATGGGGAGTTCAGCATTCTATTATTTTTCCCCACAGTTTTAGGTTTCTCATTTGCAGTCAGATTTCTGGAGGAATGGAAAAGTTTTGCTCACAATCCTTTGTCAACCATCTTGGTTTTTCCAATGCCAATATTGGGCCAATATGATTTGTGAATGCTGGTGAATGTGCTCATGAATCCTGGTAAGACTAATTATTGTTTGATCTTTATCCTGTAACTCATTCTCCTGTTTACACTTTTCTTAATTTCTCACCAATGTAAATGCATTAGTCTGTAAATATTCCCCAGATTCAGATTATCCTCATGTCATACTTTCAGCCTCTACACATAATCAGCACATCATCTGCAATTCTTTTCTATGCTTTATTTCCTTTAGTCATATAATCTTAGATCTTTTCAAGACCAGTTCCTGTCCTTTACACTACAATGAAATAGCTTTCATGAGTCTCCAGAGATCTGTTCTTAGCCAGATGTCAGACCAACATTCTCTTTGAGCTGACAGGCACTTTCCACATAGCCAGCCCTGTTTTTCTTCATAAAGCCTTGTCTACTAAGAGCTTTTGCTCATCCTTCTGGTATTACTGTATCCTCTGTTCTGGTTCATCCATGAGGATTCAATGAGATATCTTCTGTCTTGCACTCCTTATCTCCACATTAGCTCTGTATAATCTCATTTGCAAGAACCGATGCAACTGCTCTCTCTCTGTTGATGACCAAGTAAGTTTCCAGTTACTATCTTTAAGATAAACTGTTTCCTCTCCTTCCACTGTACCATTCATCCCTTTAGCCTTGACAATATTTCTTGCAAATACTTCTGGAGAGATCATTTATTTGGCCTGACATTATGAACATATCCCTGTTTCTTTGAATTGCTGCATGCATTTGCTTTCAAGGCCTTTTGTTATCTATCTGCGCTCTATTTATCATCTCTTGGCACCATCCAGCATTGATACATTGACCCTTGTCTCTAAAGTTCACATGATAAGAGCTTCAGTTGTCCTTACATTACATTTTGAAATATGCCTTGGGTTGTCTCCTTTCCACTTTGCAGAAATTTCTGTCCAGTCTCATTATTGTCCATAAAATCATTTGTTTGATATGATGCTGGCACAAAAACCTTGACCAAATCTGGGTCCCCGACTATCTGATCACTAATATCAATGTCCTCTTTCTATATCTCTGTCTTTAACCATAGACTCTGTTTCATTTAGTGTTGAGGCAGAAACTGTCTTCTTATTTAAAGGCTTTAAAACTAAAAATAATGAGGCTTTTTTTCACAACAACAGCTTCTGATATAGATGGCACAACAATTAGGAATTACTAAAGTAGAAGTATTACCTAGAAATATACCACTGTGCAATATATCAACCAGCTCTGTAGCACAAGATATTGTTTTGAAAGCAAGGAATTAAAATTCTTTCTCATATATACTCTATTTCAAAATAATCTATTGCTAAACTTGCCTGTTTTCTGACTTGCCTAGTAACAGTTGAGAAAGCAGATAGAGCAGACTCCAAAACAAAGCTGTGACCCTATCCCAGATTGCAAAATTGCAGATGTGGGGTTTTTTTAAAGAAGAAATAAACAAGTTACTAAAACATTTTTCAGATTAACATGGTATAAACACAAAGCAGTTGTCTTGCATGGACAGAGTATAAATATGACAAAATTCTAAAAGCAGATACTGCAGGAAGTCTACATCCATTTTCCCTATTCTCCCATTATTTGGGACTTGCTTTATTGTGTGTTATTCTCACACCTGAAGAGTATTACACCCACTTAATAATACATTACTGTAGCTGTCCTAAATGACAATGTCAGGGTGTTCAGCTGAATAAATCTAATGCACAAGAAATTAAATGTGATTAATTATTTCTTAGATAGTAAGTCCAACAAAAAAACAAATAAGGGTTTTTTACTAATTCCGTGTGATTTTTGTAGACTTTTGATCCAAGGGGGGAGGGCAGATGGAAATTATTTATTACTGCAGAAGCAGGGCTGCAATAACAAACTCACCCCTGTTTGTTTGGTTCTTTATAAAATAACCAAGCACAACAATGCAAGTGGTAGTACAAGAAGCAAGTGACAGCTTATGCAACTTCCTGAAACTGGCAAATCAAAAGAGGGGTTCTATGACCATATTCAATTTGCCACAGGAATAAACACTGCAAGGAAATCACAGAAGCTAAGCCAAACTCCATTCATGGGGTTAATCTTGCCTATTTTCTCCTGCCCAGATCTCAAGTATCTTGTGTAAGCTATTGTTTATGGCTTCCTGCAATAGTCAGTAGGTAAAGAGAGTGAGAGAGGCTTCCAGAAAGTAATTCACCTACACAACACATTTGGTTCTGGGTTTAAAGCCCTCCTCCACGACAAGGAGATAAATCTAGGTGAGTATCTAAATTAGATGTATATTTTCAGGGGCTCAAAGTGAGATAAAAATTTTTCTACCTACAAAGAAGCAGACAGTGTAGGTTAAATTTCAATCACAAATCATCAAATGTAGTTTCCCTGAGTTCTCTGTTGCTATATTTAGTGCTTAATACATATTTAATACTTAGTACATGCATGCCATGTTTGTTTGGCTCCAGGTACTGGCAAAATCACTGCTGCGGGTTACAAGCCTCAGTAATTCTTTACAATCAGAAGAGGCATACCATCATAACTGAAAACATACTATTGAAAACATCATAACTACTATAGGGCAGAGATCTGTGAATAACCCACTAAGTATTTCCATTTTGTAGCAGTGTGTCACTGCACTATAGACTATTAACTTCTGCCTTCTAATTTTCTGGAGAAGATATCTCAACCTGTTCAAGTCAATGAGATATGCATGCTTTACAGGCGTTATTTTAAATATTTCATTTCTTTACCTAACAACTATGAAAAAAATTAGATTTCTTTTGAGAGGTCAAATAGTTAACAAATTATGTTAATTAGACATGCAGCTAAACTTTAAAATCCAATCTAGAAGATCTGTAATAGCATGTTTTATTTTAAATTTTAAAGGCCACTCTCAGCAACAATCTAAGCAGATGTAATGCTTCCTTGCATATGGAATAGCTAGAAATGGTTTTTAACAGATGCTGCCAAACATTGTCCTGCCTTTGCAAAAGAACTAATGGAGTTTACACTGGAAACCCATAGACAGATATGCTAAATATATTCCATGTGACTGCTGAACAAGTTTCCATTTCTGCAATGATAGTTTTCAAGATGGTGGTTTCAGTCTTCTTTACAATTTAAACCCAGGTAATCTTTCTTTACTGCAGGATTTTATTTTAAGATTTTGTGAAAAATATTAGTAACCAACTACTAGAGAGCGTCATACTTCCTCTTTGATAAGCAGATGTCTATTAGCTCATATCCACAGTTCTTTCATGTGACTAAGGACTTTTAGTCAGTCTAGCCTAAGGAAGCCCATAAAATAAAGGAACAAATTGCCCGGCAAGAAGCAGAATATTTGTAGTATTTATTTAGATCTATGGTTATTATTATGTCTGTATCACCTCTCTGTTTTAACTCTCTTGATAATAAAAGCTTGGATCCATTTATAAATAAACTGAATGCACTGACAGAATGAAGATTAGTAATTGTACTCAAAGCGTTGTCATAATTGGCACCATCTGATTCAGCCCAATGTTTAGTGCGTTTGCTGAATAACAGTGTCTTCTATGTGGAAAAAATTACATAATTTCTGTGGTTTACATTTTATTTTAAAAAATTCTTCAGGCAGTGGTTTATGTTGGGGGTTAAAAATATTTCAGTTAAAATCATAGTCAAAACAAATTTTTATCATTTTTGTGTTCTTACATCCTTGTAAAACATCTGAGTATATTTATATCTATTTTATCAGTTAAGAAACAGATGCACTGAACAGGAAAACAGCTGGCCTAGATAAAAAAGATTGTAAGACTCAATGGCAAATAAACAAACAAACAAAAAGGCAGGAACAAAGACCCAGATTAGTCACAATCACTTTTATATTCCAAGAAACTGGTAAATTCCCAAAATTATTGCTGCAAAATATTCAGCAGGTGAAATCCCTCTTCATTCTTTTGGAAGACTTCAGTGACTCAAAACCTAACCCTGCACACTATAAATGCTCGTCTGTAAAAGATTTTCAGAATGGGCCAGCAAATTACACCATCAGTCATTTTCAATGATAGAAGACTTGTATGTTTTCAAGTAAGGCATTACATTTCGTAATACCTACTGAAATTATGAAGAACTAGTTACCTTCCAAGTGAAAAGTCTCAAATTCTAGGATCACCAGTGACTGTGGTCCCTGATCTATAATATAATTGCAGTTCAGGTTGTTATCATACTGATTAGGGTAGTTTGGAGAAACAATACGACCTTCAGGCCTGGTGAAATTTACTCCGCATCCTGCAAACAAATAAATAAAGCACAATTATAATGCAGGTGGTAATACTATTCTGGATTTACAGTAAGAAACCAAATAATGTTGGGACACAAGGACCTCATCTCTCCTGGTGAAAAAAAACAGGGAGAGTATCATATACCATGATGACAAAAGCAGGTCTTACATGTACCCAAAGCAGCGATTCTGGGAAGCAGGGGGCCCTCCCACCTAGAGTGTCGCACTCTTGGATGAGACCAGGCCATAGGGCTGCAGGCCCTGACCAGAAGGACACAGCACTGCTGTCCTTGTGGGTGTGGATCCTGCACATTTCAAAATCCCTTAGTACATACAAATGTGCCTGAATTGGAGGGGGGGTTACTGGAGCACAGGAGCAGTTCAGCCTTATTTGAAAATGCCCACATTAGTGTAAGTGGTGCCTGACATCCACGAGAATGCAGTCTGCTGTAAGGCCACCTCTGGATTGCTTTGCTATGCAGACGCAGGAAAGGTCTACCAGCCAGAAGTTTTCAGGCACACAGAACAGTTCATTTTCATGGAGCTCCTTCGGATCCTAATGACTTGCATGACCTTTGTTTCTCTTTTGTAAGACAAAAGCTTAAAAGAATGCAGTGCACAGTGAAATGCTAGTAGAACATTAGGAACAGGCATATGAAGCCTGTGACTGTCTCCACGAAGAGACAGATGTTACTGACAAAGTTAGTGCAAATATAAAAACAAAAGTGGTTTCAATTGAGAATTCTGTATGCTTCAGTGGTGTTTCCACTTTGGAAAGCACTTTGTTTCTTGCTGTTTTAATCTGAATGCCGTGAAGGGCAAGTGGTTTCCTTTGGCAGCATGCTACAAAAAAAACCAAGCAACCAACAGGAGCTGAGCAGTACCTCTTCTGTTTCTGGTGGGTTTGACCATCACAAAGCACATGCCATGGTTAAAGAAATGTCTTTTTAAGAAAATTAAAGCTTTAGCTTCCATGCAGTTTAACTATGAATTTTTAAAATTTAAAGCCTATTCATTCTTTTAGCACACTGAAAAGGCAAAGGTGGCTGAGAATAACTACAAAATTAGAGCTGTATCTTGGGCAAGTCTGACACTGGAGTTCATTGCATTCAGCATGAAAACTCTTGGTTTACATGTCTAGGCAGAGGCTTCAATGCCTTGTTGGACAGGGGTCTGAATTGCTACACACAGGTCAAACTAATCCCAAATGGACCAATTAAGCATCCATCTGGCTTTACTATTACTTACTGCTTGTGAAAGACGCTGAGAAACCTGGTGCAGGAGCATCCTGAGACTGAAATACTGTAGTTATCACATTGTTTGGAGCAACAACAGGATCAGGAGCTGAATTTCCACATCCTGTGGCTAACAAAGCTGCTGCTTCTTCATTATTTCCTCTCCACACCTGACAAGGCCAGATCAGAAATGGTTTAGTGTTTTCAAAGTCTAAGTAGTTTGTGGGAACCCAACAAGAATTACATATATAATTTTTCTTTCCATAGACTTAGGGGAGGATTCATCTCACAGTGAATCTAGGGGTTCTAAATTGGAGCTAGTTACTACTAGCTAGTCAGTGGAGACAAAAAGGTTTCTGCAAGGAATGAGTTACAGTGAATAACTCAGGTTGCCAGGGACCTCTGAAGGGCATCTGGAGGTCATTTGCTCAAACCCTTGCTGGTAACAAAGCAAATATAGATCAGGTCCAGAGGACAAGAGAAAAACATTTTATGCATATCATTACCTACTTCCATTTTGTCTCTGTTTACTTAGCTCCATACAACCTATGAATACACATATCTCTGTATACAAGGAATTATTACATGCAATTCTCATGTTATTCAGAAAATAAAAATCAAAGCTGTCATGCTAGGGTAATATATAGGCATCAGATAACACCTAGTGTTGCTAATATTTTTTTTTTTGCAGTTTTTCAGTGACAAGTATCGAATCAAATAAAGAGTTAATCAAGTAAAGAGTTAATTTTATTAATTTTAATTAATAAAATTAAATATATATATAATGAGGGAAAAAATCATGATGTTTTAAAGTATTACTTCAACTGTACCAATAGTCAATTGAAGTTCAACCAAACTATGCATCCTGAAAGACACATGCAGGTTTAGGTAGGTATTTAAGTGAAATCTTCTTCAAGTAATTACTTAAATATGTGCTTGAGGCTCACAGTTTAAGTGCTGACTTTCAAGATGTGTAAAATGAAACATAGGTATAAATGTTTGATGTTCCTAAACACTTAAATATTTTCCTGAATCAGGGTGTTGATTGACAGGATTTAAAATGTCTGTTTAAATAATGAATTATTTACTCTAGTAGTAAAATTATTTTTGTTGGTGTGTTTGAACAGTTTTACTGTAGTTTATACCAAAAATATATAATATCTGATTTTTAAAATAATGTGTTTGAAGGAAATTGAGTGGAACTATTACAACCACATGAAACTGTGATTTCTCCAAGCAACCATCCTAGAAAGGAAAGGGTTAGCCAAGGGTTAGTCTGTAAGTGTAAGCATATGAATCACCTCATTCATGTGACCAGGTGTTTGAGGCAAGGGATGCTCAAAGGATTAATTTATACAGTCTATAGCCCAGCCAAGGTTTTGCAAAGTCACTATTGATTTTGGATTACTCTCTTTTGGCTCAGTTTGGAATAAATGGAAGGAACTTACATCATTCTACAGCTTTTCAGACACCTTTGTACATTTCAAATTAGACATTTGGAACATCAAAAATTTCAGATCATTCTCTATGGAGAAAATCTCCAATTGACATAGTTTTGTCAATTATGTCATTCAGAGCAGTTTAGGAATTTAAAATTAAACACTTTTACTGACTGGCATTAAGACTTTCATATTAGTGAAATGTAACATTGCATCAATTAATTGCTGGAGCAGGTCAAGAAAAGACAAATCTAATAGCTGTGGGGTTTTTTCACAGCCTTAACAAATGAGTACAACTCTGATTAGTAAGCTGGTTGGTATAGATCAGATGTACAGCTGCTCAAGTCTTCCTACATGCTATCAAATTATGTTTGCCCTTTATTTCAAGTGGGAGTTGTATTGCTGTGGAGAAAATGAGCACAAAACCACTGAACATATGCCAAATGCCTGAGAAAAAAATGACACTGAAAAATTCAAGACATGTCCACTCTATTCTATTGCTTTGAATACAATGGCTCTTGACAACATATGAAAGATCAGATTGCTATCTTTCTTTCTGGAGATTAAAAAAAGTAGTGCAACCTGGACAGTCTAAATACTTACAAGGAAGTTTGGTAAAATTACAGTGTAAAATTCATGGGGTTTTTTTCCACTGGAGTAATTGAAAAAAATCCTTTTCTTCATTCTTTGTTTTTTCATTATTTTCTGGTTCTGAAATAATATATACCTTTTTCATATTTTTCATTTTTGGGAATGCATGTAGGCTGATGGGACCTTGCTGGAGGTGGAACCTCAAGAACCAATAAAAATTAAAACTTTATACAGGCCAGTTCACAAAGCATGGAGAAAACGGAACTATATGATACAAAGACTTTAGTTTACATTTCCCAAATTTTGTGCCTTGACAGTCCAAACCAGAACAAATGCAAAGGAGAGTTCTGAAATTATGACTTCTTAAAGCACTGCTCTGCTCATCTAACTTCAAAAAATATTTTACCTTCACATAACTGGTCTGGCAGCTTCCATTGCTATCTGGAATCTGGAAGTTACTGTGGAAGTTCATCTCCAAGTGTTTGCTTTCATGTGTAATGATGGTCCATGTGCATCTGCTGTTCATGGGAAAGTTTTGAGGCCAATGAGGGGACTTGATTGTACCATTATCTGAATGAATGATTCCACCACAACCTGGAAAAAAATAGTAACAGATGGGAGAAATGTTCAAATATTTTTGAGTGGTGTTCAGCTTTGAACGGTTGTTTGCTTCTGTGGCTGCAAAAGTGAGAGAGGAAAGCCCCGATACTCATTGAAACTTCATACATCCCTCTTGATTTTTTTTCTCCCACCCCTGCAACAGGGAGGTAGTCACACTCAAGAGGTGTCTCTTTGTACTTCACTTTATTTTCTTCACAAGCTCATTCTTGCCACTTCATGGCCTTTTGCAAGATCCATCTATATACTCCTGGCAATTTGAAGTGAATATTGCATTGAAAGAGTGCAGGGGTCAGGAAAACATCTGAGACTGTGCAGGTTCCTCCCCACACCCACAGCATGCACATCATGACAGACAGCCATTCAGAAAAGCACTCTAGGGGGAACAAAAGTTTACTGATATATCCTTTTTTCTTCTCTCTCTGCAACATGCAAATATTGCAGTTCCACATGTGAATCTATTCAAGCTACATCCGTTTACGCAGGGCAAAATGCTGACTTCCCTGGCCTAGGCAGCCCTGTGGATTTCAGTGGAATTATGGGATGGGCTGAAAAACATGCCTTTAAAAATTGCTAACAGATTCATTTATAAAGGGGAATAGCTGGTCATGGCTCTGTGACAGCTCATGATTTTACACAGAATAAGTTTAGTTAATATGAAACATATTTGCAAATACCATGCCAAATATAATTTATTAGGCCTAAGCGTACAGTACTAGCAAGCCCTTATTATTTCAGATACAGTGTAGTCAGAGGATGAATAAAGGGGGAAAAAAAAAGGTTTGTAACATGCTACTTTTTCCCTCTTAATTTAAAAAATATGTAATAGCTTTAAAAGGAAGATGTTATTTTTTATTCTTCTCTGTTAGGAATGGCAATTGTGTTTAGAAGGATGTGAAGCCAATTTTTGGTCACACATACAGAATGCAGACCTGGAGATTCTCAGTGAATAAATGAGAAGAAAGAAAGCCGAGGAAAGTAAACTAGGTAAATTCAGAAATGAAAACTTTCACAGAAAATACTGCCTATGCACATGGCACGTGTAGGCTAATGTCTACTACACTGTCGAAGAGTGGGCTTCATTGCACGTGGAATCTCAGGGACAATAAGGAACAATGTCAAAAACTTGCTAAAATGACAGTGTATATTCATGCAAGCACAGACTATTGATATGTTTAAGAAGACACTCCATCAACTAACTGTGTGAATACAGCTGCATCATTAGTGGACAGAAAGATGATCAGGATCAGACAGAAGGTTTGCAGCTGGAGGTGACACTAGGAAGCATATGCCAGCTCAGTACTGAGGCAGGAAGGCACAGTAATTTCTGCCATGCCACCATCTGCCACATCTACACTCACCTTTAGTCCTTTAATGACTTCCTGAAGTACACTGCACAAATGGTGAGCTACAGATTGATGATAATTTCGAGAGAAGGAAGGCAGCTTTTAGAAATGTACTATTCAATCCTGCATACCACCTTCAAAAGTGTACCAAAAACTCCATCACAGTGCAAGAGTTCTAGGCTGTTGTCACATGTGCTCTTTGAGATGTTCTGTCTGCCTCTCTGTTTTGGAACTCCCTTTGTCCTAGTTTTAAGTGTCTAAACCAAATCAAACTGTGAAACAATACTTATTCATGAAGTGAAATGTCTCATAGTCCTTGACAATAGATGCAACTGCTGGGAGGGCAATGCTGATGGTGTCAATTCACAGCCATCAAGAAACTGCCAGTAGAAGGTTTTAAAAGTACAAAATTGATCCAAATTTGAATTTGTTGTGTAAAATCAGAAAGCACTGGATTAATACTTGAGTTTTTTAGTACTGGATTCTTTCAAGGATCCTGAAGATGATAGCATGCCTTTCTTTTGTTCTTTAATGCAAACTTACCTAAAGATTCTGCTGTCCATGTTGCATAAAAGCCACCTCCTTGAACTGAGTGATCAGAATTAAAGATGATGACTAGCTTGTTGGAACCAGACCGAATAGTCCCAGGTGAGTTGTTTCCACAATACTTTCCTATGACAGGAGACCCTGGAGATCCACCATTCAGGATAGTAACAGAATCCCACTTACAAAGTGAATGATTTTCAATATGGAAGGCTGTAAAAGTAAGCTGCAACACACAAAGGTGACATTCAGGTGCTAAACTCCAGGGAAGGGTTTAGAACAATTCCAGACAGATCCTATAGCCATCGTGGCACAATGATTTCTGGGTACACTCAGAAATCTGACCCTCACTTCATGATGCTTTCCTGCAAGTATTGATTGGAATCTTGCCACTATAAGTAACAGCAGCTACTTAGCTTGAAGACAGAGGTGGAAGACTAATTCATAGGTTCAAAACTGTGTCTTTGTGTCTTAACCATATTTTGAAACTACGTGCTTCAAAACAGTGTTGAATATGTAGAGGTGTTGAACCACTTTGCTGCACTCAAAGTTTCTGTTCATGAAATATAACTAGCTACTGAAGCAGAAAGCCTGGGATTTTTTTTTTCTTCCTATTATTTTGAATCAATACACTAACACTTGCTAAAAATGTTTGTTTTCACCAAAACAGAAACAATTCTATGGTTCATTCCTGTGGGCCTGGATGCATCACATAAATAGACCAGGCTGGACAGGCAGCTCCCGACCCTGTCTCCCTCCTACATTGATGCCAGTTGTCCTCGGAGATACATGCTCGCACATGGAATTTCCAGTTCAAACATTTAGATTGCTAATCTCACAAATCCTGTAGACTCCTGGATTTGTTGATGCTGAAATATTGATGTACGCTAGTTACTGCCTGGCCCCGTTTCCATCAGTTTGGGGATTTTTAAACTAGTTTCATGAGCAGCATCTTTGTAGAAAAGTTTAGCAAACACACAGAATATTTTCCTGTACCTTTCGTGCGTCATTTCCAAAAGGACCTGTCTAAGACTAAATACAAATTTCGCTGTAATAGTTTAAATTCAGAAGTTTGCCAGCAACTGAAACTGGCAGCTTATACTAGAAAAAATTAGTCTGCCTTCACTGGGCATGCTGCTACTCAGTCCATTCAAAACAGAAATCTGCTTTCTTCTGATTAAAATTAGTTCTGCTTTAAACTAGTTTGTGGATTAAATAGAAATCTTATGTTTGACTAAAGTAATCCTGTATTCCCTGAAATAAGTACATAGGCAGTGGTCAGAGTAAAACGTAGCAGAAGAATTAGGACTATGGGTTTGCATTTCTAACCTTTGTAGTTGTAAGCAAGAAAAACATGATAGGGAAATTAATGGAAGTCATTATATATGAAAATCTGCAATGTGTTCCCACGAAACTGCTTTTCAGATATTTTTCTGACCCAAACCATAAATGTCACTGATTGTATGTGTGCTTTAAAGAACCAGTCAAATAATTCAATGAATTAAATTTTGTACTGCTTGGTTATAAATGTGCTTAAATTGTTCTGTCAGGAGTTTGACTCAAGAAAGTATCACCTCAGGCAGACTTTTAATGCTTATTGGGAAATTAGAGCAACGTTTCATTGATGTACCAGAAATAATTTTATGTTCCTGACTAACCAGTAAGACACAAAAGTAACTTTCTAATGGCTTGAAACTTTCCTGCAGAGAAGAAAAATCTTCAGCTTCATGTTTATTCTCATGATAGTGAGAATATCCAGAAAAATCTAATAAAAAGAGTTATTTCAGTTTTGTAAACATAGAAATTCATTGTTTAAATGAGAAGTCAGAATTATGCTTTGAGGTCAAGTTATAGTAGGATCCTTCTTATTTTCAGAAAGGACAATCTTCAGACAGTTTTGTTGTGTTATCTTCATTCCCTCTTTTAGGTGAAATCAATGGGAAGATATGTAATTATTCAACATTTCTGATTTTTCCAAATTGTCTCAAATTTGTTCTCAAAACTCAGAAGGTACTTCTCACACTTTTTGCTGTGCACACAATTGTGATATGTTACTCACAGTGATGGTATCACCTTCAGGGGCTTCCAACACCCAGGAGCAGCGATTCAGATTGCTGTAAGGCTCTGGGTAGTTAGGGCTTGAGATAACACCCCTTTCACCTGACTGTACACCACCACAGGCTAAAAAAAAAAAAAAAAAAAAAAAAAAAAAAAAAAAAAAAAAAAAAAAGTTAACATTTCAATACATTTTCAGAACAGAACACTATAATAAATTGAATTGAAGATTATTCAGCTTGTAATAGTAATAAAATATATTCAAGATGTACTTGACAGAGTTAAAGATGAGCAATTTAGCTGGGAAATTCCAGGTTTTAAAATCTTTGTCATTGAGTAAAAGGATGCAATGACCATGAAACTTTTCATGTATTCTGACACTTAATATAACTCTGCCAAACCTTTGCCAGCTGACATCTGCCTCTTCTACCTTGTCGTCTGTTTATCTCACTCTTAAGCAAACCAGTGCCATCCTTGGACCAACACAATGAAGTAAAAAAAGTTTCTGACGTGTCTAGATAAGCCCCAAGGCTAAATTCAGCTGTGACAGGAAGAGTAGTAGTTCTGGCACATAAATGGCAAAGTGGTGTAATTTGCACTGATACGTCTTCAAGTGGATTTCAAAATGAGTGCAAAGGTTCAAGCAGCAGAATGCATTTCAGCTCTGCTAGCACTCCAGAGACCTAGCTGAAGTAAGTCAAACTTGGCTGGTATTACCTGTTATGTCACTATTCCCAAGAGCAACCAGCTGCTCTGACTGTTGCAAAATCTCAAATGTAGTTTGGGGAATGCCAACACTAGGCAGAAAATAAATCTGAGAGTTCAACTGCTAGCACATGCTTGCTTTAGAAGATATAAATAGTGGCTAGCACTGTGTAACTTTTGAGGACCCCTTTGAGAGTTGATCCCATCGTGACTATTGTCTGTATCACCAAATGACTGGCAACATTCCCCAGAAGCACCTCAGTCAGCCAAGGCAGCAGTGTACCATTTACCTTCAAACGTGTAATGGGCCAAGAATCCTTTATCTTCTGTGTTTCCATCACTGACAAACTGTACCCACACCTGGGGGGCAGCTATAACTAGTGGCACAGATGGTGCAGCCTGACCACAAAGTCTGGCTATTAGCTCTCCATCAGCAGTCCCTAAGCAAAGAAAGGGAAAAGTAAACAAAACACAGCACTTTTTGAGTTCTAAAAGAGCTACAATAACATAAAGGAATAGTGCAAACATGCAATTCATTTTTTTGACAAGAAAATTGAGAAGAGTACATATCACACTTAGTAACTGATTATTTCTTATGCATGTAAGCAGAGTGTTGCAGTTTATTGTTGGGATCTAAATCTTGGCCACAAGAAAGTTCTCTCCAAAGCTATATCAATGGTCCTTTTCATTTCCTGGGCTCCTTTTCTCCTCTTTCTGCCATCTTGCACACTTTCATATGTTATATCAGACACACAAACCCCTCACTGTTTTGCCCCAAAACTACAGACCTTTTGGGGCAGAAGAGTGGAGAGATAGCCTAAGGACCACATGGACACCTATTGAACCTGTTTTTTTGTGACATCCTCATTAAAGTCAACAGAGATTTTGAGTTTTCTACCGTATAGGGATGTGCACCATCCATGAACCAACTGTCATCACTGTATTAATAGTGGGAATCTCTTTCCCAGGGAACTCAACATACTGTTCTCTGTATGGAAAAAAAAACAGTACTTGCTGAAATCTTTGAAGCCTAAAAGGAAAGCATAAAACAAGCCACTGTATTTGAGTGACACTGAATGTCTGCTCAAGTTGGTGGGCTCCTATCCATCACATTGCTAAAAGCAGAGTTTCTGATTATTACTGATCAGTTCTCAAGAGAGAGAAAGTAAGTGTAATAGCATTCCTCATTACATCCAGGCAATGCCATTCCTAAGTACACTTCTCTAATAATAGCAGGTTGCTGGTCTTAGAAGTCTCCATTTAAAAGCAACTCCTAGCTCTCTGCAAAGTGGCAGGCCATTCTTGTGAAGAAGGCAATAGAGCAAGAGAGGGAAATTTTGGGTGCTCTTCAAAGTCTTTTCAGAATTATTCCAAGTCACAGGTTGGTTGAGTAACTTCATGTTTCTGTCATACACAGGTGGCACAGCCACCATTTGAAATGCCTTGAAGCACAAGGATAAAAAGGGACATATAATAAAATTCTCTCATGAAAATTACACAGAAAAATCATACAAATTGTCTTGATAACATGCACTAAAAATTATATTGAGCTGTACAAGCAGAAGACATTAAAGAAAAATTTTGTTTCAGGAAAAAGTAGTAATAACTACTTTTAGCATTAGTATGTGAAATACATTTTCTTTTTTGTACATTTTATGAGGTGATTGACTATGTGACAGATGTCACCCAGGTTACTCAGTCTCTACAGTGTGAAAAGTGACACCAATCATTGCTTTCATGAATGGCCAGCTGGTCAGAGATGTAGACTGTTGATAAACAGAAAAAGAAAACAGAAATATTGTGCTGTTACATTTCATTCAAACTGAAGGGAATGGTCTGAAAGACAAAATGAAGAGTCTTCCACAGAAGCCAAAAGTTAGGAGCATATTTCATTGCAGCAATATGCTCGGCTGTATTACCATGTACAACTTACATGCACGTGCATGACAATTTAATATCTTATTACCTTACCCTAAAAAATTGAAATATTTATTTTATCTATTTAGCTTAAATCTTAGTCAGTGAATTACAGTCAATTGTGCTTTAATTTTTTTTTTTTGAGTACCATGAAGTGTGTTGTATGGGCATCACAAAAGAATTTTGCACATCTCAGCTCTATTTGGGGTCTCTCAGGTAACTTAAAGTAGAATTGGACCTTTTCCTAACTATGCATCTGCTGTGTCAAGAGTCTTAAACAGCACCTGCTTGACTACTGGTATTCTGCACTACTGCATCTCAGTGCTCATTAAATGTTACTTGTCAGCATTCTCAGATAAATGAGGGGCATTCTGCTTTTGACATCAGGCTAGCTGTGAAATTGCAGGTCCATTAGTAGTACCAAAATTTAGCAGGACACTGCTATTTAGGTGACAAAACTGTGTAGAACAAAGCAAGACTACACTTTCTTCCCTTTTCTTTGATTGTATTGCCTGGAGGCCTGAGGTTCAAGAAAAATTGAGAGTAGCAGGAATGGATGAGTAACAAAGCAAATATATTTTACTGTTTCTTTCTCTGAGGTTTTTTTTTTTTTTTCCTTCCTATTATTTCCCAGCTCCAGTACATACATGGGAGAGAACTGCTAGATTACAGAGCTATGCAGGGTCTGGCTCTACACAGGACAAACCAATGTTATACAATCAAAAGCTCTTGCTCAAATGAGTGCAAATAAGGATGTGACAGATTCCTGCCCTCAACCTTTTCACATGTTTCAGAAAGCATTTCCTGGTAAATTAAAACCTGCTCTCTCTGGGACTCACAGGTACAGGCTTTCTGTGAAGAAGACAGCTGCAGCTTTCATAGCACACTTAGCAATAGCTGAGCGACTTTCATATGACATTTCCAGCTGCTTGCTATTGTGGATAAAGATGCTCAAATATGCAGGGATATCACTGCTGCATTAATCCTGTGGGGTTTGGTGGGGTTTTTTTTCCTTTAAAATGCTTTAGTCTCTGTTTTGCAATGTATTCTCACTGGAAATATAGATTTCTTTTTGGAGAGTCATCTTATAGAATGGAAAAATGGATTTGAAGTGGGCATGCAGTCCAGAGGCTATGAATAATTAAAACATTTTTTACTCCATCCCTGCTGTCCCTGGAGATATTTCAGGATCAGGCAGAGAATAGGGACTGGACCAAATAAATTGTTTTGATGACTGCAAATGCCATCTGTCAAGGCAGATGAAGTGAAATTCACATTTTCCCTTGTAAAGAGAAAGTCAGATGAGTATTGCAAACAACAAAACTGTTTATCCCCTCAAGATGTTTATCCAGTTTTCCATTTTCTCCCCTGAAAGAAAAGGTGAAACCCATGCATCCATTTCTCTGGTAGTGAAATCTCACTTCTAATCATGGATGCAACAGGGAAGCCATGATGTGAACACTCTCAAATGTACAGATTCTACAACAGTGACTCCTGCAAATATATATGAATGAGACTTGGCACAAAGAGAGTTGTACAACCAGAATCTTGATAGGCTTTATCCATTCTCCTGCTGAACATACAAACCTATTCGTAGCTCTAGGTAGTCATATTGGCAGATCTGGTGATGTTCCAAGTGGAAATCCTCAAAAGATATATAGATGGATGAATTATAGTGAGAGGGATTTTCAATGATCCATTCACAGTTCAGGTTACTTGTGTAATTTGTGATGCCATCATAACCAGGAGAAGAGAAATTCCCACCTGCATATGCCATCAGGGTTCCACCACAAACTGTAGAAACAAAATATGTTTTATTTTAAAGTAGTAATAATTCTTGTATGAGGAGAAATGTTGCCTGTCTTTATTCAGGTACGCTCACATCAGAAAGCACATATGCTGATTAGATCAAAACCTTTTTCATCTTCTTACTTTTTTATAATTTACTGCTGTGTATAAGAGAATTCTTGCTGGGTGCCCTGAAATTTATTGGCAAGTCTTTAAAAATACACATGTAAAGCAAAGAACAATTATTTACACTATCAAATAAAATATTTCATCAGCACTATCAATACAACAAGTATTATTTAATATTGTAATAAAATCTTACTACAGCTTCAGTTCAGTATTGCTCAGACTTACTCATTACCTAATTCTAGGCTCAAGAGAAAAATTTTCATGGAAGATACCCTCATGCCATAGTAGGGTGCTGGGGATGGGAGTTGGAAAATAAGATCAAAAGACTGAAGGTTGTAGTAGTAAGGCTCTGCCAGCTGCCCCCTCTCTGGAGGCTGAGTTTGCAAAAGTAGGTTAGCTGCACTCTTTCACAAGCTGCAGTAAATTAATTACCCCCCTGAGTAATAAGGAAGCACTTGAATTATTCAATTTGTCTATAGCACTATGCTATTTGAAATTTTTCATGGAATAAGGCCACTTTGGGCCATCTCTTACTCAAGATGAAGTACAAGAAAATAAGTCAGTAGGGACAGCAAGGACTGTGATCCATACAGAGGCATGTGAAGTCCATTTCTCACAGAGATTCTCCATTTTTTTTCAAGTTCTTTCAGCTAATTAAAGATAAATATCTATTCGCATCCAAAGAGGAAAGACAAAAAAAGAGATCAGATATTTGCTGCCTGTTTAGGTAATATTTTTATATGTGCCAGTACTCTTGCCATGAAATGACTCACCAGAGATCAATCACTTAATTCAAAGACATACACTACCTGCATCTTCACTAGAGGTATATGAGACACTGAAGCCTCTGTTTGCATGAGACATATCTGTCACCAAGATGACTTTCATTGTGTTTCCAGTGGATTTCACCTCAGTGCCTGGGTTTACGTCCCCACAGAGCTTGGCCAGCTGGGGAGAGTTTTTCCCAAGGCCATTGTAAACCTGTGGAGTCAAAATAAACTCTCATGACACCAATATACATTCCTATGAGCATTTTCTGTATCATTTAAGAGCATTTACCAACTTTAATACAAAATTTACTGATGTCCCTGACAAGGGGTTAGTTCTCAAATCTACCCAAACCTTGGAACAAATGTTCATTGCCCTGAGTGGATGAGGCCTTGAAGTAAACATCAAAAACAACTTGCTTATTTTGGCGAAATACAAACATATCCTCTCCCTCCTTTTTCAAACAGAAATTGAATTTTTTTTATTGAGCAGAACACTGTGTTTTAGCTCAATATTTATATATTCAATCACTTAATAATGCCAGCAACTGATCATATATAATTTTATTTCAAATCATCATCTTTGTATTCTTGTTAAAGCCAACATCAGCTTTATCAAAATCTTCTCCAACATATTGAGTGTTGGTGGGCATTTCTGATTATTTCACTTCAACATCTCACTTTTTGATGATCCAGAGATATTTTGCTCTGTTTCCTTCATACACCCTTTAGCCTAGGAATTAATTTCCTTCTTTCTACTCTGCAGTGCACGCAAGGCAGGAACGATGTTTTCCACTGAGACTTGGAATATATTAGAGTATTGAAGGCATAAAATCTGGCAGGAAAAATTTTCCTTTAAGAGATCATTAACTGATAAAAAGCCAGCTCCTAAAGGTTTCTCTAAAGCATCTGTGAAGAAAAACAAGGGAAACCTCTTCTACAAACCTCAAGGGATGATAGCTCCTTCAGCCCCCTATGCTTGTGCATTGATTGGCTTCTGATCATCCTACAGTTAATTCCTGAATTTGCACTGCTTTCTGAACAAGCGGGAAGCTAAACTCTAACTCAAATTTCTGCAATTTCAGAGAAAAATCATATTTTTTAGGCATTTGTACATCTGACCAGGTCCAGGTCTGTGTGCCAGGCTTGATTTTTTTTTTTCACTAAATAACCAGAAATCAAAACCAAACACAATAAAATAACCAATATCTACTTTTTTTGAGATGGAGAGTGATATACAAGTAAGTTTTCTGGGCTTTAGTTCAGAGTACATGTTTGCTGCAATCTCTGTCTTTTTTTTTTTTCTTTTTTTTTAATTGACAGTAAAAAGTAACAACAGCAGTTGATACTTCCAAAGCCAATAAAACCTGGAACTAACTGATGGATTTTGTTTGCACAGAAAAAAGACATTGAAAACTTTCAAAAACCCCAGAATTTTTTTTCATAATTGATTAAAAGACAACTCCAGTGATTCCTTACGTCTTATACTCTGTCTGCTCTGGCTGGGACACAATTTCAAAATTTCCATACTCCAAAACAAACAGATGAGTTTAGATGCTCTACAGAGGTAACTTTCTCTCATTTATGTGCTTTCCCCTGATTAAATTATGATTTGTCTTAAAACCATATATAGACCTATAAGTGATTTTTCAGCTTTATTACACCTATTAATTCTCCATAAAGAGACTAGGAAGAGCAGTTTCTGATTCTACACCAAACACTCACAGCCACATAATCTGATGAGCAGCTCCAGTGCTCTTCAGTTCTCATGTCATTAAAGGTTAGGGTCACACGTCGGCCTTCTTCCACTGTGATCCTCCATTCACACACTCGGTTATGTGGGTATAGGTTGGGATAGTTGGGTGAAGTAAATGTTCCAACAGGTGCAGTAAGATCCCCACCGCATTCTGAAATATCCAAATATTGGTACACTTCTCAGAGCAAAACATTGCTTATAGAATTATAGCAAAAAAAAAATGTTGTGAGAAAAAGAGGTCCTGAGAGGTTGATTTGATCAGCCTACTCTGTCCACGTTTGTCTAAACAGCCAAGTTCCTGCCAGTCTTTATCACTCAGTCATAAAACCATTAACTGACCATAGCAACTCATTTTAGTCTAATTGTTAGTATTTCCTTCTCTGAAGGGTTCATCCCAGGCTTCAGAAGCCTGGGTAACCCACAGGCTTTGATACCATATGATACAAGCCTCTCATTGTGGCAAGACTGAGACATTTCTGACTTTCAGAGGACTGAGCAGAGCTACACAGAACAAGCAGGGTCTTAGAGTGGCTAATGATGGAGGATGTATTTTTCCTATTCTGATTAAGAGGTAGAGAAAAAGCTTTTAGGTATTTTGAGCAACACTTTTCATTACTGTTATTTTTACTTTTCCTATCTTTGTTATGAATATCAAACTGTGCTGTGAGAACAATGACGGTCTTGGATACAGAGTGCATTTTTTCTGAAACTTATGATGGAATTTTACCAGCTTGCCCTCAGTTTCCTTTTAAAGTATAGAGATATTGTTTAATGGTTTGTAGTGAAAGTCACTTTCACTCACAGATTCTGCAGAATTGTCAGATGTCTGCATCCACCTGCATTAAATTTTTTGGTAATAGAGTTTCTCTTCTAAGTTTGCATAATAGGATCCTAGGAGTGGAATAATGTTCTTTTGAAGTTTGTTTACCCTTTTGTTGTTTTATTGCAGAATCAAACACGAAGAAAGCTTTCATCTAAACTTTTAAATGAGCTGGAAAGAGTTAAGAAGTGTTGGCAGGAGATTTTTCAACATGACTATTGTGAAGAATTTCTAAAAAAGTTGCCATATTTTAGTAGGACAAATTGCATGGACAATGAAGACTGTGAAAGAAGTGTGAAGCAGGAGTAGGTCTATGCCCTCAGTCCTGATTACAGCAGCTCTTTGAAGACATTGTGCTTCAGGAAAACGGGCAATTGGCACAAATCGAAACACATGAAATTTCATCCGAACATATGAGAACAATTTTCCCTGTGAGGGTCATTGAATACCAGAATAAGTTGATCTTACTTATCAAGAGGGATATGGGAAGGGTATGTTAGGACATCCCTCGACTCACTGTTGAACAATAAAAGTGTAGAAGACTGTGCTTCCTTGTGTCACTGATGGCAACATCCATTATAGCAGGAGGTTGCTTGCTTCACCAAGTTGCAGCTCAGCTAAGTTGTTGCCAGAGAGCTCTATTCATACTTCCCCCAAGTTTAAATTTAAGAGCAATACACACCACTCCAAGAACAAGTGATCTACAATATATGCTGTATTAGTGCAATCATGGTCTAAGTTGCTTCCTGAGAGTATATTTCAACCTTACAAATCTAACCTTCAGTACTGGAATCAAAGCGCAGTCTGAATCCCCGGGCATTGACTGATCCATCAGTGACAAACTTGACATAAGCAAAACTGTCAGAGGTGTCCACAGCATCAGGGAGAGTATTACCACAGTACCTGCCCAACAAATTTCCTGCAAAAATCACATAGAGAAAGAGAAATTTATATAAATATATTATTTATGCTGATATTTGTATTTGTATTTGTATTTGTANATTTGTATTTGTATTTGTATTTGTATCTGTATTTGTATCTGTATTTGTATCTGTATTTGTATTGAAGGGTCACTTTCCAATTTAACCAGACAGGCAGGTGTAAACTAGTGGAATCAAGTTATTGCTGGCGAATAGAAAGGTTTTGTTTGCCTTACTTTGCATCAGCAAGCAAGCAACTACTTGACACAAGCAAATACTGCATATTGAAAAGGCTCACTTTGTACCCAAAGTGAAATTCTTTCAGGAACCTCTGGTGAGGCTTCATAGTAAGACTAGGGAGGGGAAGACAAACACTGAAATGATTCTCAGACCAGAAGCGTTGTATTCTCGGATCTCCACAAAGTCATTTGCACACTCGGAAGAGTTTTGAATATCTAGGCCTTCTAGTCTGATGGTAAGATAGTGGCCCCTGGGACCCTGGAGAAACCATTCACACAGCAGGTTGTCTTGATAATGAAGGTCAGGATACCCCGTGCTTTCGATGATACCAGTTTGTCCTATCACTGTCCCACCACAGGGAGCTGCAAAAGGAAGAATATTTTTTGGTTGACTAAAGAACCTCAGAGAGGTGATCTTTCTTCTAAACAAAACTTAAAGGTAAGGTACAACTGACTTGTTCTCTAACTGTGGTAATAATGAATTGCCTTCCAATTAAAAATCTTCCATGTTTTCAATCTAATTCAATCAGTCCTGGTTGCTGTTTTGTTTTCTCTCTCACCAACCCCACACCCACACACACACCCCACCATTGCAAACATCCCTTCCACTCTTTCATATCTCTTATAATTTGAATAAACTCACAGTTTTCAATCTAATCTCTAACTATGTCCATATTTACCAGAAAACCTTGCAAAGATGTAAGAGTAAATTAAAAAGAAACAAAATTTGCTGAGTGTGGATTTAAATTTTTATGACAGACAGAAGTTGACTTCTGGTTTGGGTCAACAGTTATAGTTCACACTCCTTCTTTCTTTCAACCCTTCCCATTTGCTCCTTGTGATGCCTTAGTGAGTAGTCACTGCACAGTGATTAATTTTTAAAACAACTATTAATTTTTAATTGCCTCTTTCTGAACACTCATTTCTCTGCATTACCTGCAAACATAAGTTTTTAGTAGTAAAGCATACAGCTAACGTGCTTACAGGCACATGGTGTGATTCTTGGGGTGGTCATGTGTAGGTCCAGGAGTTGGACCTTGATTATCCTTGTGATTCCTTTCCAAATCAGGATTTTCTATGATTCTATGGAACAATATTCTCAGGTGGAATTTATTGGATTTTTATTTTAATTTTTTTTTTTTTTGGATTTGGTGTCTGTTAGTTACAATCTTTCCATTTCAGTAGCAGTTGTGTTCATACTGTCAGTTCCATGAGTCATCAGTGCTTTGTTTCAGGATGATTGGCATTCAGCTAAGATAAATATACGTATGTATGCAAGTTTCTTCAGTTTTCACATTCAGAAATATGATAGCACTCTATTTTGGCTTTAGTGTATCAGATCTAATGCAATGAGCAAAATTCTGTATAAAACAATATAGTTCACCACCTTGCCTTTGAGAAATTAACAGTCCTAGACTTTGCTATATAAGTGATACTAATATAATGGCTGATATTCTTTGAAGATTATTAACATTATCAACCCCAAAAAAGTAGCATAGTTCTGAATCTGATCAAGGATTATTTTTTCTTGAATTTTAATTTTTTTAGTGCTTTATAACCCTGTTTTTGTAGCTTGAGAACAAGTGACTAAAGTATGTTTTTCTCAGATGACAAATAATGGCTCATTCCTTTTCTAATCCATTATTATTCTGTCCCTGTTTGTCTAGCAGCTTTACTATAGATTGATTTACATTTACATAGAGAAGCTCCTAATTTGTTCTTCTACTGCCAATTCTCAACTGATCTTTGCATTCCCCTTCAGAACCTTACTCGTGAAAGTGACACTAACTTTGCATGCTGAAAATCAAACCATGTTACATGACTTTATCCACACTGACCTTTTTTCTACTGCTCCTTTGACAACTGGCTTTGACAAGAGGTTACCCAGTAGTTGTTTCTGCTGCTGCTGGTCTATGAGCTCCTTCCTACTAATATTTCCCTAATTTTCAGCTCTTGCTAGGTGCAGAACATGCTGATATTCTGATGCCTTAGCTCTAACACTAACTGAAAGAGGCATGTTCCTGTCAGCCCACCCAACAGGTTTGATATAAGCCCTATTACAAAAGTCTAACACTTGAGACCAAAATCCTCTTTAAAATCATAGAAATTGATAAATGCAAGCATTACCAATGGAGTATTTAGCATTGAATCCCACATATGCGGCACTGCTGCCAGACCTGAACCTCAGATACATGACAGCCCCTGAGGATCTCTGTGAGCCTGGCATCAAACCTCCACACAGCCTGGCAATGAGGGGGGCACTGGAATCAGCACCACTGCGCAGCTCGAGGTAACTGGAAGTGCAGCTAGAAGAGGAGACAAGTTTTTTTCAATGTATGGCAGTAGTGGTTCAAAATCATTCCAGTACATGCACAAAGCCATGAAACTCTAGTGAATTAGATTGCTTTCCACGCAGTGTGACCAGGACAGAATCAACAAGATCATAATCCATTCAGTTATGTAATATTTGAATCAAAAGAAGTGATAGAAACATTGAGAAAGATTAATCGAAAACTCAGTCTATGATCAAATCAGATCTGACAGGATTAAATTCTGAGTAGGGATATGAACAGCAGTGGCAAAAATGAAAAAAACTACCATTTTTTTGACAGGATTCAGATTCAGCAGATATTCCCTATTAAATCTCACTGAGAAGTATTGAATTAAGGGACAACAAGAGGACAGAATAAGGGAATAAAAATTCAGTTCTAGAGTCTAATTAGCTGGGAATACAAAGATCCAAAATAACTATAAGCTTTGCCTTCAGAATGGTGCAGTGTTCTGGAAGTGAGAAAAGGATACCTTTTCGATTCTCCACCCTTCACTATTTTTCCTGGACATGGTTTCACAGGCTTACCTTTGCCTTACACTGGTCCAGCCCCTATCAATGAAGCTATATCAGCTAGAAAATAGCCTTTTTCTATGCTTCAGGCAGAGAGTGCAAAATGTGTACACGCATTGCAAACCAGCCGCCAGGCAATGGAGGAGGGAGGCAAAGTGCCAAGGTGGCAATCCATTGGCTTTAAAAGCACCCGAGAGTCCAAACTACTGAAAACCTAAATATGAAAGGACTACAGGACACAGATTTTGCAGAAAGCACCTTTCTATCATGGATGTTTCCACTTTTTCTGTCATACTAATTTCTGTTATGCACTGCAACGTCCTAGGAATGTAAACCAGTGACCTGATAGCTTCAGTGATCTCTCAAAAATTTCTTAACCCCATTTGGTTTTAGATATAGAAGTATAAGTTCTCTGGGAGGAATTAGAGAAAGTAACAGAGAAAGAAAAATCAGAATGGAGTCTCTGAAGAAAAATAGGCAAAATAATGTGGATGTATACTTTGGTGAAGGTTCAATGTAAAACTGATCTTCAAATTGCAGCTCTACTGCATGTCCATTGGGAGCAGTTATTGTCCAGACACAGTCAGCATGCAGAGGGTAATTGCTTGGATAGTTGGGGGAAGATGTATATCCACTGGGGTTGAAATCATTGATATAAATGTTCCCTCCGCAGGCTGGGAAAGAAAAGATTGCAGGTAAAAAACATGAAAAAGAAATGGGTGAGGCATCAAAAACATGATCACTATATTCCAACACTGTTTCCTTTTGATGTCATATAGTCACATCAAAAAACAAATGCATTCTATTACTTGCTGTGGGAATACATTTTAATGCAGTAGAATCCTATATTCCTGTGCTCCTGCTTACCTAGTTCTCCCCATTTCCAAATGTTCAGGGTCCTGAATTAAACTGCTATTACTTCTTTCTTGGATTGCTTATAAAACAAGCAGAAAAACATATTTCTTGCTTTGCTCCTATGCCAATTCCCAAGAGCTAGGAAGTCCACAAACCAGACCCATCAATATTCCTGTGATTCATTTCCAACTTCTACTTTCCAAGAACTAAAATGTCTGTTTCAGATAATAATGAATGTAAGGAATGTGAGGAATGCCCATCAGAGCTAACATGAGGGTTTGTTCAGGTCCTTTACCTGATAAAAATACCTTTATTTTGACCAGAACCTTTCTGTCCCAAACCCCCTCTATATTATAGCAATACTAGTTTAACCTGTGGCTTTACTCAAGCTCAATAAATTGAAGGGGTAGAAATGCTACTGTACAGCTTCACCTAATCCCCTCATGAATTCTCTGAAGTAATGCTAATTCTTTGTGGCAGCAGAGAAAATAGGCAGAAATAAAACACTTAAAGATTTGAGGTGATTGGCAGGTTGCCTTAGTTGTTTAGATGTACTGTTTAACAGGTCTCCAGGTGTGCCAAGTGGCTCTGTTATGAACACAGTGGGATGACTGCAAATGCCAAGTTTGTGATTTCCTCCTGAGACCTGGATCTCCATTTTGTTCCTTTTTTCAAAGAAGTTAGCTTTGGCAATTAATGTTATTTTCTCAGTTGGGAGCAAAACTTGTGAGAAATGTTGCCACCTTTCTAGACACACTACTCTGAAACGTTCCTAACTTCATTCAGTGCTTGCACTGGGTACCAAATATTCAAAATAAGGTTCTTGTTTCCAAGAGTTTTTTCCTTTCCTGTATGAATTTTTAACATCTCTTCTTAACTGTAGATGCTACTTCCCTACTAAAGGGGTTTTTTTGTTTTTTTTTTTAATCTATCTTTAATAACTGCAGGTTCTGTGACCTGAGCCTGACACTCTTTAAAAAGGAGAAATCTGAGTGTCAGATTAGAAGTCATGCACTACAGGACATTTTTGCAGACGTCCAATTTTACCAGGGTTGGGACTTAAGATAAAAATATCCTTTAAGAGGACAAACTCCGTGTTACATATGTCTAAGTTGCAGAATTTAAGTTTGTTACCTAGACTTACCTAGACTCTTAGCCTCATATTTCAGTTTGAATCCTTGCCCCTCATTCCTGCTGTCAGAAGTGAAGTGGACAAACAGCTGATTGTCTGTGGTGTACATGGTAGAGATGGGGCTGCTTCCACAAAACCTTCCATTCCCTCTTGCAGACACCAAAGGTGGTGCAGCATTATCTAACCCATTCTTCAGCTAAAACAGAAATTGTTAATGTTAGTCAAGCAAACAGCCCTGGAATGTAAACTTCATGCACTCACCATCCTAATGCTTCCAGCCACAGCGGAAATTAATAAACTAGTGATTAATTAATGCACTGTAATAAAAGGGAGAGAGAATGAGATAGAGAGAAATACCGTCTTTGGTATTTCTCTTTAGTGTTTGCACCCCATGACATCTTGAGCTACTTTACTGACACTGAAATCTGCAAGATTCAGTAGCTTTAATAGCTTTGAGGATTTGGTGACTCAGCCAATAACCTCACCTCTATGTAATCTCCACGGATGCAGGAAGTATCCTCACTCTTAATCTGGAAAGGCTGTTCAAAATGAACAGCAATGATAAATCCAGTGGTTACCACAACATGCCAGGAACAATTTAGATTAGGAGAATAGTTTTGAGGGTAGTTAGGGGATGTTATCACACCCCTGCTTGTGTGCAAATAGCCTCCACAACCTGAAAAAAAAGAAGATGAAAGTTGAAGCAAGGACAAAAACCCAAAAGCATCAAATATTCACCTATTCATTTTGAGAAAAAGTCTGTCTCCTAAAAGATGGGATGGGTTAAAATAAATGTTGAAATGAGTGTATGAAGAGCTGAGGGGCATATAGCAATGCACATGATGAATGATCTCCCATAATTCAAGCTTATAGATTTCAAGATGACACACACCGAAATTCCTGACCACGAGACTGTTCTCAGACTTAGCAGATGAATAAGCAGGCAGCAATGTTAAGGACCTCCATGGCATCATCCTATCATTACCCCCCTGTCTGAGGACTTTGATTCTAGCCATGGACAAAACCACTGTCATCTACTTCAGCTGCCAGTCAGAAAAACTTCCCCTCATTGTCACTGTTGCCCCAACACTTTCTTGGTGCCTCGGCCCATTCAGGAATCTGTCATCATTCCTGAGTTCATGTGGGAGGACTGTTGCTGGAAACTGCTGACATTCCTGCTAGAATTTATACAGCTTTCTGCATTTGTCTCTTTCTGCTTTGAGTCATTTATTTTTTTCTCTTAGTTGAGCATTCTTTCACCCTTCAGCTGAGCTGTTATAATCTTAGGCATATCCTTTTCTCCCTTCTGAGAAGTGACTGGCTGGGTTGAATCATGCTTTGTTGCATTATATTGCTGGGGAAATAGCAAATTTTACCTTTGTAGAGTCAGACATTTATTAACACATATTCATGAGAGGTGAATAATTAGATGTGTGTGTGATTAATTAAATTGTAGACAGCTCTTAACAATGCCAGAGTCTCTTAGCCCATTGTTAGCGGCAAGGCAGACATTTATCTGGGGGAGAAGAGAAATGAGTCTTACTTTTGTGATAAGAGGCATTAAACCCAGCTCCAGTGACACTTGCATCCGACATGAAGTGGATGAACATTGCATCTCCAGTTGATCTTATGGGCCCAGGAGGTTCTTGTCCACACAGAGTAGCCAGTACTGGGGAAAGACTGTTGTCTCCTGAGATGAAAATAACACATTAGTGTTAAAATTTAATCAGTCCACACCTGCCTATTTGTTGCTGTGCCTCACACTTTCAGGAACGTGTTTTTCAAGCCCTCTAACTCCTTACAGATTCAGAAACATTTTTATGGATCACCAAATATTTTGCTAGACTTTGCTAATTTTATTTTAACTAGCAGAATGTCTCAGAATAGAGGAAATATACTGTTTTAGGGCATGTTCCCACTGCTATCTAGATTGCTTAAGCTCAGTGGAGATGAGAATTTGAGATATTTGGGTCTCTACTGCATCCTGTCAGGGTAGGGCAAGATTGGCTTCTCACCATCTTTGATAATAAGTTTGTCATAGTTGCATGAGCTATGAGATTCTATGTCTAGTCCCAGGACATTCAATTCCACAGTGGATCCAGGAGCTCGGATAAGCCACATACAGTCCTCAAGATTTCTGTAATTCATTGGCCAGTTTGGTGAGAAGAGGAATGAAGGTGTTTCTTCAGTTGTCACAGCCCCTCCACATGCGCCTGTCATGGACAAGACAAAAAAAAAGAAATCATCCTCTTTTTAAACCGAGTACACCCCTCATGTAATATTAGATGACAGTCCTATAATAAAGCAGTGATAATGTGTGCAGTTACAGTAATGCAGGAATTCTTCAACTTCAATTTGGATTGGAAGTATAAAACTTGAAAATCCCCATCTGTAAGGATGTTCCTGTGCCACCTGCTGCAGCAATGATGTGACCTATTTTATCTTGAAGAATATCTAACAAAATACCTAAGAGCATCTACCACAGTTTAACATAAGTTATTGTGCACGTTTCTTATCACAATGGTCAATGATTTTGAATGGTTTTTCAAGAGGGATAATTTTCCATGAAAGCATAACAAATGTTTAGATTTAATTAAATACCTGTGTAAAGAAAAATTATCCTCAAGCAACATGCTTATTTTTAGAACACTGTAAATTAGTATATTTAAGAATCTTTAGAAATTGTCTTTAAAAGATAGTAAAATGCTTCATTAAAATGTCACTGAAAGCTTTCCCTCATTAATAACTTGGGCTTTATCTAGTGGGGAAGTTGGTTTGGAATTCTTTAAGTAAAGTTGAGTGTATCACTGGCTGTACCACTTGTAACTGTGCAACTCACTGAAAACCCACCTCTAGCAATGGTCTGTGTAACAGCAGAAGCATCCACTGCATACCACTCCAAAAGAAAGCCTTTTCCAGTCACAGATGAATCTGACTGGAACTGGATTGTCATTGAACTGCCAGAGGATGCAAAGGAAGCAGGGTCTGCACCACAGTATGTTGCAATAAGACGAGAATGAACTGTGGGCCCATCATACACCTGCAGAGACAAGAACAGGGCTGTTCCTCACAGAGCTGGATTTTCATCTGCCCCATACCCAGCAAATTTCCAAGGAGAAAGTCACCCTCTTTACATGAGTGAAGATCTTTCAACAAATCCAAGTTAGAGAGAAATCTCTCTAAGGGAACAAAATTTCCCTTTCCATTATATGCTGTTAAAAGTGAAGCTTTCCCAGAAGAAGGATCTGAATGGAAGTCATCAAATTCACCTCATTCCCTATCACAGGGCTGCTCTTTGGGGATGTAGAATGACATCCCTCTTTAAAAAAAGTCCACAGGTACATTTTTTTATCCTTGATGGGGGAAACCCCCCCATGATATGCAAGGAAAAGAAAAGTAATTACTTTTTTTTTTTCCTTTATCTTTTTCTCCCCACTGAAGAACATATGTATTTGAGTACTATCAGATAAATATGCAGAAATATTATTTTTCATTGTATGCATTTATAATCCAAAATCTTGTCTGGTTACAAGATGTTTCTCCTTTGCCACCTTTTAAGCTTATTTTTTTCTTCTCACCTACCACCCAGCAAAAATGTCCAATAGAGAAATAATGTTAATATATGAGATGATAGAAAAGGTTTTATTTCCTTTTTGAACTAATATTACATTTGAATATCAATATGTCAATAATGAACTGAAAAATTGAACTAGTATTAACTTTTTCAAATATAAAAAAGGAAAATTGATGAATTAACTGCTTTTAAAAAAAAGAAAGCAATAAGAGATTTACCTTATTTAAGTGGTTATGTGGGCTAAGTTAAGAAAGAAGTTGTGTTCTCTGTTGTTCATTTTGCTTAGCACCATGAGTGCTGTATTGAAAAAGCCCCTGCTTATAGTTGGGGGGTAGGACTAGACATGCAAAAGGCCCCTTCCAACTTTAAACTATTCTACTACTCTATTTTTTAACCTGGCTAGACTGTATTACACGGGGTACAGAAAAACAATCAAACTGCAAGAAAGAGGCACCTTTCTACCACCAGCAGCCAAATTACTGATGCAGAGAGCAAAAAAGGTTCAAGTAAAGAATTGTTCCTTGTAGTATTTTAAAATAACTTTATTTTTAGAAGCATTGAGCTATTACTAACACTGTTGTCCTTAAATGAACCAGCAAGGACCAAATCTCAGTCTGGTATCTGACCTGAAATTCTTGAATAGCAATATTCAGGATTGTACCACTGTGGACTTATTTTTAGTAAATTTCAAACTTATAGATTGAAAATATCTGTTAGGGAGCCAAAGAGTATGTAACTCTTCCTATAAATAATAATTATTGAAAGGACAACACAGCAAAAATAATAAACCACACCAGATCCTCAGAAATGCTTCTCGTTCACGTTGTTGGTTTCTCTGTCCATCCATTTTACTAAAGTTGATTAAAATAAAATAACTTCTCAGAATGAAATCACCTTTAGATTGTCATACTGGCAGGTGTGATGATTTTCGATATCCATCTGCAGGATACGGCCGTGGATAACTTGGGAAGCATTAACACTTATCCGCCACTGGTAATCAGAATTGTGAGGATAACTTCTGGGCCACTGTGGGGAAGCTATTTGTCCTCTGCCTCCCACAATGTCATTTCCATACACTGAAAAACAAGAAAGAGACAACGAATGCCTCTAATTCATGTAGAGTATAAGAAGCCGTGGGGAGCCAATCTGACTTAATTTACTTAGGACTAGACAGTGCTGTAAGGCTGTAAGACATGTCTCAGGCAGGTCTAAGATGCACATCTAGTTATTTACTTGTTTTGAGAGATGCAGTGCTCCCTTTTCTGAAGGAAATTACCCATTTGAGCCATGTGGGTCTACCTGTAGGAGAAGCAGGAAGACAGCACATCTAAACTCCTCCCTGACTGTGACTACTTTATGTTTGTTTTGACCCAAAATCATTAAAGAATTTTGTTAAAAATGCCTGTGCATGTTCTGGTGAAAAATGGTTCTGACCATTGAGGTCTGAACTATTGATAATTCATTTTGAAAAGGAGTTAAATCTCAAAGGAAAGAAAATTATTAGAAGTTTAGTTTGCATAATCAAAATGGCTGTGGGTATTTAGCTTCAGCAGTCTGTTCATTCAGCAGGTCAAATTGATTTTGGCAGAGGTCCCTTGAAATTTTGGATCTATAAATTGGCATAATTTCGTTTTTTCTAATTCTGCTCCCTGGTTGATGGCATCTAGATTCAAACCAGAAGATGGACACTGTCACACTTAAAAAGCAAAATGGAAAGCTGGAAAAGAAATATTTTTTTCTTAATTTGCCAATTGCCTGATAAATATGATATATTTACATGCACATGAATTCTGTTCTGGCATGTTTAAGAGCATCCCTTTACATTCAGCAGATATTTTTCAAAATACTTTATAAGTGAATTACGGGAGGAAGGCTGGCTCCTCCCACGGGGTGGAGCATCACACAATAGGTACGCTAGGATGTAGGTATGTGTTGGGAAGGGGACACGGCTAGAGAAGACTGTTAATGGCCCATTAAAGATAAGAACAATGCTCTACCTGATACTGACCGTTGGCCCATTATCAAAAGGCACCCGCCCCCAACTGTTTTCAGCAGATGAAATTGAATAGACTATAACCCAGGACAATATATGTTTTGACATCAGCAAATATTTTCTAATGGACTTCAGAGGGCCGTACAATCACTTTTTAGAATAATTTCAGAAATACTGTGAAAGAACAGTAGTTTTTAATCAAATTACATCTACTTACAGTGAGAGAAGGTGGCCCTGAAGCCAACATCTGTGCCTGAACCATCCGAGACAAATTTGACCCAGAGGATATGTCCAACAGTTGATGTATAATTGGAAGGCAAGGAGTTCCCACAGAATCGTCCTGCCAGCGTGCCTGTGTCACTCCCTTCACGAATCTCCAGGTAGTCTTTGGTGCAGTCAGTACTATGCTCCACCTGAAATGCTCTGTTTCAATAGCAGTAGAAGAGCATTAGCATGCATATGACTGGCATATACTTCAGAGTGTGGCCTGCCAGGCCATTAATCCCACTGTAGATGGTATCCTACTGTAAGATGTAAGAAAAGGGCAGCAACAAAACCCTCAGCACCTGCCAAGGCCACCAATACAGGGACACTCACTTTTCAGCTCCTTATTTTATAATAAAGCTTTGGTGTGCAAAGTTACACACTTTAAAGAGTACTCAAACCCTTTTAAAATTTCTTGGTTCTCCAAGAACAACCATAAAACTCAGAAAGCCCTGAGATACAACCCCGAGTTTAATATAAATCCAGTGAGTGTTGGGTGCAGAGAATATTTTAGCCCCTTCATATGTGTATTATTTCAGCACACTCTGTGGTGAGAAAAAAATTGCTAATTTCATTGTTGTTAACACCTCAGAGGTCAGAAATCTCTGAGCAGTTTCTCCAGAATTATAAAATATTACTTTTCTCTGATCTCTCTGACTTTTACATATCTGGATGTGCAAAATAATAAGGATTGTTATCAACTCTTCTAAACTACTTTTTACCAAAGAAAAGGAATGAGATACAGTAATCAAATTATAAGTTCTTAATTATTGCACCAAGCTGAATGCTAAATATATTCTAAAAATTATCTGTTATTCTTGGTGAAATGCTTTTATACAAACCAACATGGTTTTCAGAAGCAGGCTATGAATATATAGCAATGATTCCAGAGAGTGCCTCTAATAACCAATGCCTTAAAATATTCATGCCTTCTGATACTCTGGTAACAACTTCTCCCTTTCAGATTTGAATAGAGCCATATGTGTTCAGCATACTGTGCTGTGAAATGGTTCCAACCACTCATCTGGATATATTTCAGAACAATTTAAAGCTAACCCTCACATTGCAAGATAGACATTTCAGTTCAGACTGAACTGAAGAAAATTAATGCCTCATGCCAACAAAACTTTATAACCCCCTAACATTAAATGAAATAAAACAAATAATGCTTTCTAACACAATTACTCCATGCTTTCCAGTATTTTCAGCTTGCCTTTCAGCTATGTGCAACTGAAGAAAAAGAATTAACATCTACTCAGTGTCACTTTTTATAAGTGAATGTATGTTCCACTGAAAGTTTCTGCTTCACACTAGAATTTTGGGTTGTTTCTGAAAGGTTACTGCTTATTTTGTAGCCTTTTGAAAAAGTTTTCAGGCTGTTGGAAAACATTTTGGAAAATGTTTTCAGGCTGTAGTGCTTTTTCTCTGCTTCAGTGAGTTGTGGAGGAATAGAATGTCCTTTTTATTGCATTAGTGAATCAGCACATGCCTAACAAGTTGAGCCTTATGCAGTCAGCGTGTTACCAGAAAAAATTTCCTTTTGTTCTGATTAACTGCAAATGCAGGTTTCAGAGTTAGTTTTCTTTTTCTGTTCATTCTTGGTAAGCTTTGCTAAAGGTCAGTGCTCTCTTTCTTGGCAGCAGCCACTGTTTGATGCCTGGAAATGAGGAGGGTCAGAAATCTACCCCATGGGTAAAGAACGACCTAACGGCCCTGCTAAAGGACTCCACAGTATTCTCCACATGACTTTCCTGTCTGAACTCTTCAAAGGAAAATTAGTTTACTGAAGGGAAAACAAAATTCTATCACATACTCTTCTGATTCCTGTTGTAGCTCCTCTGCTTTAACTGTTTGAGAAATTTTGAAGAGTTCAACATCAATTTTAGAATCTTAGAATAGAATCACAGAATGTTTTGAGTTGGAAGGGACCTTAATGATCAAGTAGTTTTCCAAACCCCCTGCCATGGACAGGAACACCTTCCAATAGACTAGGTTGCCCAGAGCCCCATCCAATCCTTGAACACTGCCAGGTTTGAGGCACTCACAATTTCTCTGGGCAACCTGTTCCAGTGCCTCGTCACTCTCACAGTGAGTTATTAGATGTTATTTCTAACATCTAATCCAAACCTGTCTGTTTTCAGTTTGAAGCTATTTACCCTTTTCCTGTCACTACAGTTCCTGATGAAGAGTCCCTCTCCATCTTCCCTGTATGCCCCTTTCAGATACTGGAAGGTTGCTAAGAGGTTTCCACACAGCCTTCTCTTCTCTAGCCTGAAGAGTCCAAACTTTCTCAGCACGTCTTCACAAGGGAGGTGCTCCAGTCTCCTTTTCAGCTTTCTGGCTTCTATGACTTATACTGGGGGCAACACAACCATATGCAGCATTCCAGGTGAGATCTCACGAGAGCAGAATCCTCCCTAGACCTGCTGGCCACACTTCTTTGGATGCAGTCCAGGATTCCTTTGGCTTTCTGAGCTATGAGTGCACACTGCTGGCTCATGCTGAGTTTTTCATCAACCATCACCTCCAAGTCCTTCTCTATAGGGCTGTTCTCAATCACTTCTCTGCCCAATCTGTGGGTATGCCCTGACCCAGGTTTAGGACCTGGCACCTGACTTTGTTGAATTTCGTGAGGTTTGCCTCAGCCCACCTCATAAATGCGTCAAGATCTCTCTGGAGGCATAACCCTACAATGTGTGGAATATCTAGCCCCTTTCTATTAATCATCTATATAAAAAACACTAAAATGAATCTTTACCTTGTAGGAATTTCCTTTGTAAAGAAAAGGCAGAGTGATGCTAAATTTCCTCTTCTTGTTTATAAGTGAGTAATAACTGGCTTCTTCAGCATCCCATGCTGCTCAAATAATAAACCACCTATTTATATAATGCTGTACATGACTTAATATAAGCAATGACTAAGACAGGGAAACACTGATTGCAAGCTGCCACTGACCCCTGCTGCGTTCTCTTTCTAAGTTACTCTAAAAATATGTTTCAGCTTTATCATTCAGTAATTACATTTCCTAATAAACACAGAGCATCCTTCCTTCAGGTCTGCTAAAGACTGAATAATAACCCCTGGCAATGCATTTACATGAAGGACAGCTGGAGCCGGTTGCCAGGGGAGCTGAGGATTGTCCAGACACACTCGCTGTTGTGCGGATATGGCTCAGGATAGCCAGGGCTGTTGAAAGCTCCTCTGTCCATGTGGAAAGTACCCCCGCAGGCTGCAACAAGAAAGAGACAGCAGAGGCTTGGAAAGGATGGCATTAAAAAAAACAACAAAAAAGCTTGACAGAGACAGAGCACTTGCTAATCAAGAAAGCATTTCTCCTCATCTCCTTTGTTCTTTAGCTTGTCGATGTACTTGCTGAGACCTTGGCCAAAAAGACGAAGGGCTACAGGGGAGGTTCAAAAATCACGTGGCAGAGAGAAAAAGAGGTAAAGGATCTCTTCTTTTTCTGAAAGTCAGAGGCATAAGGAAGTAACGTCTCTCGTATGGACTTACATGATGATGATGCAGCATAGGTGGCATGGAAGCCCCTGGCAGTAATGTTGTTGTTGGAGATGAAATTCACCACCAAGGCATTACCAAAAGAAGTGATAGGATGTGGCAGAGTAGTGCCACAGTAACGGCCTGAAAAAGAGCAGACCAGAGAGGAAAACATGAGTGCTCAGCATGTAATTACTACTGCTAATTTAACATTTGGAGTTAATGCCTGACAACAAGGAGTAACGTTTGTTGCTTACAGTTGTGGTTGTCAATTCAATCTACATAAAAAAGAAATACTCCATTACATTTGCACAAAACTCAACTCTTGTGGCAATGTTTTTTAACAGAAAAAGGATTTCCTGTGCTCCTGACACCCTCGTCCCTGGCTATTCTGTCACTGAGTTCCCTCACTGAATATGGAAAAAAATGAGGAATTATTGCCTAATTGGAAATAAACCCCAACAAAACCTATCAAATATATCTGACAGCAGTTTCTATTTCACTTGGTTTATGAGGAAAAAATAAAAAATAACTGAAAAATAACAGACCATTTCTCTTTTGATGAATTGTAACATGGGGATTAGGAATATGAGTCATGACCTATCAAAAAGACCTCTGACAGTAAAAAGAAAGATAACAGCCCATAGAATCATGGAATACTTTGGGTTGGAAGGAATCTTTAAAGGTCATCTAGTCCAACCACCCCACAATGAGCAGGGACATCTTCAACTAGATCTGGTTGCTCAGAACCTCGTCCAGCCTGACCCTGAATGTTTCCAGGGCATCTACCAATTCTCTGGACAACTTGTTGCAGTATTTCACCACCCTCATTATAATTTTTTTTTCTTTATAGCTAGTTGAAATCTACTTTATTTTAGCTTAAAACTATGACAATTTCAATATGTCTTTCTAAAATGTTTTTCCTCATCTTTCTTACATGTCCCCTTTAAGTACTAAAAAGTCCTTTTGGCAAATGAAAGCCAAGGATAGGAGACAAAAAATGAATTTTGCACCTAGTTACAAGCCATTTAAATTGGTTGTAGCCCCACTACCTACAAAGAACCACATACAAAAATAGAGTAAGGGAGAATATAATAAGACAGGGATATTCTGAATTTTCCAGCAAAGAATTAGAGGCAGCCCTGGGGATATGAGGAGAGTTGAGACCACGCTGTGGCCTGGGCTCTGAATTTTGCTGCTTCAGGCTGGTCCTGGCACTTGAAGGGAATGGTACTGTCCAGAGAAGTCAGAAGAAAGCCGTAGAAAACTCAGGAAAGAGCAGAAAAAATTAGGCTTTCCATGGCTTGATGAGAAACCATTTTCTGCTCCCTGAAGTGTGCAGCTTCCTTATCTGTGTTTAGCATGGACTGCACTTATTTCCTTTGCTCGTGAGCTATGTTGTTTTTGTGGAGTTAACTGGAAAATTGGTTTAAATGGAATTGCTTGGTTCCCAATATTGTTCAGCTGAGGAGGATGGTAAAGGCAGCTGGAGTCAACACCAAGCTACAGGTTAGCAGGAGCATAGTCAGAGCCTGGGAGGACTCTGCCATTCCCACTGAAGTCTTTTTCTCCATTCTCAATTTCCTCTGGCCAGAGAGGCCAAGGAGATTCTGTTATCAAAGAAAATTCATGAAGCAGGAGACCATGAACAGAAAACCTTCTCCTGCTTACTTTACATATATGTAGTTCTATAAATATGAAAAACATGAGGGAAAGGCACAATACCTTGAAGAGGAGCCTCATAGTTATTCCCATCCAAAATCTCCACAAAATCCGTTGTACAGTTCTGTCTATTGTTTTCAATGTCAAAGTCAGTGAATGAAAGTGTGATGTGGTTGACTGGCAAGAGCAAAGAGTAAAACTTTAGGAACAAGTTTGTAATTTCACAGAGAAATAATTACATGTAAACAAATGTTCTTTTTTCCCTTGAAGTCAATCACTCCCTGTAAAGCATATCATCTGAAGTAGGCTTTTTTCATTATATATTGAATGAATTTGATATAAGTGCATTAACCTTTAGTGAAAAGGTCCTGGTAAATCTCTTCAGTACCTTTCAATACTTTCTAGTTCAATCAACATTAGAAGGACAGGATTTAGCATATACACATGGATCTAAGTTTCCTTGTTTCTCAACAACTTCATTATATACTGAAAACATTAGCAAATACAACATGGAAAATCTACAGACATTCAGAAACAAACTTATTTCTACACACCCATGACCTGCTGTCCCTTTGCGATCTATACCATAGATCTGGACAAATGTGCCCTGCTCCAGGCTTAGAAAGAGCTGCTTCTTTCATCATATTGCAACATTCCATATTCATCAATTGGACTGGTCAAGGGATCATTAACTACCCTCAGCTATACTTGTACAGAATTGGATTTTCCACACTCTTGGACCGCAGGCTATATAATGAAAAAGAGGATTTCTGATTCAGGGTATTTTTTACTCTCCTACTACTCTTGCTTGTCTGATATAAACAAAGGTGAAGTCACAGCTGACAGAAGAGAAGCTGTCCTTGACACCAGTCTGGGATATCAGTTACTCCTGGCTTTAGGGTTCCATGCACTTTGAGTGGGTCAGAGAGTGTCTCATGATTTAGATGATAACTAAGTTTGCTCCCACACTGACCAAGCTGAATTTGACACAAATATTTTGCTTCTCACTGGGCCCCAGTTAACTGGCTTGAATAAGCTGAAATGACAGACATGGAGCCCAGACTGCATTCAGCAGGGTGCTGCTGACTGGCATTCAGCTGCATACACACGTTCCACACTCCTTTGTGTCCTGTCTGATCAGTCAATTACAGCTATCAACGACAGGTCCTCAGGATACACAGCAAAAAGGAAAAATACACTGGGTGGCCAGAGCAGGAGACTTGTTGGCCTTCCCAGTAAAAGCAGAGCAGGAACTCTGCTGTGGCCTATCATTGGCTAAATCTATCAGACATGGGTATGCAGTGCAATGTATGTATGCTATTTATTTATGTAATGCCACGGGACGGCGTAATGAAGCCACGTGGAGCTGTAACATGAGGCATGGGGTGGTCCTGCTGGTATGTGGAAGAAGTCACTGCTGCTTGTACAGCATTTTTATGGTCTCATACTCATGTAATTCAGGAGACAGCAGTCATATATGAGTTTTCAATATGAATCCAGGGAAAGTTTGTCTTTAAAAAAAAAAGTCATATAGGTGACAGGAACAGCTCAGATGATGTCCTTTTCACGGACATCCTATTGGTATAAGAAACTATGCTAAAAAAAAAATTGCTTATCTCCTGCCTTATGGTATTTTCTTGGCAAATTGATGTTTGTTTAATAAACTAGCAAAATAAACTTATAAATATGAAGCATTCTAGGATTTTAACAGTGTCTTAATATAATATGCACAGCTGAAGTAGAATAATTGATATTTAAAATCAGGATATTAGGACACTATTGTAGAATTTAACACATACAAATAATTTTTAGGAATCTTATACAATGTAAAGGTAATAGAGGTTATAAAAGGTACTAGCAGTATCTGATGGAAAACATTTGGTGTTTTATAATCAATCATTAATCTGTGTCACACTGAATAGCTGAGAGTGTATCTATGCACATAACAACAGTTTATTTATATATTTTTGTTTGGATTTGAAATCAAAATTTCTGTGTACATTGTGTCATTATTCAATCTAATTTTTCTAATATTAACAGCATAGATTTAATGTAACACAACTCCAGCTTGAAAACTCCAGACCAGAATAACATCAGCTAAATACAAGTGCTTTAATTACATGAAAACCCTTAGATTTTCTCATGAATTCTCATGAATCAACTTTACATAGTATTCAACACCTCATTTATAATTGTAACACGGGTCACAGTAAATGGGCTAAGATGACAAAGTTGTAAATTGTTTTCCTCACTATGCACTAAATCTTTTACAGTGAAATCTGACTAGTGACATTGGGAGGGCCACACTCACCAACTACCAGGATGCAGAACTTCCTAAAGAAATAAAGGAGGAACTTTGCATTGTTATTACAGAAGAGAAGATGAGGATGTTAGTCATCCCAACTAACTATAAAAGATGTTTTTACTTACATGGTTCCTGAGCCTGAATAATCCAGCTGCAGTTCTGATTGTTTGGGTATTTGGCAGGATAAAGAGGAGAGGAAATTGCTGCCCCAACTGAATCTGACTCTATGAAACTTCCGCATGCTTTAAACACAAAGTTACAGATACATATATAAATATTTATATATACAAATCACCTTGCTTAGATTCTGTAGCGAAAATGAATGCATGAAGTGTTACATGGTGCATCAGCATGAAATGAGAACAGAATTTGCAATAGTATTTAATCACAAGAAGAGATTTAAGGATTAGTTCTCAGCACTGACTGCTCTTTCTTGGCCTGGATCCACATGCCATGCTGCACCTGGCTGACCATCTGCAAGAAGCCAGAGTGACTTTAGACATGATAGTTTTCATCTCTTCATAGCCCAGAAGAGATATCTTGGGGCCAAAATAATTTGGTTTCAGGTTAGTGCAATACACCCATTTCTCTGTTCATTTGTCTATGTTGGCAGCTAGGAAGAAAAAAATTATAAGTAACTACCCACAACCTTCCAGCACCCAAGGCTGGCCCCACACTGCATTGGCAGGATCCTCTTGTGAGATGTGTCAGCAAAACTGCAATTGTGTGAGGGGTTGCACACACACTAAAGCTTGACTGCCTGCAGAACATTGGCTGACAGTGCTGAGTGCTGCCATGCTTCATCCCTAAGCTCACTGGCTGCTCATCAACTTCCCAGGTCAGAGTTTAATACACACCTGCTTTAAACTGCAGGGTGAAGAGACGGGTACCAAAGAGTGAGGTTCATTTATTGTGCTGTGCTGCCTAAAATACCAAACAAAAGATGGAACTTAGTTAACTGAGTTTTCTCAGGAAGAGGGAAGCTGGGTTGCTAACATCCTAGGCAGGGAGCACTCACTCATCAGACATGGTTTGTGCAGTACTGAATCCACTAAATGTGCTCTGAGAAAGCTGAACAGTTTAGGCTCTCACAGCTGTTAGCCAGAAATGCCTAATTGTATCTAACTAGTACCTCAGTAAATGGAGTTTCTGAGATTTTTGCTGATACAAAATCCTCCTTTTCTTTATAATTTTTCACAATATTTTCAAAGAAAGAAACATTTCTGGGAAAAGCAATAATTCATAGTGAAAAGAATCCTGAGAGGAAAATGAGAGAAACTGATTTTCTCTGCAAATATTAAATGTCTGTATCTTGGGGAAAAACTGTTTCCCAAATTATTGAGAAAGCATAAAAGCAAATCACCGGGTACCAAATAATATGTAACTTCATGAAAAATTATGCCCAGTTGGTGTCATTTGTCATTAAAAAGGAAACCATGTAAAATACCAATTAGTCTGCCACAAATTGGATAGTTGATGTTTGGCAGGGCGTGCAGGCCTGAATCCATGGACTTAATCAACAGCACTACACAGAATTCTTTTATAGCTTTTCAGATTCATGCGCATGGATGGACATATAAAATGTTATTTTGTCACTAGGTCTGTGGAAAGTGCCAGTTGCATATTTTTCTCAGGACAGTTATGGACAGCTAACCCTCTAGGGAGGAAGAATAAGAGGCAGCTGATGTGTGCTAGATGCCTTGCTACAAAAAGTATGATTTCTTTTTTCCCAATTGAAGAATCTAAGTTGATCCTCAAACTTTAAAGTCTTTCATCCATAATTTGGGAAAAAAAATGTTCCTGGTAAAGATACACATTGGTGTGCTGCATGGGTAGAAATGACACTTTTCATTATCAGCTGTGGTAAAAGATTGTGTCTGATACCAAGTGGTGATTAGATGAATATGCATTAATGTAAATGATGAAATTACCCTCAGAGAAGTGAGCACTGAAGCCCCTGTGCTGGATGGTTGTATCGGAGTGCAGTCGGATGTACATCTGATTCTTGGAGGATGTGATAGGAGGAGGGTGCTGTGTTCCACAGAGTCTTCTAAGAAGTGGTGCTTCATTGTTAGGACCATCAAATACCTGTTATGAAAAGATCAAATGAAGTATTTGGTTTCAATGGGAGTATCGAGAAGACTTTTATTTCATTCCCTCTCTTATGTTTCATATATTTTTATCATGATGTAGTCCTGCTATGGGCAGTGCAAACAAACTGTACATTGCCTATCTTAAGTGGCAACTTCCCAAAAATGCATATCTTTCAGGTTGAAGCTACTGTGACCCATGTAACAGAAATGCACCAAGTAAACATCTTCTTTCATTGTATTGGGTATTGAAGCAACTCTCCTTTAACAATCCTGATGTCCCCACATATTTGTTTGTTTTCTGTTAATAGCTAACATGAGCTCCTCTGTAGCTTTCATTCAGTTAAACCCTACATCTTGTCTCAGATTTCCAAACTGACTCTAACATGCAACTGGTGCACCAGTGAGAACTATGACTCTGGGTAAAAGGTCATTAGGATTATGATTTTTAGATCCAGCATCAAGGATCAGAGTCCTGTAACTACATTTTATAACAGCTTTAGAGTGCTGAATTATGCACATATACATGATGTGCTATTTAAGCAGAGGGTAAAGAAAAGTAAAAAGAAAAAAAAGAAGGAAGAAAGTAGATAGGTTTACAAAACTTCACTTTTAATTTTACCACAAATGGCTTCCTTCTCTTTTTTTTCGCCCTACAGCTGATAATTTTGTTCCTCCCTGTTTCACAATCAGGAAAAGAAGGACAGCGAATTTAGAACCAATGAGTTCTTAACTTAAGAAATATCAAGATTTTGACAAGAGAAAGTACAAAGAAAAATGGCCACAGTCATAGTCTCCCATTAATCCTTCCTAGCACTCCAGCAGAAATGATTTGTTGCTGCTGTGTTTGGAGCCATGGGACAGTCTCAGAAGTGCCTGCCTTCAGCAGTAAGGAGAGCTGGATCTCCCAGCACAGTTGCATGACCCACAGAGGAAGAGCCTTTGGGTTGCAACAGCAGTTGAATTCACTTCCTGTTTCAGCATTAACGTCCTGCCCTTCCATGGGCACATCATTTAATATAATGGAGAAAAAACAAATTAAAATGTGTATAGGTGTACACAAAAATGGAGCCAGGGTGGTAAAAGCTATATAAAAGTTATCCAAATGCTATCACATTAGAAGACACATACTTTTATTGAGAATGTCTTCCTTTACTTCAAAATGCCTCACATTCTAGCAAGTCTGTGCAAGGCAACAACAATGAATTAAAACATTTTAACTAGACTGTGTAACACAATGCAACGTTTCTGCCTCCAGTATTCAAAGGCTTTTGAACACACTAGTGAAAAAAAAAACAACAAACCCCCCCACCCAGCAGCTGAAAGGTGACCTGTCTCAAATAAACCTCAGAGCTAAGAAACAAGGGACAAAACTCCTGCTTAATCCCCTGACGTACCCTACATAGTCAATGCTCTACTCATGAATTAAACATTTGCCTATGATTCTGTGAACACTAGCTAGCTGTGTGGGATCTTGTGATGGAGTATTAAGTCTGCAACGCCTGTTAAAATGAGTACCTGGTAAAGACACCCAAAAACATCCATCCATTCAACCTTTTCTTCTCTCTTGGCAGCCTGCCACAATCAGCCCTCTAATACACAGTGTGCAGTGTTTATTCTTCCTCTACACATATATTCTGTATATAAATCAAACTGCCTGGAGTTAAAAACCACAAACCATGGAATGTGGGGGGAGAAAATTACCCTTAGGAATTAAGGCAGCGTCTTTCCCTAGACAGCAGTGAGAAGATTTTATCTGAATGCTGGAACTGAGAAGAAGCATTGCATTGACAGGGCATTGAGAGAGGGCCTGACTACTCCTGGTAAAATGCTGGCTTTGATCTGCATGCCTCTGCCCAGCTGAGGATATGACCAGGAGGATTTCAGGCTTGCAGTTAGATCAGAAACCACAATATTCACACAATAGTTCAGGAAAGAATTGAGTCTCTGCAGTTTCTTAAAGTTATTTTTAAAACATCTGAGAAATGCATTTTTGTGGCTGAATGACTAAGGAACCGATGCATCTGCTTACTTAAAAGCCAAGTTTTCAGTTGCATTGTGCATAGCAGCAATTCCCTTTCCATAGTGAACATAACTGAGTGACTCATTGCCTTCTTCTTCAAATGTGTCCTGAATTTTGCACAAACACATGACAAAAAAATGTCAACTTTTGCCTTCTAAGCAAAAAACCCCTCCACATATTTCTAACTGTTCTTTCTTGAAAGATTCTCTTTGCCAACACTTGGAATAAATTTAATTTACCTCCTCTCTATTTCCCAGAAGCTTACCTTTCTACATTCCTGTGTTTTACCTGTTATACTGCAACAGGAAAGAAAAATAACATTTACTTAATCAATCTCACTGGACAGAATAAGCTATTTCTTGCTCCCCTTTTCAGGACCTTGTGCTACAAGCACTGCCTTCTGATCCATGTCCTCCTCCAGTCTCCAAATACTTGAAACTCTTGCTGACCTGAGCTCCTGGCATAGCATCAGATACATTATTGGTTAAACATGGTCCAAAAATACAGCAAATGCTGCATTCACAATTTCTTTCCCTCCATTTTCCTTCAAATAAACAAATTTCTTGTGAGTCACACTCTCCTGATAGAAGTACACAGGGGTTGGTACAGAGAGAGGAATTAAAAATTTACTCAAGTATGTTGACAATGACAACAGAAAACTTTTCTCAAAGATCTTATGCTTTCTACGTAATGAAATTGAGTTAGACTTGAGATTAAAGGAAGGCTATATACCTTCCTTTAACAGATGACGAGATGGTCATCTGTTCTGAAAACAAATAAGAAAGAAAACTAAGGTGCAGAAACAGAGAACTCAGCTAAATTTAGAAAACTAAACAAATGAAAAATGTGCTCTCTGCACTCCCTCCATTGGCTCTAGAGGGAGCTCAGGGCAGTTATCCCATGATTTACCATCACAGACTCAGAATACATTTTGCTGAACCTAGATCTGTGCCCAGATTCACATCTGAAATCACTAAGCAGAACTGAAAAATGCACCGGGTTTTATGGAGCTGCAGCATAGCCAAGAAGCAGAAGACACAAGTATTTTCCCTCCTCCCCCTTTGCTCACATAACACACATGCAATGGAAAACCTTACAGGAAAAAAAAATACATTTTCATGTGTTCCCCATAGAAAGGAATTTATGGTAGAAATAGTTGAAAAAAAAATCTTGAGTCATAATGCAGGGAAAAATTAATGGATCTAGAAGGGGGAGGGTGAATAAAAAGACCATTAGTTCACTCAAGTGTGGAGGGAAGCCCCAAGAGAACTCACAGTGCAAATAAAATTCACACAGATAAGTAAAAATTCAAGAAACAGAAAAGGGTGGAACCTCTGTGCTACTCATACATGGTAGTTATTCCTATATTAGGGACAGAAAAACAACCCACCTGCTTCCTTAGCTGCCTGTATTTTCCATTTACACAGCTTTTGGAATGCAATTCCAAAACCATTCAGTCAGACATCTACTTATATTTTCCAGCTATTCTCTGTCCCCTCACTCTCTTCTCCTACGTGTGAGGCAAAGAGCAAGTCTTGAAACAAGGTGAACATAAATCACATCTACGTGTTGGTAACAAGTGATTCTCCTATTATTGGCATACCAGGAATGAAAAAACCTCATTTACTCCTTTCTTGTCCTGCTGGTTCCCCTACATGAGCACTGAAAACTCTACCTCATACACCAAGGCCTCAGACCCCTTTATTATATGTTGCCTTCAAACCAGCATTCCCTTATCAATTTTCAAACCGCACTCTACTTAGTGGGCAGTGATTGATGTCTGCATCAAATTTAAATCTCCGGTTGTGTTTGCACAGCTGGGGCTAATGGGCAACTTCCTTCTTCAGCACCCCCCAAAAAACAAAAAGCAAACGACAAAAGAAGCAAACAACAGATACTCCTATAGCTTTGGAGGGCAAGGGGTGTCACTGCACAGGGTCTGCAGACTCTGTTCACGCAAAGAGCTCTGGCACAGCCATCTCCAGTGCCCACCAAGGGAATGATTCTTTTCAATGATTCAAAACTCAGTGTCCTATCCAGCCTGTAAAGGTATTGGGAGACTTGTTCTTGTAGCTGCAAGGAGGTCATGGAACTGGGTACTCCACAAGGTGTTAAAATACGTGCAAACATCCCTTGGCATCAAGTCTAGAAAAGAAACTGGTGTATCAGGCCTCTTCAGAATTTAGCCTTTAATTTGTGAATGGTTTGTTTTCATCAATACAGAAATACTACAAAATCTCAGATAGCCTGTGTTTCTGTCAGGCACTTTGACTTTCTATTCCTGTGTCATAGCACAGAAGATTTGAAACTTTCTTTTCAAAGGTCCCCTGATGTAGTTAATAATTTAAATAAAAAGACATAACCACACTTCCTTATGCTTCATAACCACAAAAAAAAGAAAAGGAACAGTCATTGTACAAAGATGTTTTGTGGGCAAATGAAATCTTCAGTTCTGCTCAGCAAAATGGGGACGCATTTCCTTTTTTCTAGTTCAGTACAAAAAAACTTTACGAGGCAATGTTGTTAAAACTGATGCTGTTTTCAAAAGAGTCTCAGCTCCTGCCAAATTGAGTTCTTTGTGAATGACAGTTTATCAAGGGGAGGAAAGCTGGATTTTGGGCTACAGCCACTGTGCTTTATCTGACTAGTACTGATCACACATGCCTTTGTACTGAGTGAAGTGCAGTCTGACATCAAGGGTCAGGATTTCATGTCCCTGCTCCCATAAAGGCCAAGAGGAGACTTGGAGAGCTTTTCGCTGTTGTGCACTGACTGAGCAGCAATTTGAATTTCTGTGACACCAACAAAAGTTCACAAACCAGCAGAAATGTGAAGCTTTAAAGAGAGCAGTGGGTCTAATGAAGCAATTAAACAGACAGCTGCAGAACACCTGAATAAACAGTGCATACATAAAGAAAATTAACCAGCAACAATTCCCTCTGGATGCAGACTCCCTGTCTTCTGAGTTTAGCTGAGTGTGGGCAATCTGCTATACATGCCAGCAGTTCATCCTATGGCTGGAGCAAGCTGTGGTAAACTGCACTATAAATGGGATAGGGTGTCATTGTAACAGTCATCATGCATGAGGTTATTTTGCAAGCATTTCACCAGCCTAATTAAGGAAACTTTTGAAATTTCTTTTGTTACTTACTTCAACATTGTCATAGTTACACGAATGGTGATTTTCAATGTCAAAATCTGTGAAATTCAATAGGACTCTGTGGCTGTGGTCAACTTGGATAACCCAGGAACAATCTGTGTTATTATTATAAGGTTGAGGATAGTTTGGAGAATGGATTTCCCCACTGGTAGCTTGGAAAATACCACCACAGCCTGAAAAAGACACAATCAGTTTTAATCACAAGATCTTTTCTTTTATGCTTAGTGAGAATCTACCTCTATTTTTAAACTAAGAACACCTCCTTTTTTATATTTCCTACATTAAGCTTTTGTAAGATGAGTGCTACAACTGTTTAAGTCTGCAACAAAAATCAATAGAAATTCCTTTTTGGAGAGTATAACATGATCATTATAATTGAATATACAACAACACTGCTCTGAGTAATGTAGCCCCAAGCTGGTAGTAGATGTTTTAAAGGCTGAAGCATTAGTGCTGGTATTCCTCTATTCTAGATACTGGAAAAGCAATGCAAAATACTGTTCATATGAATGCCAGAGATCTGGCATACTGAGAAAGCAATAACTAAACCTAGCTGAGCATAGGGTGAGAAAATTACTTCTCTACTGGGAGAGCTGGGAGCTCCTCATTGCTCATGAGCAGTACAGCAGTTGCAAACTTCTCTGCCCATGAAGTTGAGGGCTTCCTGAGGCCTCCACCCTCAGACACTTCTGGTCAGAACAGATCTGGTGCTCATGAATATCTAAATAGCCTGGAATGATGGATTCTGTGTGGGAAGTACCAGGGATTTCAACAGGACTAACACGAATCAACTTTTATATCTTAAGAAGAGATGGAGGAGGGAGGAAGAAAGAGATTGGGATTGCTGTAGGTGGAGGCAGCCTGCTGGAAGCATAAGAAAACTGTACCGTTATTGTATTCTGGTGAGTGGGTATTTTAGAGGCTAGAGAGGGTTGGAGTAGAGGAGGAAAGACATTGTAAAGGGATAAGAAAGCTTCAGGGGGCCTAAGCAGAAAAAATAAGCCGCCAGATCTCAGAAGGGAATTAATTCAAAGGACTATTGTAGACTTCTTTTATTGAGAAAAAGAACTTGTGCCTTTCTCATAAAACTTGTGAGAGAGAAGTATAAACCTTGACAAATTAATGAATCAGCGTGCTCAATCAAGCAAAACTACAGAAATTAAAATTTGCCTCTCATAATTTTTCATTGCAATTATTTTCTGATAATTGGTCTTTTATAAGAACTCCCATGTAGAGATGTGGTTGAGTATTTTAAGCATATCTCTTCTTTTATTGATTATCAGTAAAGCTATGAACAAATAATCACATTGGGGGATGGATGAACCTTACAGGGATCAAGTATTTACTAATCACTCCAAATATTTTTGGAGCCCAGTCCACTGAGTTCTTCAAGTTAAGCCATGTTCTCAGCTATTTTTCACTTTACCATTTAAAACTGAAAGCATCATTCAGTGAATAAAGGACTCTGTATGGGTAAGTGGGTGGGAAGAAGTGGTAGCATGCAAAATCCTTTGCTGATTGCAGGAATGTCTTCATTAATTATGTAGAGAAGAAACCTAAAATATATATATATATATAAATAGGCCTAGATTTCAGATAATTAGAGAAAATTTCAACTCTGTGTGGTTTTCAGCATCTCTTAGTGTTACCAAATTCAGTATCACCCAAATTCTCTTTCAGCTTTCAGTCCTGTGCTGTTTGGCTAATTTGAATGCTTGCATGGGTGATCATCAATTCTCAGACTTCCTGAATTTCTCATGCTTTTAATCAGTATACTCACCACCTGGATTTTCTTGCCAGGAGGCATTAAAACCTCTCCCTGTCACTGCTGCATCTGTCTCGAAACGGACAATGGCTGAATTGCCAGTGGTAGAGACTCGCAGTGGGTTCTGTGCAGATCTTGAAACACACAGCTGGGCTAGCCTAGGAGAGAGGAAATCTGGGCCACCAAAGACCTAGAAGTGGAAAAAATATTGTCAATGTTTTCCAAAGAGAATATATCAGAAAGAGTACATGAGAACTGTTTAGTTTTTAGGGGGAAAAAAACACAAACATCTGTAAGTATTGAAAATTATTCAACATTTTAAAATGTAAAGCAGCTGATAGAATAATTTTCTCTGCAGACATACTTGGTATCTGAACCACCTGTACAAACCAAGTTTAAAATTATAGATGATTTGAGAACAGCCTTGCATTAAATAGAATTTTCTGTTTGGGGACTTGGTCGGATTCTTCTTCCCTTGCCCTCCAGAATTAGCACCTTGTTTCTCTGGGTATATAAACCCAGATTTTTTTTTTGCATGCTTGTGCAAACAAACTGCTTCTGTTTGTAGGAACCTGTGCTGATGATTTGCACCATCGATATTTAGAGATATAGTTAAAGATGATTTTTAAATTGAGGGCAGATTTCATAATTCCTTCTGATAAAACAAAAAAAAGCATTGCAACTTTATTTACTTCAAGGGCAGCATAAATATCCAAAATACTGGATTTGGGTCAAGTAAACTACATTTTAATAATGTTCTTTGGAAGCAAGGATATATAGCATGCATATTTTCCACAAAAGATGGGTTTTGGCTTTTAAGAGTAATTATTTCCTACTCAGAAGACTCTGCCTAAGGCAGCCATAAACCAGAGAACCACCACTCCCTTAAGCATCACAGCAGTATTATGTACTTACAATGCATTTTTAAATCAAGTGAAGTGAATTAGGTAGTAGTGCTGAAGCCTTGTTAATCCTGTTTCTTGTTTTCCATAAGGGATATAGGATTTTAGTTTGAGCCCATTTGTAACTGGTGGAATTGGCTCACCTTCCCTAGTCTCCCTTCTCAAAGCTGAAGAAAACACACATGCTCAGTGCAATTTCCAATTGACATGTGATTTTGGTGCCCAGAGCCCTCAATGATTGGATTTTCTTGGCTTCCTGCATGCTAATGAAATGACAGCCGATACCAACAGTCTACCACCTTCCACTGTACATCCCTGGTAGGACTGCAGCTGCAAAAGTCAGCTTGGCAGCAACCTCAGATGTGAAATAAAAGAGCTACACCAAATAAAGAATGTGCTGCTGTCTTTCAGTAACTGAACAAGTAATAGAAAGATTCTAATTCTATAAGCATGAATTGTGTATAAATCTCAACACTAAACTAGATAACAAGTTCTAACACAAAGAAAATACCCAACAACCCAAAACAACAACAAAATCACAAAAACAAACAAAAAAAAACCCCAAAAGCAGAGAACAGGACTATAAGGCAACAAATCCCATCAGAATTTTCCAACAGTAGCACCTCAAGTAGACTCCAAAAATTAAGTTTGGTAAACACCAAAAAAGTTAAAAGAAGCAGTCTATGCATCTTTCTCAGAAAGTGACAGTACTGTTAGAAACAGCTTTGTACGTGTCCTTTTTTCCTATGATCACTTCAAGATGACGGGAAACTCAATACTTTAATAAGCTCTGTCAGACACTTTTAAACCCCAAAAGTAGTTGGGTTCTGTCCAAACTAAATATCTGAGCAAGCCTAACAAAGAGCTGAGCTAGTCCCCCCACATCCAGGGCTAAGTGTACTGCATTGTTACATAATTTTATTAATTGTGTTCTCACTAACTACTCTGAGGGCCTGACACTGCTCTGATGTTAGAGATATAAGAGAAATAATTTGGTTTTAACTGGAAAAAGAATTCAGTGACTACAGGTTAATGTGAGACTTCAGGAACTGAAGCTTGCATCCCCAGAAGAAATAAGAAATTATTTTTTCTATAAACATCACAGCCTGTTAGATGTTCAAAAGACAGTATTTTGCTTTGGTGGCTGATAATACAGATTTAATAGCTTAAACATTTTTATTTTGACTGAGACAGCACTTTTTTGCATTCTGCAGGGAGGCTGCATGACTTGAATGGATAATGGTTCCTCTGTCCAATCGATCGTCTCAAGGCATTCAAAAGAAGTCAGTATGGATGAAATCACAGCTTGGATTCAGAATCTGTAACAAAGCTGTCACGGTCTGGAGATGAAGGCTGTTTATCCGCTGGAAGCTCAGTGTCTTCAGAAAACTCTTAGTGCTTGGCTGCTTGTGAGGCCCAGTGACTTCTGCATTTGTCAGAAGTCTGTTCAAATGTGAATTTTAAAATGTGGTTGTGGTACATTCCCTGAGTCAGAGCCACAGCATGAGATCTAGCTGGAACACATGCTCTTAATCATCTAAACCAGCCTAGGGAAGCTATGTGGCAGAGGAAACAGCAGGAGTTTCTAAAATGCATCTAATAAGTCTCATGGAACAGCCTCTCATATCATCCCTGGTGCTCCCTGGGGATGTCTGCACACCATGGGCAAGGGAACCAAACCCAGCTCTGACATAAACCCTGCTGATTACTGCAGCATTACCTCAGAAATTAACTTGGCCCAAGCTGAACACTTTGAATTGACCTGTTGGGAAAGAATTAAGGATGGGGAAGAAATACTGATAGAAATCTGAAGTTTGTGGGTCTCCTTTACATTGTTAACTGTTCAGCAACAGCTTCTGCACAGTTTCAAAATAAAAAGCAGTCAGAGGGATGTTGCTTATAGGCATGAGTGTATTTTCTTTTCTCCTTTAGTCCAGTTCAGTTAATCAGATGCTTTCATAAGGGCTGGACCAAAAACAAGTTTGAGTGTTTCCATGATAAAAAACAATAAAATATTATATTTGGCTACAAAGAGAAAAAAAATAGTTACCACATGAAAAAAGAAGAGGGAAAAGGGAATGGATGGAAAGAATGAATTCAAGGGTGTGGTCCACAAAGAGTGATACGATGCCTAAGCTGAAAAAAAATAAAAAAAATAAACATCTAGTCTGACCAGAGTGCCTGATCCCAAGATAAAGTGGTACTGGATGGCATAGCCGGGCTGCAGGACACTGCCATAAAGTCCATGGTTTTAATCTGTTCTTATCATTTGCTTCTGCCCCGTTAGCTCCATTTAATGTTAACAGTCAGCATTCCAGAGTTATGAGCAACAGAAAGCTGTTTTTATGCAGTCAGTCACCCTCATGACACGGATTTTCTGGGAATAACACTGATCCTTGCACAGATATAACTTCCAGCAAAGAGAGAGCCTGCCTTTGACAGAGAATTAAGAACAGTGGTAATACCTGATGTTTCTTTATATTAAATGAGATCAGAACATATGACTTGGAAGTGCAAGATTAACAGTCTTCCTTCCTTTTCAGCTCAAGGCTACATCTTGCTGAGGCAGAATATATTTATAGTTTGTAAAAATCTGCTCCATGCTAAAGGAGAGGATGCCATAACTTATATGTTATAATTTATTCAAAGCAGACATGGTAATTTTCCTTTATGAACGTATTTTCAATAGAAGCCATTTAAAAATTATTTCAATTCTTTCATTGTGTCCAAAATAATGTCTTCTATTTCCATTAAACATTTCTAGAAAATATCTGCAAGAACAATTATATTTGCTTCTGGATGTTTATAAAAGGAATGGAATTTGATGGGAAAGAAAAAAAGACAAACTGAAAGAGTGTCATGAAAGAAACAGGGAGAAAGATTAATGAAGAATGCATCAAACACTTGAGCCATGGGGATAACCTGAGGATTTCACATTAAAAAAAGTTAATGTAACTATTATTAGTAAATTAAGGTAACTATTATTAGTAATGTAACTATTATTGCACAGTTTTGGTGAAACATATGGTGGTCCTGGGATACTGACATGAAAATGACAGCTTGTTTAAGAGGTATAGTCAAAGGAAAGAGAAGGGTGACACTGCCTTTTACAAGAACAAGTATGCTTCAGACAAATATACAAGAGTGAAATATTCAAGAAACTATGGTATAAAAATGAAGTGAGGAAAAAAGGTGTAGCAATAAGAAATATCTCTTAGAGTTTTCTTAAATTCACTGCCAGGTGAAAGGGATGAAGGTGTTCTTAAGCAAGAGCTAAATGCATCCAGGACAGCAAGTTTTGTGATTGCTGGGAAATATTTATTACAGGACATTTTATTTCACGTAGCAGACTGAATGAGACATGGAGGGACAGCAGAGTGCAGAGCTACTTTAGTACTGATTTTGACTTCCTATTAAAACTGGAAAATTGTTTGATGTGAAAGAAAGCAGGAAGAAGTAGAACTTATTACTCAGAGATAAGGAAATCATGAAATCAGGAGAATAACCATGAGAAAAATTAAACTTCAAACCCCAAAGATACTTAGACAGGATACTTTTGGGAAGACAATGTGACAGTGAAATACCTTTGGAATCCTAGCGATCACTGAAACACACAGTATCAAAAGCACACCAGTAAGCTTTTTTTTTTTTAGCACTCTGCAAACTTAAATGAATGTGTGG
>VZDJ01000782.1:31375474-31503300 GCA_008694505.1 Cyanoderma ruficeps
CCCCCCCCCCCCCCCCCAAATCTGAGTCATCACTTGTTCTGCTCAGACTGTCAATCATGGTATGAAAGAATTTTATAACAAAAGCAAGAAAATACATACGTGGCAAGGCCACTGTGTGCCTGCAGTTTGGCAGGGGAAGCTCTAGCTGCCAGGCAGGACCTTTGATCATGCACTAAGACATGAGCTAATTTTCCTCTGTAAGTTGCTTTCTGTTAGGTTATCTGCCAGCAGATCAGAGACAGGTGTTGGGAACTGGATGAACCAAGGTCAGGAGACAAGTAATTCAAAGCATGCCAATTCTGAGGGCAGGAAGGCGGGGAGTTCAAGTAGCAAGGTGAGAATCTGTGCAGATGAATCAGTATGGTTAGAAAGAAGCAAAACATAGCAACTGAGCTTTGCAAATGGCAAAGAAAGGAAACCTGAAACCTGAAAAGGTGAATACATTGCTCAGGAGCACACAGCAGCAAACTTCAGGATCCTGTTAAACAGTGTCTTCAAGCAATTGGTGAATGGCAATCCACTCAATTTAGTTTAGGTCAGCTACCTTCCCAGTCAAAAAGTTCTCAAACAAAGGGTTGCCAGCCCTCTGTACTCTTGCTGGATCATGATAACTCCTGAGCAACCATCTGCAGATGTAGGTATTGTCCTTGAACTATTCAAGAAATGGTCACCCACAGCAAATTTAGATTTGGAGGCTGTTTAATGGATTCCTCTGGGAAACAGAGGCGTAATGGAAGTTTATAGGCAGATCACCTTCAATTTAGTAATTCTGGACACAAAGAACAATGAAGATGCAATTCAACAGATTTCATCGATACCCTAACCAGTCAGTACAGGTCACCTACTCACAGCCTCTGGTGTCAGCAATGTGACATGCAGGTATAATTGCCAATGCTATTGATGGAGAATTCATGGAACAACTTCCTTACACCCAGATCCTACAAAAATCAGAATGTGGGAATGGGCAGCAGAGCATAGGAGTGGGTGCTGGACAGAAAGTTGTCTAAATGTATGCTGTGTCACATCATTCAGAAGAAGAGGAGAAGGAAGCCTGCAGCAGAGTGGTAAAAATTCTCCTAAACTTTTGCATTCATTACAAAAACATTAAAAAGGCACCCATGTATTAACATTGACAAAAAGTCACAACAAGTGTACCTCCATTAGTGATCTCAAATGTCTCTAGTGATAACAGTCAAGAAAGTCTACAATTCTAATAAATTCTTCCTGGAATTATTTCCTGTCCCTTCTTCCTGTACTGGAAGTCTATTCAACTCTGTTAGCTGAGATTGGTCACCTGGTTGCTTACCAACGTGACTGAAAAGATGTCATATATAACAGGGTCATCCAGTCTTATGGGTCTGTTAAAGGTCAAAACATCCTTAGAGAGGCCCCTTATCTCCTTTTTCCACCATCCTAAGATGACTAGGATGTTGCCTTTTTTTAATTTCTTTTTTTGAGTGCAAAGATTCTTCATAATTTTCATCATTCAGGGTTATAAATCTCCCCACATCCTTGGAAGGCCCTACACAAGGTCTCACCAGAGTTATCCCCTGCAGTGATCTAGCATCTTCCTTTACATCAGGAAATTATCTTCATGGTACAGCACCGTACACTTAGTTCTTTGTAAAAGGTGGGGGTTTTAAGACTAAGTCTTTCAAAGCAGTTTTGTCTTGTTAGGAAGCATACAGTGCATAACATCATAATTGATTAAGGTATACAGTCACCGAAGACATAAAAGCAAAAAACCAATAAGAACATTGTCCCTTCTGTGACAATACTTGTTGAACACAATCTTAGCCACAGCAGAAATGGGAAATTGTGGTAGAATTGTTTGTCCTACATCTGCAGTTCTTGGGATTATCTGTTCCAGACAGAAGTTAATAAAACTTGTGAATTTTAGAAGAGTAAAACTAGCGCTCTTACCTCTAAAACATCATAGCTGCAGTTGGGGTGATACTCAATGTCAAATTCATGAATGGTGAGTTGAATGCTGCTACCAGGCGCTGTGTGGATGTACCAGATGCATTCCCTATTGCTTGGGTATCTGCTGGGGTAGCCAGGGCTGTGAAATGAACCGGAAGGGCCAGAGAGTTCTTCTCCACAACCTGACAACAAAGAAAAGCAGACTGTCAGTGAGGAGGTCTGGAAAAACTCACTGACAACTCTGATACCACAGGCAGTAGCACCCATTTAATTGAGAAATGTGTACACAGGGCTGGAAGGTCCAGTTCCTCTGTCACAGGGAACCCGGGAAGAGAATGGCAGGCTGGATCTGTTTGCACTGCCTGTGCAGGAAGTACTTCACCTCTGTTTTGGTACCTTTCGTAGCAAACCTTAGCATCTGCTCTGACTGCTGAGACACAGAGAAAAATAGAGAAATTGTTTTATTGGCTTCTAACTTTGTCAGTTGGAGAAAGCTAAATCAGATCCATTCTCAGCTCTTACTAACTTCAAATAATATGCAAGCTAAGATATCATAGGGAGGTCTTTCTATTGTTGTAAAAATGCCACTTCCCACTGCTTCAGAAATCATAAAATTAAAGACAATGCAATTTGCCTCAACCTACTGAGCATGATTACAAGCTGCCAGATCACAGTGGATAAACCAGCTTTCTGACACTTGGTGGGTTTAATGTTCTTTTTTTTTTTTACTCAATTGTAACAGTGCAATTGTAAAACAAGCCATGTTTGAAAAGTTATGTATTTTCTTTTCAGATAAGAAAGTATTGTTCTAACACCACTCCCCAGACCCTGGGGTGACTAAGTTCTTACATACTATGAGGTAGAAAAAAAAAACAAGCTCAAAAACCCAGTAGCAAAACAATGGAAGAAATGCAGGCTCTGGTTTAACAGCACAAAGCAGCTGAACATCTGAGACTAGTTTTATCATTGCTTTATGGAGATCTGCTAAGTGTAGCACTAGCCTCTCTTTAATGAATTCCTGGGAAGATGCTATTCCTGACTCAGTCTCCAAGTTCAGGCATAAAGAGGGTAGGAAGGCACAGTAGCTCTCCCAGTATCAGGGCAGATTTAGATCAGCTACATTTAGAGTGAACCTTACCTTTAGAAAAGCCAGTAAGGTGGCTATGTACCTGTCACATGCAGAAAGAAAAAGGATTCTGTGTTTGACCTGACTTTCTGTGTGCCACTCTGCCTTCCAGCACCATTTTTTTTGCTCTTTACACAGAATTTATAGGGTCACTTGAGCTTTGTAATGCCCATGCTCCATCAGTCTCTTTGGCTTCATCGCCAGAGGAAAATTCACTGCCAGGTTGAAGGAACCTTTCACAGAGGAAAGGTTCTGTCACATCGCAAAGCCCAAAAATACTTAATAAAATCATCTAATAAGCTATGAGCTCTATATTCCCAGAGGCAAATACTGTGGTATCTCAGAAGTGATAAACAGCATGTGTATCAGAGCCTTTACTTTTAGGAGATTTTTTATAACAAACCAGATAAACTACCCCTTTGATCTGCTCAACATGTGCACACAGATGTGTAAAACTCATCTAATCTCTATTAAATCTAAGAATAATTTGCAATTTGAACAAGGTGTCTTTGACCATTGCTCTGCTTTACACCATATTTTCAGGAAGCTGTAGATCAAGATCTTCAATTAAGTGCAAATATTTTCCTTAATGTCTTTCATGCCAAACTTGTGGCTGCTAAGTCTCAGAAGCTTTTACCATCATCTCTGCCATGAGGTCTTTCAGCTTCACACAAAAAACCTGACTTTGACTTCCTCATAGCTGGCTATAGGACTCCTAGGACTGCAAAACACAAATCTGTGAGAGGAAAGAGCAACAGGTCTGAAAGAGAGCAAAGCTATAAGAATCTATTTTAAGCTAAAATGGAGGCATCTAAATACAGATGTGAAGCTATGCCAGCTGTGTAGCACTGATCTCTCTCAGTCCATCACACAGTATCCACCAGAAAAGCACCTTTTAAACAAAAGAATTCCCATTAATCCAGGTAAACATTTACATAGCTGAAGCTGACTCTCATGTGAATTGGCACAGGTTTAGCTCTTCTCCCTTTTCCCCACCTTACTGCACATGGAGCAGCCAGAGGGGGCTTGCCCTGCAGTCACAAAATTACATTGTCAAGCTACTGGGCATCTTGATCTTGGAACTAAATAAGTTTTTAAGTGTATTTTAAACCCATCTTGCCTTCGATCCCTATGGAGAAGAAGGCAGTACACTTCCTTCCCTGAGGCTGTCAGCACGGGTAAATGTTAAGCCTCCTGAAACTTTGATATCCATGAACATTTAATCAGCGAGTTGGAGAGGAAGAAAGCTTCAGTGTAAACCACCATCCCTTTTTTCTCCCAGTGCCATTAGAAGATTGCCTATTTTTCCTCTAAAGAAACCAGGTTGTTGAGGTTTTACAACTGAAGAAAAAAGGTGGTGTTGTCAGGGAAGCCTTAGACTGGGATTTGCAGACTTCCCTCTCAGCAGTCGGAATTACACAGCCACTAAGGACAAACCTCAGGAGGAAAAATCCGCTTCACCAGCTTGGGAAACAGAAAGATTTCTCAACAAACAGACTTAATGTCCCGGCTCCTGAGGGGCTGGGAACAGTGATCAGGGGAGTTTCAGCTGCCGAAACAAAGCCAAGTGCTATTTATCTCAGCCCAAAGAAAGCTGGAAGCATTTTAAAACTTAACAGGCAGATATGACTCAGCTTCTCCTATTAAGAGTTTCCTGACAGCCACAAACGACGTTTTTTATTTAAACCTGAAATGCCTCAGAGGAGTGGAAAGCTTGTGTGTTCTTCTTTGAGGCACAGGGCTTTCTTCCATGCAAACCTTGCAGGTAGCATTCAGATTACTTACACTCCCTCTCCAGAGAGGTTTATATTTCCTCTGAGCTCGATCAACATTCTCTGGAAGCACATGAGGAAGAAGGTCAAACTGTTTTTAATGTCCCATTTCTTTTCTTCCAACTAAAAGGTTTCCCAGAAAAGCCTTTTTCTTTTCTTTTCTTTCTTTCTTTCTTTCTTTTTTTTTAATGGAGTGATTTAATTGAAGTGCTCCAGTAAAATGGAGTTAAAGTTTTGGTCTCTGAGATTAATTTGTTTCCAGAAAGATCAGAGTTGAGTTTATCCCTAAGCATTCACTGACTAATAGCTGAAAAAAAGAACTCACCGATCTTTGCAAACATGTGAACTTTTTGACTGACCAGCATATGCCTCAAGAAACCTCCACATCAGAGCAGAAGCACTACCTCTGAACTCTCTGGCCACTGCCAGGAAGTCTGGGCATGTTTCTGTTCTTTACAGGGATGAGGTAGGAGTCAATTCTCTTGTGCCTTGCTGAAAATATAAATGTTAGTTGGTTTACAAAAATATTTACCTAAATACTAAAGAAATTAAAACATATGTTCCCAATTTAAACTCACCTGCTGTATTACAATGCCAAAATGAGAAAACGCAAATAATGAACTTTTTGAAATGCTCATGAAACTTTGATTACAAAGTTACATAAATAATTAATTACATGAATACAAGCCTTCTCCCAATGTTTGTATTTGTCAGCAAACATCAAATAAAATTTTGATTCTATTCAAAATTTTCTGGGTATAGCAACGAAGTAAAAAAATTTGGTCTTTAGGGATAAATAAAAATGCAGAAGCAGAACCTATAAATAGCTGCATTACTTCAGCTGTCACTGAAATAACAATGAATAATACCTAACCATTCTGCTCCTAGTGAAACATCTTTAAAAGTTTTTCTCAGCACAAAAATACATGGTCTTGCTGTGTGCTGTGAAATGCAGACAGCTGCACCATGGACAAGTTGCTTGCAGCTGAACTGCATACAGCATATGACCAGTTTGTGCCAACCTCCTTGCAGTAATTATGGACATTTCAGCCCTGCAGTTAAACAGAGGAAAAAAAAATAAAAAAAAAAGAAAGGGGAGTTACCCTTTTAGTAGTGTAAAGGTCCTGGAATTCCCTTGAAAAATGCTGAAAACTACTACCTACTCTGGTGCTAGTTGCTAGGAAATCAGACAACAAACAGAAAACTTAGGAAACATATATTTGGTGGTTTTGCTTTCCTCTGACTAAAACCTACGTATTCATTGTGCAAGGGATGATTTACAGATATTTCCATATTACTGCCTGTCTGGTTAGCAGATGGTGTTCATTAACTAAAGAAGGATCCCTATTCTCATAAATAATTATAGCTGAACAGAAATGTTGTAATCTGTGGAAAACTCTATTATTTGCTAGGTTTTCAGATTTATTCATGGGTATAGCCACATGCTAGAAAAATTGCATCCATAAAGGTTAAAGAGAACTGGCACTGTTCCTGTAAAATCAAAGTTAGGGAAATGAAAGGATACAGAATTTTCCAGTTGTGGTATTCATGGTGAAACATTTCAGTAAACATAAGCTGACTTTAACTGCAAGGAGCGTGTACTATAAACATTTGCCTGTACTACAATAATACTTGTGGGAAGTATAATTTGGATTTGATTCTGAAAACTTTTGCTGTCTTGGGTAGGTTTGGTTATAGAATATTGTCTAATGGATGAAGTAGATTAATTTATATGATAGGAGTTTTTGCAAGAGAGTAAAAACTCAAGTGAGATACTGTTACAGTTTTTTTTTCTTCTTCCTGATTTATTAATATCAGACCTTTCTCATCCTTAGACTTGAGGTGACAGAAAGACACTGAAAAGGAATAGTCATTTTTGGAAACTGAAAAATTGGCAATTTGTCAAAGGTTACACAAGAAATAAACAACAGAACTATGATTCAGGCTTAGAAAATCTGGACGTCCTCTTCCTTCATGACCTGCAGGGTGATATTCTGCTCAGCAATCCTAATGGATGCCTGACAAATGTTTCCAGTGAATGGCTTCTGTATCTTCATCTAACCTCTGTGTCTTCATCTAACCTCTGAAGTGCTTCTCTGAAGAACTAACAAACTATTTAACATTTGACCTGGCACATGTACTGAAAACGTGAAACAGAAAGCAGAATAGTTGGTGCAAGTCTGGACTATGCTGAGAAGAGACAATTAAATTTAAAAGGGCTGTTGACAATCAAGCAGCAAAATGAATGAGCTTCCAGTGAAATTCAGATGTATACATAAAGCAGCAAGGCCCTACATGCATGTGCTTAATAAGGTAAGTGATGGGTCTAGGGAATACGTGTCTTCTCAGATATGACAGTTGCCACTGGTGTAATTTTGCACTGAGACCTTTGCGTTCTTGGCCCTCTGAATTGTTTTTAGGGAAAGCAATTTGATTGGCATTCCATCTTTGCAATATCCAGACTGTTACCACAAGTTTGTTCTTTCTCGAAGGACCAATATCTGTCCCATGTATATTTGCCTATATTAATCTTCCTAAAACAGAGTGAAAGCAGAATAAGCATCTTGCAGATTCAAGCTTTCCCCTGGTAAATAATCCTTTTGAGGGCTTGACTGCAGAAGAAAACATTAGTGATTTAGCCAAATCAATTCTAAATCCATCTTCATCAATGAAACCCCCTAAGAAGAACAGCATTATTTCAGAACCACAATAATTTTTGAATTAACTTCTCTGCACTAGAACTTTCTATCCAAGTTAAAATTACACAGGACGCTTTTAAGCATAAATAACAGCATTCTACTAAGATCAGTTACTAATTCTGTCTTTGTGAAAGCATTTAGGTTTTCAAAGAAACCACTTTTTACAGCAGGTTTCCTCAGCAGCTGAAAAGATCAGATGCAAATGTTTTAAATCAAAACAGTTTTGTTTCATCTATGGCAGCAAGGGCTATTCAAATCAGCTATCAATGAGGTAAGCTTTTTTCTTTTTTTGATCACCTCACAACTGTGAAAAAGCTGCTGGGGAGAGTGTCTGAAGCAAACTGCATCAGGAACATGACAAATGTAAGTGCTGCTCTCTTTACCATCAAAACATGTGAATGTCCTTGATATATATCTCATAGAGGCTTCACAACTGCCAGTTTAGGAGTACATGGGCAGCCTGAGAAATAGTTTCACAGCAGCTTGAACTTTAGAGCACACATTTGTCACTGGAGGAGAAATAAAAGCTCTTCTCTCAGCAATATATGTAGCTCTGTTATTTTCCTGTCAGGTGAGATGTTACCAGATCTGGCTGTAGACTCCCCCAGGAATTTGCCCTCGGGGAAGAAGGGACCCAAATGCTTCACTCTCAAATACCCAACTCAAAGGCTGCAGCTCCTGATCAGTTCCCCTAGACAAGGAGATTTTTCCCAGTTAAATTTTTTTAGGAACTTTCAAGATGTTCAGAAGGGAGAGGTAAATATAGTACCCCAACCACAGGGACATACCTAATTTATCCACTCTAGGGCAACCAAGAAATGTAGCCACCGAGAGTAAGAGGAATAGCTGTATTTGTGCACGAGACCAACAGAGAAAAGAAAAAGAAATTTTTGGAATGAAAAAAAAGATGACAACTGTGGTCAGCTCTGGAGAAACTTGCACTCACATTGCAAGCTGTTAGAAGTCACAGCTGCGATGTTCTGAGCCAGCAATGACATTCCCTAAGAGCCAGGCCTATCTAACCCCACACCTCCTGGTCTGCTGCTTAGACACAGCCCCGCATTAGCAGTCTGGGCCCTGTGCAGCATTAGGGCGGAGCTTAGTGTCCAGGAATTCACAGAAGGGCAGTGCTGTCTGACAGAGAAATGAATGTCAGTGCCTCAAAGGACGGCAAAGGGGTGGGAAAGGGGGGAAAGCACAAGAGTGTTTACCATGCAGGCAGATTCTGGAAAGCTTTGAGAGCTTTAGAAAAGCAAGTTAACCCAGCACCATGGCTACTGTATGGAACTGATGTCATCTGGCTGTGGATAAAAGCCTCTGCTTTTTCTTCTTTTGTGCAGCTCCAGAATGACGTCACCCCAAAGCACAGGAAGGTACCTTTGTGCTGTGGCCCTTCTCCTGCTGGCTCCTGCGACACATCCCACTCCCGGCATGTGTCCGTCCCCTACCCAGAAACGCTCCTTCAATCACCCCTCTGAATGCAAGACACTTCTGTGGGGCCGGCAGAGCTCCAGCAGGCTGTGGTAGGAGCAGAGAGCTTCCATTGAAACCGTGTTCAGCACGCCTTACACTGCAGCAACCCACAGTGGGGCCTCTGCAGCCCACTTCAGCTGCTTCACAATGCTGTCAAACCTGAATGCTGCGGACTGATGACACAGGCAGGGCAACTGGGGCAATTTAATTATTTTCAAGGTTGGAACCCCTTTGGTGGGGCCACGCCATTTAACCTTGTTACAGTTCACAATTGCTGTTAAATAAGCAGTCAAAAATACTACATTTGTAGCCCACTTATGAAGAAACTGCTAACATAGTTTGCTGTTGTGCAATCTTTAACAGATTTGTTTATAGCTGGTGTGCATGCTTGCCTGTTTAATAAGGCCTGTGACAGTTTTCATGACATGCAAGAACAAGAGAACAAACACCCAAAGCACATCCTGGCCAATGTTATTTCATTAAGAGAAATGGGGCGGGGGCAGCTGGAAGTGGACACTGCCAAAGAAAACAAGTACCACTAAATTAAACTAGAGAGAAGCCTGCACAGAAAACAGAAGTCTGTAGAAATGGGGAAAACTGAGGGCTGAATGTTCCCACTAAAAAGCCCGAGTCACTCAGAGTTACCCATGACAGCATCTGTCTCCTGTTCAGTACAGAAATTCTGGACACGCCCGTCATCCCTGTGCCTACTCCTGGAAATGAAAGCATATTTCACTAATAGCTCTTGATCTCCAATCAGCTGATCTTTGATGCTGAACATGTGCAGAAACATCCACTGGGAAATTGTGTGATGAATTATGAGGAAATGCAATGGATTTAGAGCTGTAATGGATGGAGCTGTATTTAGATGGCATAGAGTGGCATAAGCTGGAACTCCATTACACATACAGGGAAGGAAACCTACCTTTACAGAGGAAACCTGGCCAACTTACCATTAACATGCCATAGCATCTGGAACCCACTTCTGGCATTCAGTCCATCAGAGTAAAACTCCACATGAAGGCTGGTCCCTGTAGTGCTCCCTGCCAGTGGAAGAGACTGTCCACAGAAAGTGCCTATCAGGTTGGCTTGTGCATCAGGCCCATCATAGAGCTGAAATGAAATAAAAAATACACCAGTGAGTAAAAAGAAGCTCCTCAATTAAGCAGCTCCCCAATGTTTTGTAAAGGATTAAAAAAAAAAAAAAAGAAGCAGTGACACTTCTCCCACTGGCCATCCTTGCATAGCAAAATGAGTCTGGGCAGTGTGGAAAGGTTTGGGTAAAATGATGAGTAAATACAACGCCAATATGTCTTTAAACTTGGCTGCACACTCTGTGCAGTAGGAAGGGTTTGCTGTTTCTGTTTTGGTGTGTATTGGGGGTTGCTGGGGAAGAAGATAAAGGGCAAGTGGCAATGAACTCAAATAGAAAGAAAAAGAGGATGTCATGGGTCTGATTTGCCCATACACCTAACGTGCAGAGTGCCTCCAAACCCCTTGGTAACAACTCTGTTTACATCCTCATCTGTTTGAGACTTCACTCAGGTGATGTGAGGACTGTCTGGGCTTCCGATGGGAAAATCAAGCAGTCAGCATCATGACAGCCTCCCAGAGTAGTGAGGACAAACTAAAAACCAGAAGTAAAGTAAATCTTCAAAAACACAAGGAGATTTCATATGCATTTATTTATGGTTTCATAATCTCATGCTAAAGTCTTGCTTTGGAGGAAAACTGTAGTGAGCCATCCTTCTGAAATTTGATTTCCTTGTCATACTCTATGTACTGATATTTTGACAATCAGTGTGTTGGCAGATGTGGCCAGCCTGAAAATCTATTTGTTTTCCAAATACAGATGAGGAATCTTCCATCCCACTCCTAAAACATTGCCACTCTTAAAAAAATCCAAAATCAACCAAACATTCAAAGCAACAAAAAGCTCAAGAAATATTTCTGTATTTAAATATTTAAATTATGTCTGAAGGCAGTCATATACTCACAATTAAATGAAAACACTTAATACATATTTTGATGGAGTGATAGTAGATGCTTAGAGCTTTTTAACTTTGTATTTGTTGTCTCCAGAGAGGTTTAAATGGTCTTTGAAATTCTAGTTTTGCAAGTTTTTTCAAATCCAGCAAATCACACTGAACATACCTCTGTGTTCTCACCATGGCCCAGTGTCATTTTTTAGGCGTGAAGAAAGTAATGTTTGCAAAGCTAGTAAAAATGAAACATTTTACCTAGATTGCCTTTGATTTGCAATATCAGATTGTTGATTATTTTCAAGTTAGGACTTGCTTTATTATTTCTACCTTGGTTACTATGATTCTTAAAGTTTAGGAAAACAGCAGCTCTTGTCCTTTATTATCACTTTGCAACAGTTCAATCTGTTCAATAGCTGATCTTCTGTCTCACAAAGTGTATCTTCCTAACACAACCCAGCAAATCACTGGCACAGAAATTGTGCATTTTTTGGCATGCTTCCTTTCAGAATTTTAACAAAAACTTTACTCTCTTCTGAAGCCATTACTGTAAAGTTGTCTCCATGCAAAGAATAAAATCTATGATCTCTAGAAAAACAGCAAAGGTTTATCTTTGCCCTCCATTCAAATCTCTTTTCCAAATATTTTTGATTCCACTAAGAAGTCTGCTACATTCAGTACTGTATAACTCATACTAAGGAAATAGGACATTTCAGCAAATATTGATTGACCATACTAGCTACTAATTTTCACACATATTTTCTGGCAGACTCACATATGAGAATAAGTCATTAGGGCCCAGCCTTCCTGTTGAAAATGCTGGTCTTGCAGAATCTTCAGAAATCTTGTTATTCATTTAAAACATAGTTGGGGCCAAGAAATCAACTCAAATGGTTTCAAATCCTCTAGCAGACAGTTCGGTTTAAATGTTTTTGGGTTTTTGTTTGCGGTTTTTTGTGAGGTTTGTTGTTGTTGGTTGGTTGGTTTTTTTGTTTTAATTAAAAAAATGAAGTTTGTTCTGCCAGAAGTTAGGGGCAAATTGCAGGAATAATTCCATGGTAATATTTCATGGCCTATTTCATGACTAGTGACCATCAGTCTAAGACAATGAAAAGCTCAAAGCAAGCTAAGTTTATTGCAGATTGAGAACTATCACTCTATTTGGTATGGTTTCTCTTGGTGAAATCAGAAAAGATTGAAAGTTTCTAATAGCAGACATGTTGCTGGTAGTAATCAGATATGTTTGAAAATAAATATGAAATTGCCCTAAATATTAGATGGCAATATGTTGAATATCAATCTGTATTCTTTCCACATGTAAAATTTGAAGGAGCATCTGATAGACAGATGAGCTCTTCCATGCTCAGCATTATAGTTATGACCTTCTTCCATCCCACGGTGAGAGATATACAAATTCTTTCAAGGCATAAGTTCAGCAAAATGAAATCAAGCCAGATCCAACTAGATTTTTTAATAGTACTTCCTTTGACAAATTTGTGGTGTATACTAGTCATATTTCTGTGGCTTCAAGCCATGGAAATCTTACACCAGAAAAATATGAATGGTGAAGAATTAATCGATGTGGAGATCACTCTGAATAGTAGCTAAAACTATGTCAAAATACATATTCACAATGTACTGTTAGCTCTAGTGATTACAAATGAAAACCCATTCTAAAGAACTATGGACTAAATCACACCTAGAAACTTCCAAATCCAAACAACAACAAAAAGGCTTCATGCATCTCCTGCAATTTGATTCATCAAGGGGGTATTATTTTTATCTAAGACAGAGAATGCCACATTTCTATGTCATTTCCTCTGAAAACAGTCCATCAGTTTTTCTAGACACAAAGCATGGTTACTATGGCAATCCCTTCATGTCATGCTGCCCCATGGGTTTGAGTTCAGAGCTGCATTTCGCAGAGAATTTGAGTGCCTGACCAGCTGTAACTCATTGAGAGAGGCAGAACCACGACTGCTAGAATTACAGCTGGGGTTTTTTGAGCTTTCATTTCTAAATGAAGGGAACAGCTGTGTGTTTTCACAGGGCATTTTGAACTTCTCAAACCAACTTTTGCTCTCACACAAACACGGGTATGTGAAACTGAAGCTGAACACAGCTCTCATGAGCCATAATTTCTCTCCTGATCTCTGAGATAATGTTTCTTGTGTCAGGTCCTGCTTTCTCAGCTGTGTTATCTTAAACTGCTGCAAATCAAGGGAAGGTTCTTCTGCAGTCTGTATGAGGCAAGATACTCCTTATGATTGTGCAAGACCACTGGATTTTGGGGCGGCGTATTAGTCACTCCTGCACCATACTGACTCCAGGAACTGATGATTTCACTCCCTTCCAGCTCCCCCATTGGGAAGAAAGTGCTTGTTCTCATTCTGTGTATATATTGGTTTTGTAATATAATCATTTGTTAAGACCTTTTAGCCTCCACCAGAAAAATCCAAGTGCTTCATAATTTGACTTTGGCAGACAATTCAACTGGCAAAACATGCAAACAGCCACAACACACGAGTAGATCCTTAGCCTCTCCTTTTTAACCAAAGCAATTGCCCAGCAGCAAGCAGAACACTCCATTTCATCAGCCTGCACCCCAGCACTGGGTCCAGGTGGGGATGTGCTATGTTTGAATGAATCATTAGGCACAGGTCGATAACTGTTAGAAGAAACTCTTTACCAGGCTCCCTAGGAGCAAGTGTATAGATTGACATGGAGGTAAAAAGGGGAGGTACCAGCTGCCTAAGGGATGAATCAAGCTGTGTGACTACTCCACAGCGAAGTGGCGGCTGAAAACCATCTGCTGTACACTAGAACAGGGCTGGGAAAGCAGGACCAGCAAAAGCTGCAGGAAGGGTTCGGCTTGGGTAGCTCTCCTGGGGGGACACCATGGTCACCAGTATTGCATTTTGGCTTTTCTGAGTCTTCAGCCTGGAAATATTTCACTAACACCAATCATGATGCCCTGGAGGCCACAGCTGTTCGCTTGTCTTTGGAGGAGCAAAGCAAAAGGGCATGACCTGCGTTACAGAAAAGCTCATTACCAGAACTGGAGCAGGGGCTCAAAGACTGAGCTGACTGAAAAATGAGGTTTCCTCTAGTCGGAAGAAATAAAAGTCTACAAAAAATGGGGAAAGGAAACTTGGAATGTGGTCCATTTGGACATACTCGAGGTAGGGACAATTTTCTAGCCGAGTGCCTTGTCAAGCTTATTCTGCCTTGCAAAAGTGAGCCTTTGAGACTGGTAGTAAGACTCCATCTGTTCAGTTTTCCTGGCAGAAAACTAAGGGGTGGGGAGCAGGAGGCGGGGGGGTTAGGGCAAAATATCAGTTTCCTCCTGGAGAATGTTACTTCTATGAAACTGAGTCTTGAAACAAACTATTTGCTATCAGAAAACCTTTATACAGGGACCAGCAGCAACAGTCCTGGGCTGTATTTGCAAAATTCAGGAAAGGAGGGGTTGCAGGCGTTGCCTTGGATCAGACCAACAAAGCCATGAGTGTCCCACCCATGGTCAGAGCCTCTAGGGCAGTCTGACACACGCAAGTATCCCTTTCCTCTTAGAAGTGGGAAAACTTATGTGGGATTGTTTGGATCTAAACACCAGAGGCAGTGATTACAGGTTTCTGAATAGCTCTTCCTGAAAGGAAATGAAAGGAAAAGAAATTTTGGAAAGGAAATTTTGATGGCATTGCCACAAATACATTACCAGAAAACAAAAAGAAGCAAAAACCAGACAATATAATCCTCATCCAAATAACAGAATGCACTCTAAAGAGAGATCACCATTCATTGTTAAAACAATAATTAACATAAACAAAATTAATTAATTTCCAAGCAACACATTTCTTTCCAGAAGGGATAGAGTGCAAACTTAAGAACCTGCAGGTCTGTCAGCCAGAGGAAAACCCAAACAAATTAAAGCTCCAGGATGTGGCCCAATGTGCTAGCTAAGCACCACAGTGACACTGTTTCACAGAAACAAAGGCAGCTTAAGATTTTGAGTGACTGACTGCATAGAGCCTTGACACTTCTGCAAAAACAGGAGATAAGGTTATGTTTGTGCTTGGATCATGGGAAGAGTTTGCAATTGCCACTAGAAAAAGGCCCTCCTTAAGAACTCATTCTAATTAATATTTTAATATTATTATTCAAATATGTTTATGCCCTAGATGACTATGATAAAAGTCTGACCACCACAGGCACATTTCTTGTCTCCAGACTTTCACTAATGAACCACTAATTCACTTTATTCCATAGTACAATGGAATTCGACATCAGGCATCACTTAGACATGTAGGCATGTCTAAGTGTCTTAATCTTCCTAGGATTTATCTAACAAATGGAAATAAAGAAATCTCTAGTTTTTTAATAGTAAGAATTTTATCTGACTGAGTCTATGTTTTGTCTTGTAACTTGAGACTAAAATAATCAGAACCCCTTGAAAATTTCTAGCAATATTGAAGTCCACATCACATTGGAGTGATTTTTTTAAAAATAGTTTTTCACCTCTTGCATTAGCACTTACTTCCTTCTCAAAGAAAACAATGATTTTTAACTACATCTATAGTTAAACTATATCTGCTCATTTGTGTCTTTGTAAGGAAGGCTTATTTCTTCAAATTATATGAAAACAACATTTTTTGTTAGCAATGGCTGAATTATAAGAATGTAAAAATTGCATGGTGCATCTTTGGATTAAATTTTTAAATTGTTTTAGATACAGGAGTAGGAAATAACCGCTGCTGAAGAAGGGAATGCCTGGAAGACATCCACCTAGTCGGTATAGCCCAAGATCTGCACTCAAAATATCATTTGTTCAGCATGCCATTCTAAATCTCCAAAGCTCTATCGGGAAGGCACCTCCTCCTAATCTGGATGCTGTGGTGGATGGAATCCAGATGGATCCCTAAAGTGTCTCTGCAGCTTTTGCTGACCAAGGGACTGCCTGGGGATCCATGCCTTTGTAACAGTAGGATGACTGGCAATGAGGCTGTTACTATTTTGGTAGAGTTCTGCTGTCCTCAAAGCAGAAATTGAGGCGGTTCCTCTGCAGGAAGAATCCACTTATAGTGGAGGGATCAGGACTGCTTTTGAGCTTGGGACAATAATATTTCCAAAGTTATTCTTCAGCAGAAATCTGTGTGAAAAGCTCCTTACAAAGGGAGGGGCTGTGCCTAAGGGGGTGGAGAAGTGTGCCTGCTCTGGAAAGCCCAGCGTGCTCTGAGTAATTTGCAGTGCTGCTGACTTGTGCCCAGGGCTGTGCTTCTCCTCCTGTGCTTTGCCAGCCCAGATGAACTGAACTGTAAGTGGAAGAAACATCACACTGACACCATAAAGGGCCAGACAGGGCAGGAAGGACTCTGGGAATTCCCCTTTTTTTGAGAAAATTTGCATCATGCATATCTATGGACGCGATGGAGAATTGCAGCTTGGTCTCAGCAAATGGAGACAGAAGAAAAGGAAAATATTCCTGCCTCTTAGGATTTCAGGCTTGCTAATGGGAGCAATGCACATGGCATTCCTCAAAGTCTAGTGTGTTTTTTTCTGAGCTGTCTGGGGTCTTCCCTTTGATGAGGGGAAGCTTTGGCTGATTTAAATGGAGTTTCTCCCTTAAGTCAATCTCCATCTCAGCCACAATGTAATTTTTCATTGAGACACGTGTGCTGAGTGTGATAAGCAGTCTCACAGATAATGGCCAGGCTTTCCAGCATAATCTAGGATACAGAAGAGATATCACAAATCCCGCTCCAAGTAGATGAGTCTCAAATATTCTTTCTCCAACAAGGGGCATGCACACTACCATCATGTGGTGGTATTTCACAGTCATTTGATTGTATCATGCTTTTTTTCTGAAGGAACAGGATAAGTCACATTGCTATGAGCTGGTAGGGTGTGGTAAATGCCAAGTCCATGAAGGTCTGACTCATTTTGTGAGTCCAAAAGAGGAGTCTGTGCTGGCTTCACTTGTGTTTCTTGTCATCTATGTTTCTGTAGGCAGCAGACAACCATGTCATCATTACAGATTTAGTGGTGAGGGGTCGGGGGTTTTGTGTGCATTTGTAATTTTGCTTCTACATAACTTTTCAAACAGCAAAGCCAAAGTGTACTTTGATTCTGGCAATGCAGGCAATTAGAAAAAACAAAAAATCAGAGTCCTAAGCTGGACTTGTTTAGGGTGGACAGCTTTTTGGGCTGACATTCTCCTTTTAAATATCCAGATCTCTCACTAAAAATTAGTGCATGGGCTAAGATTTTGTGGTATATCAGTGTGTATACCATGCTGCCAGATGAAGCCTGGCACAGAAACCTGAGAAGAATTGTCACTTTGATCCTTACAGTCTTGCACTGAAGGATTTCTTGTGGAGCCCCATAACGTCCTGAAGGAATTCAGGGATGTGCTGTTGTGCTGCCAGCTTGCACGATAATATGTTAATGGATACTACTGCAGCCTGGCCAGCAGGCTGTGATTTGATGCCTGGGTGCAGGACCTGGGTGGGTGTATTTCATACATCATCTGCTTCTCCAGGGAGATGTACTACCAGTGACATTTTGTAAATCAATGTATGGTCATAAGAACAGCCATTCCCTGTGCTTGAAGAATTCCTGCAGCACTTTAGAAAGACACACTCATAAATAAAATGTAATAATGGTAATCTCCTAATATAGTTTAAGCATATTTACTAATTGCAAGAGGGAGTAAAACTAGAAACAGGATAAGATATTTTTATGTTAAGTTAATAAAAAGGAGGATGGCCAGATGAGTGCAAGAAACAATTATCTAATGCAGTATTCCCAGATGGAGAAAAAGGATATTATAGCACATCCCTGGAATGCTACTGTGGTTTAAAAAAGCGGGAAAAAAGACATTTCCTGCTACCACCAGATGGAAATGAAACAGTTGTCAGGAGCAGATGCCATATTAATTACTGTATTCATTCAATAATATTCCTCATATAATCATGCAATGGTATTTTAACCACTTTGAGCCTAGCTGCTGAAAGAGTATGGGATGCTTAAGCACACTGACAGTAAACAAGCAAGGCAGTGGTCCAGCAAGGCTCTGGTCCAAAGTGGAACTCTATCCTGGCCCCTAACAGAAGAAAGGTATTTGTTGTTATCAGGCAGTTGTTTGCCCTCATAAGACGTTCTTTTGCATTAACCCAATGACAGTTCCAACACTGACAGCAGATGCACAGACCAAAGGGGTGAAACCTGGACAGAGAGCTCTGAAAATTGTCCTGCTGCCTGACACAATTTTGATACCTGCTTATCAGGCTGTTGACATCTTGCAAAAGAAGGAGCCCCTTCTGGCCTAGAAAACCTGGAAGAGGGAGCTGTCTGGTATTGTCTGTTACAGTTTGGGGGTGTTTTTTGTCTGTATGAATATTTTTTTTCCTATGCCCTCTGTCATTAGTATTGCTGCTGATACTATTAATTTTCTTATCTCAACCCTTTATCTTTGCCTTTTGTGCCTCCAGTTGGGGTGGGGGGGGAAGGGGAGTAGTGCATGGTTTTAGTGGGAGTACTAAATTGGAGAATATTATTCCTAAATCATGACGTCCCTGTAATTAAGAAAAGCAGATGCTAAACAGACTGGACATTAAGGGATGGTAGTACTTTCTGAGCAGAAGAACATAGAGGGACATTATCACCAAAAGACGGAAGGATTCGTGATTTTCAAATAATATTTTCTTTGTATAAGGAAGGAGTATATGTCAGTTCTACAGCAGGACTCTGATCTTCAGGGCAAAACCAGGAAATTCTCCCTGCTTTGCCTCCCCCGAGATTGTTCTGCCATACCAAATAAGAGGGCAATTCATCATTAAGAATGGGGAGTTAAATATATGCTTGTTCAGCTAATAATCTGATGAATATTGAGGAAAGAATGACATTTCTATGTTATTGCCTGCAGTAACTCACTAGTTACAGCTTCATAACTCCTCTAGAAAGACTAATGTCAGATTATTTAGCCAAGGCACAGCAAGCAATAGAAGTTAAAGACCATCCAATCTAATTACAGTTAGTATAGCATCACCAGTAAACAGTCTGCTATTTGTTATGCCTTGTATCTTATTGTCACTTCTGTACATGTCTTTATCAAAGCAATTAATCTCATATTCTTGCAACTTCACTGCAAAACTCCTTCCAAAATGTCACACATCCTATGAGCATTACTAGCAATGAGCCAACATCCTCTGACAGGACATGAGACACTGCACAGTGCTCATTTGCTGGGAAAGATTCATGCTAGAGACTGGCATAATAAAAAAACTGCAGTTTTGCTTCCCTCCCACATTGCCCCTTCTCAGTTTCTGGCACCTACACACAGAGGCAGAGAATTGCCACAAAGTCAGAAGAACAGAGTATTTTCCTTTCTACTTGACGCAGATATAAATAGTTGTATATGCTAAAGTGGTGGAGATGCAGGTCCTGCCAAGACCAGACCAAGCTGGAGTCACCCAATGTTCCCTGCAGAGAGAGAATGCTGCTCACCATGAGTAACACCTGCCAGCTGGTGGAATGGTGGCCTAGCTGACAAGAAGCATCCCATGATCAAAGGAGAAAAGGAAGTAGGTAACACAATACACAGCTGACTTCTCATTGTACAGATGTGACTGAATTTCACACTGGAAGAACCATGCACTGTACTTGTACTTACTCGTATTCACTGGACATCTGACTGTATATTTCCTGCCCTTAATGTGAAACAGTGATTTGCTCTATGGCATGAAAATGTCTTTGGTAACTGAAAATCACTAGGAATACCCATGTGTAGAAATTTTTGGTTTTGACATTACACATATAACTTCTGACTCATATGTGGACTAAGCCAGGGAGCAAACAGCTTAATAACTGTGTATATCTGACTGAATTAGTCATGAGGCAAAATGCTTTTTTATGTGGGTTTGGGTCAGAGTGTCAGTCATAATTAAACACAAAGCTGAAGAACAGGCCCTTTTCCAGTATGGAGACTGGGACCAAAACCATTGTGTCCAGTAGGCAAGGCCCAGCAGTACTCAGGAAAACAGCTTGCTCAGTCTAGCTGTCTTCACCCCACCATGATTTTCCCCTTCAGAATTCAGAAATATTTTAAAAAAAAAATTAGAGCTTTAGTTTGAGACTATAAAAATATGTCCACACGTCCACAAATCTTTCTCACACTAGCTTTTAAAAAAGGCTTTACTACTTTTGGGATTTTTTTGCAACTGCCATTTCTTGACTGTAGTTTGCTAAGGCAGGTCATGTCTCTGCCATAACACCTCTGTAACATTTAGTCTTGTCCTTTTGCATCATATACCACTTTTCCGTACTATTTCTGTCACTAAAACTGTGATCATCACCTAATCCAACCTAACAGCTAACTCTTGTCCTTCCTGTTCCCAGCCTCCCAGTAAGTAGGAGGAAATACTGTTACCAAGCCTGCCATCTGCTAGCTGCCACAGAGCTAAGGAGACAAAGAGAGTGTTGCTGTCTGCTGTAAGGGCCTGAGGTGGGAGAGCTTCTGCCACAAATCCAAAACAAGATGGGAGAAGGGACACTTAAAAGCTCTCAGGGAAAACAGCACTTCACCAGCACCAGTGGCCACTCTGATACATGAGCGTAGCTACATGGAAAGAGTCTGAGCATCAGCTTCCCATTTCCTTCAAGAAAATGATGAGGGACTCTAGTGTATGGTCCCTGCATCACCTGCTGAGACTACAGGGCACAGGTCTATGTCTCTATTATATTCAGTGAGAGCATCTGATCTTTTCCCTCTTAGACCTCGCTACAATAAAGGAATCTCAAAACTGACATGTGGCAGAAAAGTAATTTATTTTAGCTGAATGGATATGAGGTTTCTTTTAATTATCTTTTTTTTCCAATTTGCAGCAGTGTCAGACTCCACATGGATTTTCAACAGAAAGGTCCTAAATAGCTGCAGTCTGCTTAGAAAATGAACTGTACACTTGTTCCAGATGATTCCCCCTTTCCCCTACACCACGGCACATTCCCAGCCTTGCCAATATGTTCCCCTTTCACAAGATGCAGGGTGGGAGCAAACACTATTTAATTCCCTGGCCAGTTCAACCTCGTTCTCTTTTTACACTATGGCACATATTTGTGCAGCATGCAACAACCAAATGAGAACATCTTTTCCAAGTGGTATTTCTTAATGGCATTGGAGAAAGATTTGTAAGTAACCTTACATGAATTGCAAATAAAAGCCTCCTTAACACACTTCCATGACTTTATTTTCCCCTTGATTTTTCTTTTTTATACCTCTTTCAGTCTGTATTTTCTTTGATTGAAAGCATTGAAAAAATTGTTAAACAAAGAGTGCTCCTGTCTCCTCACTCTCTCCAATATGTTTTATTTCTGTTCTTTTAAGTGCTTTGGATCAGATCCTTGCCCCTGGCACTATTCCCCCACCCTTGACTTATGTCTAGAATAGTGTCTTCTGGCAAGTTTCTTGCTCCTCACAGGCTGGCTACTGTGTGCAGGGCTCCTGCTTTCCATGGGTCAAGACCTTGGGCATCTTGAGACTAGCACTGGCTTCTCCACTTGGCTCCAATGTTTCTTTTTCAGCCTCCTCACAAAAACAAACCAGGGCTTAATAGTTCTCAATACAGTTCTCCTTTGTTTATTTTCTTCACATGTCTATTCTTTCTTTCCATTCCTGGCCATAAAGAGAGGAAAGCTGGAAGAACATAACTTTTGCCAATTTACTACCAATTTTGAGCTGTGAAAGCTGCCAGAGGGAGTGAGGGAGGACAACTAGAAGGAAAAGATTCGGCCATCAACTGGTCTGTTGCTGAACAACACAGGTGTAAATATCCCCAGAAATACTGGGGATACTATTCCATAGTCCTCTCCCTGGCTCTACATAGTCTTCTCCAAGATTTCTTTAGATTTCAGTTCTTCTTGTGCAAAAACCTAAGTAGAGCACAGGGACTACATGCTGGCATCCTGTATAAGGGTGAGATCTGAAGGATGAATTAGTCCAGCAAAACAGCAAAATTGTAGGCAGGAAATTATGATCCGGAGTATAGAGTGATCATGATTACCCTCTACATCCTACAGTACTAAGTACAAAGTTGGGAGAAAATAACTTTTCAGTTTTCCTAGAGATTTTGAGAAAACACTTTTTTCTGTCCCTGAATTTTATTTTTTTTTTTGAGGAAATGAAAACAAAGCGTACTTGGCTTTAGATTGACTCTGTGGTTACATTTGCCTAAACATGTCATGTTTTGGTTGTGGCTGCATTCATTTTCTTGTAGTCCCTTTAAAGATGCAGAAGAATTATGAAAAGTATAAACAGAAGACACAGCAACTCTCCCTTTAAAAATATTGACATTTATCAATATTTTCGAACGTTCCTCACACCTTCTCAGATAAAAACAAGAGAAATAATTGGGCTCACTGCCTTTTGCAATCCATTTACTAATCTCAGGATTTCTTCTTTGCATGAAGCTGGAATCTCAACATCTCACTTGGCCCATAAATGCCAGTGCATCTAATCTAAGGTGTAAGTTAGACTGTACCAAACCCAGGCACCTGCAGAGTGATTCACCCTCTCAGAGGCACACATCTATCTTAAGGTAGCAATGCTCCACTCCCTACTGACCACTGAGGAAATAGGGTTGAATAGTTTGGATTTAACACTTGACCTTTAATGGTTAGAGTTAAATAAGATAAATTTCCCCTTGCTCTTCTGCAATCTTATTATTTTTCTTTATTGTTAAAGAGTTGATTTTCCTCATTTCTAGAATCTGGGCACATACCTTCAAGAAGTCATGATTACAGTCAGATCCATCTTCTATATCAAAGGCTGTGAAGCTATAGTTGAGAGTGTTCCCCTTGGTGGTTTGAATAGTCCAGTTGCAGTGCTCATTTAATGGGTAATTATTTGGATAATTTAAACTTTCCAATATGCCATGGCTACGATTAACAGTCAGCACATCATGGCAAACTGAAAAACAAGTGGTAATAAATTATTTTTGTACAGTGTTATTAATCCAGTATCTCAAAAATTACTAACTGAAGTTACTTTTAGCATTACAAGGTGAGAAATATTTTTATTCAGATTAGAGAAACCATGCAGGAAGACAATGGTGACCTAATGAAGAACATATTTTATATGCTTCAACCAAAATTCCAGCTATTCAAACTTGAATTTTTCAGCATTATCATGACCTTCTTTTCTGACACCTGCAGACCCATCAGTATATATAGTACATACATATTTTTGGTCAGTCTTCTTTAAATCTAAATACATGGGTATTCATGAAACACATTTTATTTTTTTTTTTTAACTAATCACAGAAATGTGCCCTGTCATTTCAAACAATTTGGGGAGGTGCTCAACAAATATTGACTAATAGATAAAAGTGGTTTATTTCAGCTAACTAGGAAAAAATTATGATCCCTGGCTAAAATAACCAATGGAAAGAACCCTACTAGTATTGGGCTTTCTAGCCCCAGGAAGAGAATGTGATAATGAAAATTTTTGAAAAGGAGCCATGATTTTCCTTGCGAGACATTCAATAGCATCCTAGCATAAGAACTGGATGCTCACCTAGAATAATAAGAGCTTTCCTTGAAGTGCAGAGAAAATGAAAATAAACTAAACTAGATAAAGAACAAAATCACAGAATCACAGAATGTGTAGGTTGGAAGAGACCTTCAAGATCATCAAGTCCAGCCCAGCCCTAACACCTCAACTAAATCATGGCACCAAGTACCACATCCAGTTTTCTTTTAAACACATCCAGGGATGGCGACTCCACCAACTCCCCGGGCAGACTATTCCAGTATTCAGTCACTCTTTCTGTGAAAAACTTCTTCCTAATATCCAACCTGTATTTCCCTTGACACAGCTTAAGATTGTGTCCTCTCATTCTGTCAGTTGCTGCCTGGAGAATTACAATTATGGCATTAGATCAGTGAGTCTCATTTTCCTGTATCCACCTTTCCATAAAGACAAAAAAATATCAGTGTGGGCGTTCCCTTGTCTCCTTGCTTGGGAGCAGAGCAGTGTAATTAATGCACAGGGAAGAGGGCAGAAGGCAGGGAGCAGACCAGGCTGTTTGATTTGTGCAGCGAATCTGCAGTGTTGGAACTAGCAGAAATAGCTGAGATTCACTTGCATAACTGTTCTATTGTCTGTCACTACAGATAGTACACTTACCTCCTGCACATTTTTTTATTCTATCCAAATGATTTAAAGGTCTGTGTTTTCAGTATTTTAAAATGCTCAGGATACAGCTAAAGGTCAGGTCAGGTGCAGTGGAGTGGAGCTTGCCTGCAAAGCTACACTGAAGCATATAAATTTTTGAAAAGGCAGGACAAAGAGCACAAAATGGGTTTTGAAGAATGCAAGACGGATAAAACCTGCTACCCCTTGCCATCAGGATTTTATTAGAAACATATCAGGCACAATGGTGCCTTTAAATGGTAACTTGATACCATCTTTTTCTTTGTAACATTTTCCAATTATTCATTAAATTTCTTTCATGTACATGTAAATGTATCTGGTATCTAAGCATCCCTATTTTACAACATACTGGCTGCATAATTTTAACTTTTGGGCAAGCCATTAAAAGCTTCCTCTGATGGATCTTCAGGAATTAAATATGAATGTAAATCACATTATCTGATAGCTCAGGTTCTGCATCTGAGTGCTTTGAAAGTGCTCTTTCTGTTTAATTAATGAAAGGCAAGGGGAATCTTTTCTAATATATCCTCTTGACATTGCAGTCTAAAAAGTACATGGTAGATGAATGTGTAGTGATATCTGTAAGGAATGAGGGAGCCAAGGCTCCCTCCCTCTTCTAATTACTGTGTGTGTCGTGCATGGATGAATAGCTCTGTTTTTTCATAATCCGTTTACTATTGTCCAAACCTAGGACAACTTAATGTCTATAAACCTACAACAATTCTTGTCACATGGGCATGTCACATTTAGAGGACACAAAGATGCTTGCAAATCACTTTGTATATGATGAAATTACATATCTTCCAATGTGCATTTAACTGTAAAAAAAATATAAAGGGTATAAAGAGAAGAATAAACATCAGAACTATATTCAAGATTATGACTGGGAATAAAATAACTGTCATGTGTCTTCTTGTATTTTTCTCCAAATGCTATTATCCTGATATTTCTGGGGTAGTACTATGTTACAAAAAAATGTTTGCAAGAAAAGTATTACCCTTTCCACAAGTTTCATTAAAAAAATGAAACTTTAAAAAGTGTTCCCAGTAAGCTAAATTATCCCAAGCACCCACAATTATGCGCTGTGGCTGGCAGAAATTTAATTATTCTTTGTCAGCCTGCCTCAAAAGCAGCTCTAAGATCAGAGACTCTTGCTGTATCTGCCTTCTCTTTTAAAAATTTAGGAGCCTGAAGGAGCAGAAGAGCAAAACCAGTCAAATTCACACTGTTATGGACTTCCAGCACTTGTTATTCTGAGTAAATCTGGAGTGGTAAGTGCCACTGATGCAGGTAGTAGACATAGAGCCACCTTACTAGCTTTCTCCTAAGGAGGAGATAATCTCCATCACAGGTAGATAGGCAGACAATTTTTAGCTCTCTGTGTTCTGTAACTGTACCAGACTAGAAAATTTGGGTTGTTGCTCTATACATTTTACTGTGCTGATAAATATGTAAGATGATGGGCTGCAAGCAGTTTCACATGATAGCTGTAGAAACATCTCATCTTCCTTTACTTACCCTGTTTGTATTTGGCTAAGAAGCCTCCACCTTGCAGGCTGTTGTCTGTCCTTAGTTTGACATACACTGTCTCTTCACTGGAATGGATTGTTTGTGGTATCTGATCCCCACAAAATTTACCTAGCTGTCTAGCCTTGCTGCTGTTGCCATCATATATCTATAAAAACCCCAAAAACAAAAAAGAAAAATTAAAATGTAATAAAGCCAATGACATTACAAATCCAATTAAGTTCCCCTTGACAAATGTCTGCCCAGAGAAATGTTACTGGGTATACAAGAGGTTAAATTCCATTTCTGCTCAGAGGAAGCCTGGAAGGCATTTTAGAAATAAGCAAAAACAGGAAGCCAGTAACGGAATACTAGTGGGTTTTTAGGGGATTAGTCACCAAGAGGGGAACACAGCATTCCACGTCAATTTTATTAAAAATATTCAAATAATTTATGTGACATTCAAATATGAAATTTGGGATTAACAGTATGGTTATTTACACCATTGTGCTTAGTTCCATGTAATTTACTAAAAAAGCATACTAAGGCCTTGGTTCAAAACACAGAAAATTTAAAAGATACAGGCAGATTCTTATTTCCATCTATCAGATTCTTTCTATCTAGACATAAATGTTTTTCTTACCAGCAGCTACACAGACACTGCTGCCTTGCCTCTCATGGCTCTGTGAGATGAAGGTAGCACATCAACATGGAGCTTTCCTATTCTGGGTCTGTTCACTTAGGAATATTTGAAAACCAAGGCCCTGTGTTTTTCCTGGCCTTTGTACTCAGCATACTCATCTGCCTCCTGTGGAGTGAAGTGTCACAGGGCACCTACCGCAAGGTAATCAAAGTTGCACTTCGAGTGATATTCCAGATGGAACTGCTCAAACTGGATTTCAAATGGACTTCCTTGGCTTCCTTTGAGCAGCCAGTAGCACTCTGAATTGTGGTAATATGGCATAGGGTAATTGGGAGACATGAAGATGCCAGAAGATGTTGTGAAAGTCCCACCACAACCTGAAAATAGCAGAGAAAACATTTAATAACTAGAAGAGTACAGAATTAAACCTGGTGTGTGCAATTCTCACTACTGAGCTCCTTCACATGCCCTGAATGTCTTCAGTAATGCCTGAAAAAATCTGCATCCAGCCATCAATGTTGTAAGCAGAAGAGAGACCAGAGCAAATAGAAGTACTAACTATCTGATTTGAAGCGTGCTTCTGATAGAGGAGAATTAGTAATTAGAAACCTCTTCATTAAATTCTTAATTACTGCTTTCTTAAACATAAGAGAAAATTGAAGCTACTTTATATCTAGGGAATAGTATGCTCTTCTCTGTGGTAAAAGAGAAAGCCCAAGGATCAAGAAATATCCATGATCTTACAACATGTATACATGTCACTATATAATTAGCAGACAGAATTGAGACAGAATTTCTGCAAACAGAAAATTGTGGGGGAAAAGGTGAGAACTTAAATACAAACACAATAAAAAATAAGATGTGTAAAATAGTTCTACACTTGATGCAGTCATTTTACCTGCTGAGGTACCATCCCACTCCGCTGAAAATCCCTTTCTTGTGCCAAATACATCACTTACAAACTTTATCCACAGCTTGTTACCATGAGAGATTATTACAGGAGGCAGGTCTGTACCACAGTATTTTCCAAGAGGAGGAGAAGTTTCATAGCCTCCATCTCTAGAATGGTAAAGAATAAAAACTTTTGGTCAAAGAGAGATACCATGAGAAATGCTAGCAAATCAAAAATCTTATCATTCTTTCAGCCTGGGAAAGAATAATCCTGGCTCTTCATCTTCAACAGAAATACTGCTACCAAATATTGAGTCTTGCTACTTGCAGTAATAAGCCCTACCACAACTGCCTGCTTGCTGGGTATGTCACTCTCTCATCTCAGCATCCTGAGAGCGTGTCAACACAATGACGAGCGTGAGAAGTGTCTAGGTAGACTATATTCTCTGTATTCTACAAGGTGACAATCACTGAGGCAATCAAAGGTAATCTAATTTGAAGTAGTAATTTTCTCACTCCTCACTGTTTAGCCTGGCACAAACCTAGATGAGCTGACTTATTAAAAAAAAAAAAGTTTATTTTCCACCACACAAATGGGAATTCATTTCTGAATTCATTTCACTGATGTGATGCATGTTTTGAAATATTTTCTTAGTATTCAGAATTGGTTCTACAACCACTTATTTTCCTGTTTTTAAATCAAGTAATATTTCCAGTAACATTTATTAATACTGGAATCAGGATTCACAACTAATGTTCTGTTTTGCCTCCTGTACATGCCTTATGGGAATAAACAAGAGGGTGACCACGTGCTTATCAATTGCTTCCTGACCTGTCTTTAAGCACTTTCATACTACAAACAACCTACAGGTCAGTAGGAAAATAACAGATAATTTATAAACTGTGTATGGGTGTGATCTTGCTATGATGCTTTTTAAGTGGACAGTAATACTTTCAATTGGATATTCACAGGTTTACAGCTGCTTTTGAGAAAAATTTCTGCTTAGCCTTTGCCTTTGCCTTTTCTTGTCCTTCTCTCAGCTTGAACTGCTTGCAGCTGTCTCATGTTACTGGCAATTGAAGATGTGCCAGAATCTCCCCTCACTTGCATCTTAGCCTCTGCAGCTCTGATCAGATGAACAATTTTCTTAGTTGACTGAATGCAATTTATCAGAAGACACCTCAGGACAAGAAACGAGAGTGACACTTCACCTAAGACTTGTGTAGCTACTCTATTTAACAGTATCAGGTTTGAAGAGACATTCTATAAATTCAGTTATGGGAGCAGCAATGTGCTGAGTTGCACTTAGAAGGTTCTGTCCATATCTTAAAACTTGTTTAATGCTGCTGAACTCTTTATAGTGAAAACAGAGTTAGATTTATGCTATAAATGTTTTCAGTTCCTAAGGTGAAAAAGTGAAAAAAAATCACCCTGTTTATAATTTGGGTCAACCCAAATTAAAGTGTTAATTGTTAAAATAAAGTTAGAATAAATTTAATCTCAGATTGTTTTTCTAAAAAAAAAAATTAAAAGCTTTAATTAGAAAATATTAAGAAAGCTTTTCAGGTTTTCACAACTTTCTCCAGTTGGTATGTACAGCTGAAAAACGCAGCTATTTCAGATAGAATTCAGAATCTCAATACTGCAACTTCAGCAAGCAGGCTTTTGTTTGGTTTTAAAAAGAAGATACTATTTACCAAGGAACAACCCATACAGAATATCTGGTATAACGTTCAGGATGAGGTTTATCATGGTGCTCAGTGAGGTAATGGAAACTCTTAGCATGCTCAGACTGAAAAAACACACTGCATTCTTCAGATATGGTTCACCCAGAGAGCTGGCTTATGAGGACAGGAATGGCTGCACCCAGTCTGCAAAGTGCAAATCCATCTGCAGCCACACAGCAGAAAGGATATGTGCTTGATGCTGCTGTACTCTAAGCAGGTATCCTTCCTGGAAATATTTTTTTTTTCTATTTGTCTCTGTCCTCCATAACTTCCTAGAAATCACTAGGTTAGTATCCTAAGTTTGATGGTGATGCCAATTTAGAAAAATATAGCAGATTATTAATATGTCCTCTTGTTACCTCCTAGAGTAGCTGCTGTCTAAAGACTATAAACATAGACTATAGACTATAGACTATAGACTATAGACTATAGACTATAGACTATAGACTATAGACTATAGACTATAGACTAGTTTGGGTTGGAAGGGGCATTTAAGGGTCATCTATGCCACCCAAATCTGCAAGGAACAGGGACATCTTCAAATAGATCAGATTGCTCAGAGCCTCATTCAGCCTGACCTTGAACATTTCCAGGGATAGGACATCAGATGCGTCTGTGGGCAACCTGTTCCAGTGCCTTACTACCCTCATTGTAAAAAGTTTCATCTGAACAATCCAAACTCTCTCAGCCTGTCTTCATATGCGAATGCTCCAGCCCCCTGATTGTCTTCATGGTCCTCCTTTGAACTTGCTCCAAGAGGTCTATGTCCTTATGCTGGGGGCCCCAGAACTGGATGCAGTATTCCAGGTGGGATTTCTCTCAACAGGGCAGAGCACAGGGACAGAACGAGCTCCCTTGGCCTGCTGGCCATGCTGCTTTTGATGCAGCCCAGGATACAGTTGACTTTCTGGGCTGCAAGGGCACATTGCCAGATCCTCTCTGATTTTTCATCCACCAGCACCCTCAAGTCCTTCTCCACTGGGCTGCTCTTGATCTGTTCACTTCCCAGACTGTATTGATACTGAGAGTTTCTCCAAACCAGGAGCAGGACCTTGTACTTGGCCTTGTTGAACCTCATGAGGTTCACATGGGCCAACTGGTCGAGCCTATCAAGGTCCCTCTGGATGGCATCCTGTCCTTCAGGTGTGTCAGCTGCACCACTCAGCTTGGTGTCATCTGCACACTTTCTGAGGGTGCACTCGATCCCACTGTCTGTGTCATTAATGAAGATATTAAATAACACTGACCCAGTACAGACCCCTGAGGGATCACTTGTCAGAGATCCCATTGGCCCATCAAGCCATTGACCACTATCCTCTGGATGTGACGATCCAATCAATTCCTCGTCTTCCAAACCATCCACCTATCCAATCTATCTCTTTCCAGTTTAGGAAGAAGAATGTTGTAGAGGACTGTGTTAAAAGCTTTACAGAAGTCCACACAGATGACATCCATAGCTGTTCACTCATCCACTGATGTAGTCATTCCATCACAGAAGGCCACTGGGTTGGTCAAGAATGCCCTTGGTAAAGTCATGCTGGCTGTCTCCAGCCATACCCCTGTCTTCCATGTGCCTTAGCAGAGCTCCTAGGAGGATCTGTTCCATGATATTCCCAGGCACAGAGGTGAGGCATACAGGTAAATAGTTTCCAGGATCCTCTTTTCTACCCTTTTTAAGAATAGGTACAATGTTTTCCCTTTTCCAGTCACCTGGAACTTCACCTGACTGCAGTGACTTTTCAAATATCATGGAAAATATGTCACAAAACAGAGAATGAAACTGTTTCTGCACTAAGGAAAACAACCCAAATGCAGTGCATGGGAACACAGTCCACTTGCTTTCAGAACTGAAATTTATCAAGTGGGAAAGCTGACAACAGAGTAGGATGAGAGGAGGAGAAGGTAGCCTTTAAAGCTCTCTAGTAAGTCCTTTTCCCACACTGACAGCAAGGTGTATAGTTAAAACTAAAGATTCTGAATATGCTTAAGAGGGTTTGGACAATGTACTTGGTAATCATTACTAAGAACAAGAACAATAATTAGCCTTGCCTGATTTCTACATAATCCTCTGTGCAGCGTGTATTCCCTTCCAAGGTGAAGTCGGTGAAGGTCAGCACAATCTGTCTGTTCATTCCCACTGTGATGGTGTAAATGCACTCTGTCCGGACAGGGTAGTTGTTGGGGTAGTTTGGAGATGTTAACACGCCAGTTTCAGAACTGTAGTTCTGCGAGCAAACTTTAAAAAGAAAAGGAACAAAGATGAATTAATGTCATACATCTGTTAAATTAACAGGAAATTTCTATTTTCAACAGGCAGAGGAGCAAACATCCTGTGTTCCTGTGCATTATAACTCTTCCTGGACATATCTTACTGCTGAATGTCAACAGTATAAACTAAAACCAGAATCCAGCTGTTTCATGGGATTTCTTACATTCGAATTGATTTGTTCAGCTTTTACCAGAACACTATGTCTGTAATAAATAGGCAACATAAAAGCAGTTTCAGCTGCCTAGATGGCTTTGTCCAAAAGCCCAAGTAAGCAGAGAAAGGAAACTGAAAGGGATGTCTTGCTGAACATGAAAGGTAGGATTCCTGAATTTCTGAAAAGCAGTGATGGTGGAAACTAAATATAGTTTCTAGCTGTGAGGAGACGCTACATTGTTTTCAAGCATTCCCCATGGTCAAACCTGTTGGAGGGGATTTTGTAACTAAATTTCTTTTCCCATTTTCGGGACCATAAGTGACAGTAATTCAGAAAGTGGTATAATCTTTAGAATTTATATTTAAGTGAACTACTTTTTTTTTTTTTTTNTTTTTTTTTTTTTTTTGCGAGCAATGTACGAGCTGGGAAGAAGAAAATAGTGTGGACTAATGCTGAGGTAAAACCTAAGTAATAATTAAAAATAAACTCATTTCAAAGCACAGACATAAGGACTAGGAATAAAAATATTTGCTATAAAATAGTATGAAACTAGAAGAATTGTTATCTATTAGTTGATCACAGTCAATGAGTAAAGTTTGTGATATGGGTGCAAACAGGGCAAGAAGAAATGTGAACTGTGCCAGGTGTTTTCAGGCAAAACAGGAAATCCTGATGCCACTGCACAAGGCAATGGTGACGTGTCACCTGGAAAAAATGTGGATAACCATGGTCACTGATGTTCTGAAAATCAAATGAGAACAAGTAAGACAGAGGTTGTGGAGATAGCAGGAAATTAGTAGATTGGTAGGCAAGAGACACTAGAAGAGCTTAACTTGTTAGGCTTAGCAAGTGCAAATAAACATCAAGAAGCAAGAAGAAAGGAAAAATAGAACACATTCTCAATGACAAGTCCTGAAGTTTAAAAAGCTTCCATACATAGAAATGAGGAGAAAGTTTCTATTAGAAAATAAGTTTCTAGAGCAATGATCCCATCAGCATAACAGATGCAGAAAGGAGAAAACAGTCCACTGGTTCTTAAGATACAGTTTGATTAATTTAGGGAGGGGTCCACATTATGCAGCTTTTAGCTAAAAGGAAAAAAAGGACAGGGGGAGTGGCATAAAATTGTGGACTGGATTTGATGACCTTGGACACTCATTCTGGTCCTCCATTTCCCCATTTCAGGTCCTACAGCTTGCAAATATAAGAAATTAAATAGTTCCTACCAAATAGGCAGATTTACATTAATTACAAATAGAACTGAGAGAGCAAGCAAAATATTATGTTCAACTACACTAATTTAAGCTGGTTGCCACAGATCTCTCAGATCTGCTTTCTAACATGGCACAGCTGCAGTATAGCAATGTTTATGCTTAACTCTTTAATTGCATAACAATTTAGAGGGAAGGGATGGAGCTGCCCTGCAGGCCCTTCATGTCTAAGGTTGGTCATTTCCATGTCTGTTCTCTAGCCATTTTAACTACTAAAATGCTTTTGCTGTTAATGGTGTATTTTTGATAGTGGTTTTTTTGCATTCTGGGTCACCTGGAAGGCCTCTGTTGCCAACATTTTCTGTGGGATAAATACTCCCAAAGCTAGCTCCCAGACTCAGGTTTTTAATTCATCATTGGGAGAACAGAGAAACAGGACACAGAAAAAAGGGTCAATAATTTTCTGCTATTGGTTTGTGCTTTGGTATTGACAAATCAAAAAGGTTTCATGCACTAGTTTATCTAAAATCATTATCTATGGAAGTCTTAATCTAGAATTTTAGTAATTTATGTGTTCCATCACAGATATGCTTTAATGTAAACATGTAACAAACAGGTTAGTTCTGGTCACCATAAGAGCCTTGTGCTGCTTTGTAAATCCTTACAATGCCCTGGCTGTGCTGCCAGCTCCCATGGTGTTTTGTGATATGTAGGGCTTATCATCAAACCCCAGATCCTCAAGTCATAGGTTTTCTTGAGAACGATGACTGAAGGGTTAGAAACCTGACTTAGAAATGTGACCCAAGTTTTCCTAACAGACCACTGCAGAAAAAGCAGTAAAAGATTAAAAAGAAAATGTCTGCATATTTATTAGGTAACTTATTTTTAACTAATAATTTCCTTCTGCTTTTGGAGGGATAGATGTCTGACTTGTGCATACTTAATGATTAAAGCTCTTGCAATACTGCCATTACTTACTCTTTCAGAGGCTGAGACGAAGAGTACCAGCTTTCAACTTGTAGAGTATTAAAACTGGTGTACTAGATAAGAACTAGATAAAATTAGCACTACAGAAGCCATTTTTTTATCTGCCCTTTTAATAACAATTTCCACAATATTGTCCAGGTTCCCTCCCTCATTTTATTCCTGGGAGGAGCCCAAACAGAAAGTTATATCCCAAGTGTGCTGTTTTAAACTGGATGCTCTGTACTGCTTTATGTTTCACTTTACAATCTTCTTTATGAGCTAAGGGATAATAAATACAGAAGATGGAACAGTGACTGACTTATAAATGTTAGACTTCTGGCTACAGTGAAATAAATCCAAGTACAGATGGAGTATGCTGGCTGCTATGAGGATTTAGAAAAGCATAGATGAGCACATGTTTTTCAACAGTCAACTCATTTCTGGTAACTGGATTAATTCATGGTGTTCTACTTTCAGTAGAAGAGCTGGCAGTCCCCTTTAGCACTCACCTCACTAACAACATTTAGGGGTGTGCTTGGGCAACAACAGACCCTTCAGTGAACACTTAGCGAAGTTAGCAGGAAAAAAAAGTACTTTGGCTCCTTTGCCAAAGTTCAGAATGCAGTCTAATAGTATACGTGATTATAATATGTCTGGAAAAAACATTAATTCAGTTTAGTTGGAAGACACTTACTACAGCTCATGAAAAACAGAAAGAGGCAATTGTTGAGGACAATCACACATCTTGCTTTGCCCAGCATATGAGGTTTTGAAAGCTATTCAATCTGCCTTCTGATTTTAGTACTGAATGTGTTAGCTTTTCTGAAAAGCCATAAATGGCAGTAACCCACTGTAATAGCCAATAGCAGAGAAAAATGACAGCTTTTGTACTACTCACTCATGCAATCATGCATAATGTAGAAAATTATATCCATGTTTTTTCCCCTAAAGAGACACCAATCAGTTCCCACAATTCTAATTAATCAAAAATCAAGCAATAATGCAGTATGTAACAAGGGATTTTTCTTTCAATCTCAGTAAACCAAAGGAAAACTGTGATCCCTAACTATTCACTCTTTATGAAGTACCATGCATGTTTAGGAAAAAAAAGAAGAAACTATCACATGAAATATATGCCTCTCCACAGGCAGTGTGAAAGCACATCTGCACTTCAGGGCCTTCTGTTACTGCTGCTGGCAGATGCTAACAAGCTTGATTTTTACCAAGGAGGCACACAAAGGTCTTTTGTAGCATGTTAGATCCAAACTCCCTCAAAATACTGGGTACAATGGTTCAAAAAGAATCTCCATCTGCCTTCTGCTGATTTACACCTAACCACACATACTGTGGAGTTGTACTCACATTTTTCAGCTTTTATAGGCAGATTAACACCCTGCCAAGTTACAGCAGCCTAACAAGTTGTCAGGTGCCAACCAGTCTCTTTCCTCTGAGACTTGGGGTGAGCTGAGCAGGTGCCCAAGACGCATATGGAACATCTGCTTTGTTTTCTGTCTTAGGTCAACCTCATTCAACCATTCTCTGTACATCTCTGCACACACCTATTTGTCAGACATTATTTCCATTCTCATCATTGTTCGTTCAGCTGAAGACCAAAGCCAGGCATGATACTCCTAATAATTACTGGGTTCAGTCAGGAAGATGGGAATGAAGATCTCAACTTGTACTCAGCTACCAAGGAAGAAGACACACAAATCTATACTACACTTTCAGGTGCACTTTTAAGTTCATGGATTCACAGATGGTTTTCCTCATCCTTCTCAAACTCTGGCTTCTCCAAAGAGCCATTGTAAATACCATATAATACACAATGAAGCTATTTAAAACCAGATTACCCACCCTGATAAATAATATTCACACTTCAGGATGATAATGAGGAAAATTATCTTTCACCAAATCAGAGAAAGACTGGGAATAAAAGGTCTATTAGAAAGGCAATCTGCTAAAAACCTTGTTATGATTACCTTTTACCAGCCAAAAGACTGTAATGAAGCATCTCTAAAGAAATAAACAGATTTAAAAAAACCCCAAACAAACAGAAAACCAACCAGCAAACCAACCAAACACTCCGCCAAAACCTCGATTAAAGGTAAAATAGATGAATTCCCACTTATTTGACAAAAAATTGATGGAAAAAAAAATAATAGCACTGACTCCACTACTAGTCCTATGGGAAAATTGTGGCCTGTATCTATCAAGACCCTGCACAAAAGTTCCAGGAAAGACTAAACTCTTTCGAAAGTTTTTGGATATTTTTACATGGGTTATTTGTGGTGTGGTCAGCCAAAATTGACAGAAGACAACCCTGAAGTTTACCATAACACTTATATGGCTTTTGTGACATTCATCTATTTGGTAGTTGAGACCTGGACTCTTTGAAACAAATCAAAATATTACCTTGCATTCCATGGGACTTTCCCTTTTAAATGAGAGAAGCATGGCAAAGAACTACTAAACCAAGGTACCTATAGTTGAAGTGGGTGATACGCATTTTAAAATGTGTATCATGAGGGCATGTCTGACTGAAGGATTCCCACGTGCATTGCTGCTACATGACCTATTCACAGCTACTAGCTGGCAGATTGCTAAAACAATTGTTTCCACTTCATGGGCCACTTGTGGCACCCAATTTTTTTTTTTTTTTAAACAGAAAATATAGCTTTGCCTTTTATTCATTTCAGGCTACTTTTCAAGTATTTAATATATCACACATAAGCCATGCTAACAAAAACATTGTTTACCAAGATGCATGGAGAAGAAAATTATTTTCGTTTTGCCTTAAAAAAAAATCCCTCCTACATATCCTTCTTTTTTTAATTCCAATTTATTTGGCAGGGGGGCAGGGACAATCTTGTCCATGTTTTCAATGGCTCATTCTCTCTGAAATAACTCCAGACAAAAGACTATTGAAATGTGTAATGTGAACCAGAGCATCTTTGACAAGTTCTGATACTGGTTATGCTCTAGCTGGCTAAGAAAACACAACTGAAAAATATGAAGAATTCTTATTACACAAGAAGCATTATTAGAACCATATTTCTTTAGCAGAAAAAAAAAATCTAAATTAGCAGCAGATGTAAAGAAAAAAAAATCATAGTTTTAGTATTCTCTCAGACATTATTAGGCTTAGCAATTTGCTACCTTAGTGTAACTGGATATACATGAGATGAAGATCAGACCTAAACATCTCACAGTGGGAAAACGAAACTCTATATGATTGCAGGGAAGTGAGGAGTTGCTTTTCACAGCAAAATCCACATACACATATGTGTTTGCCTTCTCTCAGGCCACAGAAGTTTCAAAACACTTTATTCTGAAAAAAAATGAATTTTAGCTCTCTGGTATTTATGAAAACTTTATGGTACTGCTATGCTTGTACTGGACCAAAAGAAACAAATCTTCATAAAAAAACCAAGTCACAGTTTCAGTCTCTCTGTAAGTTTATAACTCTCAGTTTCAGTAGCTATCTCCCACTTTGCCATATTTATATAAGCTGTAGTGGTTGAAATTAAAAAGTGTTTATTCTAAGATCGTTCCAAGAGTGAGAATGAATTGAGAGTTAGTGCAGATTGGCTGAAGAGTAGTAAAGATATTTGTGTTCATTATGGGAAAAGAAAATCCTAGGTGTTATACAGAGTTTGGATTAAGATATTACATAGCACTCATTTCATATAAACATATTATATAGTTGTTAAAAGCATTGAAGAGGCAGCAGATTTTTAAGGCATTTTTTGAAAACATTCCAGGGACAGCACTGATGCAGTTGGAACTCCACATCACACATATTTCAGTGCTTTGGATGAAAGATGAGAAAAGCTAATCACCATGGTGGTGGTAAGAGGGGAGAAGAGAGGAGGCAGAACTGTGAAACTGGACAGCATTGACATGACTAACAGACACACAGAAACAGATATGGCTACAACAGAGACAGAAATACAGATTAATGTTGAGTAAAGAATACTTGAATCTCCATGGACTGTGAGAAAAGAATATATAAGAATATATAGGAATTTAGACTATTTAGGAAGGAATCAATCCACCCATCAAATAGTAATCTGAGGTGAGTTAAAAGGAAAAAATACCACATTAAAAAGTAACAATGATATTTACAGAAGGTTTAGTTTGCAGTTGCAAACAAAGGCTCAAAAAGGACTTTATAAGGATAGTAGTCTTTCTCTCTAGTAAGGATTTAGATTTCAAACTACAGCATTTTCCTGGAAAGATTTTTAAAAGTATAACTTTTTTTGGAAATATTACTTTCTAAGAAATAGAAATTTCCTCCTTGAAATAGTTCTCATTAAATCTTGATTGTTTCTACTGACTTTTGGTTTTCAATACCAGATAACTCCAATATAAATGAAGGCAGCTAAGGAAATGGTTTCTTTAGATTTGTAAGCTATCTGGTAGTGAATAGAACCACAGTAGAAAAATCTGTACTGGTCCCACCTATACACATGATTCAGAGAAGAAATAATAGCCAATTTTACCAAGATGTCACCAAGAAAACAGTAGGAATTGGAAAAATTGCTGCTTTAAGCAGGTTGAATAAATTCAGGAATTAGGAAAATTAAAGAAACTAAGAGCACACAACAAACAGCCATTGGTAGTTTCTGGCTGCACAGATGAGTACTATGAATTTCTGGTATTCATCTAACAAATCCCTCGTAGTCTGCACTCACACACAGAAAGCACATAGCAACTGGTTACTGATGGATAACAAACATCCCAGCTACAAACATATTCTCATTTTTACTTTTTTTTTTCCCTTGTGCCACTCTTCCTCTTCTATGGTTTAGTTAGGCAGAGCCTGTCCCTCTACCTTCCATAGCACTAAGTGCTGTGTCCAGTTGTTTCTTGAACTCATCCAGGGATGGTGATGCCACCACCTCCCTGGGCAGTCCATTCTAATGTCTCACCATCCTTTCTGTGAAAAAATTCCTCCTAATCTCCAAAAGAGAAGAGAATGGAGAGAATGAGCAGTCATTCTTCCTTTACCTCGCTGATCTAAGTCTTAGCCCTTTAAAAAATATTTATAAAAGGGATTTCATGCCTAACAGGAGCCTTGAACTCTGGTGGAGACAGAAATGTTGCACTGTGTTGTAATGAAAAAATCACCCGTGGTTTCAGGTTATTTTGCTGCTTTATCAAATGTAATCCTAATTGACTTTTTTCTACCTACCATCAATATTGAACCTTACAGAGACTAAATAAATTTTTTATGGCACCCAAGAGTCTCCCATTCAAGTGAGTTGTTCACAATCACTAAGTTTCCTAGATCACACATACTCAGCTCAGAATGGACAAAGAAAATTCAGAAAATACTTTTCCTAAATAATTGATGCAGTTCTGCCATGTCAGCTCTTACTGACGTTTTAAAGAAAGCAACAATGCTGCTTACAGAAATTGCTTTCCGCTTTCCTAGGGAGTAAAAAGCTTTTGAATAAAGCAGAATGAATAAGAAGGAGTAGAAGAGGCACCAGGAAGTCTTCTGGCAACATAGAAAATAATGTCTCTGTTTCTTGTAGTGGTTATTTACAATTTAATTTGCATAATGAACAGACTGACATATTACCTTTGGATGTGTTCAGGGAGATATAATTAGCTGAGAAGCCTTCAGTTGCAATGCTGTGATCTGTCATGAAGTACAATGTCATCATATTGCCACCACTAGTGAGAGATGGTGGAATTGATCTTCCACAGTACCTGCAGCAAAAAGATACCCCAAAATTGAATAACAGTACTTTATAAAGTGTCTGTATCACTGGACAAGAATTCAGCTTTCCTGTGAAATTTGAATATCTACACAATTCTCTCCTTTGGATGATACAGATCCCAGGCACATACGCTGTATCATGGGACTAAATAACATCCTACATGTACAAGGGTACAAATCTAAAGCCTGGCAAAATCAGAGAAGAAACTCTGACTTACATCAAGTCAAATTCTTATTGAATTTATACTGTCCTGTACCTACAACATACTCTGTTCTTTTGTAGGAGTCAGAGTGGCTGGCCAAACACCAAGATTGCAAAATGCTCTTCATTATGAGAGTCATTTGCTCCTTATTTTACAAAAACCTGCCATGTCAGCCAACTATTTTACAGTATATAGCTGTAGCTGGATACTGTTTCCAAGTAATTCAAATGTTCTTGAATTCTAGGGCAGCAAGAAAACCTCATGCATACACCAATTGGAGAAGTGGAATAGAAGAAAATAATCTTCCCTAAGATAAAATCAGGAGAAAGTGAAAATGAAATACCATAAAATGGAGGTTGTGGTCTAGTTTTTGCAGAGATCCAAATGTACAGCCTTTTAAGTAATCTGTCTTTCACTTCTGCAAGTTTTTAAAATCATGCCTTTTCTGGGCAGAAATATATTAATGCTTTTCAATTTATTTTCCATAAATCAAATTTTTAATGGAGCTGGACAAAGCCAGCTATTGAAACCTGCCCTTGAAAGAGCTATCCTTTTGAAACAACTTAGTTTCTCCCAATACATTATTTATTAAATGTGCTTTTCATTCCATGGTCAAAGAAAGCAAGCTGCCTTTGCTATCCTAGCAGAGAAATTGCAAGTACTGTTTCTGTGATGAAAAGAAAATAATCTATACAGAAAACTTAAGGAAGCAAATTGAATGTCAAGACCTACAGTGCTCACTCCACAATAATACACGTCTGTAGGGAAACGGACATTTACCTTCCCAATTTTTGCATAGTGCTGTTGTCATATATTTCAAGATAATCCTTTCTGCAACCATAATCAAATGCCAAGTTAAATGAAGTGAATGTCAGGCGGACAAGGTAGCCAGACTGAACGTTGATAATCCAGGTACAGTTAATCCCATGTGGGTACACATCTGGATAACCAGGACTTGTGATGGTTCCTGATGGTCCAGTGAATGTCCCTCCACATACTGCAGAGATTTAAAACATCAGTTTAAATTATACATTTATAAAAAAAGAGTTAGACACTTATAAAATTGGTTACTTTTATTTCTGGAATTTCATAGTCTTCCTTCCTTGATGCATACTACACAGTAACTGATTCAGAATATATCTCCCATGACATCATCATAAAACTTGATGGCCAATTGTTTTCAGTTTGCAGGAAAACTTAGAAAGTCCCAACACTCTACTCAGAAAAGAGTAAAACAGTCCTTACCTGTATCTAATGGCCAGTACTGAGCTCTGAAGCCAAGGTTGGTAAGTGAGGAAGCTCTGAATTTGATGTAGAGATTGTTCCGTGTGGATTGCACTCTAGAGGGTACAGCTGTACCACAGTATTTCCCCAAAAGCGGAGAGTCTCCGTTGTTGCCATCTCTGACCTGAAGAACAGTGTATTCAAAATATCATAAAGAAAATTTTATTACATTCAAGTCTTAAGCATAAAGTAATTCATAAGAACTATATAAAAGAGATCCTTAGTCAACCCTACTCTTTCTTCAGTGTGGTTTCTACTACAGGCACATAAAATACAACCTTATGCCTATCAGAGAAACACTGTCCCACACAAAGCATGTCAGATGGAAAAAAGATGAGAACTTACACCATCAGCAGTAAATAGCACATAAACCTCCCAAATCAGGCCTACCTATTTAAAGAAAGCTGATACTTTTCTCTGATTATCAAAACAGTCATAACATCTTCGGAGAACCAAGAAAAGTTTTGGGATCCCATTATGAACCTGGAAAAGCTATTGTGGCTGCTGGAAGGAGCGCTCGCCTGTTGAGAACTTCTGCTTTGGTGGAGATCAGTACTAGAAGGAACTTGCAGATATGCATCTACTGTTCATAGTAAATGTGTATTTTTCTTTACCTCGATGTAGTCTGAATCACAAGTGGTTGCATTTCGAATGTTGAAGTCGGTAAAGTTTAGAATCACCACTTTGGCAGCTGGCTGGGAGATGATCCACTCACAGGTCTTTGGGTGAGGGGACATCCTGGGGTAATAAGGTGAATGGATTGTGCCTGCTCCAGACAAGGAACCTCCACAGGCTGCCAAGAGACACCAGGAATCATCAGTACTTGTAATGAATGATTTCAGGGAATGTATCATAAGGTTGATGTATCAAGTATGATGTATCAAGTATGTATCAAGTAACTCTATGAAATTAGAAGAAAACCAACCCTAAACCCTGAACTATCTTATTATAGCAGTTTCTACAGATCACTCAAGTAGTATTCATAACATATTTAAAAGAACAAATCACTACAGGTATAGCATAAACATTCTTGTACAAAACATCAAACTGTGCCCATGAAAACTAATAGATTTGACTCATTTGTTTCACAGACACAGATAGGCTTGTTGGTGGTTAACAACTTAATGACAGGCAAAATGAAAGTAAAAAGATTTAGGCAGAATTGAAGCTACAGCATCTTTGGTATGTCAGCATCAAGTGATAAATCATTGATAAACCATATCACAGAATCCTTAATGTCATATCACAGAATGTTCTGCATTGGAAGGGACCCACAAGGATCATCGAGTCCAACTTTTAAATGAATGGCCCATATGAGGATGAAACCCACAACTTTGCTGTTATTAGTACCATGCTCTAACCATATGAGGTAATTTCATGGTCAGAAGCAACAAAGGACACATTTCCAAGCATGCTAGGAGTGCCTCCAGCAAACCTACTGCAGACATCTTTTTGAATAAATAAATTGACTCTGTTCTGATCTTTCCTTTCTTTGGAAGTTTGTGTTTAACCTATTATATGAATAATATAGCATGGAAATGACTGACAATGTCCAAATTACACATAAGTTCACTGTGCAAATGACCAGTTCCTCTTACCAACTTGATAAACAGCCCTGAAGCTAGTTCTTTGCACAGAAGCATCAGACTTGAATTTGATCCAGAGACCATTGCTGGTAGAAGTGATTGGTGACATAAGTGTATTATGACAGATTTTTATAATAAGAGGAGACATCTCACTGTCACCATCTCGAACCTAGTCATCAAAAAAAGGAAAGAAAAGTGTTAGATCATAAAAGTGCTGGGATCTGATATCCAGATAAAACTATAATCTCCCAAGAGCTGCTACATAACAAAAGGAGTAACTGTTTTACATATTCATGAGAGGTGCAAAGAGCCATCACAGCAACTGGAACAAGCACAGGACTTATGAGAGCTTAAAGGAACAATCAGATGATCAGCACAGAAGACACTAACACATGCTGCTGTCACACGACATTAGGATGAAATGATCTTCTCTATGAACCACAGTTTCAGCACTTTTTGGGCCTATGGTTCCAAAAGTGACACCTTTAGTATGAAAGAGACAGGTAGGGTGCTCACCAATGATAGCTGTGAAATTTTTCCCAGCACTAAAATCTGCTGGGGATAAAAAGGGTATTTTTTGATTTTCTTTCTCTGGCCATGCAGTTTCCAGTGATTTTTCAATGACACTTCTCCAGAACAAGCATCTGTCCCATCACACCCATACATCAATGCAGGCTGACAGTTGCAGGAGATGCAACTTCAAGTCCCTAAAGCAGTAAAGAGGCACACTGATATCTTTTCACTCCTTTATCTGAAGGGTTCAATGCATGATAGTGACAATGAGGCTATATCAGGAAATCCAGCTTCTACCTTCTGCACTACCTTTCTACTGACCTCAATCGATTTTCTAATCAAAAGAGAAATGTATCTTATATATTTTTCCTAAAGTTGATTATAAATGCTGATTATCAAGGGGAGTAGATGGGAAAGAGGTGTTTGTACCTCCAAACTTCAGACCCTGAATCCATATTCCATGAGTAGGAACAGCTACATTAAGGGATTCAGGCAGAGCCCTGGTATATCTCTGAGGTGCTCATCTCATTTCAAGTGGGCAACAACAACCTGAGGTCCAAAAGACAGATCCTCTGCTCTCTTCCCAAGCAAAAAAAAAAAAGCAATTTTTGTCCCAAAGAATCTCCTGAAAACAAAATGCTTTTATTCTGCTGTAAAAGTGGTCATAGTTAATGTAGATGGAACTGCTTTCAAATACATCTATATGTGGTCAAAGCCAATAAACCGTTCCAGTGAATTCACTGGCAAACCAGGAACATCCAGCTTTCATGTCCCCTCTCATTACCAGTTCTTTCTTCCTCAGCTGTATTCATTCATGGGCTGGAAGAGAAGGTAAGGAATCCGTATGAGCCTGGTGAACAGGCAATGGTTGGCCTGCTTGTCCAGCTTTGCAGTTTAAAGGTGGTGAGATGGCTTTCTGAATAACAAATATTTTCAATTTCCCTGGAATTTGAGTTTAAGGTGACGGAATTATTCTGGATTTACAGTAGAGCAGCTGACATAAGAGTTTGTGCCAAAATATTTAGTAAATCTTTGGAAAGCAGTGAAAACTTCCAGAATGGTAATTCACAGGAGTCTTCATGTTTTTCTTGAGCTGGTTTTCCATACATTTTTTGTCTATATAGTCCAGGTTCTCTAAGCGATGTATGTGAGTAATGTCTTCTATTGCCAGTTAGAAGGATGGCATGGAAAAGGTACTTCCTTGGCTAGCATCTTACCTCTGCATCATCATGTCACAGCCTTTCTCAAGTAAGTTTTATTGTCTCTATTTTCTTACTGCAGATACCTTCCTTAGCAAGAAACTAAGCATTCCTCCCTGAGCAAGTGCTGTGAGCTGTGTCTGGTCCCTGTGGAAAGTCTACAGATTTCCTGGTATAGCCAGGGAATGGAATAATCTGCACCATTCCAAAGTGACAAACGAGTTATTGGAGAGTGACTTTTAAAGTAACTTAAACACCCAAAAGTTATCTCCCTAGATGAACCAGTGGGACAGTATTTTACAAAAGCACATGTGAAAAAAATCGGGCCTTAATAACAGAGTGCATTGGTTTTACTGACTGTCCCAGCCAAAAAATGTCAGTCCAATTTCTCTGCTTTGGGCTGAGCCACAGAGTAAAAGGGCAGGAAGAAGAGGAGGGCAGAAGCACATGGAAACTGAAGGGCTTGTGACTGATCAGCAAACGGTGAGGTAAATGCCTTGCTGAACTAATACAAACCGATGGTGTTCAACAGAAATGGTTTTGTTTCTCTGGTTGCTGTGAATTTAGCTGCTGTTTTGCCAGCAATTAGGCAAGAGGAGTAGCAGGCCAAACAAACAAAAGCTGTCTGTTTTCATTAAACACACTTCCCCTCTCATTTCAGAAACTAATTATATTTCATTCCAACCTAGGTCTTTGAATTACAGGAGAGAAGGAACGATGTCAACACAATAACATCTTTTAAAAATAGACTAGCAGCATAAAGCTCACAGGGGTCTGTTCCTCACTGGTAAAGAAGAGATTAAATATAAACCCAAACCTCTGCTGCCACTGAGCTGCATGGCTGGCAGTGCTGGACCCCACTCTGGGGTCACAGGGATGGCTCCCGCCTGCTTCAGCTGCGGTGGCACCTTCACAAATCAACCAGTGACTGTGCCCTGTTTGTTTTCCTTCTGTTGAGCTCTGCACAGCACAGGCACAGTTTTATGCAGGCTGAGGTTCCCAGCAGCCATCCCATGTGGGATGAGGTGCTTATGACTGTACAGAGAAATACAAGCTGGGTACAACAGCAGAAGCCTTGAGACATGGTGAGCCAGGCATGATGCAGAGAACAGGGATACCATGATAGGAGAAGGGGCATCATCACAGAGAGCTTCATCACAACCGGCTCTGAGGGCACCACCATGACTCACTGGGGCCAGCCTTGCCTCCACCAAGGCTCCGCACCTTGCCACTGTCCAGGACCCATGTCAGCCCTGCAGGGCTGTCAGCCCCTGCCCCAGCAAATCTGCAGCCTGGTCAGTCTCCATCTCCCTACAGCCCTGCCCTGCCCGACCATGGGCTCTGCTGAGCCGTGTTCCCCCATATGCCCCTCATCCTGGCCTGTCCCAGTCCATGCCCAGCCCAGCAAGTGCCCACAGCCCAGGGTGGCCCTGCTCCCTGGCCAGGGCGGTGGGACCAGCCCTGTCCCCGGCCTGCACAGCACTGCACCAGCCCTCACCCACGGCCACATCGAGGGGTGCACACTGGCAGCTGGACAAAACTGGGCTTAGGGATAACAAAGGAAAGGAAAACATGTTATCTTGTGTACTTAAAAGGAACCCTTACAGCTGTAAATTTGTATGTAACACAACATTGCAAACCAGTGAAGAGAGAGCTAGGAGTAAAAGCAAAAGTCACCTCAAGCGAATTGCACTAAGTACTGACATTAGTTCTACATTATTACTACAATTTTCATATAGAAACATTCTAACTGTACTGTTTTGTTTTCTTTGACAATTAGATTTAGACTAATAAAAATTCTTGAATTACACTTGAAAGATTTCAGTTATGGCAACAATAAACTCCTAGCTTAACATATGTATATAGAATCATAGAATCATTAAGGTTGGAAAGGACCTCTAAATCTTAGAGTCCAACTGTACACCAAGCTTGGCCAAGCCCACCACTAAATCATGTCCCTAAGTGCCACTTCTACACATCTTCTAAATACCTCCACAACTGGCAATTCAACCACCTTACTGGGAATATGTGTAGAAATATTTATATGGTGTGTTTCCTTTTAGTTTCAAACCAAGATCTTCCATATACTTTGAGTCCAGAAAATGCTGCATAGCGGCTATGGCATTAATTCTATTTTTCTTGCAGCTGACATGCATTTACAAAATGTCCAAACTCCCCCTTAATCATGTACAGACTATTAAGAATTAATGTTAAGCTATACAATTTTTCTCATTCTCTTATCTTTGCTTCACTCCAAATGCACCATCCTGCTCTTTCAGCCTCTGTGACTTTTGGACCCTAGTAAATTCGTATACTTAAATGTTTGATTAACACCTATTTCTGCAGTGGCCCTTGGGACAGGAGTTATATATGCTTTTGCACACAAATGCAATCAAACTTTCATATCAACTGATTAAGGGAATCACCTCTATATAATTTGCTGAACAACCGCTATGACTCTCCAGCTCCGTGTGGGTGAAGTTGAGGAATATTTTTTCATCCTCTGGCTGTCGGATAATGTAGACACATTGTCGGCTGTTGATATAAGGGTTAGGCCAGAAAGGAGATGTGATAACCCCTTCACTCCCTGTGAAATTTCCTCCACAACTTGGATCTGCTATATTAGGGAAAAAAAAAAAAAAAAAAACAAAAAAAGAGAGATATTCATAAGTACAGTAACCCCTTTTGAGGCTGCCTCTGTACAATGTCTGCAAATCAAAAATAATTACTATATTATTAAACAACAAGTATTAATTACAACCTTTCATGTGTTGTTGGCTCTATCTCAAGAATGTCACAGACCAACCTTTAATCCTGAGTATTTTACTTACCAGGAGATGTTGTATAGACAATATGGAAGCCTTTATCAGTAACTAAGTCATCGGAGTAGAAGTGAATAAATGCATATGGACCAGTGGTTTGGAGTGGGGGTGGAGATCCAGTGCTACAGTATTTACCAAGGACAGGGTCTTCTGGAAGAAGACCATCTCGAATCTAGAGAGAAGGATAGATCAACATTTAGGATTATCATATGTGTGCCACTTGTGAACAGTACCAACACTCCTTAAGTTATCTCAGAGGCCCCAGAGATACTGTGGAAAGTAGATGGAGGGAAAGCTCATAGGAAGTTTCCTCCAAACTCAGGAACCAAGAAACAGATCCATCAGCAGAGCTGTGATGCTGCTGCCAGGAGTCATCAAGGGTTTTGTGAAAGGGAAAGAAAATATCAGATCTACTGTTGAATTGTTTTCTTGAAATCATGCTCTGCATTGCACACAACATGCTATTCCAGACTGGCTTCTCATTTCGATGAAAAAGTATTGGTGAATTCTGTAAACATTATGTCAGACTTGACAAAAAGCCCTAAGCTCATACGTCAAATCATGGACGGCTGTGTGAGCTACGATATGAATCTATTAACCTTAGATCTCTTTCCTGAATAGTTTGTGATAGGCTCATGAATCCTCTGTGGGCTGACATTTGACAAGGAATTTGGAGACTGAACTTTGTAAGAAAGTGACAGCTTTCAATCAAGTATTTGGCCTGAATACCATCCTTTTTGTCACAGGACTTCCATCGACTTCAGTGAAACAGGTTCTCATCCCCTTTCTGTCCTATTGTCTCTGATTGTGCACGAATAGCTGGAATATGTAAATAAAAATGAGCATTTCAACCCAGGATTAAACTTTCAAACAGTCCCCTTCTGTACATAAAAAAGTTTTGCAATATCTTGTTTTGCAATAACATATCCACAAAATGTTGTTGTAATTCACCATTACACTTTACCTCTAAATAGTCATAACTGCAGTTTTCATGGTGTTCCAGGCTCAGTGTGCCAAAAGCAAATGTGATGAGGAGGCCAGGACTGGTTGAGATGGTCCAGAAACAATTTCTGTTTACAGGATAGTTACCAGGATATCCTGGAGAGCTTATCGAGCCATAAGTACCTGTCAGTTCACCACCACATTCTAACAGAAAGAGAAATGGAATGACAGAGTCTTTATCACTGCACCTTGGGTCAGAAGATGAATTGTCCTCTAGTGTCAAAACTGAGGACACTAGCTACCACTTCAAAGTCAAGATAAATTTAAAAACTAAGACCAAGCCAAACAATCCAGCCAAGTTTCTTTTTTCTCCAAATTTTGCAGATAATTCTGCAACTCAATTTTAAAAGGAGAACTCCAAGTATTTCCTGATTTGGACAGTAAAAGAAAGATTCTTACCCAATTATGATGAATATACCTTAAGAATAATCAGAAGCACTGTCACTGTGTTTGCATCGGATTTACAAAATTAATCGGAATTTCTGTACTTTGTAAATAGTTTTTTTTAAAAAAACTATTCCATTTTTTATCCTATCACAAGGTTATTTCCATTAAAAAGGAAAAAAAAGGAAGTTTAATTACAGGTAAGTTTTATATACCTGTAATAAAATAACATCAGTGCAACAGTTGGGAATGGGAAGCGTACATCACGTGTTATACCTCAGGAATAGCTAGTTTAGTCTCATGTATACTGCTCTCTTTGAGTTGGTTTTTTTTTGTTGTTGTTGTTAGTGCTACTTTTTCCTCCAAAATATCTGCTTTCACTTTTTGGTACTCATATTTGTCAATTAGTAATTATTGATCTAATAATGACAATTGAAAGAAAAAAATCTACCAAAAATCAAAAGCATTTAAGAAATATTTCTATAAACAAGGAAATGTCATTTTTTACTCTACAGTTCATTCAAAACACAACCCAATGCACTACTTTGTTACTAGATAATGTACAGAACACTGAAGTGACCCTAATGTTATGTGAGATGATTTGAAGTTTATCTCTGGAGATGCATTGGCAGACCATCTGGAACAATCACCCAATTAGCATTACCAAGAATTCAGGCAGAAATGAACAATAAATCATACCAAAACCCTCACATATTCTTTAAAATCCAATTCGCTACAATCTATCATATTTGGAACATTTAGGCTATTGTAAATTGTCAGTGGCAAAACAAACCATTAACTTGCTCGCTCAAAGTACTAGATTCATCTGTGAAAAAAGAGAACTGACTAAATTAATCCCCAGAAACACATGCTCTTTGGGGGATTCCTCACAGCAAGTGTAAAGCAGCCTTAAAAAACAGCAGAAAGCTATTCATATAGTAGCCTAGAGCTAGAGTTTGAAAATATCTTCAAGCAATATATATGTCTACATTTCAGCCTCACTCCCTTGAGAAATATTGCCCTTCTGTTGCTAATATTTCCTAATCAAAGGAAAAAAGTAATTAATTTTACCCCAAAGCCATGAAGATGCTTGGCATTTCATCAACTTACCAGGATCCTGAGATTCCCAATAAACAGTAAAACCTCCAGTAATGGTGTGGTTTGAGTATAACCAAAAATACAGAGAGTTGTGGGAACTGAAAAGCTCTGCAGGACCTGGGAAGCCACAGTATTTTCCTAGCATGAACATTGATGCTGAAGGCCCATCATGGATTTGAAGGAACTCAGAGTTACACTCAGTACTTGTCTTCAGTTGGAAGAATGGGAAAGTAATACGCAGAATCTAATAGAAGCAAGAAAACAAGAAATCTCTTTTTTTCCATCTGCTGAGACACTATCTATGCAGAAACTTTATAGAGCAGATATATGTATTCATGCACCTGTGAGAATCTATGAATTTTAGAGCCATTTCCTGAATTTCATTTCCTGAAATGTTCTAGGACAGAAAAGAATATTAAAGAATCTTAAGTATCAAAATGATAGAGAGAAGATAGGCAGACAGATAGGAATTTAGCCAGTGAAGTTTTCTGGAAAGAGCATTATTTCTATAAACTAATAATTGAGGCCATTTGCTTGTGTGTGTTACATGTGCAAAATATATATATATATGTGTAAATTTCAAGCCATGTGAAAAGCTCGAAACACAGCATAAAATACCTTATTCCAGGTTTCCCTAGGCAGTTTTTTCATCAGATAATTAGCATTTTTCACCCTTGCTATGGTTGAAAGTGTTGTAATGGGAGTTAAAAGATTCAATGATTTTGTTTCACACACATAAAATCGGTGTTGACATGCACAGCTTTAAGTTTGCTTAGATTCTTCACTGATGTGTTGTAATATGCTCTGCTGAAGACAGTAGTGGCTCCCAGGCTTGAGGCTGAGGACATGTCACATACATATATATGTATAAAATGCTGTATAAACCACTGTTAGGCACTGGTTCATAAAATGACAATTCATTCCACAAAATGTCAAAAATGCATCAAATACCTAGATCCCAAGTAAGAAATTTCATGCTAAATTATGAAGTAGCATATTTTGTAGTTGTTGTTTATAACACAAGTGGAATTGTAAGTTGCAGATCAGAATCAGAATATACATTTGTGTGCAACATTTAAAAATTAATCCTTAAAAAAAATGAAACACTGTTATTACACAAAGCCATTGACAATATGAATTGAACATTCTACATTTCTGTACTCAGAGATCAGAAACATGAAATTGCTTGGGGATCACAGAATCACCAAATAGTCTGAGCTGGAAGGGACCCAGAAGGATCACCGAGTCAAACTCTTAAGTGAAGAGCTGGCACATGAGGGGATCAAAGCCACCGCCTTGGTGTTGTTAGCACCCGGCTCTGACCAGCTCACTCAGCTCAGGAACCACCTGTGCAGTCCATCAGAGCAGAGCTTTTCTCATGCAGCTATTCACAGATCACATTCTAAAGCAATGTAGAACAGTTCCCTTCTGTAGCTGGAGGTAGGTTAATAAACTAACCCTCAGCTGCTTAGGAAAAGCCTGGAACATCTAACCCAAGCAAATCCTCAGGCTAAGGAGCCTGAAGGCCTAAAGGTAAGGATCTAAAATTTATTCTTTTGAAACACTATTTATTCTGAGGGGATTGGATCACAACATAGGAACATGTAGCATGTAGCATGAAGATAGTCATGTTTGCTCTGATAAGCCGAGGGATCCTACAGACTGAGGATTTCTTTAATCTGAACCCTATTTTACCTTGTTGTGATCAGTTTGAATAACCCAAGCGCAGCTGACCCCGTTGTTGTACCACTGGCTGTTTGGGTTGTTGGGGTAACTGAAAGTCCCCCTCAAGCCTGTGAGGTATCCTCCACAAACTGCAAAAAGAGAGAGAAAATTAAGCAGATTTTGTGCTATTACTGTACAAACTAAAACATAACTTTTTTTTTTTTTTTGCATAGCTTTTTTCTTCTCGACCATTTAAAACAGTGTTGAAAAACACTTCTATAAAAGGATCTTTAGGACTTCTCAAGTGGAATAACATCTCAAAAAAGCCCAAATTCCCTGAAAGAAAAATAGTTCTTGGAAAAAGAACAAAGAATATTAGTTGGAACATGTGGATACTGTCAAAAGATATTGATTCTGTCTCATGGTAGCACCCATAAACTGCTTTGCTTCCAGAAGGATGCCTACAGATTGAATCTCTAAATTTTCCCCTTCAATGAAATAACATTTTGCATTTTGAAGTCAACATGTTTTTCTCAGTAATGGTACATCACAGAAGTTATCCTGAAGAGGTTGTATTGTTCCATTTATTCTTTTTGGTCAGATTTCTGGGCCTGATAATCCCTCTCATGATATACCATGATCTCTTCTCTCACTGAACCATTCAATGCAATGGGAACTGAGAACTGAGAACCTCAAATAGCTACAGAAAAATATGTCTGTAAAGCAGCCAAAATATAATGCACATATAGCTACAGTGTGCAGCAAGCACCTGTAGTTGAATATTGAACTGATTCTAAAGAAATAGCCAATTCTCATCAAACTGTTTTGTTTCAAGAAGTGGTAAAAAGAATACAATTTTATTTGAAATGTCTTTCTAAAACATCTCACCTTTTTTCAACCAGATTCAAAATGATCGTGTAAGAAAATAAATTTTTTTTCTTTCATTGATTAGAAACTAAAAGAACATTTGGTAGAGTATGATTCCTTACTGCATAAAAACTGGTTTTCTATCCCTTCATTATGAATGCCTAAAAAAAATTTTTTTTCCCTGTGGACTTAATAATAAAACATTACTAGTTAGACATTTCAAGAAAATAGAAAAAAACCTAAAATAGTTCTAAAATAGAGCAGATTTCACAGGGGATCAGTGGAAGTTTTACATTCTGTATTACATTAAAATGTAATTTGCTTTCTTCTTAGCAATCTACAATAAAAATGAGCCACTTCTGTTGCCACAGGAACATGGGACTCACTGGAATGCTATCCTGACCTTGTTTAATTAAAATTAACGGCAAAAAAAGTTCTCAAACAAGGAGAAGAAATTATATTAGCAGGAAAAGGGAGAACCTTGTAGCCAGTATAAAACTGAGTCTCCCATTTTCATGCTAACATTTCTTTCATTAAATTTCTGTTTGAAAACCTTTTCTGGCTTTTCCTCTTGACTAAGAATTTCAGGACCTTTAGGCTTCATAACAGATGAAATAATATGCACAAAAGAGAAACATCAATATATTCCCTTGTTCTCCTTATACTGGATCCAGCCAGCTTTCCAGACCACTATCTCAGGAACAGAGATCTGATTTTAGGATGTCTGGCATCTAGCCGAGACCAGTGGGCCTGCAGATCAACTTCATCGTTACTTTCCTACTGCTAAACAAAACAGCTCTAAACAAAGCTCATGGAAAACTCTGACTTGGAGGGAATTGGGGTTGGGACCTCTAATCCACCAAACACGGGGCTGTTTTTCACATCATAACTCAGTTCTTATTCATGCATTAATCCCATGCACCAAGCATCTACTCACTGAACCCTGCTGTCCCATTTCCCAGGAGGGGAGGAGGGGGAGGAGGTTCTGGCTGTACCTTGCTGGGCAGTCTGGCACTGTGGTCCTGTCCAGGTGCTGGTGCACTCGCAGGAGTAGCCATTGATCCCATCAGTGCAGGTCCCCCCATTCTGACACGGGTTGCTGATACACTCATCAATGTTCTCTGTGCAATTCAGGCCTGTCCAGCCTGCATTACACAGGCAGAAATAGCCAGAGATCGTTGCCTACAGATATAAACAAATCAAATAAACTGTGAGCATGGATCACCCAAAGTAATCAATGGAGTGAGCAAGAAGACTGATGTTTACACTTATTTTATGACAAGGTATTAGAGTAAAGAAATAAAACCTTTGAATTTTTTTGGCCTTGATAGTCACTGGTGAATACCAAAATAAACACAAAGCCTAATTAGATTATCTATCTCTTTGGGGCTTTTTCTATTAAGTTATTTCTTAGCAGACCTCTTTCAAATTACTGTCTTAAAAATCAAAATCTGTACCATTTAAGCCATTCAGAAAACTGTTTGCTTGGTTTTGGAATGATCATGCTGGAATCAAGTCAAGTCAATCATATTACCTAAACCTTATAAATAGCAAGGCAAGATAACTGGTTTATAAGTCATTTCTCTCAAGGCCTTTCTCAGGAAAACCGCACAGCAGTTAACTTTCATTTGCATCCTGAGGAATGTTAAAGGGGAACAATTTCATCACCTTTTCAGCTTTATTCCTTATTCTGCATGTCTCCTTTCCATTTCTGTTGTCACAACCTGTACTACTTCTCCATATAATCAAGTCTTTCCATATCTGTAACTGTTTTAATTTCATATGTTCTCTTACCTTATATCTCTTGTTTTATAGACCCAATCTTTAAAGGTAAAGCAGAACATGGCCCCAGGTACAGGCTACTATCCCATCTTTGATGACATACAATCAGTGTATTGCATTCTCTATTTGCTTTTCCATTATCTAGTCATGTCCTCTGTGCCCCAAAGAGATTTTCAGTATGATGGAAAAGGGTTTTGGTGTGTATTTAGGACTCTGAATTTTGTTTTAAAAGGTGTTTACTGATCTGCATTGCCTGATACTTAATTGACATTATATTTCCTCTGTCTTTATGCCAGCCAAATATAGTTCTGCTGTTTCTTTTATTATATGCTTCTGTAGTCTCATTATTTAATATCTGTGTTATTATCTTCAGGTACCAGTTTGTAGCCATGATTGCCTCCTGTTGTATGTTAGGATATATTTAGGGGAAGATGCCATATCTTTTAATAGATTGACTAAAATGAGCTCAATAGTCATAAAAAAGTAGATAATATTTGGGCACAAAAGGCCTTATAAATATCTTCAAATATGAGCAAAGACACAGTAGATACCTACAGAACAGAGAGCAAGGAATGCTGGTAAGGAGTGGAGTGTAAGTGAGAGGACCATTTCACACAGAAAATTGAAAAAGCAAGAGGTAATACACCCCAGAATCATAGACACATTTCTCTTGGAAAGGACCCTTAAGATCATCAAATCCAGCTGTTAATCTAACACTGCCAAATCCATATCTTATGTCTCATTTTCCCTGTGCCTCCAGGGACAACCAAAAGGGGGATATCTGCAGCCTAATGGGGATAAATGGGAAAAGACTCTATTGGAACAAAAAAATTTAGCATTTGTGAATATTTCAGCAAAATCACTATTGTCAATATCCTCCACAACAAAATCCCCAGGTCTGCAGCATGGACTTTCCAGGGCACAGCACTCCTCACTAAGGAAGCCAAAATAACCTTTACAAGGGTTCATGAGGACAAACTAAACGTTCACTGTGGTGAGAATGAATTCATATCACCAATTAATTTAGGTCCAAAAGACTTGGTTACCATCAGTGCAAAAAATTCCCTTCAAACACCCTTTCCATGTTCAGATAAACAACCTGAGACTCCAGGAGTGCTCTCACAAGATCAGACTAGGAAGTCATAACTAACTCTGCTGGATATTAACAGTCTGAAGGTCAGCAGAGGTACTAGTTCTGTTCTCATGGGTAATTGCTCCATGATCCAGGGTGGTAAATTACTTCCCTGTGCCACCAAGAACAGTTCTATCCCATCAGCACGAGCATTCCATTGGCTAGTGTGGGCTACTAAACACAACTTCTCAGGCCATTAGTGCCAAGATTGGCACGACTTCACACACAAAGAAATTTCTTGTGGGACCTGAAACTCACTTTGCTTTCCTCAGGTATATCCTTTGATCTTGCAATCCCCACTGACTTTGTCTCATTCCCAGTAGTATGTCTGCACTCAGCCTTCAGTCTCACCAAGTCTCTCTGACTGGTTATAACCACACAATGTTGTCACTGCATGTGAGGAGCCCAGCACTTACCAAGCACTGTCCATTTGCACAAGGGTGTTGCAGCTGACAGACATCACTGAGAGGAGAGCACCCATTTGGCCCATATCCACTTCCAGTGTACCCAGATCGGCAGGAACAAAATGCCATGGGCCCTTGGGAGATAAGACAAGATATAGAATGTAATTCTGTTACAATGACAATACCAATGTCTGTAAATGTCCTTGACATTTTGAAGCAGAGTCTTAACATAATTCTAACTTAATCTTTTGACACCTTTCCTGGCCAGTGCCCAGTTCTTCCATGGAAAGAGCCCTAGTGTTGTTTTGCTATGGGTACCTGAGAGTCCAAGGTCACCTTCATGGGAAGTGGTGGGGTAGTCAAAGGCTATTTATGGGAAGGGGAATAGTAAAAGGAGCCATATAATTGGAAAACTGCAGCAGAGAGAAATGGTGAACATCTCCACAGTTTTAGGATAAAATCTTCTTTTTGGTGGAGCCTAAATCTACTTCTGTCAGTGTTTGTGCAAAAGTCTGCTGGCTTTAGCTAACCTGCCTGTAAAATCCTGTGCATGAGGCAAAACTGACTGTGGCAAAGGGGCTGCAATCTAGATATGTTGCTATAAAGTAGATTCGTCCTAACCAGATCCTCCATGAGATCCACACTGATATTATTACCTTACAGTCTTTAAGAAAGCATCGTACCTGGAGCTGAGGTACAAGTAGCCAAAGGATGGCACCCTCCATTATTTATTGAGCAGATATCAACCTGGGTACATGTTCGTCCATCTCCCTCATAACCTGTTCAGAGGTAAATCTCAGTTAGTTTGTAACAATCTATTTCCTTTAAAAATTTACAGTAAAACAATCAACTGGTGAGCAAAACACTAATTCATGGTGTAAAATCACAGTCTTCTGCAGTTAAAAAGAATGAATAGAGATAGCTGCTGAAGTAAAACCTGGCATATTTATTGTGGCTCCTTCATTGAAGGGATGGATTCTGACTGTAAATAAATCCTTCCATAGTTGTGGAAAAAAAGATATATTAGTGTATGCCAAATATAGGTAAAGTCAGTGAGGCCATAGAAGCCCATGTCTCCCAGCCACCATGTGTTGCCCTCCCTACACATCTGGACCCAGTCAGCCCTAACCACACCCAGACTTTTCCTCCTGCACACCAGAGCAGCCCTTGGATCTCAAACACAGCACCCAGATCCTCTCAGGACGTTCAGGAGCACCAAAGCCCTGCAGCAAAGCTCCTTATGGCCAGAGCTGACATCATCAAAATTTGTCCGATGCCACATTTCCAGCATGGTCATAACCCTTCAGCACGCAGTAACTGGGAGTCTTCACTACCTGCAGTCTATTGCCATTTTAGTAGCAATCAAAAAGTCAATTAGAAAGACCTTTTGCTGCTATATTTCTAGTATTGATACCACGCATTTCAGAAAGCATTTTAAATCACAAACCACAAATTATAAAGACCTAAGTTGCAACTTCCACTGCTTGAGCTGTACTGTGGTGGAAACACTGCCTCCTCAGATAGCATTCAGAGCGTGACAATTACCAAGGCCTTTTTTTACTGCAGACAATACAGTCTGTGATTTATGGCACACAGGATAATCCTTCATTTAATACAGACAATGAGATTACTATCATAATTATGCAATCCTTGTTTCCCATTAATGATCTTGTAAAGGAAGAACTTCACCCAATAAAGGTTATAACACTGAAAATAGCTACCTAGTACAAGAGAAACACATTTCAGAGGATCATCTTTAGAGGCATACTCTATACAATGGTCATTAATAGCCGAAGCAGTTTGAATATACTTGGACTCTGCATTCTGCTTTGCAGTGTTGTGCATGTGATATTTCTTTATATAAAACCAATTTTCAGCTTGTTAAATCTACCCCAAAACAGGCTCAATTGTGTTGAATCTTCGTCTTTTAAGCCATTCCGTAGTGATATCAACAAGCAATCCATTTTACCTGGTGGACAGAGCCCACAGCGGAATGATCCAACTGTGTTGATACATTGGACCATCGGTACTGTTGAGCAGCCTCCATTATTACTTGCACATTCATCAATGTCTTGGCAAGTGTAGCCATTTCCTCGCCAGCCTAAAAAACAGCACAGAAAAGACATCAGAAAGAAAATGCCTGGCCTTTTTGGTTTCTTCTTCGACCAAAGCTTTTCATAGAGTACAACTGAATTGCACTTCACTAGCACAAAAATAGACCTGTTTCTCTCATAACAGATTAAAATTAATACAGATCTGAAAATTAGGTTTCATACACAACTGGGTGAACATGTGTGTACAAGAATGTTTTATTTTACCTGTATTCTGGATATTTTAGATTCAAACACACTTTTACCTAAAGAGGATGCAGATCTGGTCTAGTGCATGTATGTACATTTTGCAGCAAAGATTTATTACAACTTCAGTTACACACTTTAAAAACTTCTCCCAAAGACACAATCTGCCCAGCTCAGGAAGAGTAATCATAGGTTATATGGTCTGAGGGAAAAATCAGATTTTATATTGCCTTAGGGCAGGAAACATACAGATATGAAAGTACTGCAGACCTCTGATGTGAAGGTGATAGGACATGATGGACATGAAGGTACTGTGGATATGAGACTTATTTAGATGCTCAGTTTAGGATGAGATAAATTATGCATTAGACTTCACTGCCTGTGTTACCTATATAAAACATAACCTGCTTTTATTCCCTAGAACACAGACCAAAGCATTTCATGGAGTTACTCGAATCTCTGTTCTGTGTCTGTGCTTATGTTACACTGGCAGTAGTACCTCTGCCACCCCATCCAACCTGAGAGCATGGAAGGACAATACCTGTGGGGCAGGGCCCACATGTGTAGGAGCCTGGAGTGTTGTGGCACTGCACAAGGGGATCCTGTGAACACGGAGGATCAGGGAGGCTGCATTCGTCTATGTCAGCGCTGCAGGCAGGGTTGCCAGGAGGGGACATCCAGCCAGGCTCACAGTTACAGTGGTACTTGGGCTGCCACAGAAAACATCACATTGCATATTTAAGACATTTGCAATAGTCAAGAAAAAGGAAGGAGGAGTTAACTTCATAAAATTACTTTCAAACTATAGCAAGAAAGCTTTCAGAGCATTACACGGCTTTCACATTTGGCAAGTTGCTTCAGTAGTTTTCTCAGTCTATTTCTTCCTCCAAATTTACTTATTCAAATTATGGAAGCAAGTCAGGCTCACTCATTTTGTTCATAAAAGAAAACTGTAATTTACCCCAAAGCTCCCACAGAAAATAAGATCAATTATGAGCTGTACATAAACATAATTAAAAGTAATCAACTTGCTTTTTAACCAGGGCAAAGAGATCGGTATAAGCAACCTGAAATCATCTTGGCTGTTTTATTTTAATCAAGTTATTCAGTAGTCTATGCAATGTGCAGCATTGACATGAAATTGCAAATAGATGTTTTCTTTTAGGAAAACAGTTTTCTCTCTAGTAAACTTTACTAATGGCCAGATTTCAGCATTTATCTAGCTTGGTCCAATTAAAGCTAATGGGAACTTGATTGTTGATTGTCAGAGGAGTAGACACTGCTAAGCCAACACTGAACCCTTTTGAAAAGCTTTCTCAACAAAAAGTGGGCAGAAAATAAGTGACGAGTTGTGAAACTTCTAAAAATTAAGCAAAGAAATTATTTTATAGCAAACCACAAAAAACATGTGCTGTGACTGGAATGGTGCATGGGCATATAGGAGTATTAAGGAGCACAAGCTCAGCTGGGTGGTTTTGGAGGGCTGCTCTGAGTGGAAAGAGCCAAAGCTGGCAGGGTCCATCTGTCCCTTTGGAGTGAACACCCTGTACCCAGATTCTTGCCCAAATGGAACGAGCTGGCTTGCTCCTGGAGAGCACTCATGTGTGTGCTAGCATCCACCACATTCAGCTGACACTGAGGAGCATCAAAGATGAGCAGCAGCCACCCAGTCACCATGCAACCCTGGCGGCTTCCAGGCCCCTGGCACTAAGATGCCACTGGTATGCTTTTTCCCAGGAAAAATAAGATTCATGATTTTTGTCCTTCGTAATCATTTAAGCAGTAAAATATTCTAGCAACTTAATTCTCCCAAAATAATGAATAGTAAGAATATTATATTTCAAATAAGACTTTAACTTATAAAAAACATATTCCCAAGCTCCCTATGGATGTAGTAGTAGATCTAATACTGTAACAAGTACCTCTAACAAGGCATAAGACATTTTTGATTCTTTCTGCCACCCTTGGTACAACAGAGACACTGTTACGTTGTATAGTGACCTTTCTTGTTTTTCAGCAGCAGTTCATGCTAGGCAGTTTAGTCATGCTCAGCAGTATTTGTTGCTTATTCCCCCTGTGTTCTATGATGAAGTTTATACATTGTTCCTTACCCTGTTGGGCTGATCCCTCTCTTCATCTACACAGAGGCCGTGCTCACAGAGCGCCTCAGATCCTTCCTGGCAGTCATCAAACTTTGAGGCACAGTGAGGCCCGTAGGTTTCTGGTGTACAGGAGCAGCTAATAGTGAAAATGAAAAGAAAAATCAAAATTTTGTCTTTCTACCAGTGTTAAAGATTGTTCATTGCCATTCTCCACTTTATGGGGTGTTCCTTACGAAACGCATCTATTTACCTATATTGACAATCATGCTAATAATCATGCAGAGAGGCAAATATCCTGTTCAGCAGAGACTCAAGAATCATTTGAGACTTGTCTGGCCCTATGGAAGAATCTACATCTTTTTGTTACATTCATAAGCACAAATCCAGAAAGATAAAAGTCTAACATAAGACTTAAACAGAACATGAGCATGGAAACCCCCATTTCAGTCAAAGAGCACCTAAAATTACTTTTTCAGTTATGACCATCATAGGATGCTAAGTATCTAAACCCCTACCTCTAGCAATATGCAGAAATGCCATGTCTGGCCTGTCCCAGAGAGTGGGGTACTTTCACCCCCACACCACAATAATAGGCAGCTGCTGTCTCAGCAGCATCTCAGCTTTTAGGGATGTGTGGTGGGCAAAGGGTGGCGTTTGTGGTTGGTGGGGTGAGAAGAACAAAGTAGTGAATTGAAAGAAGGCATTTTATTGAGAGGATCTGGTTTGAAAGCTGCCACATGCATCACATTGTTATTTGTAGGGCAGAGCTTAGTTACAGAATTATACATACATGGTGGAACTGAAATTGGGAACTCCTAAGCTATTGAATAATAATTCCCTTTTCTCTGTTTTTTTATTTCCACACAGACAAAATGTGAGGCTCTGAAATACAAATGAAAGAGATTAAAATGTACAGAAAACCTCCTATCAGATCACTAGATTCTTAATAAAACGACAGTGAGATTCTCATTTGGATTCAAGTTACATGCTGCAATGTCTGCAGCTTGCAGAGACATATGGCAGGTACACACCCTTCTTGGATTGCTTTTAAGCTGCCTAATGAAAAATGCTCTGTAAAAGCATTTCTCTGAAGAACTGGAATCAGGGTATTCCAGTGTAGCTGACCTGGACCTTGGAGCAATTTATATAAAATAAGCTGCTGCTGTCCCTTCCACGGTGTCACATGCTCAGCAGAAATAGCAGTTTGATAAGCCAATTGCAGGTAACTAAACAATGCACCCAGGACAAGCAGCCCACATGACCTTAGGCTTCAAAAACCCACTAGAGCTTAATGCTTAACTGCAGTCTGCAGTGCAGGACAGCGTGTTCATTATTGTAAGAGACAGCAAGCAGAACAACATCTTCCCATCAGTGCAGCAGCTCAGCCTGGGCAAGCACAGAGGTGACAGGTGACCAGATGACTTTTTTATGTCTGAAGTACATTCAGAGCTTTATGTTCAACTTCAAAGGACACAACAAGGCAATCTGACCATCTCCAAAGGAGGAGAACAATGGCACTGTCTCCTGTCTACTCTGGCAAAGATTAATCTGGTACCCATTTGAAATTTCTCAGAGAAGAGCTTCAAAGAAGTAGGTCACACTGCAAAGCACTTCAGCCAAATTGTGATGCACTGCTGCTTGGCACTGCTGTGGTTCTCTCACATGACTCATGGCATGTTGTGATGAGGCCTCTGTTACTTTTGTTGGACACAGAAGTCTGATAGACATGGGGACTTTCACAGCCTTTCATCCAATATGCCCTTAAAATTCTGATTGAGGAAAGTGTTTCTGGATACCTGCTTTTTCCCTCATATTTCAGCTTTTCTGAGTTACAGGAAAAGCATGCAGAGAAAGAATACGAACAAGGGGTGAAGACTGCATTATGTTCCATTTTATGGTACATAATCTAGTACTTCCTATCACCTGGCATTATCTCTACAGGTTATGGAAAGTCAGATATTACCCTTTTCTTTCCCTGCAGTTCACACTGGTGTATATAAGCACCAGAGCATAAGTGGGGTGACCTGGGTTGTTGAGCCTGGGAAGATGAGCAGCAATGTCCTCATAGCTGCTGAAAAGTGATGTCATGCTCTGCCTGGGGATGTATTTAACACTTGGGGAGCACTCAGAAGTAAGTAAGTAAGACAGTATGTGAAGGGAGACCAGAGATAGTACAATGGACTTGGGGAAGGGACTATATAATAATCCTGAGCATGTGATGCAAAAGCAGTGATATTAAGGTGTCAATGACTCAAGAAGAGGTCTTAGTTCATTTCATGAAGCATTGATTCAGCAAGTACCAAGGAGGGCAAGCAGTACACGAGGGAAGAAACTGGGGAATCATGACTGTGCTAACACAATGAAAATGCTTGCGAGAACAGCAGACCTTAAACCTTAACTTAGTCACACACCTGTACTTCTCTGAGCACAATAAGAAACAAATGAAGGCAGATTGCCTTGTGTGTTGTTTCCTAGACAAATACCTGTTGCAGACAAGCTAGAAATGTCCTTTAAAATCAAAGTGAAGCTTACAGGAAGCACCATGCACCAGTGCCACCTCTGCAGACTCTGCTAATGCTGAAGCATGAGGAGCACTAAAGGAGAATTTCCTTTGTTTGAGGTTCTTCCAAGAATTGACAAAGCACTATAAGCCAGTGTTACATCAAACAAATATTTGTGGGGGCTAAGATTTTCATGCTGAAGCAGGAGACAAAATGCTTTGCAGAAAGCTGTGGCATGCTCTCCAGCATGCTTGTTCCCATTGCACAGGGATAGCTTTGTATTATATGTGAAAGTTATTTATTTACCAGATTATTTGACATTTTGGAGAATGAGACACAAAATGTCCAGGCTGGATTGCCCTGTAAGCAAAACCACGCTTCCTAAGGAGCTGGGCACCGCCAGAGAAGAATATGCTCCAGAAGCCTCATGTGTGGAGCCCAGCACACAGGCAGCCCAGGCTCCCCCTTGGTCAGAAGGCTGCAGACAGCACTTCTCCCTTTCTACCTGGCAGCACTGTGCATTCCTTGCTCTGCTGCTGTCCCAGCAGTGCCTGTGTTTTTGGAGGGGATGAAGGCATTTCACAGAGCTATTTTTGTTTTCACAGAATACTCTGAGTCAGAAGGGATCCACAAGGATCGTCAAGTCCAAGGCTTAGTGAAGCCTTGGCCCACAGAGGACTGAACCCGTGATCCTGGGGTTATTAGCACCCTGCTCTGACCAAATGAGTGTCCTGGGAATGCCAGTGATCAAGGGTGATCATCTCTTTTATCTCCTCACTCCCTTTGATCTCAAGGGGTGGGTGATAGCAGAGGGATGGTAACCTGGCTGTGCTTTGTGGGCACTACAGACCAGCATGAGCCTCTCACTGCCACAGCTACACCCCATGGTGCAGGAAATTGCCACTAAAGCAGCTGCACCTACAACAGGGGGGGTGGGTCACTGGAGCCAGTCTTCAATTTGCAGCCCTTCTCCCCTGGCAGGGCTGTGTGATGGAGCTGGTTCCTGCTGCTCTTCTCGTGTCAAAGCAGGCAATGGCTTTGGAGGCCTTTCTGTGTCTGCTGTGGGCTCAGTGTACAGTGCAGTAAGGATTTCATATGTTCCCAGACTGCAAGGGGTTATAGTGCATAGATATTAAACAGACCTGTTTCTAGAACTTGTGCTGCAGGCATGATATGAGGTACAAAAATAGCAGAGTATTCTACACGGGATATTTGTGTCCAGTTTTGAGAAGTTACCTGTAGCTGCCTGGTGTGTTCACACAAGTGGCTCCGTTCTGGCAGCCTAATTCTGTTCCAGCAAAAATCTGGCATTCATTAACATCCACTGAGCACAGGGGGCCCTAAGATGAAATGGAAAACCAGTTTATTTTCCAAATAACTGAGAGATGAAGCAAACCATGGGCCCAATGTTTAATATAGCTTTCAAAGATATACAAACCTTGAGTTGTTATCAACACAGCTTCTCTTATGAAACACAATAACAAAACTTTACTTTTCAGCTGTGTTTCTGTGACCCTTGTTATCAGTCAGATGGGGATAAAATACCTCAGATGTAGAAAGCATATGAACCACACATTTTTGTCATCCCCTCACTTTCCAACTAGAAAAAGACTCAGAAATTTTTCTTATAAACTGTTTCTGTCAGGAAAGCACATCAATTTTGACCCAGATCTTGCTGGGATAACCTTTAAGTTGAAATCCTTTGAGAAGAAGATAGAACATTTCCATCTCTGGTGCACACAATAGCAACATTAAAGCATTTGCTAGTAAAGTCTTTGGATTTAAAAAATTCAGAATGGCACTGATTATTTACACCCCGTTTGTCTTACTTGTTTAAGACTGAATAAATACCCATCCCTTCCCCCAGCCTCTCTCTATCCTTGCGTAAGGTCAACAGCAAGGCACGCAGTTCAGTTCAGTGCTCAACAAAAACCAGACTAATTCCCTGCTGTGGGAACTGCCAAGGATCACTGACTTCATGGGCCATCACCTGCATGCAACAGTTTAGGGGTTGGCCCAATACTTTGGGCTTCTTTTTTTCACACATATATATTGATATCGTTGAGAAGCAAACATGTGGCTCTCCAACCACTGAGTGATACTGCTGCCCTGCTGTTCAGTGTATCTCACTCTATCCTGAGCAACCCTAAATGCTGTGCTTCGTGGCAATCACCCTGACCTAGAGGCAGTCTCACAGTTGAAATACACACTCTGTAGTCGAGAAGGCTAAAGACTCACCTGCCAGTTGTTTGTACAGAGGCAAAAGAAACCATCCAGTGAGTTAACACAGGTCCCTGAGTTCTTACAGGGGTTACTACTGCAGGCTCTCCTCTGGATATCCTGAAATGCCAGAAAAGAGTAGAAAATGAGGTTTCTGCTTAGCTGGTGTTCTATTAGCATTTATTTTCAAGACAAACATTCTTTTTTCTTTTTTTTTTCCCTAAATTATTGCTTGAATTCCCGTTCCATTTTTTTCAGCAAGGTTGATTTGTAAAAGTTTTGAGCTATTTCACTTATCCCTGTACAAAATAATGATGCTGCAATTGCTCATACACAGAATGGCCAAGCACTAGGATGAGAAAAGCCCTGTAAAAACTAAATAATAATAGAGACTGTTCTTCAGCAGCACACTGGGAGTCTAGATGGAGGGTTATCTTGTCTTTTTGACTCCATGGGCATTTAATCTGCCAATTGTTTTTACTGGCACCTGTAGGTGTGGTTTGTCTCAAGCTCACAGGAGAAGCAGGCGACAGCTGAAACTTAGTCAGTTCCAGCACAATAAAAATCCAGTTTGAGTTTCTGGTCTTTATCTTGACAGACCAGGGAAGGAAAAGTTTACTTCTCCTTGTATTTACTTGTTGTTCTTGAATGTACAACTGTTTTTCCATTAAGAAATGCAGGCTCCTACACAGTTTATATTTTGTAAGAAGGCATATCACCTCCTCCACAAATCCTGGTGCTTTTTTTTTACCTTCTGTTACCAAAAAAAGTTTTCCTGAGGAATGCAGGAGAGGAAAGAAATCATTTAGCTGTTTAATCATTGAAACCTCACTTTATTTACTTGGGGCTGAGGTTTTCTTTTCTGATCTCTAGTTTGCTTCCCATTTACTTACCTGCTGCAAGCTTTGAAGTTTGTTATCGAGAGTCAGGATCTGCAAAAGAAATTTGAATTACATTGTGCTTAGTATGAGAGTGACCACAGAGGTACTTGCTGGATACTGATAAACTCACGAAATATTTTTCTCTGAGAAAAGAGAATAGCTTGGTATGTGAAACCAGGTGACAGTCAGATCCAAATGAGGCCCCATTCACTGAGATTTTGGTGGGTTTGGCAGTCCAAAAAATGACAGGTTAAATATGTCCCAGCTTGGATCCACAAGGCAGGACTCAGTCTTGCAAAGATGTATTCAGGTGCTGGAAACCGAGAATGTGAATATTCCTGTGGGACTGCTCAGGTCCTCACATGGGTGACAGGGACAGAGGTCTGGGACAGAGCACCCAAAGCCAAGAAAAGGGTCTCCACATCTCAGTGGGTTGTAACCACAAACTGCAAGCTGACACTGGATCACAGAATGTGATGGATACATATTAAAACAATTTCCCTAAAGGAAGGCCTCTTACACTACAAATATTTTCCTATAAGGCACTTGTGGAAACACTGTAACAAAAGACACTTTAATCAGGCAGTCATTTAAAAATTTTCTCATGGAAAAAAAATTTCAGGAGCAGGGAAGTGACCAAACTACTGCATTAGTCTTTTCTTTCCACTGCAAACCCCTATAGCCCATTTCATCCATAGAATGGGATGTCTGTGTAACAGCTACGAAAACATATATGGTCCATTTCCAGAATTTATCCATAAACATTAGAGGATATAGGCAATACAAATGCTGACAATGAACAAAGAAGAATCACAGTAACTGGAATTTTGGGGGGGATTTACAGAAATATTTTCATTGTCTACAGAGCTACTTAATAAGTATCTTAAAATTAAACACAGACTCCAAGCTGATATTAAATAGGGACTCTGTTCCAGCCCCCTAAACTGGGTCTAGAAATACTAAAATGAATCAGGTTGTTTAATATTAGTGTGAGGAATGGAAACCTGAGAATGCTGGAGGAGGATATAATGAAGGTATGACTCACCTTGGAGGTCAACAGAGTAATCTGCTGAGATACATTCTGCAAGGCACCACTGGCTTTTTTAAGTTCTTGAATCTCTGTGCTACTCTCTCTAACCTAAAGTTAAACAACAGAGATAATGTGAAACAAACTTTGACTTTTCAAAAGCTTAGGAAAGTTTAGTTCTTGCATAACTTTACTATTATAAAGTCCACTTAAATACAGAGAGCTCTACTACATACACAATTTATCTTTCCATTATTTTTTATGATGACATGATTACTTTACAAGTCTGCAATGGCTTAACTTCATATTAGACTGCTGATATAGATAATATAACATAAAATACAAAACACATCAAACACTTGTGAAAACAATTTAACTCAATATGTGGAACTGAAAATTAAAATATATTAAGGGAAAATAACTGTATCACCTGACTAATAAGTTCTGCAAGGTCTTCTCCATTAATTTTTACTTTCCCCAGTGGTCCAGTTCGAAATTCAATATTTTTGCTGGAGCCAGTATGGAACACTAAATTACCCTGCTCAGAGGATAAACGAGGCCTGTTGTGCATTGGAAAAGAAATAATAATAAAGAGAACATTTAGTTACACATATCTGCCAAAGAGTACATTAAATAGATCTGTAGTAAAGCCATTCTGCTCCCATTACCAGCACTTAGAGGCCACCACATCAACAAATGCATTTGCAAGCAATGGTACTTACTGCTCGTCATAAGTGGCTCTTTTCTGCCTCTTTTTTTCATGGTGGTTTTGGTCACAGCTCAATCCAGTAAGTAATAATAACACAACTACAAGTCCAGGAGCAGGAGGAGCCCAAAGCATTGCTCTCCTCCAGCTGTCCTGCGCTTGAAGTGAAAGCTCCAGTGCTAGACTGGGCTGTTGTGAGCCCAGATGCCCTTTGCTCTCACACAGCTCCTTGTTCACAAGGTGCCCATTTTGCTGTCTTGTCTTGCAAGGGTGAACTTTATCTCGGATACCTAATTAAAGATTGACAGCATGCAAATCCCCTAGACATTAAATGCATTTTTCTCCCTTTGTCTTTTGGATTCATGAGCTTTGAGAGATCATTGAATGGAATCTGCCTGTATTTTATCACTATGTCTTTGCCCTTTGTACAGCTGAGCACCCCTGTGTCCCTGAGAACCTTGTAATCTGCAGAAAGTGCTCTCCCACATGCTGCACCACAGGGGCAAAGGAAAGATAGATTATTTGGCAGCACTAAAGGACCTAAATTGTTACCAAAAAATCCCCAACCCCAAACATAAAACCCACAGTGGCTGGCAAGGAACATTTGCATTGAAAGAGACGCTTCCAGCCAGTAATTTACTGGGCAGATGACACAAACAAGTCAGCAGTACTGAACAGCGTCTTATGGATTACAGCAGCAAAGTACAATTTTAACCGAATATGGTTGCTCTGTCTCAAGGGTGACTCAGTCCCCAGAGGCTGAGGCTCAGGCTGTTGCTGCTGAAAGCCATGAGAGATTCTATGTCCCACCTCCCCTTTGGTTTTGCCAGACTCTCCATATTCCCCTTGCACAAGACTTAGCTGTACTTTGTTCTTCCTGCTTAGAGGAGCTCTGTATGTGTTTTCTTTCCTCATGCTAGGAGCTCCCTGACATCCAGGCACACTACCATTCTTTTTGATTTTCCTTTTTTCTTAGTAGACATCTTATTCAGGTTGCTCCCATTTCAAAACTCAACTGAGAAGAGTAGCAGCAGTTGTAGCTGCTCTTGTTCATAGGTAACACCAGCATCCTTTAAGCCCCAGACCTTCCTGGAAGCCATGGAGCTCCTGCACTTCCTAACCCTGCCCTGTCTTTCTTTCTGCTGTTTGTACTTGTCACCTACAGATGTCCCACAGATATTTGGAACCTGCCCTGGAGCTGGGCAATTGAATGAACTCTACAGCTTTCACAGATGGAAGCATTATAAGCTCAAAACAAACAACCTGGGAAGAATCTGAATATGACAGTGACAGTGACAGTGACAAAAAATGCTAATGTCATCTCAAAAAGAGACAGATGCACACAGAATATGAATGTGAAGTCAGGACAGCTAATGTTTGTGGTGCTGCCACAGATAACGTGATCTTCACTTTGAATACCATAGTGTCTTAGGCTGTATCAGCTGTGTCCCACCATTTTTCCAGAAACTAGATTTGTATCATATTTTATTATCTGTGTTTTCATAAACTTAATTGTTGGAAATATGACTGCTCCATTCAATTCACATGAGCTATGGTTTTTTTATATCAACTGAGAATCTGTCCCTCCACCTTTTTTATATTTACTGAAACCTCTGTTCAGGAATAGGTCAACATAGACAAATTATCAATGTTTCTGTCTAGTTGACCGGACACCTTCTGCCTCTGGGTATCCTGGTACTGTCCATTAAACTGGTGCTCATTAATATTCTTCCTGTCGATTTTGAAGTCTGTCTGGTGGGGATTTTTTCTCTTTTTGTTTTGATTTTCTTTTTGTTTTAACAGTTTACTGAGTTTGTGTAACTGTCAGTTAGATGTCAACTTGAATAAACTCTGGGCCAACTACACTTGCACTCCGTAGCAGGCTGCCTGAATGTCTGTGTGCTCCAGAAACTTACTTGCACAACGTCCATTGTATGGTGACAGTTTCCATCCTAGCCTTCAGCTGTGGCCCACAAAGTCCTTCCTTTCCTCTATTCATTTCTTTTGCACGCTGGGTATGCACTCCCCCTCTCTGCTGCCTGTCAGCCTTCGAATCAGGCTTCCCTTTCCAACTAATTAACTCCAATAAACCAATAACAATCAAGCAATAAACCATAAAGGATGAAGACAAGGCTCATAATGCAAGGAACAGGAAGAAATTCACCTTCTCTTCCTGTAGGCTTTATAACTTAGAAAATGGTTGGCCTGAGGACCCGCTGATTTTGACTATGCACCAATTACAGGATGGAAAAAGAAGATTGGACACCCACCTATTTGCATGACACACTATTTTCCATTTCATTAGACCTTCCAGATTTTAGCTAATTTAGTTTTTATTCATAGTGAATGCACCTTAGGCTGGCCAAATTGAGAAATCTATAAACCCTCTTAAGGAGAGAAATAGGTCCACACCTTCTAATTTTACTGTAATATATTGGACTGAGACATCATTTTTGGAGGAACATAATGGAAAACATACAAATGTCTGGCACAAGGATAGGGGCTGTTCTTCCTAACAAGAAGAGCTGGCACGAACCTCTCCTTCTGGGACAGGTCATTCATTACCTGCCTAAGATGAAGGCTCAGAAAACAGCTCTAAAGAGCATAGGTTGTGTGCAGATTTGGCAAGAGTAACGGAGTGTTTGTCACTAATTCTGGTTGAAGTTCGTCCTGTACTAGCAGGGACTACAATTTACCACCATCTTGTGTAGCTGTGTGAAATGAAATGGTGGCATTCCTGTATTTCTCCTGCAGTATGTGCCTGCAATGCAAAGACGTTGGTGTAGAAGACAAGAGTTGACTCAAATCATGGCCAAAAATTCAATACACACTAATTATTTCTAGGAAGTAACTCAAATGCATGGACATGACACAAGTTTCTGACAATGTTATCTGTTTAATAGGAGAAAAGGCAGCAACTGGTGTGAATCCAAACCTGGCTAATTTTTTAATGGAAGACTAAAAAGTAATCCTTTTTTTCCCCTACAGATGCAATTTAAAAAAAAAATCCTGCTATTCAATGTTATCACTTTAAATACTTGCAAATAATTATAAATCCAGTGCATTGCTGGTTAAATACCAAGTAGAGCACATTTACACAAGTTCTCCTTTAGCTGAGCTCATATCTCCCAGTACTTCTATCTTCACTTCCTTGTATCCGCCTTCGTTTTTCTTCTTCCTAATTATACTCTAGTGTTCAAAAGCGAACAACATATGAAGTTATACTGTTATCTCCATATAACTGTGCAAATTTGTGGTGTAAACCATGCTCCATATTGAATTCAGCATTTCCTGTGTGTCCCTACAGCTCTGAGACAATCAAGCACTAAGCTGGTAACAGCCCCTGTGCAATGGATCAGCAGCCATGGAGGGTTTACATCAAACATGAGTGACTCTGAAAAGTAACATTTTCCTTGCTGTTCCTTCCCTATATACACCTATCATCAGTTCCTTCCCTCTCTCCATGAGTGTCTGGAGAGTTTTATGGCCACAGCACCTACCCCAGGGGCTGCAGCTCCTGGAAGCCTCCATTTCCCACACCCCTCGTTAAGGACTTCTTTTACTTTTCATCATTCTGCCCTCTGACACCTGTGTAAGATTCTGCTTACTCAACAGAGTTGATGAAGTTCATAAGTTACCTGCTGATGGAATTAAACTATCTGGCCAGGAAATTGAGTTTTTCAGTTTTTAATAGCAAATGACAAAGATAAGGGTCTTGATTTAGTTAACCACTTAATCTGAATTTGATCTACTGTCCAAATTCTCCCTGGATTCCTTTATCACAAGTAAGATTTAACAAATTAGCTTTTACTTCCCTTATGAGACTCTTATTTTAGTTCTTCTGCCTTTCTGGTTTTTCTTCGTACAGATTGTTGTTTCTATAAACCACTAACCACTTTGATGCTTCCTATTCTTCATTTCATTCTTTTTTGTGATTAGCATTTTCATTTGCAAATGAAAAGCTTCCAGTCAGTCCTATTGGCTTTGGTCTTTTCTATTGATTATTCCAGTCCCTTTAACACATTCCAGTCGCTTTAACATACACTGGAGTTATTTTTAGGACTTCCATTCGCTAATAACCCTAAAGCCATGAATGGACCTGGCTGCACAACCTCTCTCAGATTCATGCTGTTCTGTATACTGCTGGCTTTTACCAAGAAGCTCAGTCCGAGCTATGTCTGCAAAGCGTTTGCTGTGTGTTGATGCTGTGGTTACAAGCACTGCCATTCTGTCACCACACAAAATCAGCAGTAAGAGTCATCCTCCTGGGCTAGAAAAGATCTGTGCAGGTCAGTGGATCATCCAGGTCACTCTCCAAAAGGTGCCAAAAGCAGATAGGAAATTAAGTACCTCCCCTAGGTACTCTCTTGGCCTCCAGTTCTTTGCAGCTCCAGAACTTCTGCAGTCAGGAATCTACTTAGTGAGTACTCTCAAAGGATTTTTCTTACATGAACTTGTCCAGTCTTCTCCTTCTCCACAAGCTTTACCTTACAACACATGTGCAAAGAATGAGTAATGCCATATGTTAATTGTGGTCAATATACAGTAAAAATGCCAATAAAAATATTAATTCTGAGAAGAATCCCAGTTTAAGTGTATTATTTTTAAACAGAATGAGATTAGTTTATTTTTTAAATATATATGGGTAAACATTTGAACTAATCAAAACTATTTATTGCTATCTAAATATGAGAAAATACATCAGTACCTTCAACATACTTTGCTTCCAAATGCCAGGTGGCAATTTAAAAATATTTGAATTAAAACAGCCCAGTGCATGGACAAAAGCACAAGATAAACATGCTCTCACTGAAGCTGGGATTTCAGGATATATTACTGCATCTAAAACCAGACATATTCCTCCCTGGAGGAGATTTTAGGAACTTTTTTGCTGCAGTTTCCCAAATCCTAGTGAAGCGCATCCAACCAGAGTGGCCATCTGACATTCGATCCAACAACTCTTACTGAAAGTGTTGTGTTCCAGCTGATTTAAACCTTTCCAACTCTGTTTCTTGTTTCACCAGAGCTCTTACCAGAAGATTCCTCATCCAACTTCCTCCCACTGTCAACAGAACCAGGCAGAGGAAAGTCAAAGAGAACAATCCAGTTGTCTTGCCTTCACAGATGGCTGCCCGGCCCTCTTGGGCCACTATTTTTCTTTAACAGCTATATAAATTCCCAAACCTTACATCAACTAAAGACAAGAAAAACACAAATCTTGTCCTGCTCTTTGTAATAACATTTAAATTGATGTACTATCACTACTCAGTATTTCATAAACTTCCCCTAATGAGGCTGTAACACTACAATACACATATTTGCACAGGAAAAGAGAAAACGGCTGCTGGAATTAATTTTGGGCTCTGTGTCTACTTTTTTATGGTTTCACATTGTTTTTCCTTGGATATTTCTTTGATCAGTTCAATTTCATACAATATTTACAGAAGGCTACTCAGAAATGCCTAATGCTCTTAACCAATTATTACTTCATCTCCTCCAAATCCTTACTAATATGTCATATTCTTTAAACACCATACAGAAAAAACCACAATGCTAAAGTGGTTGTAAACACATAGGAGACAATATATATTAAACTGCTAGGGAAAATAAATATAATTCACTATTTATACAAGAATTCAAGTGTTAAACTTTACTATGAAGAGCAAACAAATAGAGGAGCCAGAGGAGGAGTTGAGAATTGAATAGTTCATCCTTGAGATGTAACAAATATTTTCTAAATTTTCCATTTATTTTAGAAATGTGTGACAACTGCTAAAACAGAATTGTATAGTCATTGAAGCACTGACTTGTTCCGATTTCTATTGAAATACCTCTGTCAAAACCAAAATGGGCTTTCCCTTGTCTACATTTAAGAAATAGTTATCACCAATCATTGTTTTCCCAGACTGTAATACAGAGATTCCTGAAAATCCTTATAATTCTCCTAGAAGGAATCAGTCAAAAGTGAGATAAAAAAGCCTCTGGGCTGGAACCTTACATTCACTGCATGGAAGGATGCACCTCCACTTCAAGCATCAAAAGATACTCAAACTCACTGCATTAAAAAAAAAAATTAGTAATTTTGCTGCTAGACAGGTTTCTTTATGACTATAGGGAAACCCCACATTAACTCAGATACAAACTAGCTGGTAAAGGAAAGATTTCTGTAAGTCAATCTGCAAACTTCAAAAATGACTACATAAATATAACACCACCAAATATGACACCCTTTTTCTCAGTGGAAATTCTCAAATTTGAGGGAACACAACCACATCACCTCACTCAGATAATGAAATGTAATTAAGACATGCAAATGAATTAGGTACAAAATCAAAAATCCGATTCTGGGAATCTCCCTCCCTTTCCAAAGGCTGTTTTCCAGATTTTACTTCTTCACCTTTCAGCTGCTTTTGTAATCAGATTTAATTGCTGTGAAAATGCTTAAGCTGAAGTTGCAAAGTACAGCAATGATGTGGGCTGCAAAGTACTTAGGATTAGGAGACTGCTTGGAAAAGGAAGCAACACAATCATCAAGTGAGGTCAAGCAGGTACAACCCAACAGAACCCAGTAAACCAGTCTATTAATGGCAAACCAAGGGGATAAGCAGCAGTCACTCAATTTAGCTGCACCAGTAATACAGGGTTAGCAGGGGTAAAACACAAATATGCATTTACAACTCTGAATTCTTTCAATTTTCTTTTCCTTCAGAAACAGCTCAAATTAGCAAACAGATTCAGTCTTCACAACCACACTGGATTAAAATTCACTGTCTATATGGAACATGGTCTGTATTACTGTATCAGTTTAGGTGCAGCTAGGTGTTTCAATTTACACTTCCACACTGCTAACTTACAAGTGGCGTATAAAGCTTTAGGATATGTTCTACACATAAAGGAATTGAAAATTAATTGTTAATAGTAATATTTTTCCAAATATTACTACAGTGAAGCAGAATGAATAAACTATTTACATGGTTTAGCAGAAGGAATTCAATTTATACATCAAATTGATATTGTTTTCATAGCAATGTTTGGAACATACTAGATAGCAATAGATCTTCATACTACCACATTTCTCCCAAGAACAAAACCATATAGCTACTAGTTATTGATCTGGCTGATAAATCTACACATTAACTATTGTGTGTATAGGTAACCATGGTTCACTGTCAAAACCACTCCTGCTCTTTGCAGTTTAGTAGTCACCACAGCACTACCTCTTTGCCATTTCAGTACAAGTGACCAGGGGAGGACAGAGGCCAACCTCATCCTTCTCTAGGGCTTTGTCCAGAGCATTTTCAGGAGAAACCATTTCCATTTCTCTTTTACAACTGGAACAGCCCAAGCAGTCAACATACTGCTGGAGAATCAGACAGGCTGAAGTAGGTCAACCCAAACTTTTCCTGGTTTACCAGTCCACAAGCAACATGCAAATCAAGTCCGATACGCAGAAAATACGCAAGAAATACGCAGGAGTCAGCATAAGAAAAAGCTGTGTGAATTTATCTACATAAATTCATTCTGAAATTGTTTTCAGGACTACAGTAGATGAAAGTAGCTGCAGTATCTCTACAGCAGCTCTGTTCTCTATGGTCTTCACTTTCTCCTGCACTCCCAAGCCCAGATGGAACATACCATGACTGTTCCTGTGTCATCCCATGGGTGGGGGGAAGAAAACTCATTCATTTTCAGGATTGGCAACTTTAATTTACTGCTTAGGTGCACAGGAACTATGATCAACTACAAAACCCTTCTGTCTTCTGGCACATAATCTTCCTAAGGATGCTTACTAAGTATCATCTCACCTCTTCCTCACTCAAGCTGTTTTTAATCTAGATACCAATGGGAAAATCTCAAGGAAACAAACCAACTAGAACACATGCTTCTTTAGAGAGCTTTCAGTTTTCCCATCATTTTCTTTATTATTTCAGAGGTACTGAATTCACAAGACTTGATTACAAACCCACTGAGTCCAGCTCTATGAGGCGCTGTGCAGTGGTGGCACTCGGGACGGCCACGTGCAGTGGTTTCACCTCCACATACACTCCTAACCCACCCGTTCCCAATTCCACCAAGATTTGTGAAGACATTTTCAGAAGCCCATATAGTTTTTCTCCAGTTCTTATGACACAGGAACCTAAACATGGAACTTTAATTTTTTTTAATGTCTTTCACATGTAGGTCTTGGGTAAGGAGCAATGATCTTATCCTGGAAAATGTGAGAAGAGAAACAGGGAAGTTTTGTCATGCCTGTGATAATCTTGCAGTATTTTCATTTAGCTGCACCTAAACACATTATTCCAGACAAATATAGTTGGGTTCCAAAATCCTACAAGTATTAAAGAAGATGAGACAACCATAAAGAACAACACTATGTCTTAAAAATTGTATATAAAATTTTGAATTTATTAGTTTCATGAGTTACAAAAATAGTATCAAAATTTCAGATCATATATACAGTAAATCTTTTCAGAATGCATCACTTACATTTAAAGATGAAGACATTTTACACGCAGAACTTCGTCTCTGCACCTAATTAAAACAGCTTTGACAGTTTCATGCAGTACTGAGAAAATGGTTTTAAGATTAAAAAATAAAATAAAATAATCTTATCCTTTCTAACTGAAGTATTTGCATATGCTGCTATTTTTCATTCTGCAAACTAAAAAAACCCATTTAAATAAAGCAAGTAAGTCCTGTAAACTGTCATTTAAATAAAACACCTACACTGTTTAAATCCATCATGAATCAAAGTTATTAAAAATATATCAAAACTGTTCAGCAAAATGTCTGCACAAATATCTTGGTAAGCACTGATTTTTGTCCAGGTTCCAGCAGCTTTCTTCTAAACGGTGGAAGTATTTTCTGTCACCAGTCCATATGCATCAGTTTCAGGGTCTAAATTATTCAAGTAGAATGGAGATCAATTTTGCCACCACACGTACATTGAGGCTGTTTCCCAGAAGACGATAACATTGCTTTACTGTTACCTTTTCAGGAAAACCTAAAACAAAAACATACAGAGCAACATCACTAGTCTGAGCTTGTTCCTATGTTTTAGTCTAATTTTTTTTCAGGGAACATTTTTTAGTGCAGTCATGACAGATTGCAGCAGGATTTACCCTCCCTCCAGCACCACCCCCCAAAAAAAAATTCACGAGGTTACAAAACCAATTCACAACCAATTGATTGGATTTGTATCAGTTCTTCTATCACCAGTACCGGTTTCACAAGAAGCTTCAAAACATTCCCCTATTGTGTAACTACTGCTGATCTACCTTCCCTTCAGAGAGCTCAAAACATCCAGCAGTCTCAGGGAGGGGCAGCAGCACTAAATCCCTGCAAAACTGTTACTCTAGATAACATCCACAGAAGAACACAGCCACAGCAGAAAGAAAATGGGACATTTCTGCAGATGGACTAAACTGCACTTCTCAATAAGCTTTATATTATACTTCCCACATGATCCCCTCTAATAGCTCAGGCAAATCACAAATCTCTCAGTGCAATATACCACCCGTACATATTAAAGGATGGGCAAGGCTTGTTCAGTTTTATCAACTGAACAATTTTCCATGTAATTCAATGCCAACCCCATTAAACACACTCAGAAATACAGACAGCATCAGAAATGTCTTTCATACAGTAAGTGCATGGCCTGGCAGAAAGAAGGAGAGTTCAAATGACACCAGCCCAGGTATTGTGAAAGGGCTGTGTTGTGTACGATCAAGCTCCTGAGAGTGAAGCAGTTTCAAGCAGCCAGCTGGTCTGGTCTGTCGTTGCTTGCACTCTTACCTTACTCCAACTGTGAGGTAAAATACATTTTCTTCAACCTGAGCAAAAGATGAACAGCAGTGTTGACTTAATTTTTAGGGTCACATAGTAAACTGCTGAAACTTGGCCACATTCAATTATTTCATCATTCCCTAAGAAGAAACACCTAACTTTGACTCAGAGGTCATCACCACCCCAAATTAGCTCAGATGCACAAGCACACTGTAAGTAGTGCTATGTATGCTCTGAAATTTTCACAACTCTTCCCAAAAACTGTCTTCCAGAGAGAGCTCAGGAGAGAATGTGGTTGGACAGTTATTGAGCCAAACGAGGCTCTGAGGAGGAGGTGGTGTCTGGGAGGAGTTGTTCCATCCTTCTCTGCCAGTTTTTAATGCCTCAAATATGGACTGCTTTGGTAAACACATCTTCTGCCAGCTTCATCCACTCTGCCCAGCTTCCTGGTACTCACATTTGGGCAACCATTCTTCTGTCTTTGGAACAATCACTTGCACTCCCACACAGATTTCCTTAGATGGAGTTTTCACATTCCATCAATGAATAAGGTACAGAACAAAAGCATTTTAAAAGCAGACATGAAAATAAATATGTATTTATGCACACATACACAAGCACTTACAGCCCAAGAAGCCTATCCAAATCTTGAAAATGTCAGAATTTCTCCTACCTTTTGGCAACCGAAAGCCAAGAATTAATTTTCAGAACTCACGGTTTCCTTTATCCCAAACCTCCTTCTGACTGTTAACACTGTCTTTCAAAGTTACAACACTTTCTATCTTCTTGGCTTCAGAGTGGCCTACATCAAAAGGTCAGATTCAACAGCTCCCACTAGGCAGGCCGTTGCTGCACAGCTCTCACTGTAGCATTTACGTCACGCACAGTATCTGAGGACACTGAGATCTTAACAGCAAGTACTTCCCCACCATGCTGGCTTTTGTTTCCTAAAAGCTTGCACACATTGCTAATAAGAAAAATGGAAAACACATCCTAACATCACTCTCATGAAAGCAGGTCACAGGTGCAAGAATGCTCTGTTCACTATTAATGATATTGCTGTGGGACCCACCAGAGTGACTAAGACAAATGACTGCAGTATTTCATTGAACTATAGTACAATTACTATTTATACATTTAGATGTTAAAAGCACAAATAAATCCGGTCATGTTAAGAATGAACAATGACTTTAACTCTGGACCTCATATATTAGAAAAGGCCATCAACTTCTTAAAATGCAGAACCCTTTAAGCAATTATATTTCTTCTGATGATATTGTAGCTGCACTAGTAACAGCATCTGTTACAAAGCCCCTGACAGTCTGTTCACAGTTTTCAGCTTATAGTTCCCTCATTCTTCAGTTTCTTGGACCAACAATGTATTTGCAGTGGGTGCAATTCCAAGATTCCTGGTTCTGAAAATTTCAGCCTAAATGTTGCTGTCACTACAGAGCACAGTAGCAGAGACCGTAAAACACATTTGCTCTGAAAATACCGTATTTCACTACAATTACTTGAAGTTTAGCACGGGAGAAATGCTGTCAGGGCAACACCCTGTGCGGCAGCCATAAATAAATTCAAAAAAAATCCAGAGCTTGCAAATTCTCAAAGGAAACTGAGATGACAGTACCTAAATTCACTATCAGCCTGGAGAGGAGTAACACTTTTTTAAGCAAAAAGTGGGAGAAGTTTTAAACACAAGGAAATGTCAAACTTGTGACTCAGTACAGGGAGAAATGCATGTTCTGCCTATGACTCAGGAGTATATTTGAGAGGAAACCACTGAATGAGACAGAGATTTGCTTTATGTGTCATCAAAGTTGGAAAAAGCAGCATAGAGAGGGAAGGGAACTGCAAGAACTGTAAAACAGTTACAATACTAACTGCCATAATTATGGCAAAAGGGTACTCTCCTCTAAGGGGTGGAATCCCAACCAACAAAAGACAGGTCAGCTAAATGAACACATTGTTACATGGTGATGATCTGGATGATCCTCTAATTCAGAAGCCTGACCTGTCTTTAGAGTTCAGTTCTGGTTTGCAAAAATATTGAACCTCACAGGTGTCTCTGCTGATGAGCTCTGAACAGAAAGCATGGTATCACTCCAAGCACTATGAAATTATAAAAGTCAGTTTTCCCAAACTGGTCACCCCAAAGTAATGGGGTCTTCCAAATATAAATTTCTCCATTTTCTCAGTTCTCTCTTTGTAAAATACAAGCAGCATTAACCCTATTGCACCTCTCAGTAATGTTGCAGAGACTGATTTAACAGTAGAAAAACTCCAGCTGAATTTAAGAAAAAGAGAAAATGGGCAATATTGCACTCAAAAGAGACCTTGAGCAGCATGATGAGCCTATATAAGCCCAATCCAGCTGTGTTAAGTTCAAGTATCTTGACATCAGCCTACATGAATATGGAACAGAGCTGTGCTAAAAGGCTGTCTGCAAATAGAACAGATCCATTAAAGAAGAGGGGCTATGAAAAAACATTGCATGTTGGTATGTTACAACACAGCACACACTTGCAAATACTCATAAACACATAAGCTTAATGCTGGCAACTCTAGTTTCACTGTGCAACCTTGATAATGTTCTCCAAATGTAGCAATTTTAAATATAACAAGTAATAAATGAAATAAACTAAAACTTTGGAAGACAATACATAGAAACAAGTCACATTTCTCAGAACACTAAGTCACTGAGGAAGTCAAAGCAAAATATAACAAATTATTCAAGGTCAGTGCTGTCTTATTCTTTGAGCAATCTGGTCTAGTGGAAGGGCGTTGGGTTGGAAATAGATGATCTTTAAGGTCTATTCAAACACAAACCCTTCCATGATTCCACGGATGCTTTTGCTGCTGAGTGATCTGATGTGATGCCAGCAGGACAGTTTCTTAGCAGATAGTAACAGCTACACTTTCCTGACTGCCCTTTTTTACAAGGAGAATTCTGATGAATTTACTTCAGGTTTAATTCTTGTTGACGTGTATCCAGCATACTGATACTGCTGAGTCTTGTCCTTTGACTCCTTCTTCAAAAAACAAAACCACTTAGAAAATTAAGTGACTGACCAAGGGCTGTCTTGTGTAGAAAACAGAGATTGCTTAATAGATTGGTTACTCCTCAACAAAGAACCATCTGTATCATGTGAAATTCCCTATCAGCAGCTGTAAATGGGTGGAAGGGAGAAAGCAAGCAGCTCAAACACTGAGAACCACAGACAGACTTCCTAAGCAGGATATGTTGATTTACCACAGTTGTGAGTAACACTGGCTGCTGAGTAAATAGTTTCAACTTTAAACAAAGGTATTCCTTCATTGCACTTCACTAACAGAGCATTTCGCATGCCAAAACCTTCTTCTTAGCTTAAGATAAACCTCACTACAGAAGCTGGCTCTTACAAAACATGACAAAATTAGTGGAAATTCAGAGAAATTCAAAGTTATCTGAACAACAAGAATTAATCAATCATAAGAACTGAGTGGTCTGAAAAAAAATGCAACATAAAAAGATTGGATTAGTCCCAGTAAAAAAAAAAATACATTGGCATTTCTGAAGAATAATGTAGAAGTGGGTATTTTGCAGCACATACCAAATTCCAAAGGGAATCCATGAAGATTTGCTATTTCCCTTGGGGTAAAGTACCTCAGTTTCAGTGATGACAATTTCACAAGCTTCTCGTCCTCTGGTAACTCGTCAATGTGTTTAAACACTGATTCAAGCTATGAAGAATATTAAAACCAAGAAATATGACTGATGCAGGCCAAATATATAAAATTTACAGTCACATCTTAATAGAATATTTCTTTAATTATCAAAGTGACAAAGACAACAGCATGTTTTGCTTGAAAGTGTCATTTGCATTCTGTTTTTGCAGTCAACATCTCAAGACATGGACTTGCAAGAAAGAAATCAATGTTGCCATGAGGATGTTCATAATTCCTTCTTCCAGTTCCAAGCTATACCAATACTTAATGGGGCAATCAAATATTAAACATTTGTTAATGACAAAGGACAGTGACTCAATATAACTCAATAACAGACCATTCATACAAATTAAGCTGTGTGGATGCAGCAGTTTTAATACACTCACTTTGAGACTATTCTGAATTCCAGAGCTGCATTCCTCTTATGCTTAGAAATGCCCTATAATATTAGTGAACAGCACAGAAGTGCAGGAGGAAGGGCTTGTGTACAGCACAATATTTCATTCAATATTTTTGCAAAAGTACAGCTTGTGTACATTTTTGTGAAAAGTATCTTTGAATGCTGATTAACCAGTACATTTATTACCTTCCCCAATACCCAAATACCACTTGGTCATGAACTTAGTATCAACAGTAGAACTTTTCAAAATACTCTTCACAGATAAATAGTAATTTTGAACTTCAAACACGTTAAATATCTGACAATATATACTGAATTATGGGCAAAAAACAGCCCTTGATTCATAACTTTGAACTAGTTCTCCACAGAACTAGTAATTTTTAAGGTTTTCACACACTGCTGTGAAACCTCTGTATGACATGACAGATAACAAAATAATATCAACTCATATTCTCACAGAGAGACACAGATATACGTGTGGCCTAAACAAACTGCTGTCTGGGAACACAAAGTAAACCAACTGGAAACTCAGTTGCCATAAAATGTACATTTTAAAGATTTTTTTTCTTATAACATTCAGAAAAACGAAGGAGAAGCAGAAAAAACCCAAGCTTTGAAACAAGTCTTGAATTTTAAAAGAAGTTGTTCTAATATGTTAGACTACACACTTACCTGTACATCCACTGCTGTCTGCAGAACTGAGCCGGTGCCTTCTACATAGTGTCCATACCTTAACAACAACAACAACAATCTTAAATTAATATTTTCATAGCACTGACAACTGCAAAAGTGCTGGGAGGTTACTTAGGTTCCTTTGCCTTGATGAACAAACAGCCTGCTGGACAGATGAAGTAGAAGGCCTTGCTATATAAACTCTGCTCACCCCTGGAGTGCAGTACCCTCTGAATGTACTCTCTGGGGATGAGTCTGCCCTCAGTGCTCAAGGCTTTATCCACACTAGTGTCTTAGACATGGCAACTACACAAAGCCAAGGAATCCAAGCATAGGACCACCATCAAAAAAAACCCCATCTACATTGCCTAAGCCAATTTTACATTTAGGCAAAATGTGTTAAAGGTCAAATAGTCCCAGGGGTTCAAATTAGCTCTCCTTATTAAAAGGAGGACCACTAGTGTGAGCATCCAGCTTTCATGTCAAAGCATTAGGAACAAAGTGGTTCAGTCAGGTTTAACTTCTGTTTGCTTGTGGATCTATGCAGAGCAGTAGAAGAAAGAAAGAAGAAGAAAAAAAAACTAATTCCAAGTAAACAGTAAGTAAACTTGCATTTTGAGACGTATCATAGCTGTTCTGCATGCTTTGTGGTTGATTGCTTAACAACATGTTTACTCTGTAGTCTCTTCAAGGCTATAATTTAAATATAATTATGGGCTTTCAGAAACATGCTCTGTTGGTGTAACTATGGCAGTTTGAACATCCTGAACAGAAAAAGAATGAGCCAAGACAACAGATGGCTTTGTCCTGTGGAAGATCTAACTTCAGAAGATCCCCTGCGTTAGAGGGACGTGGCCTGCATCAATTATTAACAGACACTCTTCTCTAGTTTTATCTGTACAACTGTTAAAACAATTATAAAGGTCTTTTGTTCCACTTGGGACCCATTCCCAAAGCATGGCACAAGCTATGTTTCAAACCTCTCTAATTCCACAGCAAATAAAAGAATACTCTCCCTTCAGCACAGACACAATGACCTAGCATGGCTCAATCTTGGGTATTTCATCCTCAGCTGAAAAGCTGCAATTACTTCTGCCAATAACAGCCAGAGCAGCACTCATTTTAAAACAAAGTGGTTACAAATCTTCCTCAGGATCAGAAGACCTAAACACTGTTACAGATTAAATACCCCTGGAGTCTGTTCTATAAATACATCATCTTTAATTGGTCAGTTGCATTCTGAAAATTCCCTAACACAAAGTTTAATGATGTAACACACACAGGACTGAGGAATCGTCATCCTCTTCCTCTTATATAGCATCTGGTAATATTTCAGTTTACTATAACTGAGCCAAAAGAAACAAATGGAGTACAATTCAAAGTGGTATTGAAGAGTTTTATTGGGAGAAATAAATACTCCTGTCTAAACAACCCACACTATAGTACAGAGCTCCTTCCCCCCCCAAGAAAAATCCAGTTGGTGTCCATGTGCTTTGATGGCCGTGCGTGTGTGTGTGTGCGTGCGTGTTGGTTTTTTAATACAGATGTGGGCATATGGCTAATGTAATTCTAGCTGGATTGTTATTAATTATTATTGAAGCTGCTGACTACAGAAACGTTAACATTTCTGCCTTAGACCCAGAACATAATTAAATTTTGTCACAGTAAAAAAATGATGTATTGATTTTCTGACATTTCATTACAAGTTATAATGAAAGAAGTTGGCTTTAAAAATTACAGTCTTCAATTTTCATCTGATTCCAGATTCCCTCCCTCTGTTATTTCTGTAAGCTTTAAAAAAAGTCTTTTCATTTCATACATGTATTTTTTCTGGGTATATTGTGTCATATTTTATGACTGACAAAAGTAATTTCCACAAAGTGAGAAAGGTCTTCTGTAATTGACATTTGCACTATTTTGAAAGGTATCACTTCTCTTGTCAATAGCATATCAAAAATTTAAAGTCTGTCCAGCACAACTATATCTAGAATAGTTACATATAATTTTAAATATCCTCTGTCCTTTAAAATAGTCGATTTCCTTTCAAAACTTCAGCCATCACAAGCATACTCCAAAGAGAAACCATGGTGCTGGCAGTCTCAAAGAACTCAGCAATCATTCACTAAGTGCCCAGGAATTCAGTGTCAGGAGGGCACACAGAATTACCTGCTTGATCTCTCACACATTACATTTTGCTGTGCACTCCACCAAAGCATTTTGAAAGACATACTGGTATAGAAAAAATCACTGATGAAGTACCAGTGTTTGGAGTCCCTGAATTAGCAAGGACTAGAGAAGAAACACCCATATTATTTCCATCACATGAACCATGCTAGAAATAGCTGAAAATCAGAATGAAAAAGGGAAAATTTTCTCCCACTCTCAAAGGGGATGGGTAGTGCCACTTACAAGAAGGACACCAGACAGGCACAGCAGCAGAGGGATTCTCTGTACTACCTGGAGTGCTGTTCCACCCCATTCAGGGGTCTTTTTCCTAGATCTCATGCTTCAGAGAAACATAAAAACAAAACTTCTGAAACATACACAGCAGGGACTCTAATGAGATGTAATTATAAACCTTCTCTTAATGCAGAGCTGTAAATGAGATTATTACATTGAGAACCATGTTGGCAACCTTCCTTCCCAAAGGCTCTTGGGAAGACAAGGTAGTAAATCAGACAGAACTACCACCACAGAACAAAGATGGTAAACCAGACAGAACTACCACCACAAGTACCTCCATATCAGCAGAGGGATAAGAGTCATCTTCCCCTGGTGTCACATTTTCCACCACTATGTACAGAGACTTGACATTAACTACTCAGGAGCCTCCTTCAGTATGATTCTGATAAACATGACCACAAACTACCATGATGTATTCTAGTGAAATCACAAGTGGCCAATTACCTTTGATGACACTTAAGGCTTACATAAGACCCATCAGACACCATTCTGGCTAAGAGGTTTTTTTGACTATTCTAGTTAAGAAAGAGATTCCACAAGATGCTGACTCCCTCTCAGCTCAAAAGAGTGAAGGCAGAAAAGGCACATACATACATATCAATGAGAGCTGAGTAAAGCCTTTTCTATTGCACAAATTTCAAACTTATGAAAATCTTTTCTATTTCTTTATTATCTGAAAGTTAAAAATCAAAAAAATCTGCAGGAATTCTGTCAATCTGGCAGTCTAATTTCTACTAATTAAAAAAAAAGTTACAATTAGCTTTAACTCATCATCCAAGCTATTTTATTGAAACACTCAGCAAATTTAGAAAACCAATCCAATTAAAAAATTTATCAGTATTAAAAAATCCCACAAATTTGAAGGCTCCAACTGGAATACTTCAGTACAATTCAATTCAGTGGAAAAGCTCCTCACCAGCTGTCCACGGAGTTTCAGAACACTGACCAACTTCTAGAAGTCAAACTTAAAATTGCAAGGTACAAATCAGAAAACTGCTAGACAGTAAAGCACCCATGTTCTGCTCCATCAAATATGATTTGTAACGCAGCAACCTAACTGGTTTCATGACGATCCACAGCTATTCTGATCGACATAGCTGAAAAATCCAAGAAATCAATGAAATGTACAGGGGAGACAGATTTAATGAGGAATGGATCTGTCATGCATGACACTTTGTAACTTCACTGAGCAATATAAAGAAATTCATTAATGAATCAGCACTATAGTGGTTCCAGTGTACTGGAACCGTATTTCCACAGGGGTAATTAAGTTCTGTGAAGGTCAACAACAAATGGCAACTGTCTTTCGTGAATGCCTTTTTGGAGTGGGCACGTGATGTTCTGCCAGACAGATTCACATGGGGGCACTCCACTGGACCAGCATGCACACTACAGAAGATTTTTTTCAAAGGCCTAGGATTTTTTCATGAAACACCTCTCTGTGATTTTACAGGACACAAGTGAGAAAATACACTTAAAATTTCAGGACACAATTTAGCAAGATATTTTCATGGCAACTTACCCTTTTGTAAAGCATGTGGATCTCCGGCAGGTGGGTTTAACAATGTCTAACAAGAAGGCATAGCGCAGTAAGGACTTTGGTGGTAAGAAATACTGACTCATGTCTTTGTTTTCCTCTTCCAAGAAGTCTTTTAGCATTTGAATAGAGGAATCATTATCCTGATTATGTTTTCTTTCCATTTCTTCTACTGTTTCAAGCTTAAATAGAAAGGCCCCTTTTGGTAAACTCTTGCTGCTGCAATCTGGACCACTGTTTGCACCCAGATTCTTCTCCTCAGAGGACAAGGAAGAACTGGTTTCACCCACTTTGTCAGTTTTGTCAGTGACTTTTTCCTTGAGTAAATCTTCTGCATCCTGATCTGGGAATCTTGTCAATATCTAAGTGGAAATTGTGACAAAAATAAAATTAAAGAACTGTATTTAATAAACAACTTGACAGCCAACCATACAGTGAGTAAGAATTCCTTCAGAGATGCTCAGAATAAAGCAATTTAGATGTTATTTTCATGAAGATTTCAAAGCAGTAGCATTGAGATTAGTTGACCTATTGGCACTGATGTCAGAACAACCTCAAATAATTGCCTTTGCAAAAAGACCTTTCCAAGTGTGTAAACAATGTATGACATATTTTCTAGCCCACTATCAGGCTAGAAAACACATCCCCCAACACATTAAAGCCATCTATGGCATAGACATGCACATCAGTCATTAAAAAGCTCAGTATCCAGGCTGAAAAAAGGAGACAGAATTTAACTTTCTGTTGGAATCTCTTCTTCTCCATTCATCAACACACACCACTAAACTGAAAATTTAACCCGCAATCTTCATGAAATGAAGCAAATTCAAGCAATATGAATAGACTCACTTGACCAGGAGCTTGAAAGGAAAATGGTTCTTGGTGAAGCTTCGCAACTAGAAAATACCGCAGCCTAGAATTGGGAATGCCAAGCTGTAATCAAAATTCAGGAGCCTTTAGTCCATGTGATAGTAGAGAAAAAGTGGTCTATAGCATCATACAAGTTATCTGCCATTACATGCAGTAACAGGACTATGACATACAAATATATTTTGTGACTTCAGAGATATCAGTATTCACAAAATCAGAGATTCATAAAATTCTTTGTGTTGGAAGGCACTTTGCGGGTCATCTAGTTCCAAGCCCCCTGCCATGGGCAGGGACACCTTCCACTAGACCAGGTTGCTCAGAGCCCCATCCAATCTGGTCTTGAACACTTCCAGGGATGGGGCATCCACAACTTCTCTGAGCAACCTGTTCCAGTGCATAACCATCCTCATCACAAAGAACTTTCACTGATTCTAATCGAAAACTAATCTTTAAGTCTGAATCCATTCCCCCTTGTCCTATCACTACGGACTCTTGTAGAAAGTGCCTCCCTGTATTTCTTGTAGTCTCCCATCAGGCACTGGAAGGCTGCAATTAGGTCACCCTGAAACCTCCTTTTTCCCAGGGTATTCTCTAAGTATCAGTTGATAATACCTACACACTTGTAACTTCCATTCCTAGGTACATCCAAAGAACCAAGAGAGCAATTATTCTTTGTATCTCATAGTTTTGACTTCTCTGTAAATGAATATGAATGTAAACAAAATTTTATGTGATGCAAGAAGAAAAAGAATACATGCCTCACAATTTCTTGAGATAGGTACTGTTTTCTGTTAAAAGCCAAAAAGTCTCTCTTTGCCTCTTTAAACAAGGAATTATAAGACACCTAACAATTAAATAAATCTATCACAATTGGTTTTCAAGCTGCACTCTATTAGCTTCTCTCAAATATTTATACTTCACTGATTCCAGTTAGTCTTGCACAATCTGAAATCTCTCTCAAACTTTTTTTTTCAGTTGCCAGGGTAACATGGAAACAAAACTCCTCCTCCCACAAGAAAGAGTCACATTTTCTGTGCTGGGAAATCCAGAGGCACAACACTTCTGAAGTGATGAGGCTCCTGCAGGGAAAACCACCTCCTTGGTTACAGTGTAAATTCATGCCTTCTTAAAAATATGAAATGGCAGCAAAGCAATATGGGACTGGGATCTAAACACAAACAGCAATACAGTTTTATGCTGTATGAGAAAGTATGAAGTATACAGTATGAGAAATTAGAAGTCATGTCAGTTGGTTTTCTCATTCAAGCACTGGGCATGCCTCTCTTTTCTAATACAAAAGAGAATTTTCAAGTGTTCTTGGAATCAGTGCACTGTGAACTATTAAATAATATTAGAGCAATTTTAGTACTCACACAGGTTGGCGACAAGAGAAATTCCTGATATTTAAATCCACATGTTGCCAGGGTTTGCAAAAGTTCATTTCTGAAAGGAATCAAAAAGCCATTACTCCCTTCACATAGTCTTTAGCTCCCTTTTTAATCCTAAATAATAACAGATTAATTTAACATTGTTATTTACCAAAGCATTCATCAAAATAATTGGACAGCAAATTATTGATATGCCATCCATTACTGAATTTGAGGGACAACATATGAAGTTCAGTGTTAGAGACTATTACACATTCAAAGGCACCTTGCTCTTACTACAGCGCAAATGCCTCTTCAAAAAACATCCCAGCTCTAGGACAGTAATTGCAGTGTGTCAACAAGGAAAGTAATCAGAGGGCAAGATACTCTCTTTATTGGGAATCATAAAACAGGAGATTAAAATCACTACAAATAGCTCACTACTTCCTTCTGCTCAAATACACAGCACCAGCTAAGCCTAACAAAAAGGCTAAATCGAGGGATGACAAATATCAGTGGCTTTGATTATAAACCACAGATGGGACTGTGGTTTATAAACAACGGAAAAAGACTGCAAGGGAAATAATCTTAGAAAGACTTTTTTTCTGTATTTCATGCAGACTGCACTAGGCTGGAAGTATACAAAAGGCAGGAGCTGTGACCTGTATGCAAGACTGCATCCCAGGTGTCATAAGAGAAAACAAATGTCCTAACTGGGGTGTTTTCTCAAGTACAGCTTGCTCCAAGCACTGGCCAGCAAGGCACAGACTAAGGAATCCCAGGGTCTACAAGAGAGAACCATGAACATTGAACCAGTGAGAAAGCTGAGCATATCTCCCAGCTGCCTGCCACATTCATTAAGAGCATTATATGCAGGGTGGCTGTTGGTGCTTTATGGAATGCATGGAAAGATCCCACTCTCTTCCAGCGAGAACTGAGAAGGAAGATTGCAACTCACTCTCTCCTGCTTTGGCCACAAGAGAGGAGAGTGCTCCTGCTGTCATTAGGTAACTGTAGGGACACCTTTCCTCTTCCAGGAGGACCATGACTAAATATGACCTTCTTACTGTATCTCTGGACAATTTGATGGTAGCCCTGAACCAGGGATAATCTACTTTCAGCAAAGGTACTCAAGAAAGCCCCTGTATGTTCTGTGACTGTAACACAAGATACCATGGGATTCTGTCATGAACAAGCACCTGAAACCTCTGAGTGTTACACCTACTGTTATTTTTCTTTGAAAACTAATTCAGACCTTTTCTAAAGAAAATATGACCATCAAATAAAAATTAAAATAAAATACTGTTGTGTTTTATCCACTTAGAAACCTAACCAGTTATCTAGCAAGTTCTTTTCACAACTTTAGATTTTAATTCCTGTCCCATCTCAATCTGTTTTGTTAATTCCAGTTCTAGGAAATAAAAATCCCTTCTAAAGAATAAATCCCTTCTCCTTCTAAAGAATATACCCTTTTTGCAAACTAAACCCTGCACATATTAATTAGAGTTTACCTTGCAGAAGAGGATTCAAATCCTTTAACGTTTTCTAAAAGTAGGAATTTTGGAAGCTTCTGAAGCCTACAAGGGAAAAAAAAAAAAAGCAAATCAGAGTAACAAGATGTAAAGTACATTATATTCATCCACAGATCTGTGTAGATAGCAGAAAGATCAAAGTATTTCCACATCATGCTAGCTGTTAAAGTTTAGTATCTTCAAAAAACCAACTGAATTATAAATGTGGACTGCTGGTAAAAACCACAAAGCCCACCTATGTTTGGATGAACAGCTGTACCCTCTTGTACTCCATGCATGTACTTTTGAAAATGTTTATCACTGTCCATTTCCTAAAGCACAATAACATTACTCAACAGATTCAGTATATAATAGGGATTATAATTGTTGCGGGAACACTAACTGCTACTTAGCCATAAAACTTGTTTTCAAGTGCTTGTACCTGAAATCAATGTCAAAATGTCACATTAACCTTACTGATAACATATCAGAACCAGTATTCATTTAACTGATTTAAGAAACACAACATATTTAGAGTTCAAACTGCAGATAGTCTCAATTTTCTAAACTTGACTTTTTTTATTTTGATGGAGGGAAGGGAGGGAGGTGTCCCAGCTTTAGAAAGATCAGTGCAAAAGTCTGGAAATAGGCACATTCCAAAACCAGCATATTAAATCTCTGGAGAAATGAACATGCCCAAACTGTGCCAGGGACTGTTCCAAGAGTTTAGAAGCATAGACGATTCAGATTCAAGTCTCTGAGAACATTTTGTAGCACTGTAATAAGGCCAATGTAGACACAGAATGTCTGTCACACACTGGAATCTCAGAAGAACACACAGAAGAAGGATATTAATGCCCCCAGATAGCAGCTTCATGCTTATTGAAGTTAGTGACTTTGGACTTCCATTGGAACAAATCACAGCAGAATTTGTTTCAGCACATTTTTAACTACCACCAATTAAAGACATCACATGAATTAAAAGAACCAATGCATCTCACAAGAAACCAGAAAATGCCCAAGAAACTACACCAAATTTAATATATACTAAAAATAATAATGAAAAAATTATACTAAGCTGAAAAAAGCAGTAGCAGCCAAATTCCTTGCAGAGGAATGGAAAATATATCTGCCAGTATGTCTACACACACTCACCATCATTGACTACTATGAAACTTTTTTTTCAGCAATGAATCTAGAGCACAGCCTGAAATGCAAGCACTCATAGGGGATCGACAGATCACAAGGCAAGTAATCACGGTACAAAGAGGAAGTGTTAAGTACTTGGTATTTATTAACATTAAAAATGTTTCTATAACGGTAGCACTTTGATGTTTTAGCATTGGATTTCACCAGGTTATGGTTTGGACACAATAAACAGACAGTATCTGGATCATTTGGGTTGGACTTTGTTTGCTGGCTGGGTGCTCCAAGGATTTCCAAAGTCTTTCCAGATCTTGAAATTGTCCTTCCCATTATCACTAATATTTATCATCCCAGGCTACCTCTGAGCTTCATTTCAGCAATATTTCATTACAAAAGGCTGAACAAAAGCTAAGTGCATCCAAAGGATGAGAAATTATTTTACACTTTTCATAAACTGCATGCATTCCATATCAATTTAGAATCTAATGGGATAATTCCTGTATTAAGAATTTCCTTTTTTTCGGGCTGCAGTGCTCCATACTCAATGTCTCACGAATGTATCGTATTCAAAAAACACACAAGCCCTATCTTAGTAGAACACAAATCCACTGGAATTGAGAAATTTTACCGAAGCTATCATGTTGAACATTCTAGTGGCTACTTAGAGTAGGTGCTGCTTCAAGAACCCTCCCCAAGGCGATAAGGGACACCAGCAGTGTCTCCTGGGGTGTTGAGATAAAAGTGAGACAGCCAAGCCCAGGTCCTGTGCATCGTCATGATAAAAACATGGGTCCTGGAGTGTCTAAAGCTTTGGTTTTGAGAAGGAAAAGCTTCTGCCTTTTATGCAGCTAAGCCCACAGCAACTGGGAAGCAGTATTTCCTTATTAATGCACTATAATGTCCAAAAGCAGCCAGCCTCTTAACCAGGTCTCAGTTTAATGGAAAGGAATCCCTAGATCAGGATGCCTTTAAGGATATGGAAAATACCATTATTCTGACGAATTATTAACTTACTCAGTATCTGCCAGCTTTTATTTATCATTTTAACAGATCAGTTGGAAACCTGTGTTACATTTCTTGTTGCACAAGACATCCTTTGCAACTTCTGAACAACCCATGTTCTCTCCCTAATTTTGGGTCTCTGACAGAAGCAGAGGAGAAGTAATAACCATTCTTTTTACCTAGGAATTGTCTAACTTAGTGGGCTACAGAATCTGTGTTTTGTTCTAGGTTCTCTGCCACAGATTTCTTATGTATGGCCCTGCCAAGCCACTCAGCCCTTCTGTGTCATGGTCCTGTCTCTGCTCATGATGAGTGCAAAGACACAGTTCCATTTCATGTTGTTGGCTGCATGAAGTTTCTAGAGCGTGGATGAAGACCCTTTTCTCCCAGTGCTAACAGCAGTTTGAAAGAGAGGCTTTTTGGTACTGACTTCCTTCTGTGCTGAAAGCATTCATTAAAAAAAAAAAAAAAGACATAATTCATTCATCTGTTCTTCTCCAAGATGAACTAATGGAGGAATATATAGGGAATAGCTATCCCAGTCTCCAGGTGAAGCAAGTAATTATGGCTGTTTCATTAGGAACTGGGATCTGACCAGGCAAAAAATGACAGATGAATACAAAGACAAGGACACAGTTCAAACAATGCAGTGCTATTCGAATTCTTTAGTATTACTACTCCAAACAACAGATTGTACTACAAACCAAAAATATACAATCTACCCCAAGATATCTAGAAGCAGCACCAAAAAGAACAGAGACTTTAAGAAAGAATGGAAGATGTTGCAAGATGCACTGCATTGTACAGTCAATAACATATTTAAACCAACTTTAAAATTGTACCTCTTTGAAAGACAACTATATGTTGAATATAAGCTTTTTTTACACAATAATTTAAAAACTTTTCATTTTTCCATGAGACCAATAGACCAACTATTATATGATCTACTCCTGCTTCTATGTAAAATCAATGCAAATTTGATGTTGAACTGAAAAGAACTCTTTCTTTTCATTTATCTTCTAGGCACAGTTTAAACAGACATGCAATGAAAAGAAAACTGGACAATGAATGCATATACAGCAACAATGAGGTGATTACAGCATTAGTAAAATACAAGTATTTTTAAGTTACACATGATCATGTGAAAACAAACATGGAATACAACATAACACTAGAAGCATCCCTCTAAAACATTACAGATGTCTTGTCCCACTGAAATAGAGAAGACCTAGTTACAACAAAGCCTAGTTACAAGAGGGGCTTTACAATGGAGGTAAGTTGATTTATACCTTGGGAGAATATCAAGGATATAGAGAAAGCTCTTTGTCCGAGGATCAGACACATCACCTCGCAGGCCAATTCTAAGAAAGAATAAAGAAACACTGGTGTATTACTCAGAGCAGACTGTCATTTGAGTTACATTTTTCTACAGAACGCTGACACTTGGCTTTGGGTTTCGAAAGGAGATTCTGCAAAAGCATCATGTACAGACAGGAGGACCTGCTTACAGAGCCAGTGTCCTGAGAGATGCTCTAAGGAATGAAAAGTCTGCCCCTGGAATCCATCAGCTCACAGCTAAGTTAAAATTGAAGCATTCAGTAATGAAATCCACTCCCCAGGCTGCAGAGCCTTTAGCATTCTGGTCTTGTCCAGCAAAGCCTTTGAACATACTTGGCTCTGAATGAACAAAAAAGCCCCACTGGGTTTCTGGGAATACCCTGCTATTTTGCACTGAATATATTAAATTATTTCTATGAATTAAAGCCTCATTGTTCACCATTTAGCAGGATTGAGCCCCATGTGAATAACTTCAGAACCCATTTTGTAACACTAAACTGGACAGATTATGTAGGTTACAAAAATGATAATGATTCCAGGCCTCTGTTTTCCTAGCTTATACTTGCATGAGCTCATAAAAAAAGAATAAAAGCTTTGTAGAAGAGTTTTAGCAGTATCTAAATTAATCAGTCATACACAGATTTTTCTTTTCATCATATTATAAAGAAAAAAATATGAAATGGTTCCTATATACATCATAGGTTTGCACGAATAGATCAGCACCACTTTACAGGGATTTCTTTACAATCTTAGGACATCCAATGAGATATACTTTCTTACACAATCAGTATCATCACTATCAACAGACTTTTTTCATGAAGCTACTACTTTGCATGAATGCAGTTATTAGAATCTTTCCCCACTGGTCACTGCTGTCAAATGATCTGAATTCCAAATTAATCTGACAAATAACATCTCAGTAAACTCAGTCCTTAATCAGCAAGACATTCCTCTTTGTCATTCACAAAATCATTTCAAAGTCATTATCCTTCCAGTCTTGGCTAAAATAGAAATACTCTTCAAAATAAACTGTGTGCATGTGCAATTTTCAAAATACAAATAAAACCAGATTACACTCTTGAGTCTCATGCAGAACTGAGAAATTCCAGTCCTCCTTCTGGAGTTGCCCCAGGAAAATATTAAATTGATATTTAAAAGGAAAGGCAGCACTCCTAAACACTAAATTTCACTATTAGCAGAATAATACAGTGCACAAAATTGGTGCTGTAAGAAGCTTACTTAACTTAAACTGAATTATTATATACATATGCAAGAAATGTGATCAACAACTAAGGTCCAAAATGCTACATTTATTTTGCTTCGGTAAACATCATGATGAACAGAGCTACATACAACACATCTCTCAGGAAGAGAAAGATACACAGATCACCCACACATAGTGTCACTCTTGATAACGTTTCTCCTTTGACCGTACATAGTGCAATAACTGCACTTTTTTTCCAAGTGTGCTCTACCTACCTTGTAAATGGCTGACAGGGAGGACTCATCAAAATCATATCAAAAGATAATCTGTCAAATTCTTCCAGTGTTATGCCCTGAAAACAGAAAAAAAATAGAAGAATGTTGAGTGTTGTGAACTGTATGAAATTCTCAAGTCGTCTTTCAGATCAAACTACCCCACTCATTTCCACTCTATGCTTCATTTAGCAAAAAACTACCCAATCTCTCGTTTGACCTAGTAATTTCAAAATATCGTCTACCTTGACAAACTATAAAACATAAATATGTATTCACTACTCTGAACACAAAACAAAACACTGATAAAGTTAGCATTTATACATAATCTTGAGGTTTGTATCTGCTCATTCTTTGAGATGTGTAGTGGTTCTTTCAGTAGGTACTGACCTGTTATTTCTCCCGAAAATAAAGTATCATTATTCAGATACGAAGTCTTTGTACATCAAAACCAGTGTTTCCATACTTAAAATACGTGTAAAAACATCTGAGAAGAAAAATAACTCAAGTGTAAATATGATAATTTTTACAGATCCAACCTATGGGTTTTAGCTCTTAGGAGCTTACTGGCAAGGCACCCTATAAAGTTTACTTCATAGTTTTTCCCCTATAAAAATAGTCAAAGATATTGCATGGCTGAAATTCTCCTCTACAAAGATAATTCCACTCAGAAAAGAAAGAATTAGGTCTGTGGTAGGAATTAATTGCACAGATAGAAATTCTCTAAACTAAGTTTTCACCAGAAGGTCAACACAATACAGGGCCAGGAGGAAAGAAGGACAATGATCAAGTAACTGTGACTTGGACAAAGAAATCACCCCTTACATATTCTGAAGGATATCTATGCAGCAAATGTAACCTAACTACCCTCAGAAAACTCAAAACCTGCTATTTTTTCCATTATATTTGAAGAAGGTGTTATCAACTCTAATATAATCTGCTCTTGTCTACTATAAAATGACACAGGCAAGGATTCTTCTTCTTTTTCCATTATAAAACTATAAACTATCATTTAGCCAGTTATTACTGAGAACTGAATAAGCATTTAACCTTTAGCCATCTATTTAACTCTTACTTAAGGTGGTGTCTTAAAACAGACACAGTATCTTTTACTGTCATGTTGTAAAACTGTGAAAGATTAAGAAGTATACAGTAATTTCCAACTCAATCCAAGCAAAATCCCATGCCTACCTTGCGTCCCATTTATTAAAGAAGATCCAATTTTACTTAGTTATTTTTCAAATAATTTGGCAAGTGACAGAATTCCAGATAATTAATAGATTTTATCTATGGAGCCCATTAAAAAAGATTAAAGAGTGTTCAATCCAGTATATTTTGTTGTGTTTCTCCGAGCCCAACTGTAACTACAAAACAAAGGCATGCCCCAAGTAACTTAATTAAATTTTTTCAAAGTACATGTAAATATTTTTTTGTATCTAAAAATACGATTTTTGACATTCCTTTACTGGTGGTAAGCATTCCTCTTGACATTTACATAACCTTTCTTGATGCAGGAGGCAAGACTTAAAGAAAAAGCCTGCAGCAAGAATATCCTTCTTACTTCAACAAGCAACCACAGCACAATCAACCAAAGTTATTGTAAAACTGCTTTATTCATAATAACACAAATCTTTTTGTTTCTCTTGTTACTAATAAAGACAGTGAAAACAACTTACATCTTACAAATGCCAGACTACAGTAAAAAACACATTGATTACTCACCTCAATAGTCTTTGCCCATAATGGCGTGCTGGGAAAGTTGTGCTTATAAACATCATTGGCAAGAGTGTTCACATCAACAGCAGCTACAACTTCTGCACATGTGCAGCTTTCTAAAATTAAAAAAATAATTTGAAAACTCTAGCTTCTCTCTACTACTCTTATAAAAATGTATTTGCTCAGTTGTGTTACAGCATTGCTCAAAAACAAAAGAAAAATTACACAACCAAATTCTGCTGTGTTGTCTTTGAAACTTTGTATAAAAAACATACGGTTTTTCTAATCATATGGGCAATATTTCCCTTCTTTATAGATCCAAAAATGGAAACAAACTGTGCCCCTAATTAGTAGAAAAAAAAATTCCAAACAGGCTGCACCTCTACAACATTTCCACCTCTGTGCAGGTCTCTGTGGCCAGCAAGTTCCCTGGTTACAGAAATCCCAAGACAACCTGCCAAGCCCCACTGCCACTGCCTTATCCTCTGACAGCTTGCAAGAAATAAGTGAGTTATTTTAGAGGTGTACTACTTCTCATCATGAAAAAATAGCATTAGTATGTTTGACATATGTCTACCCTTCCAATAAACCTTTAAAGTTGCCTAAAGAACATTTGTGCTTACACTTCAGGAAAGCCTTAGGCCTCAAACTCAGCTGCTGCCTCCTTTGAGTTAAAGGACCCAAAATACCAAATTTGGCAGCTTCTCCTCTCTTGGATAGAGGTCTTATTGAAGAGAGGACAGTGTAAAAATCCCACAGCTAAAACCCTGAAATAAAAATACACTAAAAAGAATGCAAATAAACAACCATTAATTCACAGAGTAAGAGAGTAATAGGTTCAACAGCAGCTAAAGAGATAAAAAGAGCAGTGTTTACTCCATTGCTCATCATGTCACACTATTTGTTATTACTAAACACAATACCTTCAGTGAGGCTTTTTATCCAAGAAGATGGGCTGTGGTTACTGGCACAGCTGCAGGCAGAGAAGTGACTCTACCTCCTGGTACCCGAGATCAGTATCAACCACCAGGATATTTATATTATGGTTGGCATTACAAAGCCTCAGATGAAACACAGGCAATTTTAAAAAAACTTCTGTAAACCAAAAGAAACAAGGCAAATAGCCACATGCCTTTGAATAATCTCACAATATGCTCAAGTAACATATTAACAAATGACCTTAGGAGACACCATATGAATTACTGCTAGTCAGCTAATTATTTACAGTTTGAGAGGATGAAAGCACAACTGGGATGATCCCAGTGGATTTAATTTTGAATAATGCAGTTACCATCCATCTACTATCTTGCAGGTTTTCAAGGCTATCTTAGTCAAAACGAAGATGAAAGGAATCAGGGTATTGAAAAGATTGTAGCAGACATTTTAACAAGGACCAAGCTGGTTCTCCCAGGTTTACTTCGTGATATTGAGGGCAAAAAGATAAGGATTTTCACAAGATAAATACTCACAGACCATTAAGGGTCAACATACAAATCATTATTTGCCATCACCGTCTGGACCTTTTGACCACAAGCTGTAACTGAGAACTAAATACAGGTGTCTCCACAAGGACAATAGATTGACTACACCTGAGATTACAGAACAGGTATGTTAACACTGACACCTAGCGTGAAAAGAAGCTGGATGAATGTCTCAATTTACAAACGTATTCAAGGACCAACTCTTCCATCTGCCTAAAACAAAGCTGCAGCATGTAAGTAACAGGAAAAAACTTCCAATACTGTTAAAGAGATCGCTTTTGCCACTTACTCCTTCAGTTCTTAAAACACATTGGCCTAACAAGCTAACTCTTACCGTGTTTTCCAGGTACTGCAGAAAAATAAAATTAAAAATATCAAGACCCTCAAATTATTATCTAAATTAGTATATAGTTTTAAAAGGGCAATTGGGAAGGCAAGCTGTGTGGTTTCTCTCACAACTCATGACTCAGACACTCGTTTTTTTACTGCCATCCTTCCAATATTTCCCTGCATACACACAGGCCCAAAGGCCTGGAGATACTGGAGGAGAGCACACAGCTAATAGTAACCTATTGAATCTCCTAGCAATACAATGTTCAGTCTAAACCAGAGACGTAAACCACCACAGAAAAAGGACAGGAACTTTTCCTGAAGTATTCCACCTGAGACCCTCTCTTCCTAATTCAAAGACCTGATAACTTTTTCAAAGCTTCTCCTCGTTTTCATTCAAAAGTTGCAGCTCACTTGGGAACTCCTGTTACAGAACAGACTCCCTCTAAAAGCTGATTAAGCGTATTTGTGTGGAAATGCCCTGGAAACGCATGAAGGAGCTCGAGCAGACAAGCAGCTCTTACACATCCAACCTAACAAAGAAAAGCTTGTGTAAATTTCAAACAATGAGAAAATGCAACATATTTAAAGAACTTCTCCTGAAAGTTAAATAACTTTATATCAAGCTGTGATATTCTGCTTTTCCATAGCAATTACATTTACTACTTGAAAATTACTATAAGGAATCATCATAAAAAAAGCCTGAAAGCAGAACCTAAGAAAAACAGAATCAAGACTGTGTTTAACTATCCCCACTGACAAAAGGCACAAAACCAACTCAGGAATCGCTGACTTGGTGGGATGTTAAATCAATTCCCCAAAACACATAGCAGAACTTCAATACAGAAACAGACACAGCTCTGGAGACTTTTTTAACCCCCTCAAACAAGTGCATCCAATTTTCAAAACACAGATATTTAAGAGAATTACGATATTGCAGAAAACAGTATCATTTTATTCAGACTCAAGAAAAAATAATACACATTTCCTAAGTGAAACTAAGAGGCTGCTGGAATACAAGATTTGCAAGATTCCTCAACACCAGTTTTTGAACAGAGATTTTTCATTTCTGAGCAAGATGACATAGTTCACATGGAAGCCACAGACATGATGGGGAAGTTACTGAGGGAGATGTTACGACTTATTTTTAGGCAGACTACATTGTAATAGTTTCTCTTGGCTGAAGGCAGGTGAAATCAATTTTGTATCATCCTTTTAGTAATGTATTGATTTCACACTTAAAGCTTAAAACCTCTTGGACCCAGACGGCAGAAACTTTTTGTTATTAAACTGCCTAAATAGGCAGCAATCACACTTTGGGTCCCAGCTCTCTACTTTATTGAATACACAATGCTTATAAGCCATTTCAGCTGCGGAGTTGTCATTCTTGAGCGAAAGGGACACTGCTGTAAGGACTGGAAACTGATGTGTTCAAAACAAAGAAATGTGCACTAGCTTCTGATCTGAAAAATCAGAAAGGACAAAGGATGTGTGCATTAGCTTCTGATCTGAAAAAGTAAACCCAAAGAGTGTCACCTTCAAATGCCAGAAATAAAATTTCTGACATAACAATATCTGTCCTTTTCCTCTTCAGAATTGATTCCTTTGTCATGTGTTTCTGCAGACCTTAAAATTAACATAGATCTGTTTATATTCACTACTGTACTTTTGCAATAGAGTCATCAGTGTCAACAGAACATGTGAAATACAGTGGGTTATAGCAAGGGCAGCTTGGTGGATTTCAGCATATTGCAAAATAGGAGCCGGAACAATTATCTATTCCAACAGGTATATGGAAACAGATGGAAAAGGGAAGATTAGTCACAAGTTTTGTCAGTCCTGTTTCCTTCTAAAACAGAGAGCAAGGATTTAATTTCTGAGCTGTCAGCTCTTGGCCAAAATGATTAGGCTGAACTGTCCACGGCTACAGACAACACGACCATCAGTAAACTTGATACTTGCTTCCTGCAGGATACTTAGCACCTTCTTTCACTGCGCTATTTGTACAGGATTTGATCATGTTAAGCCATATAAACTTGATAAACTTACATTACAGCACAACTGGCACCATCCCATGCTTCAAAGAGCTATATTTTGGAGAAGCATTAAATTGAGTTTAGGTGAAAAACTTGCTCAAGCCAGCAATATTTTTGTTTTGCATTGTACTGAATCCTAAAGCTCCTTGCCAGTTTTGCCTCCTTTGCCTCTCCTGGTGGGATAGCTTTGCTCAGTGTAAATACACACATCAGTTTACTGTGCTGTGCAATTCACAGAGACAATAAAGTAAAATGAACAAACATGCATGACAGAGCACAAGAGACAGAAGTTTTTACTCTGTAAAACTGAAATATAACAATTGCAGAGGAAAAATATGACCAACTTCATCACTGCAAAATTATAGTACTTTTTTAAATCAGTCCTTTAGTGTTTTATGCAAGGAGACTTTTTTCAGGGACCTGGCAGATTAAAAATGCTTGTGGCAGAGACATGGAACCCATTTTTCATGGGAAAACTGCCTGAATTAATAGGCCAGTTTAGGTTTGTTTTGGTTGGGAAGGAGGAAGAGCGGGCTGTTTGTTTACTGGAATGTTGCTAAGGAAATGAATTTGTAGCCATAGATTTCATAAAAATAAAACACTATTTTTCACTGCAGAAACTTTGCACTTTATGAAGAACAAATTCACTCACTCACACATAAAAGAATTATCATACATTTGGACATGTATGACTTATCCTTTATAAATCCCGAAAGGCTTGGGGTACAGGGTGGGAAGAAGAAAGAAAGGCACTTTCATCCCCTAGCTGCCTCAGTCTTTCAAGAGTGTGAATATGAATAGTCTCACTGATTTCTGACCTTAACTGAGCTCAACTTTCCAAACTGTATCTTTTCGAGGTTTCAGTGTTAAAATATTATTATAAAGCATTCAAAACCTAAAACAAGAAATTCTGCATGTGCTGAATTATCTATAGCTAAAGTACCAACACAGAGATAGATAATCCCCACAATTTTTCTTTTTCAGCTTTAGACCGAAACCTAAATTCAGGAACAACCTTCTGTTCACTGTCAAAAAGAATGTGATTCTACTATGAAGCTATGTACTCATAACTTCTCTGTACTCTCTCAGAGAAACACTTACAAGAGACTATAAACTTCCATCGATATGTGGAAATTATTTTTTAGCGTAGGCAAGGGCAATCTCAAAACCAATTACATACTTTTTGGTGCCAAATGCATTCTATGTTAACGACAGCTGCCAAAACAACAAACGTCTTCATCCTGCAAGCTATCCGAAAACTACATTTTTGAAAGATCACAGCCAAGAAGGGCATCAAGGTAGAAAAGTCAGTGTCAGATTTCCTGACAAATACCTATTTGCCAATTGAAACACTGGCAACTTCACAGAAAAAGTAGGAAGGTGGATCAGCTGAACTAACCACACCTGACCCCACTACATGGCCAGGAACCTGCCTGCCAGGACTGCAGAACCCCTTTTGTAGAACAAGGCCTTCCCGGGATGCTACCACTGAAATACTAAATGCTCCCTCTGCTTTCTACATATTCCTATTAGTTTTCTTGGCTTAGAGACTCACTAGAAACCATACCAAAATAATATATTATTATACATAATCTTCATCTCTCATTCATCTGGCTTATGGAAGCACTGGCACAATGGAGGCCTTCCTTCCAAGCTTCATATTTATATGGAAATAAACCCCACAACCCTTCTAATATTTCCATATGATTTAAAAGGAAGATGCTGAACAATCTGCCGCTTGCTAAATGGAGGATAGGATCAGAGACCTTTTCAAACAGTATGGTTTCATGTACACATACAGGCCAAAAACATGTAAGAAACACACTATTAAAGTACTTACAGAGGAACATTCACTTCTTTTCTGTTTTATTTGCACGTAAAAGGAAATACTTCAATGCTCCTTGACTTTATTTTGTTCCGTCACAAACCATGTAAGAAAACTGAATCCAGATGTCTGAAGGACTTTAAAAACCAGTAGAAATTATCAAATGGCCAAGTATATCTCTCCTCCCAAGTGAAATCCAATTCATCAAAAAACAGTTTTATATAATAACCTGTTCATAAATACTTAATTGAGTGCAAATTTTGGAGAACACCTTTTAATCAAATTGCCTATTTCTTTTAACAAGACTAACAAGATTTTCACCTAGAATTGTATGGTTTGGACCTTTCCTGAGACAACACAATGCTTATGGGCTGAGTTTCCATATGCTTCCCAGAAACATAAGCACCCAGACTGAAAAATATGATACCAACTGTAATGCAAATAGCTTTGTGATATTCACTATGCAAATCTCAATTGGTACTTGACCATTTTGAGCTAGTTATGGTCATTTACACAAATAATAAATTAAATGCCCTTAGTTTATCTGCTTTGGTTAATGCCACTACAGAAAAATCTCAGTCTCACTGTTCATACCCATTGCGATTTCTTCAGTCAAACGTAAACTATAATAGAAATTACACCGAAGACTGACTGAATCAGTTGTGTTCAGCAAGTCAGAAACAGTAAATATGGAGGTAAATTTACCTTTTCAGGAAATAATACAAGGAGTTTAGTTAAATCCTTCAGTCTCCAAACTACACCATTAGGTGACATGATTTCAAGACTTCATATGTGTAGTAACTATCCACTGGGGTATCACTGATTCTGTGTATCTTTTGGATAAAAGTTTCCAATATTCTGATAATCTAATGAGGCATTCCCAACATTCCCACCCTTTTAAGTATATAAAGAGTTACAAGTGATGTTGCCACAGGTGGAAATTCACAGGACACCACATCTAGCATTGTAATTTATTAAAATTTGCAGCACACTACTGAACTGCCCCAAGACATCTATTATTATGGCAAGAATGCAGCTTGATAATTCAGTAAAGAGTGAAGGAACCATGGTGTAGACTAACTTTCAGGAACCAGTTCACTTTCTATGGAAATACAGAAATTGTCTACAACAAAAACGGATAATTTGCCATCACTTCAGAAATCTGATTACTAGAAAAGCAGCATGTTACCATTAGCATGTACATGATATACATGGCATATGACACTCTTTTCATTCTACAAAAACTCCAAAATCTGCAGTTCCAGACAAAGCTATACTTTCCTCTTGATATTCTAAGAATGTTTCTGCAAATAAGGAAAACAAATCCTCAAAACAGGTGGTCAGGAACAATGTAGGAACCTATTTCGTTGTGTATCTTTATACATAATAAAAATAATTAAATATATTTTATATACTTATATTTATAAATAAACACAAATGCACATTCATCAAAAATAGGATAGTAGGAAAAATGCCACACTGACAATTTTGAGTGTGTTTTAAGTAAATAAATGATGCTAAATGGATTTCACTCTGTAAGCATACTCTTAATATTCCATAGCTCCCTGGAAAAATAGCAAGATAAGACAAGTTTCTACCTGATGTTTTTATTACAATGCTCTCTGCTAATGCTCCTTGACTGAAAGATTTGAAGGACTGTAGTTGCAGTTAGAATTATTATGGTGATTCTCATAAATTATATTAATGTGTGTTGAAACCTGGACTTCAAAGTAATAAGGTCCAGGGTACTTTACAAAGGAAATCAATAGCCCTAACTCAATTTTTAATTTGGAGAAGCCAGTTCACAGAGAGTGTGCTGAAGGTCACTCAGGCCATGCTTTAACAATTCAGCAAACTGAGCTCCAGGGTTCCTTGTACCAGATCAAAAACTCACCTGGAACTCTCTATACCAGCTCAAATTCCATATTCATTTTTCATTTTTATAAAAAGTTACACCAGCCTCAGTTGTTCAGGCTCGCTCATACTGGAACGCGGCTCAGCTGTTCAGCTAACTGTGGCCTCTGAAAAGCAAGTCCACGTGCATGCCAATGGAAACCCTGGCTCATGTGGTTATCATCCTGGGCATCCCACTGATCCATCCCATCTCCAGCCGGGGGGGCGTCTGTGTTACACAGAGCACATAATAACAAACACAAAATCACGGCCTTTCCGGCAGCAGCTGCCTGGGCCAAACAAGGTGCAGGGATCCCTAATTTCTGTCCCAAGGTGCTTCTGGATACCTGATGCCGACACGCCGGGCTGGGGAAGGGGCTATGGGAGAAGAGGGGCCACCTTTGCCCGCCCCATCGAGAAGAGGGGCACCCTGCATTGCCTCCCCTCCCTCAAGGGCGGGGGTCCCCTCGAGAAGACGGAGCCGCCGAGGGCGGGGTGTCCCGGGCGGGGCAGGCCGCACGGAGCCCCGCGGGACGCGCCGGTACCTCTGAGGGCCTGGTGCATCCCCCCGATGCCGCTGTACAGCTCCAGCACCCGCAGCGCCGCCATGCTCGGCCAGCCGCGCCCGCTGGCCCGCCCGGCACCTCCCCGAGCGCCGCCCGCCCGTTCCGCCGTTCTTTCGTTCCCCCCGCCCGCCCCGGCCTGCGCAGCCCCGGAGCGGCGGCGGCCTGCGCTTGGTGGTCGCTCGGGGAACCACGGGCGGGATCGGCCCCACAGGACGAGGCCACCCCCGGCTCAGCCGGCCCTGCCACCCCCTGAGGTGTCCGTGGGGCGGCTGCTGCGCACGGGTCCGCCACCTGCGCCCTCCGGGCAGTGAGCGGGGGGGAGAGGGACCCGCTGCCCTCCGTCACTGCCTTGGGGGTCAGGCGAAAGTAATGCGGGTCGCGCAGGGAGAGAAGGGGTGTGCGGGGCGGCAGAGGGGCTTGTCCTCATGAGGGGATGTGCGCTGCCCCGCCCTTAGGCAGCTGGTGCCAGCGGCCTCGGCGCTGCCATCGGCCCGAGCGTTCCGTGAGTTCGGCGTAGGGTGAGGTTTTCGAGAAGTCCTTTCAGAGCCCGCACAGGAAAGAATGAAATAACTGATGAAACTGCTCTAATTTGCCCCAACCTTTCTTGCAAAATTGAGAAGTAAGAGACTACTCAATGACAGTTTCGCCTGCAAAGTGTCCTTTATGTTGTTAATATTTTAAAAGATATTTTATATTTGTGTGTGTGTCTCTGTGTATATTAAACAGAGTAAATACGTTGCAGACTCTGTCATGGGTTACCCACCACAGTCAAGCAGACACTCACCTATGCCTCAGTTTGCAGATTCAGATTCTGAAGTGAAGTTGAAACATTAAAAAGAAAAGAAAAAAGTCAACCAAACCAAACCTGAACATGTTTCTCCCCTAGCGTCTTGATTTAATTACATTGTTGTGGAGCCTTTAAGAAACCTGTCAAAAAACAAGGTGGGTTTAAGGAATAGTTCTTTTTTTCCTTAGAGGCTGCCTCATACAGCATGTCGTAGTAGCTCCCACCACTTGACTTGCAGTGGGGGAAGAATTTTTAGCTGAAACTGGAGGGCAAAGAAGGGGTAAATCTTCTGCCTTTCAATGCACTCCTCCAAAATACAGGATGCATCACCTGTGGAAAACAGTGGAATTAGAAACAAAATTTCAAAGTAAAAATATAAGTCTTTGCTAGTTTTTCAAAGCAATGCTGACATTCACCTGTGGATCTTCATTATCAGAGTCTGAGGCTGCTGCCTTATTTGTCAGCCGTGGAAGTAAGCAGGTGAATAGAACAAGAAGTCCAAGTCTACATCTAGGATTTCTGAAAGGAAGTGCAGCAGCTGAGATACCAGAGAGCAGCAGGCATTGCAACCAGCTGCATGCAGGGTTCTTGCATTGGTGGTTGACAGAGAACAGAGAAGGAAATACATGGTGCAACAAAACTAGAAATGTGCTTGCTGGAGAAAGAGTCATAGGACAAAGATGCTGAAGGCTCTGAAGGAAATTGGTCAAGATGATGAAGATGTGTTACAAAGAGCAAGGTTATTATCAGCTAAGAAGATATACTTTAGTAGAACCCTTTCAAAATACAGATGCAAGGTGAAAATAAGAAAAAAGCAACTTTTAGACTATTGAGATCAGTAAAACTGATGAATGAGTTTGAGTTTCTTGTCTTACTATTCCTGTAACCTACAGACCACAGCAATGCTACATACTGTGATGGTTGAGAGCTGCAGTCAGCCAGAAGCAGTTCATTTATTTGGAGCTGCCCAGTACCTGGAGTGATTAATATCAGACAGGAAAACAGGGCTGAGACCTGTTTTTCCTTCTCCTTTCCCTGACTCCTAGGTACTTTTGCCACTCATGCATAGGAAAAGTGGAGTCTGATAGAAAAAGCAGCAGAAATGTCTCTGCTGTGCTGGTTGCAGTAGAACATTCCCTTGTCAGGGGAAATCCTCCACCTACTTCCTCTTCCAGTGTAGTAAACTGGAGAATATAATCAACATGCCTCCACTCTGGCAACAAATAAATTCATAAACTAGATTGGGACTTTGTTGGCTTCCTCTTGCAAAGAATGGGAAGCACCAAAATTTCCCAAGTGCTCATTTTTAAACAACTGGCAGCAGTCAGTTTTTTATACTTTTATAATAATACTTTTATAATTCTGTATAACTGTGTCTGCACTAACTTGGTTCTCATTATTAATTGCCAGCTGCAAAAAAAACCAAAATGAAAGCAGGGAATCTGGAAGCAGTTACTCGTAGTGTTCTTTACTTTAAAAATGTACCATCAACATAATAATAACCATACTTCTTGGATCCAAACTTACATTATAGTATTTAAGGTGTGCTGCTTATTTCAGATGGGGCAATGGCTGAGAAGTGCTGAGATCCATGGGCATTTCTCACAGGAAAACCCAGAATGATGGCAGAGAGAGGGTGAGCCCTGTGAAAGCAATTGTTCATACGTCACCCAGAAAATCTTACTAACGTGCTGCCACTGCCATGGGGCAGGCTAAACGCTGCTCACACTTTGTCTTGTGACCCCAAAGCAGCCACGTCTCTGCAAAATTTCCCAACTGGATCTCTCTGACTTGCTGAAATTTGGCTATTGTGACACCTACTTTTTACTTTTCTCCATGCATATAGGATGGATAGGATTCCTGTAAAACTCCATGAAAGTTTAATTTTATTAACAGAGGAGATAATAACAGAGTTGAAGTCCAAAGTCCAACTCTGGACTCTGCATTTTTTAAGACACAAGTATGGGCTGTTTCATGTATGAATTATGGCTCCACAATGTAGTTGGCTTTAAATAACCAATAAAAGGCTTTTCTAAAACAACATTATTTTTTTCTAAATGGGCGCATCTACAGAACTATGATAATGCATTGATGAAGCAGCTGTTTGCTTGACTAATATATTTATAGTAAAATATATTTTAAGCAAACCGATCTTTTAATGATATTTTTAAAGTTGTTGACATAAGCATGTGATATCAGCATCTTCAGAGACAGCTTTGAAAACTCTTGCCTCCTACCAAGTAGCAGCATTTCCTCAATGCAGTTGTTCCTGGAATTTGCCCACATCTCTGATGAGTGGTACGATACAGGTAATCGTGCTAAATCTGAAGTTGTTGCCTTGGTAATCAACAACATATCCAATGAAACATCTGCGTATGGCAAGAGGAACACAAAACCACATTTTCACTTCTTAAAGTACTTTACAGTTGTTAAAAACGTTACAATTAGCAGTGCTGCAGAAAAAGTCACAGAACATGCAAAAAATCCCCACTTTAAGATTATGCATTGTACTTGGCAACTGAAAAACAGAATTACAAAATATGACTGGACCATGTAATCTTGTCATCAAAGTGAGAAGAAAAGATTTTCACTGCTCTGTTTCTATAATTCAACAAATGCACACAAAACTCCATAAGTAGTTACATGTAAGTCTCCTCCCTGCCCTGCCCTTTGCAGCAAAGCAGAGCCAGCAGGGCCTCTGCTCACCCCAGCTGTGACAGGAGGCTGCCAGTCTGCAGTGCCTGTCACTGGGCTTTCTCGAAGCCATGAATGTAAAGCCTCAGCATAAGGCTGGGTGACAAAAGGTAGTAGACCTGAGGCTGGGAAGTGTTTGTGAGCATTTCCTCTATGTTCAAAAAATGGGGAGAGAGCAGGGAAAATCTCCCTCTGCTTGTACACCAGATGTTTAAAAGTGCCTTCACTGTGCTCAGCCAAAACTTCAGTACAAGCAACTATCAATGCTGATGGCTGAACTACAAAAAATGCTTCTTCTGTCCAAAGGTCCAATATAACCTACGAAATACCCAAGTGAGGATCAGGAAGAATATACAAACATCTCAGCTGTCTGGAAGGGAAGCTCATGTTCTGGGTCAGAAATCACTGTGGCCAAGAAAGAATGTGAGGCATGTCATACCCTTGCAATGCAACCAGTGAATTGAAAAAAATCACTGAGAGCATATGGCATCAATTATTGGTTCCATAACCATGGGCCCAGTAGGTTACTAATAAAACTGAAAACCTTTTGCAGTTTATCAAAGTCGGTCTTTATTGGATGTTATCTTTCAGGGTATTTATCAGAGCTGATTTCTGCTGAAGTGGTTCTCAGTAAAAGTAGCTGTCAACCACAGAGGCGGTTCTTCCAGGAATCCTGCTGGGCTGTGCCATATGGCTAAGGAAGCCTATGATTTTCATTTATAATGCCACGCATCTGCAAGACTAGAAATAAAAACCACATCAAACCAGATTTGTCAGCCTCTCTCAATGCATTTTCTAAGAACTTTATACCAGGGAAATTCATGTAGTGGAAATTATTTTGAAGTCATCAGATACAAATATTTTTAACCTTTTGCTTTTCAGAGATACTAATAGCTCCATTTCAGGGTTTTATTTTCAGGTTTTGGTGCTAGTTATATAATCTGTAGAGAGTAAGGAATAAAAAGACATTGCTTCTCTAATTAAATCTTTACTTTTCTGGTTTAAATACATTTAAAACTAAATAAATCTGGTTTGTTTGTTACATCTGACCTGCAGTGGTTACCCAGTCTGGATGAGAGGCACATGTTTACATTATGTTATTGACTTTCTTGAACTTACACATTCCAGTGCTTGACTATATATATATATATATATATCTTGACTACTTAAATTCAGAGTTCTNAGACTCAGAGCTCTTTAAGGCCCCTGCAGTCAGGCAAAAGATTGCTGGTGCAATGAAAGCGTTTTGACTCAGACCTTTGAAGAGTGACGGCAGGCACGGAGGCAGGCCATTTGTTAAAGGGGATCAGTTCAGGATGAGGTAATGGCGTGGGAGATCCCAGCTCTCCTGCAAGGGCAGGAGGAAATGATGTGGTGCCTTCTGCTCTCTCAAAGGGATGGGAGATAAGGGAAAGAAAGTGCAGACGGTGAGCCTGGATATGCCTCTTAGCTTCTTGCTGAAGACAGGAATTTTCACCTCTGGTATCCCCATATGATTTTCACAACCTATACTGTGCAAACTGAAGGAGACTTGTAGCTGTATGTCAGTGTTGGTCACACTTTCTGATCACAAGGCCATCTGGTAGCGCCTACAGCTTTTGTACACTGCAGTTTTGTCTTTTAAGGAGCCCCTTCCCAAATTTTTTTTCCATTCAGTCCATGTGGTGAGTTTAATCCCTGACTACAACTAGCGTTAGTCAGCACAGGAAATGAGATCTGCCATGGTGGTAGGATTTCAGCAGACGGATATTTTCTCCAGAGAGAAAGAAAACCTTTAATGCAGCCATAGGAGAGCTGTAACTGTGGCTCTGCTGAGCGACCTATAGATTAGATAAACCAAAATTTTACACAGTGAGTACTGTAAAATGTGCCTAAGAAGCTGAGCACTTGGTGCCTAGACCAAGGTGTATTCCCTCCTGGTTCTCTTGCTAGCATTTGCAAATGACTTACTTTAAAGCTAATATAAAAGTATTCAATATCAGTTATGGACTGCAGTTACAGAAGTTACTGTACTTAAAATATTCTCTTTCTGATTTTGGACATGTCTACAGATATCTGTAAAACACACCAATATAATATCTGCCTGAAAGTCTCTTAGAAAATAGTCTATAATAAAACACAGATGTGAAGAAGCTGTGAGATTTTGTAAGGATAAACTGAAATAAAGAATAAATTGAAAAATTATTGTGAAAAAAATCTAGGAAAAATATAACTGTGTCATTTTTGGTTGCTTTTGGGGTCCCTTCCCCTTTGCCTCAACTAAGAACAAAAGCTTTAGGTTTTTCTAAAGTTGAAACAGGCTTTTTTTTAGAAAAAAGACTGTGAAATGTAAAAGTTATTTTTTTTGCCAAGACAGCATGGAGAGAGAAGCCCCAAAAAGCCTAGACTAAAAGGGCCAAGAAAGCCTAAAATAGTTATTTCTGAAGAAGAGAAATCTTCTTGCACAAGACATATGCCAGTATGGATTGGCAGTGTCAAAATTCAGTGGTTGGGAGTTGGGCTTACTTAAAACTCCAGCAAACATGTTTCACATAATTCACCAGAAAAATACAATGGGAGATTGTTGGAATTGTCCATTGGGAACGCTGCATGTCAGGTGAAGTCCCTGAGGATGAGTTTATCACAGTTTTGGTGCCAAGTCAGATGTAGCACTCATCTCCAACAGTATAGGACATTGCTGTTCAAAACCTAACAATATTAAACTCAAGTAAATAATTAACCTAAACTGTGAATTATTCACATTGGCATTGGCAGTCCAGGCATCATGTATATTCTAGTACAATAGTATTGTGTCCTTCATCTGCGGGATATCTCTCAAGATTCCTCTTGATATCACAGAAGTTGATTATTTTTGGAATACAACTGCAGGACAGTGGCATTACCATGTTCAGGGAAAACCATGCCTCTCCCTTTGAAATATTCTGACATCTGACCTATATGTTGTTTCATCCTGATGTGCTGGACTTACATGGTAGGCTTGGTAAATTCTGTCATGGAGTTTGTAAAAATGCCTGATCCATGTCAAATAAACAGCTACAAACACTGGCAAAAGTCTGAGTTAGCAAAACTGAAACATCTACAAAGCCCCTGAATAGTTAGGTCCTTCCTCCTGCCATCCTACATAAACTCTCTCCCACCCAGTATACATATTGAACCATATACAAGACCAAATTCTTAAGGAAAATGTCAGGTAGACAGTGAATTGTCTTTGTATTGGGAAACAGGACACCGTTCCACCTGAAAAAGTATAGACACTTCTACTCTTCCAGACATTTGCTCTCTTCCTTCTCCAGCCATGTGTATCATCTCTTCTGTATTTAACTTCTTTTCCACTCAATCCCTTGTGGCCACAACATATTATGTATCTTAAATCTGGATCATCTTCCCTCCTTAATTCTAACTGAACAGAGTATATTTATGCTTGAAAATTAGGCATAGAGATGGCATGCAAAAACAAAATGTCATTTTAGAAACTCAGTCTTCTCAGTTTTGGGGTGTGTGCAGCACCGCCTCTTCCCTTTGAAAGGAGCCAATTAATCCCAGAATGGCTAACACAATGTACGCTCAGTTTATGAATCTCATTGGAAACAAGGATTTGGCAAAGAATTTGGACTGAGGAATCCACTAAAAACTTGGCCTTCAAGGAGCTAATACTGTTGTGCTTGTCCTGGGCATCTCAAAGGAAGAATGGAACAATTGCGGCATGCAATTAATGATTCCATTGCTGTGTCCTGCCTCTTCCTCAGAAAGATCATCATTTCCTGGTATATCATGGCAAGAAAACATTATGCTATTTATGCTTTGTGTAAATGATGGAACTGGGGGAGAGACAAGAATGAAATGACTTCTCAGATTTAATTGTTTTTTGGCCAGAGGAGTTCTTTAAGCACTTTGAAAAAGCTTGGCCAAAAAAAAGTAGTAAGTGTTTAACTGACAGGATTCATTAATGGCGTACAAGAATCACTTCTTTTCAATTTTCCCAAACAGAGGATGGATGGATGGATGGATGGATGGATGGATGGATGGATGGATGGATGGATGGATGGATGACTCATCCTTGAAAAAGTTTGCAACCTCAAAATTTAAAACAGTGGGCCAAGACAGGGCTTCCCATTGTAATGTGACAAGTGACTGTTCATCCACACTGTTGAGTTCTACCTGGACCAACAGTTTGCTGCAGGAATTGCAACCTATTGCTGAGCAAGGTCAAGATGGCCAGGTCAGCAGTGTGGCAAAAGACAGAAAGAAGCTACACACACTGTGCATTTTGCATAGATTCTCCAGAAAACTTGAGCTACTTAGTTCAAATATTTTATCTGATATTTAAGTTAAATGGTCCTCATAAAGTGCCGATCATGATCCTTGAACAATTTATTGGTCTTTGACAACATACAAATTTCACAAAACAAGGATTTGGAGAGATAAAATTTCTAACTATCTATTTTGGGGCACCCAAAATCAAGACTAAGAGACTTTGGGTATTCTGAAAATTGGTTCTACTTAAAGAGTTTCAGGTTGAGCATTGAGCCTTAAACCATACTAAACCTCTTCTCAGTTTGGATCTTTATGTCCCAGTCATTGCTAACTGTATTGCTGCCATTCAGCAGTCAGTGCTATTGCTGTTAAATGAAGTGAGACAGGGTGTTATTCTTGATTCGGGTTGGGTGTTTTATTTTTTTTTTTTGTTTTTTTNGGCACAGGCTGCAGTGGCTTTGAAATGAGCACCTGATTTGGTACAGGAACGTCCTATTTTGATACAAGAAACTTCCTATTCTGGCAACTAGAAACCATAGTAGAGAGGAACCTAATGCATGACAATAATTCTTTGGAAATGTAAATCATGCAACAGGGTGGCTTGACTCATGTTCATGTCACTTCCCTAATGATGAAACCCCTGCCAGTTTCATATAGTTCATTATACATTAAAATAGAACATTTTAGACAGACTTGGTTAGTTTTGAGTCTAGTACTTTACTTGAAAAAATCAGCAGCTAGTCGTACCAGTTTGATATGCTTTGCAATGCTGGCAATGACAATAGGCAACATACTTTAAAAAATAAATTTCATAAAAGAATTTTCCAGTTTCTTTCTAAAGACAAAAATTAGTCAAGGACGTTACTCACAAGGGGAGATTTCAATGCTGGAATATTTAGATGTTCTGCAGCCTGGTGATATTCAGCAATCCAAATCAGCTTCTCCTCGTGAGAATGTAGGGAGATGGATTATCAGGGTTCAGAAAAAACATCACTTCCCTGGATGCACTGGCCTTGGGGGCTCCTCCTTATACTCAGCTCTCAGCTAAAGGGAGTGACTTATCCCAGCTGAAGATTAGAGCCAGAATCCGTGGGGTTTTTTGTTTTATTTTTTGAAACAGGGACCTTTCTGTTTTCAAAATCATAGCAGTCTTCATGTTTTTAGGCCATGGCTGAAGATCTTCTTAGACCATGAAAGTCACAGCAGTCACTCAAGTGATAGGCCACAGCACTTGCTCTTGCTGAGCACTAGTTTTCCTCCTGTTCAATTGTCTGTAGGGTGATAAGGGTCTTTTATTTCCTCATGTTAAAGCGTGTCCCCGTTGCCCAGAGTTTGTTTAATATTCACGGTGCAGGGGATGTGTGAAGGAATGCCTCTACAGCCCCATGCATTCCAGGGCTTGTGGTTGTTGTATGGTACTGACGACAAAAATTCTTGTATTTGCATGGCAGGATGTTTTTCGATGGGTGTTTAATCTTTATGTGTCTTTCTACACCTCCTGGAAGCAGAAACTTAGAAAAAGGGCATAAATCTGATTAAGAAAAGCATTCACATGTGTTTAGTCAAGGTTTATATAACTGGAAAGAACATTCAATACTTGGACTAAATTGCTCTCGTTTCCTACTCTTTAAATTAAATGGTAAATTAAAAAAAATTCTAAAAGAAGTGAATGCCAGTCTTTTCAGTGATGTTTTCATACCAACAGATATTTTTGCAAGAAAATAATGGAAATTATGTTATATGGACTTTTTAATTTTTAGTACAACAGAAATGCGGTATAAAGCCATTCAGGCACCTGTACCTTTTCTCTATGCATATCTGTTTTCCCTGTTAATGGAAGTTACATACAATACAGGCATCGTTTTGCTAAATTTCTAGGAGTTGATTCTGTATTTCATTCTTGGCAGTAAACTAATACATAATTATCTGAAAAAAAAAGGCCACCAAAAAAAAAAAAAAGGGCAAAAAAGAAAATTTCAGTGTGAAGTGAAACTCTTGTGAAAAAATACCTGTTTGTTTTTTTCAAGAGTGCCACTGGCTTACCTCTGATCTACTTCTGTAGAGGTGATGTTGCAGGTTGGCCTGGCAGCTGCACAGCTGCATGACTGCACACTGGAATTGCAAGGGAAGGCATTGCAGAAAACAGCACAGATGACAACCAGTAGCTTATGAATAATCCCCAGCGTGGTGCTGAGTGATGCTCTTAGCTGTCTGTTCTTAATGTCAGAAGTGGTCATGATCTCCATCAGCCACCACCTCTGAGAGTCCCATAGCATTTTCCATGAAACTAGACAGATTACTGTGATTTCATTTCCATTCAAAGTACACTCTGTGATGTTTTTGGCTACGCTGAGACAGAGTCTCTTCTGAAAAGGACAGTAGAGATGTTTTTGCATTTCAAGGGGACATATTTTCATCCCCTTTGGGGTTTGCAATTCAAATGCGCCTTAAATTTATTACAGCTTACAAGAAACTTACAGCTTCTTCCATTTCTGCATCTGTGCAAGTGCCAACCACCAAAAGGCACTTAAAGGTTTACTGTAGTCCCAACAGCCAACAATATCTGAACATTTCATAGTGAGACACAGAGATGAGGCAGGTGGCCAAAAGCACATATGGCAGCAGTGACATAAACATATGGAAATTAGACTTGAAACATGAAGTGGGTGGGTCATATTTGCTAAAACAAATACCTTGGATTTTAGGGGCAAAGCATTTTCTGAATGAGAATGATTCTTGCGTATGTCTGCCATTGAAGGTTTCGTGAAGTAGAATTTGTACTCTGTTAGGAAAAACAGATGGGGCAGCAGCACACCTTTAAAAAAACAACAGTCTACTAAAGCTATCAGTATTTCTGAGTACAGCATCTTTAATCTGTGAGACTGTTGGTTATGTGCTGTTTTGCTTTTTTGCCTACTCATAGACCGGGTATGTACTTCTATGCCAGGGCTCACAAAGGCTTACAGCTCAAACTTGGCTTAAACAGAGCTCTGAAAGAGCTGGGCAGCACAACAGGCTGGGCTTCGGGTACCCTTAGCCTCAGGAATGCTGTGTGACCTCTGCCTCTTATTCAGTGGGTGAATGGAATGAGCTGCAGCCCAGGACTTATACTGCAAGCACTTCAGTAGCTCAACCTTGTCAGCTTCCTTTGCTTGACTAAGCTTCAGTGAACAAAAGAAATTAAATCTCAAGGACCTGCATTTAGATACAAACTGCATTCCTGCAATTCTGGTTGCCAACAGAATGAAAGCAAAGCAGAATTTCATTCAAAAAACACAAGCTCTTTAATAAAATACATAGATTCACATTCTTGTAAAGTACATTATCGGAAGTAGAATAATTGACTGTTGTGAATTGGGGTGATAAGTTTACCTTTTTTTCTGCCCACTGTTCATGTTCAGGTTTATCAGAACTTCCAGTGAAGATATTTCTTTCTGCAGGACTGCAAGCTAAAAAGAATTAAAAATCAATGGTAGTTTTGCATCGTCTGAGTGCTGAGGTAATACATTACCGATAATATATCTACAATGTATCACTCACTTCCTGTAGCAAAGAGGAAAAAGATGTCCCTTACCTGATGCATCAGTGCAGAATTTCAGAATGTGAGTTGTGCTTTGGCCACTCCGGTTTTAAGTTATCTAAATGGCAGAGATTCTATCACCTTCCTTAAGCAACCTCTGCATTCACGCTGAAACAGTCTGCTGCTACTCAAAGTTTTTCTCTGTTAACTTTTATGCCATTGCTATTGCCCTGTACTACCTACATCATTCTTTTCCACTGCTGGTAGTCCCATTTTGATGGTAAAATTGCTTTTAAAACACTGGAATTTTTATCTGGCCTTTTATGTTACACACATATTTGCAGATCATAGCTAATGAATAATTATAATTTTTCCAGGTTCTCTCCCTTAGGTAGGCACATAACTCTTACCATGTGCCTACTAAAATTAATAGCAAAAGTCTGTTGGGTACAACCGTGGAGAAACAAACCTTTGTTAAAATCAAGCCTGCTACTATCCTAGTTATTATACAAGAGCAAGATCCTGGATGCAGCAATTTCAACTGTCCACACAAAAACCTCTAAGTTATTCCTGGGATCATTGTTACAATAATGGCAGAATTAAGCCTAAGGCATGCATGCTTACCCAGGTACAAGGAAAACATATTTAACCTGTAAAATCTGTGTCACAGGCATAGGAGCTGAGATTGCTATAATGAGAAGCAGCTAAAGAAAACACATACATTATTTTTTCTGACTATTTATTTTAAACACTTGGCAGCCCTTTGTGAGTAGTTAACATAATTTTTTATCTGATCTTATTCGTTCAGAAAGCTCAAAAGAAAATAAAAGGTTTTTATAAAGATATATATATATATGCATCATACCTATAGAGGAGTTTTAATAAGTTATTCGGAGTATTTTGCCAGGCCTGGGACATAACATTAAACTTGCCAACCCCTTCTTGCTGTCACCGCGCTCACTCTGGAGGGGGACAACGAGATGCAAGAGGGAGAAACCCAGCGCCCATTTCCGCGACGCCGAAGATGCCGCCGCTGTCGCTGCCGTCGCCCCCATCCTCCCCGGGCGCGGCGCGCCGGGATTCCCCGCGCCCCCTGTGTGGGGCACCGCCCTGCCGCGTTCCGCAGCCCCGGCGGAAGCCTACCAGCCCCTGGGGACTCACTCAGCCACGGAACAAGCTGCGGCCCACCCTCTGCACTCCGCTGGCCGAGCCGGCCCGCTCGCCTTCTTTGTCTGTGTCCGCAGCCCCGCCGCCGCCCCTTCCCCGCGGGCGGGGCGAAGGAGGGCGGGGTCGGTGGGGCGGGTTCCCGGCACCCATAAGAAGGGGCCCTATCCGCGGCCACCGCCCTTCTTCCCTGTACACTGCTCGTCCCGCTCCGCTCCCGGATTACAAAGCCCGCGCCGCCGTCGCTATGAGCATCAGCACGAAAAACTCCTCGTACCGCCGCATGTTCGGCGGGGGCAGCCGCCCCAGCACCGGCACCCGCTACATCACGTCCAGCAGCCGGTACTCGCTGGGCAGCGCCCTGCGGCCCAGCAGCGCCCGGTACGTGTCCGCCTCGCCCGGCGGCATGTACGCCACCAAGACGACGTCGGTGCGGCTGCGGAGCAGCATGCCGCCCATGCGGCTCCACGACTCCGTGGACTTCACCCTGGCCGACGCCATCAACACGGAGTTCAAGGCGAACCGCACCAACGAGAAGGTTGAGCTGCAGGAGCTGAATGACCGCTTCGCCAACTACATCGACAAGGTGCGCTTCCTGGAGCAGCAAAACAAGATCTTGCTGGCCGAGCTGGAGCAGCTCAAGGGCAAGGGCACGTCCCGCCTGGGCGACCTCTACGAGGAGGAGATGCGAGAGCTGCGGCGACAGGTGGACCAGCTCACCAACGACAAAGCACGCGTGGAAGTGGAGCGGGACAACCTCGCCGACGACATCATGCGGCTGCGGGAGAAGTGAGTGTGCCTGGGGGACGCGGGTTCGGGCTGCCGGCGCCTCCCGCTGCTTCCCTCCTGCCCTGTCCCCCTGGCGCGAAGGCAGCCCCTGAGCATCCCGAGCGGTGCCGGGCGGGCGGGAGGTTGGGCGAGGGCATTTGGGCGACCCCCGCTCCCTCCTCACCGCTGTCTTGCCCCTTCCAGGTTGCAAGAGGAGATGCTTCAGAGGGAGGAGGCCGAGAACACCCTGCAGTCCTTCAGACAGGTTAGCAGTAGTGGAGGAGGGAGGGGCCCGAGGAGGTGGTGGCTGTGCCTGGGGCGGAGGGTGGGAGTGCAGGAGTTCGCTTTCCTTGCACAAAGAGATTCTGTCAGTTCTCACGCGAGCCCTCCGTGTTTTTTTAGGGGGATGCTGCAGTCTGAGGGGAGGGGAGGGAAACTATTGTCCTGCTTTATCCAAGTCTAGCCCGTTTTACAAAAAACGCCCCAACGTGGAATCACTTTCCGATCCAATAAAAGTGAAAGGGGGCCATCTGCTCGCTTGGCTGAAGGGTATTAATGGTTTCTATGGGATTCACCATGGAATGCAGATACAGGCATTATGGCAAGTGTGGTGGCAGCAGATTGAAATAATAGATCCCTTTGTGTCAGAGGGGAGGGCGCAGTGGGCTGCATTCTTACTAAATGTGTAATGGTGCGGGAATATTTCTAGCGAACTGTGTCTATTATGGGCCAGTTTTTGTACGAGACAGAACTCCTTTTTGATGAATCACTGGTCAGTGCATTACTGGGCAACAGTTTCAAATTTAAGGTTTTTCATGTGGGTGTTGTCTGCTGACAAGAAGTAGACAGTATGTTCCTTGGGGCAAGGTCACAGGATTTGAGTTTGCCTCCTCTGAGTGTCCATTAAAAAAGTGGAAATTAATCCTCTGTAAAACAAAGATGTTAACCTAGAAAACAAGTTGTGTTAGAGTTTAGTCTCTGTAGGATGCTGTGATATTATCCAGATAAAGCAAATCTACATGACAACCAGAAACAACTGTGCAAACAGTGTTTGAAAATTCTTAAGCTCAAGTTTTCACTTGTGCAAAACCAGCTTTCAACTTAGATTAAGCCTTGTTTGGACTAAGAGATATTTAGGAATGTGCCCTCTCAAAACAAGGTCTCTTCCCTAAGACTGCTGGTGTAAAACAGCATTGTTAGCATTCTTCCAGACTGGAAGTGACTGCCTTTATCACCATGCAACTGGGTACAGGCTGACTTTCTCCCAGAGCTCTTCATAGGGATTAACAGAAGTCACTATTCAGGAAATAAGCACTTGATTGTCAGCCTGGGAAAGGCTTTTTGCTGCAGTGTATTTACAGTCCTTGAAGGAGGGCAGGTATGTTCAAGAGATAGTGTGGGAAAACTGAAACACCTACTCCCATTCAGAGCGTGGGAATTCAGTCTCCACTGGCGTTCTGGGGACAGAAGTTTTAAGCAACAGTTTGAGATACTGTCTTAATTTAAGCTTCTGGCTATTTTTTGAGTGCTAAGACAATTTAATGTAGTGTGAAGTTCTATGAAGGAGCATTTAAGAAAAGTTTTAGAGAACCTCATCTACTCTGATTCATTGATGAATTTAGTTGAAGGATTAATTGACTTAAGGTTGGCTTTTACATATCTTTCATATTTAATTGGTGCACTTTAGGCATGTCTGTATTTCAATCCAGTTGAGTCCTAGGAAGGTGCTGGGCTTTAAAGTGAGCTTGGCTTGGTGTGCACACCCCACACTCATTATCCAGTTCTTCCCTGTACTTTGGAAAGGGGTCACTCAGGAGCTCAGCCTCTAGCAGATGTGTGCATGCAGGACAGTCAGAATTGGATCCATTTAACCTCCTCAGCTGTAGCTTGTGCGTAAGAAATGCAAATCACTGTCTATGGAAACTACACACTAAATTCACTTGTGACATAACTGGTGCATGCTGCTGTGCTTGATTTGAACATCAGTCATACATCATTTTTCCTTACTGGCAAGCATGGAGTTAACAGGCAGGTTTTGAAACCTAAATCTGTTTCAGTGTAAGTTTTGTTCTTCTGAAAGTGAAATTAAATTCACGGAACACTGAAGCTGAAATATCCTGTTGTGCATTCCATTTTAACAATGCACAGCTTTCTCTTGAATCATTATATTTTTCCACTGGAAAGTTGTATAGTTGCATAAATTTGGAGCACTTCAGCAGGTGCTTTGCTGTTCTGATGTATCATCAAAGCTGTTTCTTACTTGATGGACAGTTGTGTACTTCAGTATTTTAAAATAAAGAATGAGTCTTTGAACTTAAGCTTTTATTTCCAAAAGCTGCCTGTTTCAGAGACTGTTCAGCTTACATGTACCTAATTTTAAATTATTTCTTCTGGGCAAAGATGTAATTTTACTCATCCTGTGCTGAGGGGTGTACTGCATAAAGTATTTGTGAAAGTTCAGTGATGGCTTTGCCTGGGGGCAGGACAAGCATCACAGTTAGTGAGGAAGTTAGTGCAGCTTTGCCAGCTAGTCTAGCAGCAAGGAATAGGTCCTGAACCTGTGACAAACCTAGCAGGTCAGGTCCTGGCTAACATGAGGCTTTTCTGAAGTAAACCTGGATGCTCAATCCTGCAAAATGTGTGGCTTGCTGTGAAGAATCTCCTAGGATAAAATCAGTGCATACTCCAACTGCATATGTCTCTGACTTCTACTTGTTTGTTCAGGCTACAAGTGCCCTATTCATTTAGGTGGTTCTCCACACATCTGGGAACTGCTAAAATACTGAATTTTAGTGATAGGGAGTACATAAATGATAGCATATAATAAAGTACAAAGCACATATTGTAAGTGTCTTCAGTTTAAATTGCTTTCAATTCACTATAAGATCCTAAAATCCTGTAGCTATTCAGTTGTTATTAAAAAAAAAAATAATACCCTTCAGGGTGAAGATTTCTTTAAAATCCTCTAGAAAATCTTTGGATGTCGGGCCAATTATGTAAACATGTTGAGTCACAGCCATGTAATTTTCTGCCAGAATGATCTTGAGGGGTTTTGGGGGGAGGAGAACAAATTAATTAGGAAATTCTTTCTCCGAACTGAAAAACAGAGCTGATATGAACTGTGGGTGTAAAGCTGGAATTGATAGAAAAGTTATGGAATGACGCATGAAAGGGGTAGTTTGCTGGATAAAATAAACAGAATAATTCTTCTTGACCAAGGACCTTTCCCCAGAGTAGGAGTGGTTCAAGGAAAGGCTTTCTAGGAGTCTAAAGAAAACACTCCTTTTTTCAAAGATGCCATAATAGAGAGCTGCTGATTAGCAATGCTTATTCTTTGGGCAATCCAAAATAGCTTTAGAGTAAGCTGTGAGAACCTGATATGTTAATACCCTATGAGCACAAGCATGTGGCTGTGTATGTAACTAGTATGAAAGGAACAATCTTCCCCTTTGCAAACTAAATGCTCTACACATTCAAAATGTAAGAAGTTGCCAATTAATGTTTAGTTTTATGTTTTTGAACGAATTCAAGTTGCTCCCTTTTAACATTCATGACGTGTCTTCTGTTATGCTCTAAATGAATTTTTGCTGTTGATTAAGACTATCTCTGTCCAGCAAAAGGTGGAGTTTTTGCCAGCAACTGTGAGGGTGTAGGCAATGATGAGTAGCTCAGTTTGTGTTTGTACTCATACCTTCTTTTTCTCAAGGGAGATCTGTTGACCTGCATTAAGTGAATGCTGCAGTTCCTGTATGTACCTCACCAGCTTTACAAGTATGCTTTAAAAGTGTGGTCTGTGGACCTAAGGGGCTCTCTGCTTGTTCACCAAGGAGTCCATAAGTTAAGCCCACTGATAGGCATGAAAGGCTCTTGTTGCACTTAAAAGCTCAGCTGAAAAAAGTGGAAGTTTGCAAAATTGCAACTCTTTGTCAGTGTAGTCAAGCTAGAAGCACTTACTGCCGACTTCTGACTCAAGTACTTGAAGGATTTACACCCACTATGATCTGTGTGCTCTTGATCGTGCTTAGCAGCATGTCAGCAAAGATGATATAATCAACATATGTGGTAGAGTTTTCAAATTCAAAATAAAGGTGCATATAATAGTTTATGGCTAAAGTATGAGGTGGCAAAAAGGTTTTGTACAGCTTTTTCTTTCCTATTGTCTTGCCAAAAAGCTCACATGTAGCATCAGTCTGCTGAATTTGCTGTAAGAGACTTCTCTTCATCAGTTTTCCAAGATTATGAATTGTTGTTCTCTCTGGTCAGGATGTTGACAATGCCTCTCTGGCACGTCTTGATCTTGAGCGCAAAGTTGAGTCCCTGCAAGAGGAGATAGTCTTCTTGAAGAAGCTTCATGATGAGGTAAGCTGAGAAATGAGGTCTGTGTTTAGATGCAGACTGTCTAGCAAGGAAGCTCTTCTCTGGTTCTGTCCCAAAGTCCCCACCTGTGTATGATCTGTATGCTTTTGTGCAATAGTGTTGAGTGTCTGCTTCTCTCTTAAGGAAATCCGAGAGTTGCAGGCCCAACTCCAGGAACAGCACATCCAAATTGATATGGATGTTTCTAAGCCTGACCTTACTGCTGCCCTGCGTGATGTTCGCCAACAGTATGAAAGTGTTGCTGCTAAGAATCTTCAGGAAGCTGAAGAGTGGTACAAGTCCAAAGTAAGTAAAAGGCATCAGGCACTGGAACTAATTCTGTTTAACAGCTTTGCTGTAGCACTTGCTGTTCCCTCTGTCTCTCTAATGGACATGAACATAACCATGACACAAAGTCTTTTTTTAAATCCTAGTCTGGGAAGGGTACAACTGAAAACATTTTGCTTTCTAGTAGTTTTTGCCATAACTAGAGCAGCAAAGTAATGGGTGCACACTGGGAGTTTTTCCTGTGCTTGTACTTGAAAGCAGATGTTGGATGAAGTACTGGAGAAATGAGTGAAAAGATGGGAGAAGATGGTGCAAGGTGGGGAAACAAGTATGAAACTTTGCTATGAATTCCAACATTTAGAAATAGGCACTTCAAGAGTAATGCTAATATTTAAACATTTCAGGTGCTAGTCTTTGTAATACCTTCAGTTGCCCTCAACTGCTGTGTGCACAGGTCTGTTTCACCATTTCTGTTGAAGTGTTGTGCTAACCAGACTGGGGTTTTCCAGTTTGCAGATCTCTCTGAAGCTGCTAACAGGAACAATGATGCCCTGCGCCAGGCCAAGCAGGAAGCCAATGAGTACCGCAGACAGATCCAGTCTCTCACCTGCGAAGTTGATGCTCTTAAGGGAAGCGTAAGTAGAAGACAGCAGTTCTTCTTCTTCATTGCAGCTGCACTGCTCTGCAGTTTAATTGTTACTTTGGATGTGAATGCAAGTGATCTGCCATGCAATTCAGCAGCATATTACTACTTTTTGAAAAGGATGCTGTGGGCTCAATTTGTGTATATGCACAGCAGTGCACTGGCTAGATTGATACACTGAATTAGTCTTACTTAAGCTGTAAACAATAAGTTCATTCTTTTGCTATAATATTCGTTATTTATTTAGCACTTTCTGAAAGTGTTTATGCCTTGTCTGTCAGGTACAGCTAAAGTTATGAAAACATAACCTGGAGGAGCAGTGAAAGGAGCAAATTTTGCTGTTGCTAGAACATGACTACCTTAAAGACAGGCTTGAAATGGATGTAACAGTGTTAGCATACCTGCAAATCTCTACTAAGGACTGCCTGCATGCTGACTTGAACTGTGTGTGCTGCACTTACTGTAAAGGATGGCTTTGCCAAATATCTGGCACATCTCAGATCATGCATCAGAATAACCCTCCTTGACTTTGCAAAGGGAAGATAAGGAGATGACAAATTTGGGACATGTTTGGGCATTTTCAGAAAGGATGCTAATGTAACACAACTTTCCTTCTTTAAAATGCTAAGGGTCTTGAGGATGAGGGAGAGTGATTTAACTGCAGCGGTGCTTGATTTCACTATTCTCTTCCAGAATGAGTCCCTGGAGCGCCAAATGCGTGAAATGGAGGAGAATTTTGCTGTTGAAGCTGCTAACTACCAAGACACTATTGGCCGTCTGCAGGACGAGATTCAGAACATGAAGGAAGAAATGGCTCGCCATCTCCGTGAGTACCAGGACCTGCTGAATGTAAAGATGGCTCTTGATATTGAGATTGCCACCTACAGAAAACTGCTGGAGGGTGAAGAGAGCAGGTAATCACATGCAGACACTTTTCTAAAACCAGGAGTTACTACAAGATACTTTATAGCCATGTCTGATTTTATCCGTTTCTTTTTTCCTGCAGGATTAACATGCCTATTCCAACCTTTGCTGCTTTGAACCTGAGAGGTAAGCTGTTTCTGCTATTTCAGTGTAGGCAGAAAATGCTCTGTCATTAGCATGAGGGTTCTGGATAGTTCCTTTTATGCTGGTTTTTGAACTTGTATAAGTACAGTTGGTTGTGAATGCTCTTCTTGGATCTAACTACAGTATTTGCAGTTACTTAACCTTGGATGGTAGCAGCTCTTTTGTTCCTGGACACATATTTTTAATATCGGTACATAGCAAGTAATTAGTTTGGATAACTGCTAAAAGTGCTTTAAGGGGCGTGGAGAGAAAATGTAGAAGGCCTGGCTTATTCAGAGCAGGAGACTTCTTTGTATACTAAATCGGGATTCTGAAAGTAGATACTAAAATCTGTTACACCTCATTTCTTTGAGAAAGCACTTCATCTAGACTGTTGGTAATAATACATCTTCTTCTGCAGAAACCAACATTGAGTCTCAGCCAATGGTCGACACTCACTCAAAGAGAACACTTCTAATTAAGACCGTCGAAACTAGAGATGGACAGGTTGGTGGTAACTTTAATTTTATTTCTATCACAGCTAGTTACCTTAAATTCTTAAGTTTGCCTACTGCTTACTGCAGCTTGTATGTGGTAGTAAGTATTGAGTAGAACAGCAACTGGCACTCCAAGCTATGTGAACGTGCAGGTATAGCAAACAGGTTTCTCTGGAAAAAAAAGTCAAAATCCATCTGATAGTAAAACTTTAAGTTGGTGACTGTTACCTGTGTATTGAATATTTAAGTTCAGCTGAGTTAGAAAATTCTCAAAAGATTTCCTTAGGAAAACATGTGGCAGTAAACAGAGACACTTTACTTGCTTAGGTTAAGATGCTGTTGTTGGTGTAAATAAGTAAAACTTGTACGGTTTCTGTATGCTATTTACAAACTAGAATTTCTCATAAGTGAGAGCTGATACCCACTTGTTCACAGTTTAAAAGTGGATGTTCCACTTCTAACTCTTAAAAGACCCACAAAAATCTTCCTACTAAAACTTAATGCAAGTGTTTCTGGTTTTCATTAGGTTATTAATGAAACTTCCCAGCATCACGATGACTTGGAGTAAAGCTGAAGTGAAGATGCATACTTACTAAAGGAGAAGTTCTTACCAGCAAGATTGAAAAAGTCCATGTCTTAAAGGAGGAAACAGCTTTCAAGTGCCTTTCTGCAGTTTTTCCATGAGCGCAAGATGATTATGCTAGGAAATAGGTCTTAGATCTTGCAAACTGACTCTCCCTGAAGGATTAGAGTTTACAATGGAGTCTAGTTTACAAATAGCAATATCTTGTGCTGCAATACTGTTTTTAAGTATCTGAATTCAATAAAACTGCTTTTTCCAGCACCGTATGAGCAACCTGTCGCTACTTCAATAAATCTTTGGAAAATGGCTCTTGATGTGTTCTAATTTGTTAACTTCATGACTTTCTGGAAAGCCATAACAACATAATGCTGGAATTATTATACGGTTGACATCTCTAGTACTGGCTGTGTGGAATGCTGTTTTTTCAGTTTAACTAGAAAAACTGTCTTACTCATTTACTATTTAGGTTTTGGAACCAATTAAAATGGATTATAACTGGCAGATGCATAATGTATTATGATATTTCTTATCACTTGAATAAAATATGATACTTCAAGCTAATAAAAATTAATCTTGCTTCCATATACTAGTTAATGCAATTACTAAATGTCAGAATGCCTGAAGTACCTTAAAACTTGGCTTCATAAAACATAGTAGTTATGTAGCAGAGAAATAGCTCATGTGAGCCCTTATCTCAGACAACACCTTGCAAAGTTAACAGCTGACTTGGTACATTAACTTATTTTTCCAGGAAAAACTGGTTCCCAAAGGCTTGTTGGTATTACAGACGCTACAAGAAGACTTTGACTGGAGTGGGGGTTAGGAGAGACTGACTAGACTGACTTGCCTTTTTGCTGACAATTCCAGTATTTAAACCTTTTTTTAAAAAAGGAGAACCACCATGCTCGGTGTTCTCTGCTGAACATCAGTGCAAATGCAACAGAATGGGAACAAGGACATTCCACTTTGCCTTGCCATAGTCTTCCAGGATGCAGTAGTGGAAGTTGATGTCCTCTCTGAACATTTAAGTTTTCTTCTGCAGGGCAACTTACTTCTCAAACACAATCAAGACCCACAGCAGAGCCCCATGGAAGTAGCTACTGTGTTCTGCATTACTTTTGCAAAGTCTGCTTCCTGTAAGTTTTTACTGAGGTACAAATTTTCTGGAATGAGTAACTGCAAACTGAATTTTTTCAGTTAATATGAATAGCATTCAGGGTAAGGGTAGTACTTCCCTGTTGTACAGACACTCTCGCTAGCATTTGGGAATTATCTGTAAGAAAAATCTACTGTTACATCCATCTGATAGGGATGAAAACAATTTACTCCTCTTCCATCCTTGTTCTTTGCTCTAGTGTGTGACTAGCTGGATGCAGTGCAGGCACTGGAGGGGGTGTGGAGGCAGTGGGAGGCTGCTTTGCTCATCCCAGTTGCTGGCAGCACCCGGTTAGGAGTCCTGGAGCCACGATACTAAAGAAGGAGGTGGACAGTGCTTGGGGTGTGCTGAAACCCCCTGCAGCTCCAACACATAGGCATCCTTACAACCTGAAGGTAGGGCCTAGGCATGAGAGCAGTTTACATCTTTGAGCCACCCAGGCAGAATTGCTGCAACTGTTCTTCACAGCAGAAAAGCACCTAAATTTTCAAACAAGGCATGGTGCTGTTCTTACCCCACTATCCTCTAGTAAATATTCAAAGACTTCTGCCTCCCACTTTCCATCAGGCCAGGGGGGAGTTTTCTCTTTGCAGTTACACCAAATATGGGCTGATGAAACATGTAAATGCATTAGGCTGGGATATGTCCCTGTCCAGCTTGGTGCTTTACATGCTTCCCAAGAGAAAAGTCCTGCAGCTGGTCCAGCGTTTGTTCTGCTGATTCCCTTCAGGCAAAAAGGGCCCAAAGTGACTCTGAGGAGAGTCCCTGGACCCAAGCCTCAGCCACAGCTTTTGCCTCAGCAAAGCAGAACAGATTCAACCTGGTCCATCATATGGTGGGTAGGATAGTCTCACTAGAAACTGAGAGTGAATCCAGCCTTTTTCATTTTGCAGAGATTACAGACACCAGGTTTTCTACTACCTTTCAACATCCAGACTGACAAAACAAAGTACAAGTGAGCTTTCATGGGAAGCATTTTCTTTGATAATAACAGCTCTGGGCATGTGTAATATCTCATTTTTGAGCGCTTTATAGGTGTGAGTGTCAACAACCTTTCAGGACAAGTGGAATAAGGGGCGGATGTCTTGCCTGTTGCAGACTACTTAAGTCGCTCTCTGGATGTAGTTATTGTGCTAATGCTAAATGTAATTTCTTGTCCCTAAAACATTGTGAGAACCCTGGTTGGTGGCATCTGGCAGTGTATGGCAGGGAGAGCCAGCTCCACTAGGGGATGGTGGGCACCTTTGGTGGCTCTGGGCAGAGACCCACAGCACAGTGTGCTTTTTGAAATGCACATCGACCTCTGGAGTTTGTGATAGTCTTTCAGATATTGCTCCCATTCTGGCACCAGCTACCTGGCTCAGTGCTTTCTGTTGTCTTTGATTGCTTCACTCAGTAGATAAAAGTACCTGTATCAAGCACTGACTACAGCAAAGGAGTTATTCCTGGCTCTTCAGTGTTGGGGGTTACTCAAAACACAGAGAAGCGTGTGGCAGAGCTCTCAGTCCTGCGAATAAACAGAAAAATAAATAGAAATAAAAAAACCTAGTTGTCAAGGGGATAAGAAGATTGCAGGAAACCTCAAAAACCCACACCCCTCTGAGTGCAAGAGCACCCTTGTAGTGAAAAGGAGAGTTGGACAGTGGCTGTGTAAACTTCTCAGTGTTTGATCTAGGAGCACCAGCCTTATGCTCGTATTTAATTACTGCGAGCTGCTTAGTGCTGAGCCAGCAGCTGACCTCAGAACTGTATTTCACATCCTAATAGCTGCAGGCAGCAGCTGCACCAAGTGGGGCAGCCCCCACCGATGGATGGGAACTTGTCCGTCCTGCCCTCCAACAAACCCCACAAAGCTGCTCCTGTGAGCTTACATGGTGAGTGCCTCCAAATGTTTCCCACAGTCAACAGTAATAATCCTCCAGATGACTGAGAATCGTCATATTTAGTTTGTTTTGCCTCATGTAGCCAGAACTTTTTCCTTTTTTTTTTT